>CM020219.1:52129953-52729953 GCA_009819775.1 Phoenicopterus ruber ruber
TATTTCTGTTGACGTATTCTATTTTCAGACATTTTGCAGTTTGAAGCTTCTTTGCTACTGCAAGATACTCTAAAGCCATTCTCCTCTAGTGTTTGTGCCACATATACCTTTCATAAATGTACAAGGATCTGATGCATATGCTCTGGTAGAAAGTAAGCACAGTGAATGATCTGTAACATCAGAGGCATCTTTGCATCTGCTATGCTCATGTGAAACTTGATGATTGATTCTTGATGCATTGTAGTTGCTTGAAGAAAGGAGAGGGGTAAGGAAGATGTCCCTGCTGGACTGGGGGGTTGTCCCTGCCGGACTGGGGGGTTGTCCCCACCGGCAGGGGGGTTGGACTAGATGATCTTTAAAGGTCCCTTCCAACCCAAACCATTCTATGATTCTAGGACTCTATGACATTTTAGGAATATGGTTGGTGTGGGCATGGACAACTTAACATAGCTGTTGAGAGGAACCTGCTCTTAACATCTTTCCAACTGAAGGAAGGAACAAACCTGTGCTATGTTTGCCCAGCAAGGAGGCTTTGAGTTCACATTCTGAGGCTGGTGGTTCAGAATCCACACACTTCAAATGTGTTTGTTTAAATGTGGTTGACCCTTGAGTATAGAGAGGAAGAGGAATTTGAACCTTGTAGGAGCAGCCCCTGCTTATCGCAATGAAGTGATGCTCTGGAGGGGGACTCATACCTGCCCTTTTTCAGTGAGTTCCTTGAGGTCTGTGTTTGAAATGCTACCTCTGGACATGTTTCACAGCTTTAGGTAAATCTGACCTAAAGAATGAGGAGTTTAAGACAGGGGACCTGTACTGTGTTGGCTTTTCAGTCTTTGCTCATCACACTTTGCTGCGTGATGAGCCAGAGGTCAGTTAGGTGGATTTGGGAAAATCCTTAAGTGAACTTTTTCATTGAGGAAAGGTCAATCTCAGGGATTGTTCTCATTTAAAGAGTCAAGAGTTAGGCTAGCCATGACTTGTAATAGTGAGAGAGGCTGAAGAGCAAGGTCATGTTCTCGTTAATATGATGGTCAATAGGTGAGAAAGGTGACATAATTGCTTAAGTGGCAGCTTGGTGACACGAGTGCTTCTCATTCAAATCTAAAATCCATTTTTCATCAAATGCTTTTATAACTAACTTGTTGCTGCCCTTTAGATACCTGTGTCATGTAACTTCTAATTCCCCACGCAGCACGTGCCAAGGTACCTCATGTCCTCTCTTCTGGATGAAACAATTGAGGCAGTTGTAGCAGGCCTAAACACAGCCATCTACCAGCGTCCTCTTACACCGCGGGCTCCTACTAGGCAGAAAAGAAAAACAGGTAAGGGCATCAGACACCTTCTATGGTTCCCATCTGCAAGAAAAAAGCTTTGGGAAGATAAGCCTGAATCATACAAAATACTCTAGACCAGCTGTATGCTGCCACACCTGTGCAGCTACAGAAGTATACCACATGCATTTTCTTCTTTCCCCATACCGCCTCTGCCCAGAAGCGTCTTGAAGGTTGCTTTTAAATAAATCCTAATGATTTCACTTTTTCTGCTCTGCTGTTTTATACTGTTGCAGCACACCATAGGTCTCTTTGAGCCGCTTTGTGTGTCATGGGGGAATGAAAAGGGGAGTACAGGGTAAAATGCAGTCCCAGCACTTAGCCAGATACTTGGTTGTCTTTTGTCCCATCAGGTAGGAGGAAGAAAGTAGGAGGCAAAAAAAGAACTCAGACAAAATCTTCTGCTGGGAACAAGAGTTCAGGGACACAGCTGAAGAGGCACAAGCGTCTGAGAAAGAAGAGAAGAGGGAAAAAGAAGAGAGTAAGATCACATGTGAGTTTCTGCCAGTGTCAGTATCTGCCATTTTTCAGCCATCTGTAAAAGCACTATAACATGGGATTCAATGGAAAAAATACTGTCTTATGATGATAGCAGATAACTTTTTTTTCTCGTGGGAGTACGTGCAGGATGTATCCAGAGTACTCCAGAAAGATGCTGTATATGGAAAAGAATTGCAACTTCCAGGCAGGCCTGCTGGATTTGCTGACAAATCCTGTTACCTGAACTGCAGGGATCACACTGTAAAGCATGTCCTGAAGGCTTTGTGTTATACCATGCCATTCAGCTGTAGTGCTTACTTGGTACTGATGCAAGCTCAGCTAAAATTGCCACCACCTATTCTTTTTAATAGGCTATGGATGTTTGTGTCTGTATTGTTGCAAACCCAGATAATCAGTGGTAAGGGCTCTCAAAATCCCTTTCAGTTGTGGATAGTCTTCTCACGTGAACTATACTGACTACTCTGCACCAGCTTGACTTTTGTCCTTAGCTACCTTAACTAGAGTTTACATCCTACAGCCAGAACTGTCCCTCCAGCCTTTAATAAGGAATTGACAATTTTGAGTGACATTATTAAAGATTTTTAGAAACTTATCTGATCACTTAAGTTTGATACATGCAGTCTCTGTATGAAGTGACATATATGCCATAGTTTAATAAATGCTTTAAAACAAATATAGACAATAAATGCACACCACTTTTGCTACTGACAGTAGTAACCTGATGGCTGTACTTAGCCTAAGTGAAGAACTTGGGGCTTTAAACCCAGGGTACGTACCTGCCCTAACATACAAATAACCCAATCTCTTTATCTGTGCAGATGAAAAATGAGGCTACTACTCGCTCCCGTATTGCAAGAACTCTTGGTCTTAGTAAACCTGTGCGTGGGGCCTCACTTCCTTCCATGTACAAACCAATGGAGCCCTCACTTGGTCTGATGAGAGCAGATATCGGTGCAGCTTCTCTGTCTGTGTTTGGAGATCCATATGAGTTGGATCCTTATGAAAGGTAAGATATCTCTGAATTATGATCAGGGACCTGATAATTTCTTAAGTGTCAGGTTGTTTGTACATGTGACTTTTTTCAGAGTGTAGATCTCTCATCTGAAGACAGCTTTGGATACACAGCTCATAATAACACATTGGCTTGTTCTTTCTTTCCTTCTTGGCCAAGCTGCTGAGCTCTTAAAGAATCAGCCTTCTTTAAAGAGGCTTGCTGAAATAATAAGCTTCGTGAAAACCTTTAAGATCTATGGGGTTATTCAAAGGCTAGAATCTGAAGGAGTAGGATCCTAATCAGTCACTTTCTATTTATTTAAGTGATGATAGCTAGCATATTTGGTATACAATAAACAGTGACTTCACATAGAATTAAATGGACCTGTGAAATCTTCCATGTTTCTCCTTTTCCCATCTTCACTTCTCCAGACACTTTAAATTCAGGAGGAATCTTACTATGCCATAGTTTGTGTCACCCTTAAGCTTTGGATTTTGGGGAGAGAGCACCTGAAATTATTGTTGGTGAAACTTAATTTTCCACTGAGTAAGTCTTTTTGATCCTTTCATAAAAGGAAATTACCCATTTAATATTTTAAAAATAAAAATCTATATTTGAATTTCTGCTGGCTGAGTTACACTGTTCTATTTATGTAGCCACAGAAAATAAGTATATTGCACAAATTTTTTTTAGTGCATCATAATAAAGCAAACAATGCTCTCTAACCATATCTGTCCTAGTAGTATTATCTACTTCATCTATTTGACGTGAAATACATTCAGACAATTTCAGGGTTCATGTGCATGTGTTTTACCCACAGTAACGAAGAGGTTCCAGCAAATCCAGGTTCACCAGTGAGTGCCAAAAGGAGAGTTCTCTCCCAGTCAGCACTGAGATCTCACCGTCCTGTAGCTAGACCTATTTCTGTGGGACTTCCCAGGTAAAAATCCATCAAGTTAGTTATTTTATTTTTTTTAATTGTCTAATGACCCTAACAAAAGAGCAAACTGGATGATCATCCTGGTTTAACTTTTTTCTTACTCTGAGTATTTTGAAAGTGTATGTGTGTGTGTGCGTGTGCCTGTACATGTGTAGATAAATAACCAGAGCATTTTATGCAAGAATTCTTTTTTTATGTTGAAGGACACACACTTACTCTTTCATAATAGCTCGAACTGTTGCACTGAAATTTCAAATTGGTATTTCCACCCTAATCTAGCTCTTCTTGCTTTCTGTTTTGGGTTGGTTTAGGAACCCCCATTAGTATGTTTTAAATCCCAGTCTTGTTAACCTTTGAAAAACCACTTGCTTATTTGAGAGGGCTGGGGAATCTAATTGCACATCCAGAGGAGGAGATGAGGGATGTACCCACCTCACCCAATTCCTCTGCCGTTAGTTGTAACTCAGAAAATTGAGAGAAAACTCTTTGTTTGATCCTGCAATTTAACAGTTGCTTTGCTGTCTGACAGATGTCTGTGTGTGTGCAAACTGTGTGCCCCTGTGCCCGCCAGGGCCAGGGAGCATTGCTGGGTGCCTCCCACTGGCAGCCACAGTGGGTTTTCAGGACTGGGGTGTAGGATGCAGTGCAGAGGGGTAGGACACAGGGAGCAGGAGCATGATGAGAAGAAATGGGATGGGGAAAATGGCTGAGGCAGGTACCAACCAAGTCACAGAAAACTGCAAGGCTGAGGGAGCTGAAGACTAGGAGAAATGGAGGGAGCTCAGCTTAAATGATTAAAGGTGTTGAGAGGTTTACATGGCTGTCTTCTAATGCATCTGACTTACAGTGAAGGTTGGTTTCTCAGGATTAAGATAGTATATTCCTATGATAACCTGGAATATTTGTCGACCTTTTCCATCTCAGTCCTGAAGGAAGCCTTTTAGGAAGTTTTCCATGTCCTCTGAGTAGCACATTGTTTAGAGGGTAGAGCTGTTTAGCTGAAATTCAGCTTTTGGCACTTGTTTATAGCGGGGTTTACGCTCACATATATACCATGCATGCTGAGGGGAACCTTTTGGACAAGGACAGTGTAATTCATTTTGAGCTTTTTTAAAGGCTTCATTTGCCTGGACTACAGTGAGTTTCCTGGTCTGGCCTGGGCAGCTAGTTCTTTTCGCCTTCCCATTTTGTCTTTCTGTTGTATGTTATTACAGGTTTTTGGTGTACATTATGTTTGGAAAGCTTGCTTTGTTGCCATGCAGAAATGAAATGTAGCTCCCTCAGAGATGGGTCTACTGGTCCCTTCTGAAGTTGTTTGTTTTTTTTAAAAGCAAACAAAACAAACCCCCAAATCCCACCAACACAAAAGCAAAGAAAGAAAAACAAAAAGGCCACACCTCAACACCAAAAACACTCAGACATTTTCAGTCTATATTTCAAGAACAGAGAAGTTCTAGTTAAACCATTTTCATAAGATTGAGTAATGCATAAAGGGGAGCGTTTGTGTTGTCCCGTGTATGGGAGCATTGCTGCTGTTTTTCGGTGTAATTCCTCCTATGCTATGCTACCCTACCCATAGGCATCTACGTGTATTCTGACTGGTGCTAAACACTGGTTCAAGCTGCATCAGTTTTTTTAGATAGCGTTGTAGGCCTGAGGAATACATTTGTGATTGTGATTTGGTGGGGGGAAGAGAGGCAGCTGGGATGGAAATATCTGAAGTGCTGAACAATGGTTTATGCTTCAAAAATGCATCTTAAATGCACTGGAAAGTTAATCTTGATACACAACACAGTGAGCACCACTCTTATTTAAGATGAAAAGCATTTGCTTACCAAAGGTCTCTGATATGATTACATGCTTTCCTATCCTGTGGTGTTCCTGTGGGAAATCAGTAAAAGCTTCACCTTCTGTTTGTCAGAGAGAGATGGGGGCTGAATGACTCTAGTGAAGCCAAAACTACAAGTGAACTTCCCTGGCTGACCTCTGTTTATGCCCTTGATTTTGGTTTCTTTTTAATGTAATGTGTGTGTATAGAACAAGTGCTGTAAGAGTAAAGGAAATATAACCCCTCTGAAACATGCAGAAGCAGTGTACCTGCCTTGAGTCCTGATCAAGAAGCAGAAGCTGCCCCTGTGCCTGATCTCTTGGGAAGTATCCTGTCTGGACAGAGCTTTCTCATGATGAGTAGTTCGGATGTGGTCATCAACAGAGATGGTTCGCTGACAGCAAAGAAGGCAGGTAAGGGTTTGGCACTTCATAGTGCAATTAGCCTCCTTGTTTCATCCACTTCTGCCCATGTCCTGCAGGCTGCGTAGCTTCAAACAATAGGGATACTCTTACCGAGCATTTGAATATGTAGGATAGATTCAGTAGTTGCCAGCAGTAATCTGCCTAATAAGATTCTTACGTATGCTCTGAAATAGTGTTACTTGTCTCTGTTTTAATTGCAGAGCTGAGATGTTACTGGAGGATTTGGGTTTTAATAGGTAGTTTTCTTCTTTCAAAAGTACTGCACTGTAGTTTCATGCTTTGTTATAAAAATTGGAAGACTGAATAGAGCAGAGATATCTTAGTACCCACTTCTGGCATTTATCATGCATTGCTGCCATGCCTGTGAACTGTACTTCGGTTTGAAGAGCAGTGATGAGGACCTTGGCAAGAATTTTCTTTGCAAAAGTAGAGCTTTAGAATATGTGCTAGCATCTTCAGCTGTGTCTTCCCTTGGCGTGATGGTATTTGGAAGGAATCTCTTCAAATTGAAACTTAGAGCTTTATTCTTAAAATAAGTACCTATAACATCCTCTGTTACAATAATTGTATCAATCAGCAACTACAGGATAATAAACACGAATCTGGTGAACAGAAAAAATTATTTCATAAACATTAGTGTTTACCTCAAAGATGCAGTTGTCTGACGTTAAACCTTGAGCATCTGACCAAGAGAATTATTGGACTGCCTTATTACTGTGTGGTATGTCTGCAAACCAAAGTGGAACTTAAAATAATTAGCTCAGTACTTCTTTTAATGTTGGGGGGAAAATGTCTAGATACATACTGAAAAGCTTAATTGTTTGCTTGTATGCCATAGCTCCACTTCATAGAAAATCGGCAAATGACTTGAGAGTGGATGATGGTTCAGGACATAACACCCAACCGAGTACAGTGCACTCGGGGACTATAGCAAGCAGCTCCATGGCTGGCCCTTCAGTTTCCTCGGGGCTGAGTACTCGCACCAGACCCTGCTCTTCAAGCTTGTTTTCATCGCCTTCACCGTCACTGAGCAGGATTGAGCCTGCAGCAAACCCTGCACAGACTACATCAGAAAAGGCAACTGTAAAATCAGAATATTCAATGACACCCAGGTCTGTTCAGACTCAGAATATAGCTAGTCTGAACAGGCATGGCTCCAAGTTAGATGAAATGCCCAGATTTAATGGAAACTCTAAAAACGTTGCACCCACTGACTCATCTTCAAAGCCCCCGAGCTGTAACTTGAGTTCTGGCTCAAAAGCTGTAACTGTGAGGCAGCCATTAAAACCACCTCCCAAGAGAATTGACATCTTTGAGCTTCCCAGGATACCAAAGATTAAAAAGGAAACCAGCAGCAAGCAGGTGGAGCCAGAACCCGCAGGAAGCCAAAGCTGTGACATCCCCAGCTCCTGTATAACCCAGCTGACTGGCAAAGAGAGCACTAATCAGCCAGGAAAGGGTAGCAAGGTGGAAAGTCAGAAGTCAAATGCCAAGGAATCTCAACAACAAATGCGTACAAGCGGGGTGTCTTTTTCTACCAATACAGGCGTGTATAGCAGTTCATCACTACTGGGCACTTCAAGGAGCAAAGGCACAACCTCTTTTGAGAGTTTTAAAATCAATATTCCTGGAAACGCAGGGCATCCCAGCAGACTGTCTAACCCAGGATTTTGTAACACCTTCCGCCCTGTGGATGACAAAGTGCAACAGAAAGAGAGTCCTTCACCTCTTTTCCCAGTTAAGAAAAAGCAGGTCAAAAGTGAAATATATGATCCCTTTGAGCCAACAGGATCGGACTCAAGTTCAGCAAGCAGCAGTCCTGAAAGGCTTGGCTCAGGGATCCCGCTAACTAATATCACCAGGACTATTTCCATTGAAAATCCCAAAGTTCAAACATTTCAAACTGTCCGTCGTTTCACCCCTTACATGGTAGAAAATATATTTGGATCAGGGGTTGACTCTGACGTACCATCTAGTAACACAGAGTCTCATGATGACATGACCGTAGAAAGCAGGATTGTAGAACAGATCTCTGATACAGAGGAACGAGACAATATGGATGAGGAAGACTTTCTAAGCAGTCCTTGCACTTCATCTGCTGTTAAGCAAATTTCTAATGCAGAGTGTTTAAAGGAGGAAAGCAGAGAGGGCCCTAACGTGTTCTTTAATGCTGAAGAATTGATTAGACCTAATACTAATGTGAAACTAGAACCAGATAGTCCCTCAAAGAAAGATGGGCAGCAGAAAGTCCAAAAGGTAGAACAAACAGAGAGGCGATCGCGTTCCAGATCCTGTTCAAACTCCAGCTCCCGAAGCAAGAAGAAGATGAAAAGGAAAAAGCCACTTGTCAAAGAGCGTAAGAGATCCCGATCAGGGTCTAGGGATAGAGCACACTCAAGGGACCGAAGCTCCAGATCTACCTCTTGGTCAGGTGGAGAAGAGCATAGCAAAACACACACACTGAAACCCAAGAGCAGGAGGTCTTCTACTGACCGTTCTAGCAGTCACGAACGATCTAAAAAAAAGAAAATTAAGGATAAAACCAAGGATAAAAAGGCAAAAACTTCTTGGTCTAGGGAGAGAAGGAAATCTAGGTCATGTTCAGGTAGTCCTGGAAGTACTTCTGAGTTTTATGAAAATAGAAAAAAGAAAAGACGGTCTCAATCAAGATCAAGACGGAGGGAACGTTCACGATCGAATAGCATTGAGAGGACTAAAAGGCGGAAACACAGGAGAGACAAAAGCTATGAGAGGTATGATAAAGACAGTAGCTTGAGGTCAAGGGACAGAAAGAGATCGAGATCTAGGTCTCGGGAGAGGAGAAAGTGGAGGTCTCGGTCTCGATCTGCCTCTCGATCTCGGGAGCACAAAAGCAGCAAATCAAAGGAAAAAAGACCACGATCGAGATCACGTTCCAAAGAAAGAAAACACAGATCAAAAGAGATCTTGCTTCCTCCTCCACCAGAAAAGGATCAAAAGCCTCCAGTTGAAAATGTGTCCAGGTGTCTCGAGCAACCTCATTCCTTCAAACAAGAGCCAAAGGAGGAGCTAGTACTAGAAGAGCTTTCCATAACCATCCAACCAGATGTCAAACTTGAGGAAATACAGGCTGAGACCTCAGTTCAACTGAGAGAGGCCCAAGAAACTATAAAGGTAGAGCCCATCTGTCAGGAAGTGACCGGTGAAACTGCATTCCCTGTACCAGAGATCACAAACATTTGTGTTCCAACTGGCAATGTGGATTCTTTTGCTGAAACAGAATTAATGAGTAGTAGTGATCCATCAGTGCTTGGTAGCTGTAGCAATACAAACCTTGAGATTACAGTTAAAATAGAAAATACTGCGTTATGTCCATCTCTGATGGAACCAGCCCCAAAGAAGGAGGTTATCGTTCACGCTCCGACTGAGGCTGCACCAATTCAAAACTCGTCCAAAAGCAAAATAACAGATTGTGTGAAGGAGGCTAAAGACGAGCGCCTTGTGTCAAATGAGAAAAACGGTAATTTCAGTAGGCCTGAACTGGAGGTGGTACCTCAAGGTTCTGTGTTGAAATCAAAAGCACCAGTGAAGAGAGTTACCTGGAATCTTCAAGAGGAAGAAAGCAGCGTGTTGTCTGCTGGAAAAGCTCCAAGTAAGTCTCTTTTGGAAAACAAACAGCAGTTGAAGCAGGCAGTATAAGGCTTAGGATTTCGGTGCCTGGCTAAACCTGGCTGTAGTGTAACAGCTCTGTCATCTGAGCTGTGGTGATCCTGTGGTTTCCAATCCTGAGAGCTGGCATTTTGCACTTGTTGAAATCGTGAGGTGAGTTGCGTTGATGAATCAGAGAGGACGTGCTGTCAGCACAGCTCAGCTAGCCAGCGGCAGCTTGTTCAGCCATGAAGTGCATATTGCAACCCGGTCTCTGAACTGGCAGCCTGCATTCCACCCTTTCTGCAGTTAACTAGAATGATTGTTTTGCCTTCAGAATTTATAAATGTTTCTCAGAACCAAGGAGCGTGACAAATCTCTGTAGCTCGCTCCTGTGAGCTCTGCTAAGCCAAAGCTGCTAGAAACAGTTTGGCTTGAGACCCTGTGCTATGTATGTTGACAGAGTTGCTCGTGTGGTTCTTGTTGGTTACTCTCACAGAAACTCAGTAAAATGCAATTGCTCAAGGGGATAAGTCGTCTATTATCTGAAGCTTTAAAATGTTGATGACTGCTAAACAAACTCCTTTATAGCTAGCTTTGTTGTTAGATCCTTTTTATTTTATGTTTTTTAAATATAATTGTCTTTGAATCTTTGACCCATTAGGTTTATTTTAGTCTTAAGTGTTTTCTTTTCCTTCTCTTGGGGAACCTAGGGATGCCATTTTACAAACTTCAGCGAGCAAAAGAAGGGACCTGGAAAGCAGAGGACTTGAACCAAGCATTAAATCAGGTGCAGTTAAATGAGCCTCCTCCAACCAATTATATGATTCCTGAGCCTATGTTTCCTGATCTAGATTCCTCTCAGGTTGGTTCCTATTCCGGCATCCAAGTGTCATGGAAGGCATCCCACCTCATCTGTGCCCTCGTTGTGCAACACCCTCCTCCCATGGCAGAGTTCGCCTTCCTCTGCGTGTGGTACATTTCATATAGCCCATACACCTCAGCAATCCTCTAATCATTTAATCTCTCAGGTGGTCCTTACAGTTGAAGAAGCACGTTTTCTTTTAATTCTGCTCTATACATGCAGCTTCTGTTTTCAGCAGTAACTTGCAGAAAGATGCTGTTTGAGAAGCTGTGAGCTTCTCCCTGATGGTGATCAGGCTGTAAAAATTGGCCTGGTGGCATTGGTCTGTGCCATCAGTCTGTGCTGTCCACCAGTTAAAAGGTGAGCGGGGCTGGTGGTAGCTCCTGGCGCACAGAGACCTAGCTGTGGGCTGGGATGGTCGCCTCCCTGATGTAAACTAGTAATTACTTGCCTGTTTGAGTGGATAAAAGGTGCTCTGAAAATCCTGATGTGATGCTCTCTCTTCTAAGTACAAGCATTTACAAAATGGTATCTGTTTCACAGGTATACTGTCAAAATATACCTTTGACGCCACCTCTGCCCTCAAGCCTTCCCCCCTATGCCCCAGTCAGCCAGCCTACGGTTCAGTTTATCATGCAGGGTAGTCTTCCAGCGCTTGGCTGCATGGCAGGACAGAGCCTGACTCCAGAGCCAGGCAGCCTGGCTACTGCATCTGAACCAGGAATCCAAGCTGCTTCTGTTGGAAATGCAGAAGAAAAGATCAAAGCACCCAAACCTCCAGTGGATAAAACAAAAAACGAGGAAGTGAGTGAATGCTATCAAGTAGCAAATGCATAACATTAATGAGCTGTTCATTTGAACTTCTAAAGTTTGGGGGTTTAACTTTCTCTGTACTGTATTTTCCCAGCCCCTATTGTCACTGTTGTTTTTGGTGACTGACTATGCTAACCCAGGAGCAGCAGGCAATCCTTTCTTTGAATTCTTTTGAGATTTACTCCATTTGATGGTTTCACTTTCTACTGCTTCTTCACAGTAAGACAGTGATTAAAGCATCTAAAATACATTCTTAAAGTACTGAAACTTTCATGCATGAATGTTTGGAGGGGACTTTCCAGAAGCCAGAATGTCTAAATTTCTCTAAACACATGGTTTTCTCCTTTCCCCTCCAGCTTTGAAATTAATGTCAATCCTCATAACAGTCCTATAGAGAGGTAGGACTGTATCTTGCTGCTTATCAGCACTGAAAATGCAAAGATAGTAAAATGCTTTGGAGATTTTGCAGTGCTAGTCTTTTGCTGCTGCATTTTGGGTTTGCTGTAGAGATGATCTGCTCTAAGCATAGTGGATGTTAACACAAGAACAAAAACTTCTTAGCCAATTATTTTACTTTCTACCACAAAGCAAAACTGTAAGATACTTTTCCCACCCAACCTCCATTTATGAGCAGCAGTGTTTATGAACTTCTTTTGATAGAATATGTTCTGATGTCATCTGTAATTCTTAATTTATCAGCAACTCTGCAATTTTCAGAATGCCTTTAGAGCTACCTGAAGCTTTATATTCGCAGCTATGATTTGCTGCTTTTAGAATCTGATGGCTTTTGATGGATGTATGTTTACTTCAGAGCTGTTGGAAGGGAAGGAGGAGTCCAAAATGATTAAGAGGACGTTGTAGTCACTTACTTAAAACACATTCTCTAAGACATAGAATAAATGTTACATAAAACAAGGGTTCTTTGTAGCACAAACTGGTATTTGTTTCAAGACTGCAATTTACAGAAATCTTACTTGAGTGGTTGAAATTGTGAAATGAGTATTTTCATTGTTAGAGCATTTCTAAGAAAAATAGATTCAGAAACCATTCCCAAGATAGCACAAGGTAATGAACTTCTCTTTGCTGTGCAGTACATGAAGAAGCTTCACATGCAGGAAAGGGCTGTGGAAGAAGTGAAACTTGCTATTAAACCTTTTTACCAGAAGAGGGAGATTACAAAGGAGGAGTACAAGAACATTCTTCGAAAAGCAGTGCAAAAGGTAAGGTGACAGTGAAATGAAGAGGAGGAGCTGTGCAGATCGTGAAATAGCTGGCAGTACTTTGGATTGCACTTGCCAGCTTCAGGAATTACATGCTGTAACTGAGTAGCAGATCTTTGGACTCTGACTCATACTCTGCACTCTTGTGGTGAAGCAATAGTTGCTTTAGGCAGGACGGAGTGGTGCCATTGATGAGAGCTGTCAGACTGTTCCTTTTAGATCATGTTTTCAGTGGTCCAAACGTTGCTAAGCTTAAGCTGCCTGAGCTGAAATGTTACATGGTACGTGCCTTGGGTGCGAATGGTCAAATCTCTCTCATTAAGAACTTCAGCCAGAATCATCAAGCTGTTTCTGATAGACTGAGAAAATACTTTGTGTGTTAATTTCTTGAGCATCTGCGGTGTCCCTGAACTTTGGAAGAGGACCTTGCAATTTAACTGATACTGACTTTTGTCTCAAATCTTAGTGTTGACCAGATCGTGGCTAAAAAAGACCTGCTCAGTAGGTAAATGTTGTCTTGTGAGAGCAAGTAATGCTCTTGCGGTCAAGGCAGTTAAATGATACCCCAGAGAACTGTATTCTCTCCCTGCTCTGCGTTCTTGCTATCACTGAGAAATTCCATCATAAATCAAAATTCCTGAGATAATGGCTGCAATTTCACATCTTCTACGTGACCCATATGAACCTCAAGTGTGGTTTGTAGGAGAGCTGAGCAACACCAATTGCTGCTGAAGTCACTGTGAACTCTTCTCTGAACACTGATAAAGTTATTTGTAGGATTTGTAGGGTCCCTTCTCTTTCTCCCATATCTCAAAATGGGCCCTCAAAACTGCCGGATTCTTTTAATCTGAGCATCGCTTCCTCAAAATCATCAGAAAAATGGGAAATCACCACTTCCTTGGTTACCGTGTATTGCGTAAAACTGGCTGAATGGAAAAGCCTGTAGTAAAAATGAATAATTCTGCTTTCAGAGCTGCTTCTGCATTCAGTTGGTGCTCAGTAGATAAGCCCTGGGCCATTTCTGGAACTCTTGAAGTAAAATATTACTCTTATCCTTGTTGAGTTTTCTGCTTTAGGTATCCTGCTATGAGACTCGAGGGCCTATGCAGGAATCAATTCCCCTGGGAAACTCAGGGCTTCTCCGTTGTTTGCCTGTTGCCTGCCTGAACTGCTGTTAATACTGTTAATTGACCAAATGCGTTTTCTAATCCCTTGTAGATCTGCCACAGCAAAAGTGGAGAGATCAACCCTATGAAGGTAGCTAATCTGGTGAAGGCATATGTGGAAAAATACAAACATATGAGGAAACATAAGAAATCTGATGGTGAAGATACACGTGAAGTGGAAAACTGAGAGCAAGCCACAGCCAGCATGACTTGGACTGAACTTATTCTGGCTGCGAACACTATGCCAGCGGGAATAATAGATCTGCAGTTGCATCTCATTGAAAATAAAGTGCAGAGAAGCAAGATTATAATAGGACTTATCTGCGGAACCTTCTTTTGAATTGTTTCCATATGGGAATGAACTTGGGGTTTTTTTGGATTACCTACAGATGTAGAACTAAATAACAATCAAATGCCTCAGACCAGCAGAGTAATTCGAGGGGAAACAGTTTATTGTTTGGGACTCCCGGATTGCTACAGTTTTCAGGGTTACTTTGATCACATTTTTGGGCTGTGCACCTGTCTTGCTAAAGGTTTGAAACTGGATACCACTTTTCTTATACAGTATATTGAGAGCTGTATACTGTTTCCCTTGTGTTTATTTATCAAAATATGGATTGTCTTTAGAAACTTCTGATTTAATACTTGAAATGTTGTATTTTTAGCCTGTTCGATGGTGAGCGAAGCTTTACTCGCTCTGTCCTTTGGGGATTGCAGAAATGAGCTAACCTTTATAAACTGACTTCAGAAACACTGCTCAAGCTGTGGTGTTTATTTCTGTTCTGTTGGAAGTATCTTGTTAGTGAAAAGGTTCATTTCGGGGTGGGAGACTGTGTTGCACTTCTGTAAATAATGCACTGATGGCTGGTTTTGTGTCTGCCTTTCAGGAAAAAAACAAAACAAAAAGCATTGTGAATTTTCAGTAACAAGCTGGAGGGATAAGGTTGAACTGATGTACAAAGCAGAAATGTGACAGAATTTATAAAGTTATTTTGAATGGTTTTAGTCCTATAGCAGGTGTCATTTGTTTGTCTTGCAGTTGCCTCTTGCCCTGACTGTTCTGTATAAACCTGCACGCTTGGCTCTTGTGTAAGGAGTACTGTTTCTAGAAGAGGATTGGAGTTGGATAAGTAATTGTTCCTCCTCTGTAGGAGGACTGGTTTTCCTATCAAGAAGGAGTCCAGCACACGTACTGACTTCATCTTGCTTTCGTTAAAAGCATTCCTTGTCCACGTGTACTGCAGAGCAACCAATCTTTTAAGTGATCATCTGAAATACAGTCACTTACAAATATATTCAGCACCCTTGAACCTGACAAAAAGCATCATTCCCCATCTAACTGTGTTAGGGAGAAGACATTTAACAGGGAAACTGAAGAGAAAACCAGTAAGTTACAACTTAGAAACTGGCTTTCACTTCAACGAGAACTGAATGTATGCGGCCTGTTGGACCAGATGGCAGCAACACGTCTTATGTGAGGGCTTTCCTAACCTCTTAGAGTGCACTTGGAAATTGCCCTCTTCAAAGATAGTCTTGCTGCTTGTCTTCAAAGAGAAAACAGGCTCTCTGGGATGAGTTTTATAAAGCAAATAACTGCAGCTTTTTTTTTTTTTTTTCCGGGTGAGTGTAGGAAGACTCTCAAATAGCAAGACCTTTGATCCCTTGCTGGCGTTCCTAACTTTTCAGTGAACTCTGATCATAAGATTTTTGTCTGCATACTGTAATTTTGGCTATGGTTCCAAGTAGCTGGTTTGAGGAGGGTTTTGTTTGTTTGTTTGTTTGTTTTTAATTTAAACAAAACAAACCCATATACCAGTACTGTCTGGTCTGGCAAAACACTTCACTCCCATGATTCACTGTCCTGCAGAAGTGTTTATGGATGAGCCTTCCTTGGCTCTGTTTGCTTCCTCTATGAAAGTGCAGCCTGAATGGAGTATAGGGGATTGATAACTTTGGGCTTGCTTTGAAGATTTTGGAACAAAGGCTCACTGAGACCGCAAAAGAATAGCTGGAAGAGAAGCTTTAGTTTTAAAACTAAACTTATAGCTAGAATATATACTTGGCATATGGGTGTGGGGTTGTAAATACAAACACTGCTGATAGATTCCTTGACAAAATAAAGTTCAGAAACTTTTATGGCACTGTTGGCACAAGAATGAAAGAATGTGATCTAGTTGTGAATACACTTAGGCTGGAAATTGGACACCTTTGGATGTATCAGAGGAACAATTCTGGAATAACCTGTCTCCATGAGTAAAAAACGGTAGGTGGTGTGAAAACAAAGCTTGACCAAATAATAGAAGCAACTACACTGTTGACCAGGAAGATGATGTCAATCTGTTTTGTTCCTCAGATTGATTCACTGCTTTAAAGTCTTGGTTGGTGTTAGCCTTGAAATAGCAGTAAAGATAACAGCCTGTTGCAAGATATATTAGGAGTGTATGTACTGTAAGGACTGTTAAATTTCAGTTACATCTGCACCTGCCATTGCCTGGAGGAGTAATGAAGCTGAAAACTATACCTTCTGCACGTGCTTTCCCCCTGGAGTTACGTGAACAAGAATACTGGTTCTTTCATTCTGTCTACCATTAAAAAGAAATCCGTCAAATTGTAAGCTGCCCCTTGGTAGAGGCAATGAGGAACATACCTAAAAATGCCTCTTCTAGAAAACAGTTTTTCTAGTATACTGTGTATACTACTTGCATTCTTTTTTTTTTTTTTCTTTCTGGTTGACCCTCTTGGATCAGATGCTGCCACCTGTTTAAGGGAAGAAATCTTATTTATTCAACACATGCAGTAGTTTGGTAGTAGCATAACCTCTTGTTAGTGTCCTCTCCCTCCTCTGCAACAGTGGTAACACCAAAAGCTCCTTTAGCAAAGGCAGGGATGCTGCTGTCAGAAGTTGACTCAGGAGCTACTCTGCCACCATCTTTGTCTCGTAGGTGACCTCCAGAGCTGCTTTATTGGACATACCTGTGGCCCTGGTATTTGGCCAGAGGTGCTTGGGTTGTTGGGAGCTGCTCTAAGGATGGATGGAGAAAGAGAGGGTGGGGTTCCTGGGCAGAGCTCGGGGAGGCGGGGAGCGAAACGAGAGGAGGAAATGAGAGGGGGAGGCCGAGCGACTGGGAGGATCCAGCTGGTGCCACGCTGCAGGGCCATGACCCAGCCCAGAGCCTGTGAGTAGCTGCCCCGGCTCTTTGCCGCTCCGGTTCAGAGCGGTGGTGGGAGCCCTTTGGCTTGTCTCTCTGATGGCGCTGGAGGAGAGACAGGGCGTTTGGGAGAGGGTGAAAGCTTGCTTTCCTGCTGGGCTCATTGCACGTCCCAGGTTTAGGTGGTGATACTGTTGATGAGTCGGTCCTGAGCAGGGTGCCTTGCGCAAGGGGATGCCACGCTCAATGTCATCTGGTGAGGAAGTGAAACAAGGGAGAGGAAAGCAAATCTGACCGTGTTTTGTTCTAGTATCGCGTGATCCCTATCCCACATCCCCCGGCACTCTTCTCGCCTGCAAACCTCTCTGCTCTAAACACCCTCCTTTTAGGGACTTAGCGATGGCCGAGAACATCCCTTCTTGTGTGCCCTGTCCTGCGGGGGACCCCGCTGTCCCTGTGTTATTCCCTCAGTCTCCCAGGGCTGGGAGCACCTCTGCAGGGAATTGCAGCATGCATGTGGAGCAGGGGGAGAATGTGAGAGAGGAAGTGTCTGAACTTGCTAGCCCTGGCCTCAACACATCTCCCTAGCTGTGGTCGAGAGCTGAGGGTGGGCTGGGCAAGTTATTTGGAGAGCAGTTCTCCTCCTGACGTCGGCTCTGCCCTGCTAGCCTGCTGCTGGGATTAGAAACCTGCTGGTTTGGGGGTAGATGCATCTGCGGCTGGAGCTCTCACAGTACTTTAATAAGATCAAAGCTGTTAACATGACACTTGGGCTACAGGTCAACACCTGGTGGGCACCATTTCTTCCTGTGTCTTCAGGCCCAGCCAAGATCCTTGTGCCTCAGCTTTGGTTCCTCTCTTGAGAGGACACAGGAGCTGCTCAAGCAGCAGCTGTGGTCGTGCTGTTCAACCAGCTCCTGTGTTTTGCCTCTGCTTTTCCTCACTGGATGAAATGATCCCAAAGTTGTGCAGAGCTCAAGGGAAAAAATGGTCTGCAACCCAAAGAGTGAAAGTCTCTCTTAACCACCTTCCCTGTCCCCTGCATCCAGGTCAGGAGCAGGAAGATGGTTTGCATGAAGTGACTCTCTCTACCCAGAGGCTGCGTGTGCTGCCTCCAGCAGTCCTGAGCAACCCTGTGCTGGAGAGCCTTGACCTCGACAGGAACAAGCTCAGGAGCATCACTGGCATTTCTAAGCTTTGCAACCTGAAGAAGCTGATACTGTCCAAGAACGAGATTGTGGACTTTCCCAATGAAATCCAGAGCCTGGTCTGTTTAGAGAAGCTTGAGCTGAATCAGAACCAAATCCGGGTCATCCCAGAGGGGGTTTTCTCCCATCTCCCCAGGCTTAAACACTTGCGGCTGAACAACAACCGTCTCAGTGCCCTCCCCAGGGACCTGGCAGCTTGTCAAGGCAGTCTCCAGTACCTCAACATCTCCAACAACCTGTTCCGGACCTTCCCTCAGCCTGTCCTGCAGCTGGCACACCTACAGGAGCTCCACGTGCAGAATAATGCCCTTCGCCAGCTCCCCAAGGAGCTCTTCCAGGGGCAATCCCTGAAAATGTTCAAGGCCAATGGGAACCCCCTCCGGGAGCCGCCGAGTGAAGTGTGCGCTGGTGGCATCCAGCAGATCCGGAATTACTTCAACCAGCTTCAACATGGTTCAGGGCAGGAGGACAAGAGAGTCAAGACCATGTTCCTGGGGGCCTCGCTGGCGGGGAAGTCCACCATCTGCAAAAGCCTGAAGCAAGGGCAAACCAAACTGGTGCCCAAGGAAGAGCGAACGGTTGGGATAGAGATCAGCGAGTTCCAGATTGAGGACTTCACATTTCTCTTCTGGGACTTTGCTGGCCAGCTGGAGTACTACATGACTCACCATGTGTTCATCACCCCACAGGCGCTTGTCATCCTTGTCATCAATCTCCACATGTAAGTGCTGAGCTGATTTGGATTCAAAGTGGAGTGGGAGAAGGAAAAAGGGGCTGGAGAAGCTTTCCCCTGCATGGGTTCACACCATTTCCACCGGACCTCGATGCCTGGTCTTCTCACCACTGGAGTAGCTAGCTCTCCATCTCCCCCTTTTTGCAGATCACTCTTTTAATTAAGCCACTAGACCTGTCATCACTTTACTGAAGTCCTCTGTTTTGAGGGGTTAGATGAGCATTAACTCCTTATGTGACAATCGATCCCTGTCTAAACGGCTTTGCTTTCTGCCTTGGAAATAACTCTACAAGCCCTCCTGTATCTTGTGGTGTTCCCTGAACGTGGAGGGAGCATCAGGCTTGGGCTTTGTGGTACAGAGGGATGCTCCCATCCACTGCAGGGATGGACTCTGCTACACCCAATTAAAGTTAAGCTTTAACTGGCTTAGCTTGAGGATGGGAAACTTAAGGATGGGAAACTGAAGGATGAGCTTGGATACAGCCCATGACAGCTTAGGAGATCTGAGCTCTTCTCCAGTAAGCCCCCAGGACAGCACAGGGTGCGTGGTCAGGCCTGTGCTGGTGGAAGTTGGCTGGAGATCCAGAGGGTTAGACATAAATTTGGGATTTTTCTTTCTCTCCCTCCCCAGGTACCAAACTAATGACAAGACTTTCAAGGAGCTCGTCGGTTTCTGGATCAACAACCTGTTCATGCGAGTCCCAAACTCAGTGGTGCTTCCCGTGGGAACCCATGTGGACTGCTGTCAGGCAGAGGAGGTGAAGAAGAAGAGGCATGACATCATGGCCAAGATCACAGCCATGCTGGCAGAGAGAAAAAGCAACCTTGCTCACTTCATCAACAACCTGGAGGGCAGCGAGGAGCCTGAGTTTTACGTGGACCAGTGGGAGAGGCTGAAGGAGATGGAGAGCTGCACGTTAACTGTAGGGCTGAGATTATCGTGGTTCCTTGCTGTCTGTGGTCACTCTGTTGTCTCTGGCAGCCCGGTGTCCTACTGGTGATGGTGACCTGGTGCTAATGCATCAGGCTGCTACTGCAGCTGCTCCCTGGGGCTAGGGTGGATGTGGTAACCTGTGGCTGTGACCTGCTGGGTCCTTGTCCCTGCTCAGTGATGGGCATCTCCTCCTGTGGCTTGTAGCAAGTGCCTGGGGAAGAGCGTGAGGGAGCATTTACCATCCCCAGGTGATTTTCTGGGAACTGCCACAGAGCAACGGTGTGAAGAAAGCACCCTCGGAAGCTGAGCCAGTGGTGTGTCCCATCCTTGGTGACCTCCTTGGCATTAGGTCCCTTCTTTACCTCACAGGCTAAAAGACTCCTCTGGATGTGCTTTTGGCAGGTGTGTGCTCTCTGTCTTCCAGATCTTAAACTTAGTTGCTGTCAACTGCACGGATCACCGTGATATCAAAAAGCTCGAGGCCACTATTCTGGAGCATGTGAAGAATGAGGAGCTCTTCCCCGAGGTTGTCCGAGTGCTGCCGCCTGTCTACAGGCAGGTGGAGGCTGCCATCGTAGATATTGCACAGAGCGGAGGATGGCAGACCATGGTGAGTGGTCCATCACCCCCGCTGCACGTTCCTGGGAGGACCTGCTATCCTGCGGCTGGGACAGGCTCTCTGGTGCTGGCTGCGCCTTCTGGCCCCGCTCGCGTGCTGGTGGGGCCGCTGCTGAAGACCTTGCAGTGTTATTGCTGGAGCATTAATTGCTACTACCCAGCTCTGTCATTACAAGCATCTGCCCCCAAGGCAGGTGCCTAGGGAAAAGCATAGGAAAAGGCCAGGTGTGTCTTCACCAGGAGGCTCTGCCAACATCTGCCAACCTGTGGCTGGAGGTACCCTGAGCTGGCCACATTGTCTGGTTTGTTTCTTTCCAGTAATGTTGTTCTTTCTCCCTTTTGCCCTGTATAAGCAGTTAAAAAATCTTGCGGGAAGGAGCGCCACAGCCTTAATGCTTCTGTGTGGTTTCCAAGCCTATGTCCTGCTAACTATTTAATGGCTCCTACCTCTCCCTAGCCCCTTCTCCGTATCTCCTGTGATTTAGCAGGACTAGCAGGCAGCCCTGGCTCCTCACTAACGTACCTAAAGCAGGTATGAACACCACCAGCACCCAGTGTCATCTCTGGCTCCCCTGGCCACTGTAGGACTTGAAGATGAGGAGCAAATGCTTTTCTTTTGTGGAGATAAGCCAGGTTTTGTTGCCTGTCTTGCTGCACGACTAAATGACAATCTGAGGTTTAACTGGCAATCTGAGGTTTTCTGGCTGGAAACAAACCTGCTCTCTCAAACAATGAAAAAACACAGTATTAGCCTCATTTTTCAGATGCTCTATTGAGGTCCTGGCAGGCTGTTGGCACCGCTGAGGCAAGGCAAGACCATGGAAGCTGCAGAGTGGCAGTGGGGCAGCTGAGGATGGGCAAAACATTTTGGGCTGCAGCCACTGAACATCGCGCTGGTCCCAGCTGCTTCCCCAGGGATGGCATGGGTGATGTTGGGTGTTGCTGGTGTTTGTTGGCTCTCTAAAGCATCTGCCTTGGAATGCTGGTGTCTGAGAGATGCATGCCGAGCTCCCACGCCTCCCTCTAGGCATGATGGACCTCCAGTACCTGCTCAGCAAACTCTCCCAGTGCGAGCACCTGGCCAACCTGGGCAGAGAGCTTCTCCAAGACATCTTGCGGTACCTCCACCGCATTGGGCTGCTTGTGTGGTATGAGGAAATCAAGCAGCTGGAAAGCACTGTTTTTCTCCAGCCTACCTTCCTAATAACTATGTTCAAGGTGAGTGTGGGGATCAGGACCATCCTCTGCAGGGACCAAGCTCTGCTGCTTCGCTGGGCTCTTCTCATTGCCGCCTCTTCTCTCCTTCTCTTCCCACTCAGCTCCTTGTGAGGTACCGCCTAGTCCAGCAGCTCGAGAGCATCTCTGTGGACACGCTGATTGGGGAACATGCCACCATCAGAGACAGGTCCAACTGGGTGTGGACCTTCAAGTCAAAGGCAATGCTGTGCCACCGGGCCGTGCGTGCCTTGGTGAAGCACCAGCTCCGTTCGGAAGGGATGCAGGATGTCTTTGAGGAAATCATGGGACATAGGCCCCACAGAGGGAGAGGGAAGCTCTTCAGCCTCCTGGAGCACTTTGAGCTCTGCCTGGAGGTGAGGCATGCCAAAGCGCTCAACCCACAGGCCAGTGAATTTGTACCTGGGAAGCTGTGGGAGACAACGCAGGGCCAAGGAGAGTCCTGGTACTTGTTCCCAACCTATCTGAACCAGACCGAAGAGGTCTGTGAGGTATGGGGAGGAGATCACCCCGAGGACCTCCACATCCGTGCCTACTTCTCACCCGAAATACCCGAGGGTTTCTTCCAGAGGTAAGCAGTGGTTTCCAGCCCTTGATGAGGTTGCATGGTTCGAGGTTTGCTCAGCACAGCACCAGTATGACTGTCAGCAAGCCCTTGGCTGTTGAGACAGTATCAGCTGAGGCATGAGGCCAGGACTCAGGAGACCAGGGCAGCTTCTCAGCTCTGCCACAAGACGTGTGGAGCCCTGGACTGGGGGCTTTTGAACATTTCAATGTTCACTGCCTGGATGTGAGCAAGGACCATGCTCCTTCTGGTTCACCTTTCATCTAGGGTGGGTTTTGGCTAGTCTGTGCCCATCCAGGCAGTCAGAGGTCTCCCAGACCCACCTGAGGATGGTCCAGTTTCTATGGGTGCTGGGACTGTTCCAGTTTTTGAAAGGTCTCCTGTCCTTGTGGGGTTCTCGCCTTGTGTCCAGAGTTTTATCTGATGGGCAACTCTAGAAGCAGCTCTTGGCTTAAGAGGCTGCTCCTGCTGCTTGAGCTTTCACTAGGGCAGGGTCCTCATTTGGTTTCTACTGCCTCTGTTTCTACCGAAATTTGGTTCATATTTTTCTAGTGCACCTGGTGCTACGCTTTCTCCCAGTGTTAGAGGTAAGCAGGGAGGAGGGTAGTGAAAGCTGTGGGCAATCTCCTTGCAGGTTCCTGGTGAAAGCTTGCTCCTTCTATTCCACACACTGGGTGGCCAAGGCGACCTGCCTGCTTGTATGCAACGGCAAACCTCTGCTGATCAAAGAGAATAACCAGAGGGCCTACAGCTACCTGGAGCTCCGGTGCAGAAAGCCGGCAGGAAGGACAGGTAAGGATCCCTGATCCTTATGTCATGACTCCCAACCACATGTCTCTCCTTAGCTCCCCCCCCCCCACCCCGCCACCTCCGCCACCCCTCTGGGTAGAGCATCCCAGAAGCCTCTGCCACATGTCCTAGTCTGGCCAGGGTCCACCAGCAGTTAAATTAAAGCTTTCCCCTTGGTCCATGCCGCCTGGTCAGGGTTCCTCTCAAGGTATCACATGAAAGTCGAAAGTCAAGTTTTCAGTCTTCTAATGGAGCAAATGGGCCATCCTTCCCCATAAGGTCTCAGCAAGGTACAGTCTCAGGCTAGGTCTCCAAGTGATAAGCAAAAGGGCAATCTGAATTTGGGAGCTCTTCCAACATATCTTTAAATTCGCTTTGAAGGCTGATGGGCCTTGGTTAACTTGAGAAACAGAGCTGGTCCAACTGTTCTGGCTGTGGTCTGGCAGGCTGGAAGCTATGCATGCATCACCACAGCATAGAATCATAGAATAGTTTGGGTTGGAAGGGACCTTTAAAGGTCATCTAGTCCAATCCCCTCCAATGAGCAGGGACATCCTCAACTAGATCAGGTTGCCCAGAGCCCCGTCCAGCCTGACCTTGAATGTTTCCAGGGATGGGGCATCTACCACCTCTCTGGGCAACCTGTTCGAGTGTTTCACCACCCTCATCGTAAAAAATTTCTTCCTTATATCTAGTCTAAATCTCCCCTCCTTTAGTTTAAAACCATTACCCCTTGTTCTGTCATAACTGGCCCTGCTAAAAAGTTTTTCCCCATCTTTCCTATAAGCCTCCTTTAAGTATTGAAAGGCTGCAATAAGGTCTCCCCAGAGCCTTCTCTTCTCCAGGCTGAACAAGCCCAACTCTCTCAGCCTGTCTTCATAGGAGAGGTGCTCCAGCCCTCTGATCATTTTTGTGGCCCTCCTCTGGACTTGCTCCAGCAGGTCCATGTCCTTCTTGTGTTGGGGGCCCCAGAGCTGGATGCAGGACTCCAGGTGGGGTCTCACGAGAGCAGAGTAGAGGGGCAGAATCACCTCCCTCGACCTGCTGGGCACGCTTCTTTTGATGCAGCCCAGGATACAGTTGGCCTTCTGGGCTGCGAGCACACATTGCCGGCTCACGTCCAGCTTTCATCCACGAGTAACCCCAAGTCCTTCTCAGCAGGGCTGCTCTCAATCCCTTCATCCCCCAGCCTGTATTGATATCGGGGGTTGCTCTGACCCAGGTGCAGGACCTTGCACTTGTCCTTGTTGAACCTCATGAGGTTCACCCGGGCACACCTCTCGAGCTTGTCCAGGTCCCTCTGGATGGCATCCTGTCCCTCAGGCGTGTCCACCACACCACTCAGCTTGGTGTCATCTGCAAACTTGCTGAGGGTGCACTCGATCCCACTGTCTATGTCATTGATGAAGACATTAAACAGTACTGGTCCCAATACGGAGCCCTGAAGGACACCACTTGTCACCCATCTCCATCTGGACTTTGCACCGTTGACCACTACCCTCTGGATGTGACCATCCAGCCAATTTCTCATCCACTGAACAGTCCACCCATCAAATCTGTATCTCTCCGATGTAGAGAGAAGGATGTTGTGGGGGACTGTGTCAAAGGCCTTACAGAAGTCCAGATAGACAACATCTGTCGCTCTTCCCTAGTCCACTGATGTAGTCACTCCATCGTAGAAGGCCAGCATCTCCTGGGCTGCCGCAGCTGGGTGCTGTGAGTAAAAGTGAGCCGTTCTCCTTTTGCCTTGGAAGGTTTCCAGTTTGCCTGGGACTTCCTCATGGCAGTTGTGTTCATCGTCCAGAAGCTTGCCGAGGAGTGGCCAGGGCTGCACGTGTGTGTGAAGACTCCCTGCCGAACAGCCAACTGTCCCGCGGAGCTCATCTGGCCAGACATGGATGGCACAAATGCCATGTACGTACGTGATGCGCCCCTCCAAGCCAAGGGCTGGAGCCAGATGGTTGCTACTGCAATGCTGGTGGGACTGGTCAGCTTCCAAAAGCCATGTGAAATTAGTTGTGAAGCTTGCCGGGCACTACATTGCCCTTCTCGTGGCCATAGCAGCCTGTGTCCCATGTGGTGTTAGCATTTACTTGTGTGGGAAATTCAAGCATGGAAAGAAAGGTGAAAAAGTTGAGACTCTGGGGCTCAGGGACATCATGTCCACTCTGGCCAGGTGCGCACATGTGCCTTGTTTCATGAAGAGCTGAAGGTGCCCAGGCATCTGGGAAGACAGCAGCCGTCCCACCAACGGTGGGACCTCAGGTCAGGGTGGAAAGAGGGAGTGTTGGCGTCTTCCATGGGAAGTGCTGAGGGTAGCTCCTGCTCCTTCTTCTCGGGGCTTTTTCCTCCGCAGGACGAAGGAAGATGTTAAAACCTGTGGGACATGTGGGCACCGCTTTGGCGCAGAGCTGCTCCTGCCCAAAGGTGAGCCCAATGGTCCTGGGTTTGCAACGCAACACTGCTCATGGGGGGGAGGAGGGCTGAGGGTTTCATGGAGCTGAGGTGCTGATAGTGTCCCCCCATCCCCACAGTGCCCAGGCAGCTGGAGGAGCCCCCGGCACAGCCCTCTGCTCACTATTATGTGACAAGCTACGGGACCACCACCTTCGGGCACAGCAGCATCCACGTCAATCAGCAGGTAAGAAAGCTGCCACCTCCCCTTGCCCAGGGTTCAACACTAATGGACAGGCCTGTCCTCTCCCCTCGCTCCTGAAATGGGGGGTGCAGCTGCTTCCAGCCTGGGGAGGAGACACCCCATCTTTGGTCAGCACTCTGGTTACCACACTCCTCCCTGAAGTACCACCACCTCTGCGCCTCAGAGCTGAGCTCTGGGTGCTTCGTGTTGTAGTTACTGCCTTATTTTTCCAGAACATCTCAAATGAGTAAAACTGGGCCAACGGGGAGGCGCTCGCCGAAGAAAGAATTACTATTTTTGTTTAGCCAAAGCCAAGCTGTCCTCAGCATGCTTTGCTTGCAAGTCATGTTTGCAGCCTTAGTGCATGGAAATAAATGCATCCCTTCATGCATGGGAAGTCACCTCATTTACACAAATGTAAGGGGGAAAAGGTGCTGACAAGCGCTCCAGGACGAGCCTGCTGCCAGCAGGGGCTTTGCTGGGACAAGGCTGGCCAAGGACCCCTGTGGTTTTGGGGGCATGGGGGCGGGGGGAGGGTGAAGGTCTCGGACTGATAGTGAAGGCAGATGTCCAGGCAACATCAGCAAGCAGGAAGCACCTTTCTATACATATATATATTTAAACTTAGAAAATTTAAGAAAATAAATCTGTAAATGATCACACCACAAAACCACACATTAGCAGCTCACAGAGGGGAAAAGCAAAAAGGCTCCAGGACCGGCCGGTGAAGCTGTCCTTGGCACGGGGGGAAGCGGAGGAGGAAAGGTCCCCACCATAGGCATCCTGCCACGATGTTCCTGGCGGGATGCTGGTTTGCATGGCTCCTGATGCCCAGTGGTCCCCTGCCAGCTGGTGCCTGTCCTGGGGTCCCACGAGGAGCAGGGTGGGTGAGGGTCAGTCCATCTGCATGTTGTACTGCTCGATGAGCTCGAAGAGGCTGAAGGAGTCGGAGAGCTGCAGGCTGACAGTGCCGCTGTCGAGGGAGGAGGCTCCCTCCCGCAGCACCTGCTCGTACCAGTACTCGCAGAACTTGGGCACCAGCTGTGGCAGCAAACCATCAGGGTTACGGGCAGGGTTAGGGCAGCTGCCTGATGTGGCTGCAAGGCCCTGCACGGCTCCGTCCTCCCGGAGCAGAGGAAGGAGGTGTGCAGAGCACACTATATCTCCCCCAGCCCCTGAGGGTCCCTATCCCACCCAGCCCCCAAGGGTCCCCTGACCCAGGCAGCTGCCCCCCTGTCTAGGGTGGCCTCCCCTGGACTCCCGGCCCCCAAGGGTCCCCTCCCCAGGCACCTGCTCCCCGCTATTTCCTCTGCTCCCTGAGAATTCCCCTCCCTGGGCACCCATCCCCCCATCCCCCACATCCCCAAGCTCCCAAGAGTCCTGCTCCTTGGGCACCCAGCCCCCCATCTCCCCTGGTCTCCAGGAGTCCTCCTCCCCTGTCACTCAGTTCCCCCATCTTTTCCAGCCACCGAGATGTCCCCTCCTTGGGTACCCAGATCCCCATCTCCCCTGGACCCCGAGGGTCCTCCTCCTTGGGCACCCAGAGCCTCATCTCCCCTGGTCCCCAAGAGTCTCCCCCTCCCGGGGCAGTGGTGGGTGTTGGCACCTTGACCAGGATGAGCTTGGACTCCTTAGGCTTGGCCTTGGAGAAGGACTGCCCGAAGCAGAGGTAGATGGTGAAGTCAGGGGACCTCTGCCTGTGGCCATTGCGGAAGTCCCTCAGCTCTGTGAGGGGAGACAGGGCTCAGTTTTGAGGTGAGCTCAGGGGACATGGAGGGGCTGGGAGGGCTTGTGACATCCTGGAGCTGGCTCCCATGAGCCCCAAAACTGGGGGGGTGGGGGTGGGGGGGTGGGGAGTGCAGGCAGCAACACGACACCCCTGCGCACCTGTGCAAAACTCATTGAAGTCAAAGATGGGGGTTTCCTGGTCCCGGCAGAGGAGGTTGGGCGGGGGGTCCTCGATGCCCTCGAGCTGCTGGGACAGGGCCCAGAAGACCTTGCACTTCTTCAGGCGGGTGGCGAAGAGCTTGCGAGCACGTTGCTCCAGCTGCAGCCCTGTGCTGCCCAGCAGCTCCTCGGTGAAACGCCGCTGCTTGCTGTCGGCCAGCTCGGCGGGGCTGGGGAAGCGCACCAGGTGCCCGGGGCGCAGGGCCACCGCCGGGTCAGAGGGCTGGTACGCCAGCAGGCACTGGCTGCCCCCCACCTCCTCCTGGTGGAAGAGCTTCCCCCGGTAGTAGATGCTGACGTCCAGGATAGGGATGATGCCATCTGCACCGGGCAGTGATCAACAGCCACATCCCGAAAACCCAAATGCATTAATAACTATTAATAATTATATATAATATTTATTATTCATAACTATAATAATTATTTGTAGCTATTAATAATTAATAACCCTCACCTGTGTTATCCTCTGGTGGCGGTGGCGGTGGCACAGGGCTGGTGGGGGCAAAGAGCATTGCCTCCCCTGGGGACGGCACAGGGACCGTCACCTCCGGTGGGCGGCACGGCAGTGGCATGGCCCCTGCAGTGGGAGATGGGCAGTGTCGGCATCGCGATTCGAGGTGCAGTGGCGTGGGAATTGCTTCGGCATGGGGTGCACATGGCAGCACCCTGGCCTCTTCCCACCCCGTTATGGCGTTCCCACGCCCAGGGCTGGATCCTGCCCCACAGCACCCACCTTGGTCCTCCAGCAGCATGGGGTCTGGGGGGCTGTAGGTGCCCAAGGGGGGCTGCTCCGCCACAGGCACCCATTGCTGAAATGCGGTCGGGGGGAGGCAGTTGTTTTGGCTGGGGTCTGGGTGAGGCTGGAGCAGGGCATCCTCTGCAGAGAAATCACCAGTGGGAAGGGGCTGGGGTCACCCACCCATGGTGCCATCCACTCTGCACCCCGGGAGCGGAGCTGGTCTCACCTGCAGGAGCCCAGGATGGAGTCACGGGGCCAAGGTTGCGGGGGGAGATGTCGCACAGCTGCAGCACCCGCTGCAGCACCTCCAGGTCCTCCAGCATTGGGGGCCGTGCAGGGTCAGTGCTGCCTGAGGTGGGGCACAGCAGACGGGAGGTCTCACAACCTCAAAACCAGCCCTGGCTGAGCCTACCAGGGTGCCCCCCAAAATATTGGGGTACCAGTGCCTACCTGAGGGAGCGATTTCTGGGGCCACATCTTGGGGGTTGAGCTCCAGCTGTGAAGGGAAGCGGGATGGGGGTCTTGCTGCTGTGGATGGCTGGGGGCACCCAGCCTCCCCCTGCCCTGCGTTTCGGCCAGGTGCTGGGCTCCAGCTGAGGAGCACCCCAAGGACATGAGGGTGCAATGCCTGAGCAGTGGCAGTGGGGACCCCCCCCCGCAGCCTGCCGTGCCCACCCTGTTACCTGTGGCTGCTGGTGCAGCGGCTGCTGGTCCAGTGGCTGCTGGTCCACTGCAGGGTCAGGGCTGTCGAAATCTCCCTCCTCACTATGCCAGAGGGTGGCTGGAAGGAGAGTGGTGAGTGGGGCACCCTGAGATCGCCGGCCCCCCCCCTCCAAGACAGCTCCCCATGGGGCCAGGCTCACCTGGGGTGATGGCGAAGACCTTGTGCGGGTCATCACCACACTTGGAGCGGTCCTCCAGCAGCTCGAACATGCGGGTGCTCCTCAGGGCGCAGCGGAAGTTGGTCTTCCACTTGGCCGGATCCTCGGGGCACCCCTCATACCGCCCACTTGCCTGTGCCCAGGCCTGGGGGGGGTGGGGTGGGGGGGTGAGCATGGGTCATGGCTCCATGACCATGGAGGCTTCAGGGATGCCTGGTCTCCCCCACCTTCCCCATTTCCCACATCCCACTCACCTTGAAGACCCCAGAGTTGCTGCTGGTCACCCCGCATCCCACCTTGAACACCTTGAGCTTGCTGCTGGTGCCCCCCCCCCGAAGACCTTGAGGTCGCTGCCGGTCACCTCCCAAGACCTCGAGTTCATTGCTGACCTCGAGCTCACCACCGGCGACCCCCATCCCACCCACCTTGAAGACCTCCACGTCGCTGCTGGTGACGTCCTTCCTGGCGTTGTGTTTCCAGGGGACGCGGAAGGCGCTGCGGCTCGGGTCGGTCCAGCGCAGCCCCCGGTAGCTCCCGCTGCTGACGGCGCTCACCAGCCAGGGCCCGAACCGCAGCCTCTGGGCCTCCCTGCGGGAGCGGGGCCGTCACCGGGGGGGACCGGGGCCACCCGGGGAGGGCGGCCCGGGGAGGGCGGGGGGGGGGTTGCCGCTTACCCCTCGCTCTGCAGCGCTGCCATGGTGCCGCGGGGTCCCCAGTCCTGCGGGACCCGGGCCGGGTGGGTGACCTCGTCTCGGGGCACGGCCGCTTCCCGCCCGGCCCTTTTATCCGGCCCCGCACCCGCCCCCGGTTTCCTGGAAACCACGTGACCCTTCCGAAACTGAAAGTGGCGGCGGCGGCGGCCACCCCCGCCGCGGCGGGGGGGTCACACTCCCCGGTCCCCGCCGGGTCCCAGTCGTGCCCCAACCTGGCCCACCCCCCCCGGGGGATGCTGGCTGCGGAGCCCTGCGCAACCCCCTCCCCAAATTAATCATAATTAAACAAAAATAACACCTTGCCCCGCACTGGCGTGGGATGCAGACCTTGGTGGGCAACGGGCAGGATCAGGCCCCGAGCTGGGGGGGGCCCAAAACACCCGTGACCCCCTGCTGGGGTTGCTCCCCGTGGGCTGTTTTGGACCCAAAAGTGCTGGTGCAGGACAGCTGCACCCCCGAAATTAAACACGCAGGTTTGCAAAGAGCGAAGGGCAGGTGGGCATTGGGGACACCCTGAAATGCTCAGGCTTGGCCCAAAAGCAGCTGCACCCACCGCTGCTGGGGCTTTCCGGGGTGCACCGGCAGCGCAGCCCGGGCACGCAGGTCTCGGCCTCAGGGCTGGAAACTCCCGTGCCTTATTTATTTATTTATTATATGTGTTTTAATCCTTCTTCTTTCAGGCTGCTTTGGTTTCCACGCTAAAAGCATGCTATAAAAAAATTAAAAACCAAAAGCAAAACCCAGGAGGGCAGTGGGCGCTGGCCGTGCTCCCCGCATCCAGAAGCCAATTTTCTTGGCAATCCCTTTTCCCGTAAAGCCAGGGCGGTTCCGTGGGCCTGGCGCTGCTCCCAGCACCGTGCCTGCTCCCGGCTTCTCAGGCTGATCATCCGCAGAGGTGGGCGCCCTTGGCCGCAGCAGGAGAGGGGCCGGGAACCGCAGCTGCCTCGGCGGGATCTGGGCGCTGCTCGGGATGCTAAACGGGCAGCACAAGCATCTCTGGTGCTGCTGTCCGGTGTGACAGCACCCTGGTCTTACGCAAAAAAAGAAGGGAAAAAAGGGAGGAAAATCAACCCCGGGGTTGTGCATCAGCCCCGCGTGTGTGTTTCAGAGCTGGCACCACCCTTGCAAAGGGATGAACCCTGTGGGGGTCCCCGCCAGCCATGCCAGGCCCCAAAAGCAAGGCGGGGAGCAGGCAGAGGTAGGAGCAGGGTCCCAGTGGCCGGTGCACAGTGGCACACGTCCCCCCACCCCAGAAAAGGGAAGCGGCGCCCGGCCGGGGCTACAGCTGGTTTCCAGTAACGCGGGTCCCGGGTGCGGCTGCCTGGGATAGAAAAGGGTCACCCTGTGCCTCGGACCATTGCGGTGCAGGTTATGTAGATTTCTGCATTACATTAGAGGAAAATTAGCGAATAACCGTGATATGAGGCAGGTCACGTGTGGCCCAAGCACTTGCCCTCATTGCTCTTCCTGGAGCCCATTTGAGCTCTGCAGGGAGTGGTAAAAGAAACCAAAAAAATCTGACATTTGCAGGAGTTTTACAAATTTATTACCCAAGGACTACAGTGGCGGTCACCGGGGCTGAAGCATGGGATTTTGGCCTCTTGCCCACTACGCTTCTTGCTATTGAGGAAATTTCCCTTTCTTTCCAGGAACTTCTCTCTACTGCTTACTAGGAACTCCTGCATGGTTTTCCAGGACATTGCCCTTTGTTTTCCAGGACATTTCCCCCTTCATTCCTAAGAAATCCTCCTGTCATTTTCCAGGAAATTTCCCTGTCACTTTGCAGGATATTTCCCTCCCATTGCTTTCCAAGAAATTCCTCCCTTGCTTCCTTGGAAATTTCCTTCTTGCTTTCTAGAGGAGTCCATTGCTTTCTAGGAATTTTCTCTCTGCTTAGAGGACTTCTATTTCTTCCTAGAAAATTTTCCCATGACTGTTACTTCCTGGGAAGCAAGAAATTATTTCCCAAGAAATCTCATTTTTCCCATCCAGGAAATTTCCCTTTTGATTTCCAGCAATTCCTCCTTTGCTTTCTGGGAAATTTCCCCTCTAGGAAATATCACTGTTACTTTCTTAAGAAATGCCACTTTTGCTTCTCAGGAATTTCCCTGGTATTTGAGGAAATTTCCTCCTTGCTTTCTAGGACTCTTCCTCCTTTGATTTCTAGGCTATGCCCTCTATGGCCTTCTAGGAAGTTCCCCCATTGCTTTCTACAAATTCCCAGAACATTTCCCCCTTTGCTTTCAAGGAATTGCCTGTCTCAAGGAAATTCCTACATTGTCTTGCAGTAAATTCTCCCTTTGTTTTCCAGGATATTTTACTGCAGCTTTCTAGGATGGTTTCCCATTGCATTCCACGAATTCCCCTATTGGTTTCCAGGAAATTTCCCTGTTGCATTGTAGGAATTTTCCCCCAGGGCTTTAGGAAATTTCCTCATTGCGTTCCAGGAAATTCCACCAGCCAAAACTGACCCACCTGCCTGAACCCATGACAGGGGCATAGGGCACCTCCACCAAAGTGTATTTAAGGGCAGTAAACACCACAAAACCCAAACAAACTGGAGGCACGGGAGCCATGGTCAGGGTGACCCCATGCTAGCTGTTGTCCCCTGCCCTGGGGACAAGTGGCACACGCAGGGAGGGGAGCAGAGGTGTGTTCTCTAAGTGTATTTATTTACTTTTATCCCTGACTACTGCAATCGATTCTTAGAGGTTTCTGTTAATTGGTGATTAATTAAGTTGATGGAACTTCTCCCATTTTACACTCTATTTTTTTTTGGCCAGCAGCACCCCGCCTGCCTGGGGGCCTCCCACGGGGCCACGGTCACTACCCCCTGTCCTCCTGACTCAGGGACATGTCCAAGCAGCTAAAAATCAGCCCCATTCAGGTCACCAGCTCCAATGTGGTCGAAGAAGAGCTGGAGATTTCAGGAGGAAGAGTCAGTTTTACAAAGAGGTATTTAAAAGCATCCAGAAGGACAAAGAGAGCTTTCCCTGAACTTCAGCCCTTCACTGCACCAGATTTTCCTCCAAATGTAACCCCACAATACAAGCCCGCACCCCACACGCCCCCCCCTGCAGCCATAAGTCACCCAGCTTCAGGGGGCAATCCTTGCAGGCAGAAGGGCAAGCAGAAACCCCACTACTTTCATTGGCAAGGTTTCTTTTGGGGACCCTCCTTGTAAATCACAAAGCAGCAAGGAGCGGGGCACCTTAAAAAAAAAAAAAAAAAAGAAAAAGAAAAAGAAAAAGAATCTTTCTGTTTTAATCTACCCAAGGGAAATCCAGAGCAAGAGCAGCATCACAGCACTACACACAGCACAGACATCTATCATCGTCTTTGCACAGATTCCTTCCCAGATACACAGAGAAGTCATTAAGAAAAAAAGCAAAATAAAGAAAATTATTCACATTTGTAAAGTGACAAGTAACAAATCAGCCACAGAAAAACTTTTTCAAAGAGAAAAAGGACGCATCAAGGAGGAAGGCCCTCAACATACAGGTTTGGCAAAAACCTAACCCAAGAACGTTGAAACAGAGGTGGTTTTCTTTTAAACATTAAAAATGGATTTTTTTTTAAATTAATTTAAATATACATTTGAAACACAAACACCAAGCAAGCGCCTGGAGAACAAAGTGAAAAGAAGGAGGAATGAAAAGTGAATTCTACCACTTTAATTTAAACACCAAAGTCGGGTGGATTGCACCAAATGGAATAAATAGTAAGAGAAGATCACGCTGGGTTGGTAGATCTCACACTTAAGATCATTTAAACTAGAATTAATTACACAGCCCGAGAGAGTACTGAACGAGGAAGTCCTCTGACAAGTGATGTTAGCTGGGGCAGCGTCCCTTTGACAGAGTGGGTTGTAGGTGTGGATTTGCCCCCTGCCACCCAACAACGATCACCACCCCAGAAGCGAGAGGGATGGCAACTTTTTGTGATCCAGAGGACTTGACACTGTAATCACATACACGCAAACAGCTCCTCGCTCGGGGTGCGGGAGCTCTCCGCCTCTTCCACACCAGCTGGCTCCAAACACACCCAAGTCAAACATCAAAGCACAACTAGACCTTGTGTTTTCACCTTTCACACAGGCACAGCGTTTCTAGCGCGACTCCCCAAGGTTGGGCACCGCAAAAGCAGAGCAGGTGCCTCCTTTCACATACCTGGGGCCAGGCTGGGAAAAAAAAAAAAAAAAACCAGCTAATCTACACCTGCAGCCACCACTCTGTCACTCTGGCGGTGGGCAGGCTGAAGGAATGTAAGTAATTTCTTGTTGTTTGGTTTTCCTTCCCCACAATCCCTGCACTAAAAAAAACCCCCAAACCCCACCCCTCCCACCCCCCAAACAAAAATAACTTGATCCCAAGTTCCTCTCCCTCCCCTGCCTGTAAGTCAAGCAGCAAAGCACCTTCAGACATTTGTGTGATCCCACAGACATGTTCCCTACAGAGCAGACATCTCATCTCTGCACCTCACCTGGATGTGCCTGTGACACCTAGTTAGGAGGGACATCCCTTTGCTTTAAAACAAAAATGACTACAAAATCAATAGTAATGATCCCCTTTCCCTTCCTCTGATCTCCAGGAAGTTCATCTAAGTCCAACTCGTTTTCGAGAAAGGGAGAAGGGAGGGGTGAAGGTTTCCAGGACAAGGAACTTGCCAGATCCAGCATCTCCCCTGCCGTGCCTTCGACAGTGATGAGCCCGCTTTGTGCAGTGCCCGCTCTTGGCCTGGGGCCAGCAGAGCCAAGGAGGGGCTGAGGGGACATAGCTGCCCCTCCAGCTCCTCCTCAGGTAGCTGGCAACTCCAGGAAGAACGAGGGGGACTGGGGTGGACGAGGGTTCAGGTTATTTCTTTCCCATCCCTCTTCCTCCCCAAGGCTGGGAGGAGACTTCTGGGTCTGCAAGCCCAGTCTGTGCTTACCAGTGTCCTTAAGAATGACATTTTTAAAACAAAAGAAAGGAAAAAAAAAAATTTTTAAAATGCATAATTAGGTATTGTCCGTGGAAGGAGCAGGAGGGGGCAGGTTCCAGACTGAGACAGAAAAGGGACTCTCTCTCTCTCTCTCCCCCCCCACGTTTGCTCATCTGGAGACCACATCCCCTCAGCATCCCTGCGCGAACCCTTTGTGCTGTTGCTCTGACATCAATCAACACGGATGATGAACACGGGGATGAATTCAGCACTGCAGAGGGCGGGAGGGCACACGCAGGCGAGCCAGGGCTAGGCCCGGTGCTTGGGGAGCATGTCCAGCAGGAACTCCGCGATGCCAATGAAGTAGACGACTTGTGCGATGCCGAAGAGAGGAGCAATGACCAGGGCTCGGCAGTATGCCCCTTTCAGGAAGGCCATGGGCCCTTCCTTCTGCCAGATCTTCCTGGGGAGAAACGGTACAGACAGGTAAGTGTCCATCCCACCCCTCCACCACGCCAGGAGAGCCTCTGGCCACGCCGTGGCTTTCTGCCTCCCTCCAGAGACTAAATCCAGGCAAGCGCTGTCGCCTGGCACTGCCTCCACAGCAGATCATCCACCATCCCCCATGTGCTCTGCAAATGGCCATGCAGGAACATGCCCCATCCCTACACCTGGCCAGGAGCAGGAGCGTCTGCCTGGGTCTGGACGTACAGCTAAGACAACTCCGTGCTTGCATCAAGAGGTCTCCCTGTTCAAAAGTTGGGGCCAGCTCCACTCTCAGTATGGGACACAGCCACGATGGCAAGAGACTCTGGCTACAGCAGCAACACAAAAGCAGAGCACTTGTGTTTTGAAACTCCCTTCATGTTTTGAAGCAGCCAGACCACAGTTTAGCAAAGGGTCAGAGGAGAGTGCGGCTCCTGCAGCCGCTGTTCAGAGCGGTCCCAGGAGGGATACGAGACCTAATGCTGTAGGATTTTCAGACAACAGGGCCTTGGGAGAGACAACTACAGCATTGTCTTCCTTTGCAAAAATAACATCTCAGTGTCATGACTGTTGGGGTTTGGACAGAAGCATTTAAATATAAATGCTATGTTTACCTTGCTCAAAATAGGAAGAAGTTCTCTTTTATATAACTATACATAGGGAACAGTATATATCTGGTCATATATCTATGTATCTATCCATATAGACAGATAGATAAAAGCACAGGTTCAGAGGGAACCTGAAACAGAGAAGGTACTGGTTGGGTCTAGAAGCTGCACTGACAGCCTGGCAGCGGGCAGCAGCAGATGCTGTACATCTGATGTGGTGGCCTGCTTCATGAGGAGTCTTACTTGGTGCAGTCCAGGATTCCTGAGTAGGTGTCCTCATTCACTCCTCTCTGCAAGGACTGTAGCCGTGTTTTGACCACTGCAGAGAAAGAGAGAAGAGAGACAGTGGTGAGCACTGGGAATGTAGCACACTCTTCAGCAGGCAAGAGCCACCCTGAGAGTAATGTCTTTGAACCACAGTCAAAACGAGATCAGCAAGAACACAGACCATTTTCATATATTTATCAGTAAAAGATGGGAAAACAAACCCATTCCTTTACAAATGGATAAAACACAGCAAACCAAAACCCAACCCCCTCCCCTCACTGTGACCACAGTTTCCAAGGCTGACTTAAGATTTAAACGCTTCCAAATTCAGATATCTTTCTGCAAAGTGGGAACTGATTTTCACATATTCAGCTTCTTCTGGAAGACATATCTAAAATATATGATGCTGCTCTTACATCTCTTCACACCTTGGAGCGTGTGCAATGTTGGGGAGAGGGGAGTTACTTTCTGGTGTTTTTCACAGCAGAGAAATCAAGGTAGTATTTAAGGCAGATGCTGTGGAGCAGGAGAAAAGGCCACAGATCTGAGGCTCCCCCTGGTTGTCCATGACCGTATGCATGTAGATGGTCTGCATATCACTCCACATGGAAACACGCCTTATCAGGGGCATGTTTGCAGCCATTCCTGCGAAGAATGACTGAAATGAATGACACCCTCTTCCTGATTTACCTAGCAAGTACTGCAAACCTCTGTGTAAGCTGTGGCCAAAGGTATAGCTCAGCTGAAGGAAACCATCTGAGCTGGAGGCAGCTCAGACAGCAGAGGTCCCCTCCTGTATGTCCCTGCGTGCTCACGCTGTGAAGAGGCTGGCAGAGTCACCCTCCACCTTATCTAGCCCACTTGTGGGCCTCTGACTCCTGTCATTTGGCACCAGGCCACCAGCACAGGCTACTTGGGACTCACCGTCGCAAGGATTGACAGCCACTGCAGCCGTACTGCCAGCCACACATCCGGAGAGGAAGGACACATAGAACGGAGCCTTGACATTGGGGTCTTTCTGGCCCAGCTTGTTCAGGTTTGCAAACAGTGGGAAGTAAACAATGGAGAACGGGACGTCCCTGAGGTGAGGAGGGTGGAAGGGGAAGAAAGAAGAACAAGGATGAGCAAAGTCAGAGCGGGACACCAGCAAACTGAGCATCAAAGGAAGGGCTGCAAGCATCACGTGTTGGCAGCACAGCCACGAGTGCAACGCAGACATCCCAGCTCTGCGATTGCAATGCAGACAGGAGCCAAAACTCAGCAGGGGCAAAACTGATTGCACAAAGGACAACCAGGCCCACGGGAGGCATGCGGCCCTGCAGAGTCAATGGCCTCCCCCTGATTTTTCAATACTCAAACCAAAGACTCCAGCACATTCAGAGGTCAATCATTTTGTCCGCTTTTGTTAATTACAAGATGTTTGCATCCTGGCCACATCCCACTGATTGTTGCTTTAGCTCTGCCTTTGTTAAAGCTACAGGAAGGTCATTCTGTGAAAGCCTAGGTAAAGAGTGTCAGAGAGGGCACCGGTCCTTGCATCCAACATGCTCCATGGACTAGAATCCATTTCACACTCTGGAGACTCAGGCTGACAGTTTTGCTTTGCTAGCTCATAAGGACTTCTCTACAGTGTTAAAATACGGACCATGAGGGAGACAAAAACCTTGCACAGAAAGCAGGAGAATTAAACCTTCCAGGAACAAAAAGGCAGCCTCCCTCGCTTCCCTGACCTTCCCTTCTTTAATGCACAAAACCTGTGCATGGAAACCAAACCAAATCAAACCCACCCTCCCTGAAACCAACACTCCCTTTGCAAGCTCATCCCCTGGATGGCTGGTGCTTTAGATTCAAGACTGGGAACACCGGTGCCCTGCGCTCGAGCCCATGCCATCCTACCTTAGCAGCGTGGCTCCCAGGCCCTTGTAGAGTCCCGCGATGCCTTTGCTCCGCAGCAGCTCCCTTGTTATCTGTGTTGCTGTGGTGCGCGTTTCCACCACTGGCTCTGCCGCCCCCGCCGCAGAGGAAGAGGAGAGCTGGGCCTGTGCTGCCATCAGCTTCTTCTGTGCCGCTGGGGAGGAGCAGAGAGAGCACTGGTCTGCAAGATGCTCAACAGCAGTCTCTTGCTGCCCGGTGCCATGGGACAAGGAGGAATAGACAGATCTCCAGGTGCACCAAAACATGCAGACTAAGGCCACCCAGGTGCCCTGCAAGCTTTTGCTCCCAGTCTGCCCATCTCCCCCAGTCTGAGACAAGCCAGCTTGTCCCAGTCTCGGAGCTGGCTGCTGCCTCACCACAACACTGTCCGCTGCACTCTCCTATGGACTGGTCTTACCTAAGCAGGAGCAGCCTGTCATGCACAACCTCTGCGGTGCAGAGAAAAGGAGCTGCCTTGAGCAGGCAGACGACAGTACTTGCTTCCATCTATGTCCTCGAGCCCCCAGTAGGACAAACTAAAGATATTCATAAATGAGAGAGGTTCACCAGTTCTGTTCTTTGTTTCCTTCCCTTGAAAGCAATCATTAACCTGGGGAGTTCCTCAGCCACATTTATAAACATGATCTAGTTTCTCCCAGGCTTTTCAAACTGATGCATTTCTGCTCTTTGGCCAGAAGATGGAGAGCACATCAACCTGTAGGCAATCGGCAATCCTCTGGCTGCCAGCAGCACACCACAGGCCTCTTGCCACACAGAGCACAGGCTGTTCACAGCAGCAAAAACCTCTTCTGAACCCTCAAACCATGGCTTAATTCCTTCAAATATTTTAAAATAATATGCACAAAGAGGATAAGGTCTGCATTAAAAACAGCGAAGAGAGGAAAGAAAAAGTAAATCCATGATTATTCAGGAATGCCACATCAAAGGAGAGATTAAAGGATGAATTGGCCCATTTTCCAGGAAGGGCCACAAATGTGGTATCTAATGGTGTGATGCAGGGCTCCTGGGGAACGAGGCCATAGCCCAGGCTGACCTCTGGAAGAGACTAAGGCGATAGAAAACAGCTCTTTCCCCTAGAGTCTCCATGCCAGACTTTGGTCTCCATTCTCACCAAAAATGCTTCACAGTGTTTCAGCCAAAAGGCTCGCACTCCCTCCTGCCTCTGCCTGCCAGCTCCTGCCCACAGCCCCAAAAGCCTGACCCCAAACCTTTTCCAAATCCAGGGCACCAGGAGAATTTTATTTACTATTTCAGCCGAGACAACTGCTGTTTTTGTCAGAAGGAAAAAAAAGAGAGTGTAAGAGGGGAGATAAGTCATTTGGAAAGGACATATCCCCTTGGGAAGCTGTTAGAGTGGTGCTACAGGGGGGTAAAAGAGAGAGAATAGACATCAGAAAACATGGAGATAGAAGAAGCACCACAGGAAAAGCACTGAAGGATGCTAATCCCTTCTTGGGTGCACAGTAACTAACAAGTTTTCATCGCTCGCAAGCTGACCACCCAGTCATCTCTCCTGTCTCTTGCCATCCACCAGCAGCACTTGCTGTTTCATTTGCCCCGCCTATTGCTTTCAGAAAAAAAAAAAAACATCACCTTTTGTAACTGCAAGGGCCTCTGCAAAGCTAGGTGAGCAAAGGGTGGGGGGAAATGAGCTGGGAAGAGGAGAAACTTCTGCTACAGCCTGAGATACCTCTGACTTGGGAGAGCAGGGGGAAGGAAAAGGGTTTTCTCTGCTCATTCCCTCCCCCTCTGCCTTGACAGCACAGTTCCAGCCCTTTCCCCCCCTGCCTGCTCAGCGCACAGGGAAGAGAAGCCCACATACCAATTCGCCCCGCATCCTGCAGCTGAATTTTGAGCATCTCCATGGGAGTAGTGACAATCACCTGGCAAGTACCCGCACCGCAGCCCGCCAGCATCTCCCTCAGCAGCGTCAGCTTTTTCCTGCCAGAAGAAAAGAGAGTCAGTCGGAGGAGGTGACCTGGAGTAACACTGGGGCAGCTGGGTGCAAGGGGCTAGGGGCACACCTCTGACCCTGGGGGTTACAGAAGAGGCAGCCCGGGTGACAGGGCAACTTGCTAGGCTTGACAGTTCAGCATAGCCCAGGCTTGGCACCTCTGCTGGCATCACCTGATCTGGAGGAAGAGGCCCATTTTGGCCCCAGAAACATAACATTCAGAAAAAGCCACAAGCCCACCCAGAACAGCCCCAGACGGGAGCACACAACCCTCTCCACCCCCCAACAGAGAGCTGCAGCTCTCTTCCAGCCCAGCGTTGCCCCTGGTCAGGGCACAGCCTTCAGAAAGGGTATTGCTTCAGAGGGCAGCAGAGGCCCTGAGCATTAAGGTGGATAAGCAGCTTTCCTTCTGCCAGCCTAGTCCTTTAAACACCGTCAATGTCCCCACAAACAAACAAACAGAGACCACGGGGCAAGGAGCAAGGGGGGGAAATATTCAAGTTGCTGCTTTGGAGTTCTCCAACAAAAGCAAAATAAATGAAGGGCAAATATGAGAGTCAGGAGGCAGTTCCCCTGTGGTTAGGAGCTTCTTCACCTCACTAGCCTTCCCAAGCCTGAAAAAGTAGCCTTTGTACTAAACTGGTCCTGCCTGAGGGACAAGGGATGGGATGGGCCCCCAGCACTGCAGCTTTGTGCATCCTCTGCACTAGAGAGCAGGGATTATCAGCGACGTGTTCTTGCCTAACAAAATGCAGCATTTCATAGCTCCCTCCATCCCAAAGCCACAAAACAGCACAGCTAAGACTAAAAAGAAGAACTCAGGATGCAAATGCTCAGAAAGCCTCAATTTTCAGAAACTGATGAGTTTTCGCCCTGTAAAAAAATCTCACCCCTTGGCACCAGAAAACACTGACTTGATTAAAAAAAAAAACAAAACCAAAGTGCCTCTGATCTGCTCTTTTCTAAAAGGAGAAAAAAAAAGCGCATATATAAATCACACAGCCAGAGGGAAACAGCCTCCTCTTTTTTTTCCGTTTTAAACGCAAGTACTATTTTTACTCCCCAGCCCTGCTCCTGCAGCAATACCTCATCTTAACCTACTCAAGGCGAGTCCCCACACTATGGCAAAAGCAGTCCCACAATAATATGCCCTATTCCCTTGCAAAACCAAGCCACACTCCCTTACCAGGGGTTTCATATGCATGCACACACAGCACAGCTGTGGCACTGCAGGCCAGCAAAGAAGTTTCAATGCCAACCCTATAGGAAAGGGAGAGGAGATGCGCCGTAATCCTGCTGGCCCACCACATCAGCTGGGCTGATTTCTCCACCTCTCATCTTCTCCAGGGAGGATATCAGAGCAGGGGATTAGAGGCACAGAGCCACAACGGAGATTACCAGCAACTAAATATAGAGCTCTCCTGTGAGGCTGAAGGGAGGAACATTTCACAGTCTCCCCTTTCTAAATTCCCCCATAGATGAGAAGCTGCAAAGAACAATCCCTCCCATGGAGTTACCCACACAGGTACTGAAGTGTGCACAGCAAGCTTTCCTGGAGGTATGCAGGTATCAGGGTGTGCAAATCCAGAGGTCCCCTCTGGCACTGACACCTGGAGGTGGCCAACTTGTGCCTTTTGGGTGGCCTGAAGCACAGTGCCAGTCTCCACGCGGCTCGATACAGTCAGCAGCAAGGCTGCACAACCCCTAGCCCAGCCGTGGGAGGAAGCAAACCACCCAAAGGAGCTGGCTGCCAGTCCCCCTCTACGGTACAGCAGAGCATCTCCCACTTTAGCAAGAGCCCTGGAGCATCCCTGCAGTACATGTCTCCTGGCTTTCATCCAGGGCGACCGCTTTGATACTCAGTTCAAAAGATCAGGAAGCTTTGCCCTACATGTTCATCTGTGGACCATTATCCCAGCCAACAAAAGTCAGCCTGGCTTCATTGCGCTCCATGGAGCTATGCCAGTGTGACCCAGTGAAGGATTTATGTGCATGGGTGTATTTTAGAGATGTCAGACAGGTACATCAAAAGCATCTCGAACAAGGGCTTTCAGCTTTTGGTTTGCATATCCTGGGAACTGGGGGGAGTCCAAAAAAAAAAATAGCGTAAGAGAAGCAAATCTTTTGTCAGGAGGTTTAAAATTTGCCATACAGGGCTCAAACTCCCTTTGCAAAGCCTCACCAGTCTGCATATAAAAGGAGTTTGAAAACGGTTCATCTTTAGATGACAAGGAGGTTTAAATATTTAAGGCACCACAGGCCTTATTCTCAGTGGTTTAAAAACTGGCACATCTCAACTAACTTCAAAAGCTGCAACACCAGAAAGGATCTGGTTCTACAAACACAGAAACCATCTTTTATCACACCAAGAAGATGTTAAATATAACATATACTCAATAGCCCCAAACTCTGCACTGGCAGAAATCAGTCGTTGCACTTTTTTAACTGACATGCAATTAATCAGTGACAAATCAGCAAATGTCAAATGGGAAGGGGAGAAGATTCATGCTCAAGTTTCAAACTAGAGCTGAAAAATAAGAAAGTCAGAAAGCAGGAACTAGAGGTTTATGGAGGGCTTTTGAAGACCAACACATCAGTCCAAAGTTAGGATCTCTGAAAGCGTTGGTATATTGATGTCACATGGGAGCAGACCAGGATTTTTTTCCAAGTTTCTGAAAAATCTTGACTGTGTAGGAGTTGACCGTGCTTGGGCCCGGACCAAAACCAGCCATTCTGGAATAAGGATGACAAGATTTCCAAAGACAGGAAATCTTTGACCTAAGGAAGCATCCATACAAAGCCAATATGTTTCTATTTGCTACCCAAGAGGCTACTGTCCCCAGCTTAGACATCACTGTCATAACTCGTAAAATAACCTCTGCCTCTGGTCTCTCAGCCCAACAGATTGTTGAAAGCTCCCCAAGAGTTTCAAATCACAGACAGTCAGCTGCTTTCAAACAATTTAAGTAGGGGGTCTTTGATATGGATTAGGGGACTAACACATAGGAGTTGTTCTTCCAAGGGAGGGCAACCTGTCTGCCACAGCCACACGGGGACATGCACACAAATTGCCAGTCAGTCCCTTTAACCCAACCCCTGATCCTCCAAGAAGGAACAACGCGCTATTGCAACCGCATTTCAGAAAAGCTGGAGCTACGATGCTGGGAAATGTAAAAGTAAGAAAGTTCCCATTACAAGCTCCCTCTCACTTCTAGCGCCAGCTCAAAAATACCTCAGACAAGCAAAACAAAGCACTGATGTGGGACAGATCCACCTCAAAGTAATGCCACCAGATTAAATGTTGCTCTGGCAGATGTTACTCCAGGCATGGCACAACATACCTCTGGCTGCAGGAGCTCTGTGTTGCATGTTTGGACTAAGTCAAGAGGAAGGTGACTCTGTGCTTGCGCCCATTACATCAGGTTTGCCCTGGTGGGAGATCACAAGTGTTTTGTTCCAATACAAAAGGCTGTGGAAGTGAACAATGGAGAGGGCAACACGTCTGGGCATGTTGAACATGGACACAACCCATGTTTTGTCCCAAGACATGCACCTGGAATGGAGACGAGGGCAATGCTCCTCTCATGGGTGTATTCTGTGATTAAACAGCCCACCTCTAGCTCCCTCTAGATTAACAGTTGAAAGTGCATTTACTTTCTTGCTGACCTTTGATGTCTACAACTTCAACCCACTGTAATTCCCCGAGTCTCTGCGTGCTAAATAAGAGTGTCGTCCCCCCCGTCCCAACCCCAAAATAGCTATCCCTGAATAGGCACAGTGAGATTATCAGCTCTTAACTGGCTCTTTCTCTAGAGGAAGGGCTGGATTCCCCCACATACAAGTCCCGGTGAGTTGGATAAGGGTTATCTGCATCAAAGAAGTGACTGGACATCCATTGGATAACTACAGGAAAGGCTGCCTTGGCCCACAAGGGTTCCTGCCCAGAGAAAGATGAAAGCACAGTGTGTACAAGGTGACACAGCAGCTCAGCATCAGGACTAGCAGCAGCATCCCTCCTTCCTAAATCAAGAGCCTCACTTTACAGCCTGTCCATGAGCATTTTGCAGCTCAAGGATCAACCAGCCATGCAACGGCTACTTAAACAGATGCCATGGAAGAGATGGTCTGAGTATTTTAGGAGAGCCTGAAAGAGGAGCAGATGAAGGAAGGAGCCCTGGTGAGACGTATCAGCTGTGAAGGCAATGGAGAACAAGCTCCAGTCTCCCCATCTGCATGGGAGAGAAGGAAAAGTGCCTCGCTTGTCTCAGGATTACAGCTGGCTATTTCTCTTCTCTGAGCAAAGCTATGAGGCAGGGGGGAGCAGAAAGGAAGAAAATTTGCTGACATCAGCAAAGACACAATGCAATCATGCTGGTCTTCCTAGGAATCTGAGCTGCTAAGACAGCAGATTGCCAGCCTTTGCTCCAGAAAAGTAAACAAAATGAAGGTCAAGATTAAAGAGGACAGGAGACATAAGGGAATAACACACCTTGGAGAAGAGCAGCAGGAAACTCATCCAGGGACACTGGAAAGTTTTTATGAGGAAGAAATCGCTTTTATAAGAAGCCGTGAGACACTTTTTACCACAGCCAAGGCAGAGTATTTAACCAAGAACCTGAAAAATGAACAACAAAACCGAGCAAACACAAGCCAAACACAACAGCTGTCTGGCACTCAACAGTTTGGAGATAAACATGAAACCTTGTAGGACACTTCAAAGGGATTGGTTTTTATGAAGTGTTTTAACACCCAAATTCAAAAGAGGACATAAAAAGTAGGCAATACTTACATCTATCAAAGAAGCCTCACACACTGAGCACCCAAAAATGTACGAGGTACTTTAAATGCATGCTGATGTACTATCGATGTAAATTGCTTTCTTAGCTTCATACCCAAGTGCTTCACACTCAAGCGCTTCACTTAGCCCTAGTGACTCCTCACATCCTCTGCAATGGACAATGAACCTGCTGCTATTTTAACAACAGCTGTGAGATTATGGGTCTCTCAACATATCCAGCTTCAGAAATCCAGATGAAAAAAAAAATCCCATCTGTTTCCAGCAGCCTGAAGGTTGGAAGTTTCCCCTCTCCCACGTCCTGCCTTCCCCAGCTGTGTGGTCCAGCCAGCACAGAGTGCCACAGGAACAAGGACCTGCCTGAAGACTCTTCTGTGGGTCACCTCTTCTACTTCCCCTGGGAACTGCAGAGGCCCTCAGGCCAAAATCATCACAGGCCAATGTTTCACCCTTATTGTCTTTCTCAATCAGGGTCATGGGGGGCCCCTCAGGTTTTTCAGTATCTCGGTTTTCCTCCATGGCATAGCAAGGGAGTTTCCAGCACTTGAACAACTTGCCCAGGCCTCCCTTGTTCCTAAATGACCAGGACAGCTTAGGATGACCAACAGTTTTGTTTCCTCATGAAACAAGAAGCTGTAGCAGTAGGCTGTCATAATGGTCTTGATATCAAAATAGAAACAAGCAAAGAAGCAGAAATCAAGTCCCCTAGCCTGTGAGCACACATCCTTCCTGCACCAAAAGGAGGGGAAAAGCATTGTATGGGCAGGAGTGCCCCCACCGCAAGCTAGTCCCAGGGTGGAGAGGGCTGCAGGAACAGACATCTCCAGACTCAGGGAGATGGGTGCACCAACAAGGGCACGAGGTCCCACGTGAGGTCCTGCTGCCCCAATACTCTATCTCCAGCAGCATCCAAGAGCACGGCCAGGGAAAAGGGAGTCTAGCACAAACCTGCAGTGATACATCCCCAAAATACTCTTCCAGCAATTTGCAGCCAGGATCTTCCTACGCCACAGGTGTTGTTTTCAGTCTGGCCTTTCAAAAACAGGCTTTATGCCACTTTTTTTCCTAGCAGTTTAAAAGCAAGTTCATTTCAACACCAAGGTTTTTCAAAGGATTAAAAAAAAAAAAAAATGAATGCACTAAAAGTTGTTGTGTAACTTGAGGCTATTTTGGGTCATGCTGAATTTGCCACACTCTCTCTGGTCCACACATGCTTCTTCCACTTGCACGTGGAAGACAGACTCAGCATACTTTAATCAGCAAATACTGATAGAACATGCACATTTTATCAGACAAGGATCTCCAATTCATGCAACACATTTCAAGCAAGACAAGCTTGAAGAAGCTTAGCAACAAAGCTAAGCAACAAAGCTTAGCAACAAAGGCATTCAATGTCTAACAGGTCTAGAAGACTTCTGCAGCTCTGACTCAGAAAAGCACCAGAGCATCCTTTGGGATGCTGGCCTAAGAGCACAGCATACTATGAATGTATAGCAGATAGTCTGGCTTGTGCGAAAAGGACTTTGGTGGAGCTGAACCAAAGTCTTGGTGGCTCACCATGAAAAAACAGCCCCCAGCCTTACACCAAGCCTAACTCCCTCAGCTGCGCTTTACACCATGTAACACCTTGACTGTTGCAATTACATATCCAGAAATGAAACCACATTGACGTGCCAGGCAGCTTGAGTCTTCTTCACCTTTCTAACCCCGGGCTCTTTTGTTGTTCATACCTAGGCTTTGACTGGAGTTGTGAAATAGGTGGCTCAGCCTTGCGATATGCTAGCAGGTATGCACCCTGTTTTGCCCTGGATAGAAGAGGCATTTGGATTCCAGCACTGCTAATCCTGCCCTGTCTTACAAAGACAACTGGGGAGGAAGGGACAGAAGCATCTCAAGGGAGAAACCTGCAGACTGCAAAAAGCTTGGAAAGAGGAAGCAAGAGCAAGGCAAACCTTTCGGGGGGGGGGGGGGGGGGGGAACACAGCTTCATGACTCATTGAAATGGCCCCTCACCACCACTCCTATTTGCCACACGTGCTACACATGGGAAAAGATCCTGTGAACTGCCATAGGCAAGGCAGCACGCAATGACTGCAGCATGGCCAGGCACAACCCCTCCAGCAGGTTACATACTCCATCCCCAGGCCTGGGATTTCCCTAGCATGGAGGAAAAGGATCCCATGATAAGCAGCTGCCCTGCAGTTTCTAAGGGCCCTTATCCTCACTGGTAATATCATGGTCTTTTCCATCATCCTCTGCCCCCTGTGCCCTAAGCAAGGTCACAGCATGCACCAGATCTTCCAGCTAGACCTCAGGTTCACAGCCTATACCAGCTGCAGCCAACCTGCAAGGCATTTTCTTTCCCATCACATCTTGGAGTGACATTTCAAGTTAGAAACACCTTAAACCATCTATCACAGCAGTATCAAGGCTCTGCCTCTCTGTCCAGCTCACACTGGCTATCCTCACAAGCAGAGCTGACCAGATTTCATTCACCCAAGCCCCCATGGTGGCTGAATGAGTTGAGTGACCCCAACTCCACATGCTGCCTAGCTCTTGTCACCTAACTGTGGCCCAACGTTTCTTGTGTCTTCTCCAAATGAGTTAAAAATGCTTCGTGTCAAGACAAAGGCTCTCCACTACCTGAGTGGTATCACACTCCTGCTCCAGGTCACTGTAGTGCCAGTTCCATCAGTGCATATGTTTTAGGAGAACAGGGTGCCTTACTCTTGGCAAAACTCTCTAGCTCCTTTATTCTCAATCAAGCACAGCACATCGTCCATGACATGTGTGGATCAGCCAGGAGCCCAGAAGTCAAACTGGAAGAGGTCTGGGTGAAGACCTCAGCTGCTCGTGGAAACAGCTGCATCCCATTTACCCAAACACCTGCTTAAAGCCTGCCTCAGCACTGAGAGGCAGACACATTTGTCCCATGAGGAAGTCTTTACCTCATGGTGCAGAACATCTACTGACAGGCATGTCATGTTTTAATAGCTGAAACATCACAGCAGTGATTGCTCTCACAGAACACCAAATATGTTGCAGTGCTGGTCTGATTTCTTCCATGGGCCACTCTCAGTGGTGGTACAAGGCGTGGCTGCTTGGCACCCTTTCACCTTCCTTGTACAACCTACTAAGCCTTCATAGGTGGTGGCAAAAAGCTAGCTGTGCTCCTGTCTACTGCAGTACGCCAGGGCCTGCCATGTTGTCTGCTGCAGGGATCAGACCCACTGCTTGGTAGAAGCAAGGAACAATGAGGACATCATTACCTCCCACCGTCTGAGCAGAGCACAGAAGAGACACTATTTGAAGAGACAGAAAATCACAAACAGCTGCAAGCCGATGAGTCACACAGACATACGTTAGCTGTTACTTTAAAAGACTCCAGACCAAAAAAATTAGGTACATAAAAAACCTAGATCCTCAACCTGTGTCAGTCCACAATCTCCACTGAAGGTGTTGAGCCACTGATCTGCAGCAGACTGACGTGGTATGTTATGGTAAGTTGTTAAACCAAGTAATCGTGGCAGAGCTTTGCATTTTCAGTGAAGTTCCACCCCATCACTGCTGATGGGAAGAGTCAGGATCATATCCCAAGCAGGCTGTTTTCTAACTACTGTCACTGAGGACTGGAGACAGTGCCCTTCACTGGCTGTTTCTGGAGAAAGGTCTCGGTCTGAAGGGCAACACAAGCGTTCTCCAAATTGCAAGGGCAATATCTTGGTGAAAAGAGCATTAAATATTCAGGGTCTAGCCCCTCTCAACTGCTCAGCTAGCATCTTTTACTCACATTTAATTCACATGAACCAACCCCCACTTGCAAGCTAAACAGATAATTTTATTCCTTCAGCTTTTATTTGCAGGCCAGCTGGTGGGCAACGCTACAAGTGCCCTTTGTCAATTCAGATTCACCACCTCTCTAAAACTATTTTCAAGCTACAAAAGGACAAGAGGGATGCTACGTTTGGGGTCTACAGAACTTGACTTGCCCTCTGTTCAAGCCAGAAAGAGCATAACAGCATCCAATAGGATGTTGAGGACAAGGGTCCTCCCAGCAGCTGTTTGAGCAGTGATCAGTGCCATTGGGTTCCTCCCAAATATTTTGCCTACAAATTCTGGATCTGCTAACCTTGGCTCAGATCTGGGACTATTTTTAGAAGCTTGAATAAAAAGCAGTCATCCAGTGGAGTGCATTTCACTTCCCATTTTAGACATTACATCCTTAGCCTGAACGTAGTCACCAGCTGAGCTGTTCAAGGTCAACTCGTATTTCAGTCATCACATCACCCTATTTCACCTTTGCCCTGACATCTCACCAGGCTTATCCCAAGAGTTGGTGTCTTTTTAAGTTGAACACGAAGGGTCTGCACCACCTACTCACCCGTCTTTGGAGAGGTGATGCCGGAAGAAGTCATTGGCTGCCAGCTTAATAGCCTTTTCTGGTGTCACTAGAGTCAGGTTCACTGCAGCCCCTGGGCAAGGAAAAGAGGAAAAGGCTATTGGAGAATGAGAATAAAAGAACCGTTAACTGGATCTTTCAGGAATGTGTTGTAACTCCTGCTGAAAACCAAGGACTGATGAAGGAGAGCTCCCAATGCACCAAAGGGGTTTAGAAACATGAAACACCACTGGAAATTAATAGGATTTCTGCCTCCCAACATCTTGGGTTTTTGCAAACATTCCCTGATATGTTTCTACTCCATTTGCAATATGTTTTTTTGTAATTTCTTTAGCTTCACTACTACCTCCCACCATGCATACATGCATCCTCTTGTCTCATCCAAGGATGCATTCCTATGAATCCAGAAGGATGCAGATAAGACCTTCAAGAAAGGAGTACAAGTTGGATTAATAATCAGTGCCAACTCCTTTGCAAATACTTTTGATGCTGAGAAGCAAAAGCCCCCTGCCCTACCTTCTTGCTAGTGTCCCTGCCCCACCACCGCCAAAAGCAGAGCAGCTTGCTTACCAGGCAGCCCAGAAAAGGCAGAGCCATTGGAAGACCTGGAGGATAGTTGAAGTCAACTGGCTCATCTGCATAGAAGTCAGCCAGCTCTAGACCAACCCTTGGAGTTAAGTGGCTTCCCTTGTGTATCACCACTGGGTGTCACCCTCAGAACAGCCACCGTTGAAATGGCATTTTGTCCACCACAAGCTGCAGCGCGCAGAAATTCCCCTCCAAGCGCCGTGGCAAGGCTTGCTGGGGGACCTGGGGTGTAAATAAGCCTTGGCTCCCTCACCGCTCACTGGAGTGCCCTTTTGTCAAGAGCAACAAACAGCAAATCCCTGTATTGTGCTTGCCACAATGAAAGGTCTGCATGGCCTGCCTGGCTGCTGTGGGCCATGGACATCGGCATTAGTGCAACACAGTGGCTGGGAGGCAGCTTTCAAGCTGCCCTGGGGGAAATGGGGTGAGGGGAGGGCCAGTCCCTTCTGAGCATACTGGGTTTTGCACCATTAGATTAATGCCCCAGAATATTCTCCTCCCTTTAAATCTTATGGCTCATAAAGTCCTCCAGTGGATGACCGCAAGCTCTCCCTGCCTGCGCTGAAGCATACTGAGCTCTAAGCCCTCTGGAGGAGCTTCGCTTGAGACTCACTAATGGCCTATGAACACCTTTGCAAGAACAAACACAAATACTAGGGTATACCTTTTGCATTTATGCTTGCTGTAGAGATTTAAACAACTTGTCCCAAAGCTCCATTGTCTAAAGAGAAGCAGACAGAGAAGCCTGCACTCCCACTAGGCTCCGAAGACCTGGTGGGGTTCATTTTCAGGAGGCTTGAACACAAGTTGACAGAAGTTATAAGGGCTCAACAATCCTGAAGAAAGGTAACTCAATCCTCTGTTCCTCAGGATGGACTCCCCTCCCTCCAAAAATTATTAAAGAACTCCTAAATTAGACATGGAAAGACATAAGTTCAGGGGGACTTTCCTCAGACTAGGAAGCAAAGTAGCAACTGGGACTTCTGGGACCAGTACAACCAGGACCACAACACAGGTCCTTGGCTCCACATCCTGTGCTCAGGGGACACATCTCCATCATGCAGGAAATCGCAGCAAGAAAACAGACAGCCTTTGCTGGGCAGGGCTGCGCAGCCCAACACATATTCCCCTCTTCCGACTGCTGTGTTCAGATTTTGCAGAAAACAGAGTAATGCTGCCTTGTAGCAAGCTAAGCCAACACATTCATTCCACACCAGCCATGACATCCAACAAATGCCATCATCTTCTACAGGAGCCAAATTAACTAGCCAGGGAGCAGGGCAGCCCTCTCGCACCCCCGTGTTTTTGCAAACTTTTAAGTGTACCAGTGATTGCGCTGCTTCAGTTTGATGTGCTTCCTACGCATCACATACCCCCGCCCTGGCTCTTGCATGTGATGAGAAGCCACACAGACATGATCCTCATGCTCTACCTCCTCCTCCTAATGTCAATCGTATCAGGATCTACAAAGCAAATCCACACAGCCTGATTTTTAAGTGGAAGCTGCTACCCGTGAAGTGTTTCCTTGAATGACAAGTTGAAGACAACTTCAACCCCACTCCTAATGGCTAGAAAGTAAAACACCTGTACATTACTGACATGCAGCATGAATAACCATTTCCTTGGAAAAACAAGGAGAGAAAGAAAAAAGAATAAACCGCTACTCTAACACCAGTGGAAAGGGTTCATTGAAAGAAAGAAAAAACAAACTCCAAACCATCAAGCAAGAAAGGTAAGCGAGAAGTACGCTTCCACGTGCTGACCTCCTCCAGGAACTAAGCAGCTTTCACAGCAATTTCTCTTTCAATTGCAAATAAAGTAGACGGTAAAAACACACAATATACAGAGAAAAGTTAATGAACCTGGGTTTTCTCTTACATCTTTGATATTTTCAGTAAAGCTGCTTAGCAGAGAATGGATAATCCCTGTCCTCAATAATCCATAACAGCTTCAATTCACTGGAGGAGGAGAAATTAGATACTTCAGCTGCTGGCTGTATGCTTTCCACAGCATTTTCTACCTTTTTACAAAATCTCATAGCTCTTCAATTCTAGCTATGCCAATGACTCTATTTCCCTAATTAAAGCTAACCTTGGCCTATAGGCAACGCTACACGTACCAGAAGCAATGACAGACAAACAGAATGCAAAAATAAATTGCAATCATTAAAAAAATAGAAAGTATTTTGAAAAGAAGTACGGAAGTACTACAAAGAACAAAATCAAGTAGAGGCAAAACCAGTTGTTTGCCAACTGAACTTGTAAGTGCCCTCTTCTCACCAAGCCTTGGGTTTTGTTATTAAAACACATTTCTCACAGAAGCCCTTATATACCACCAGCAAGCTACATAACAGGGGGATTGAGTCATCCCCAATGCAGCACTGGTGCACGTGGGAGGTATTAGCAGAGGCCAAGGAAGGCTGTCACACCACTGCGGCTAAACTGCAACTACCCTCCAAACATCATCAACAGCAAAGGGCATTTCCCCTGCCTGATCTAGGCTTTTGGCTCCAGCCAGCTAGGCTAAACGTCTGGTCTGCAAACAGCAGTGCGACTTTCCAGGACACATGCTGGGATCTATAGGTGGCTTCTGGATGGACTGTAGCAGGGAGCAGAGAGAGCACCTCTCCAAAGTCCCCTTCCGCTGGTGTCCACATGGTCCAGGAGCCCACAGGCACCATGGATTCATTTGCTTGGCATCATGTCTGAAGGCAGCACATCGTCATCCCTTGAGCACAGACAGGGCTAGACAGCACCACCCACCTTTGAGGCACTGCTGCTACTTAGATGTTACAGAAAAAACATCAGAAAAAAACCTCCTCTTCTTCCTCTCCCAAACAAACCCAAGAATTCCTGTAACTTTTGGGGAAGAACTTGAGAGAAAATGTTGAGACTGGCTACTTACACAGAGCAAGGACTGTCTGCGCAAACACACACCCCTTAAGAGATGATTTGCAGAAAAGCATCCTACAAGCTCAAGCCTCTCTCCTGTCTGCACTGAGGAGCTTTGATTCACACGTGAAGGAGATCTGAAGTCACATAGTGGGAATGGCTGTGCCCAAGGAGACCCCTTCTGTCCTCCAACAGAGGCCAAGTGCCCTGCAGGGACGACTGACGCGCTTGTGACTCCTCCATGGGGCACAGCAGCTGCCATTTTAGCACATTAATATATAATCCTCCCAATTTCAGCTTAAAGGTTGAAAATAAGAGCTTGTGAGTCATACAGCAATTTCTGCTGGGGAACTGGGACAGATGGAGGGAGCAGGAACCAATCCCACCATCTGATTTCCATCTTCCCCTGCCTGCAAGGCTGAGCCACCTCTTTACCTTCTTCCCAGAAAAGCACTTGCATTCTTCACAAATCTTGGATGTATTTTACCTGCCCATCCTCTCCCCGAGAGGGAGGGAAGGGCTGCTAATGTCAGCTCATGGAACTGAGGCACAGAGACCAGGATTGCTGTACTTGGAGGACCGACCTTTGCACCCTGGCCATGCTGAAATATCTATGAATTTCTGGAAGGAGCTGCAGCTATTCACAAAAGCACTCTCCAAACCCAGCTCCCCATTTAATAGTCAGAGGTGACAAGTAAATTCAAGCCACTATGAGCTCCCTGAACAGCGGGGGTACAAAGTTAGTGGGGCATGGACCAAGCTGACCAGACTCATTATGGCTGGGAAAAGCAAGAGCTATGCAAAACCCTCTGCACTCTCTGAGATTTCTGCTTGGGAGTGCAAAGTGGCCTTGAGATGCACATTCCCTCCACCACCCTACACCTCACAGGACTGAGCCGCCTCTTCCAAAAGCCCTGATGGGTCCTACAGTCTCCCCTGTAAGTTTCCAGGAACACCTTCTTCCTTCTGCTCCCCAGCAAGCAGCCTGCCACTGCATATTTACAGCCAAAGTTAATGCAGGCTCCATTCCTTCCTAGGAACACAGAAGCAGCCAGCTTCTGGGAAAAATCAAGAGGAAACACGTCACTGCTAGCATTGAAGATGGAGCTTGCCAGGGTTCCTCGGGGTTATTTGTCTTGTTGCCTGCCCCCAGGAAAGCTGGCATGAAGCAGCCAATCCATCCCCGGCATCCACCCCACTCCCCCGAAACGCCCACCAGCAAGTTGGGCAAGAGACGCTGCCTCAACAGCCAGTGCCTGCTCTCAGAACGGCTGCTTGCAGCGTCTGCGTTTCCTTAGGAGCTATGGAAGAAATGGCAAGAGATGCTACCGCTGCCAACAGCAAGGCGCCAGTATCTCCGGACTCCCACTTGAAAAAAAAAAAAAGAGCAAGGACTCACTTAATCAAAGCAGTACTTTAATCAGGCTTTATCAGTGAATGCGTGCCACAAAGAATGCTATCTGAACGCCTCAGAGATAAAAACTGCATATTCAGGCAATTGAATACCAGTATATAAAATAAATCAGAGTTCAGTGTCAACTAAGCCAGTCGGACTATGCTGAAAGCCAAGAAGATATTCCACATTTTCCTTTGCTACAAGTAAAGTCAGAATTTGGCCTGCTGTTCCTCTCTCCTCAAAATCTTTAAAAACTTTCAAGGTTTTTGTGTTTAAACTAGAAAAGGTATAATGTCAACTCAGGAGCTCATTGCTGCAACAGACAGCCTAAGCCAAGGAGCCAGGAGATTTCCAGCAGGTTAGCACACAACAACCGAACAACTGAAGCTCCACCATGAGCCAACCTCTGATTTTCTTACCACCCCAAGGGAGTTTCTTCTGGGCGCAGGTTATTTTTAAATTTTTTTTTAATTGCAGCTGGTCTTAATACTTGAACAAAGGACTTGGGCATGCTTGAGAGACAGCTAGTTTTGGAGACAAGCTACCAACTAGATGGGACAGCAGGCCTGACCATGTTGGTGGTGGGCTTTGACATAAACTCAATCATCAACCACAAAGTAAGACACTTGAAGAGGTTTGCTACTGCCCCTCTGACAAAAGTTACCGTGCCCAAGCTGGGAAACACATACATACAGTCCTGAAACAAAGTCCAGCAGCTTCATTTAAACTGCTAGTAAAGATGAACTTCAGTAAACGGTAAGGTTTAACAGCAAAACAGCCACAGGGAGGACTCAAGCCCTCAATGGTGGAGAGCTGAGCAGACACCTGGCATGGAGGAGTTTATTTTCAGAAACAGCTGCACCTTTCAACATCTTAGGATATTGCTAGGTTATTGCTTTATAAACCAGAGAATATGGGCTTTTCCTCCCACTTACGCACCAGCGCTTCCAACGCAAAAGCCGCACAGTGCCTGACTCAGCTTTACTTACCTCTGTACATGCCAAAGTAGCCTTCCGACCGAATTGTTTTAATGAGGCAGTCAGACCTGCAAACAAAACAGAGAGAGAGAAACCACAGGAGCTCAAAGGTGGGTGAGAGCAGAGAAAAAACAAAACAAATCTCTTGGAGTGGTTTTCATTTATGACCTGTCAGCAAAACCCTGAGCCCAGAAGAGAACTGCGTCAGCCGCGGAATGCGCCATTGTTCAGGCCTGAGTCCAATTTCAGCCCCTAATTCACAGGGGCTTTGAAACCCCCAGCTCACCCTGCACGCGCTGTCTGCTTTCTAGAAACACAAAAGGGAAAAGTGTCACTGCAATGGCTGTTTATCCAGGGTCCCCTGTGGCAAACATGCATGAGATGCTCTAACAAGCAGATCCCCATGCGCGTGTTTTTAAATACAGCTCTGGAAGGGAAACAAGGGGGGCCAAAACCCCCAGCGCTGACTTGCTTGACTTACTCTGTGAAATTCGACACAAGTCGCACAAACACTAGATGACCTGAACGCTCAGTCATCTGTGACCTCCCACGCAGATTAAAGCACTTAAACACATTGGGTCCCACAGCAGGCGGCGAGCACTCAGGCTCCCGCCCTGGGGAACAGTGTGGCAGGGTGCTGCAGAGGTCCGCTCCAAGGAGAAAACTGTCACCTTCTTTGTTTCAACTACATTTACTGCAAATGGGAAAACGGTGCAGAGCACCGGAATGGCTCAAAGCCTTTTGAAGGCACAGATACACACCTAACAAATCCGGAGGTGCAGTTCAGGAAGGCAGCGCAGATCCCCTGGCAGAGTTTCCCTCTCTGGACCATGGCTGCATGAAGCCTGGGTGGTGGCTGAACATTGCTTTGGGGTCTTTGGGAAGGGACAGGTACTTGCCATGGTCATAGGGGAAGAGAGAGGTGCACATGCATGCATGCGTACATAATTAAGGAACAAAAGGCTCTTTTAAGTAGTAATAAGGGAAGTGTAGCTGATGAAAATAAGAATACATTTCTAAGAGATTTGGCAACACAAGGAGTAAACTTCATCTCCACTCTGTAGTAGTGCTGAGGCGGGAGAGAAGGAAATACAGAGTTCCCTTGAGAGCTTTATGGCCCTACTTGGGTTAGACTGTCCTACAGTACTCCGTGTTATTTGTGAAGAGCCCATCCTGCATTGCTGCCAGTCACAGCAATGAGTTTCCCCTCTCTGCTGGGACTCGCCCCGCATCCTTTCACACACTCCACCCCATTCTTGGGAGCAGCCCCCTAACACATCTGCAAGCCCCAGAAATCTCAGGGCACCTTTCTCCTATCCCCTCCATCAAGCTCTTCCACCACAATGCTGGAGGCAAGGCACTTACCCTGAGCCAGCAGTGCTGCTTTGAACAAGCTGCGGCAGAGAGCGGAGCGGGAAGAACTGCTCCCCACCACGCTCATGCAGCCCTGCTGCCTCACCATAAGGCTTGCACGTTACTCCCAGCCCCTCGAGCTGCAGCAGGGTGAGATGGAGCCAAGGCCATGCCCAGCTCCTTTCTCTCCCTGGAAAAGGGGAGCCAACAGCCAACTAAAATTATACATAACATACCTGGGGCAGTGCAGCCTAAAACCCTGGCTCTCTCCAGCCCTCAGGGCTGCTCCAAAGCGTCTTTGGCTCTTTCAAAGGAAAGGTGCCCCTGATGCCAAAGGTCTCTCGAGCTGAGCAGAAGCAAGGCATGCTGTCTTAAAGCAAGACAGCCAAAATTTTAAATGAACTTGCTGTCTTCCTGGGTGTTCAGCAGACACCTTTGAGATCTGGTATTGATGGACATACAGTATTTCCTGAAAAATAAGCCTCTCTAACTGGGGAGCTCAGACAAGCCCTCCCAAATCCCTAACTAACATAAGGGTGTCTCTGAAAACATGCTCCACGCATGGTAACAGCATCCTCTTAGCACCTTTCCCTTGCTTGCTTAGGTAGGGCACAGGATGGCCTGATGTTATCTAGAGGATGTGTTATCCCCATTACTTCCTTGTTCCTGCTGGCCCCTCGGCCCCCAAAAGACCCTTTCACTTATCCCCACCAGCCCAAGCTCACTTTCCCTACAGCTGCTGCCAATGCCAGAGGAATACCTCCAGCATTACTCATTCACACCCAGGCTTTGTCACAGACTCTTAAGAGGAGCCAGCTCAAATATACAGGGTAAATCCTGTGTATTCCTTAACGATGCCTCATCCCACAACAACTCCTGGCTACAGGGCAGATCTGCACTCAACTGCTGGAGCTTGAAAGCCTCTCTCCTACTGAGCCCCCTCCAGAGATGAGGCATCCTGGCACACACTCCCAAGGGGAGCCTACAAATCCTCCATCCTGCCTGACCTCCTGTTGCAGTCGCCCATCAGGTCAGGGGGAGAAGCGATCCTCAGGGAGGAGAAGCAATTAGCAGCAGCGGCAGGAACGGGACACAAAAAAAAGGAGAGGCAAGTCAAGACGGGAGGCGGCATCCTGCCAGCACGCCTGGGCACACAAACAATGCAGGGAGCAGAGAATACTGTAACTGTCAAGGGAAGCACCAGTCTGCTGTGGCACGCCAAAGCCTACAACCTAAGCTCATGCATAATTACACGTTGTCAGCTAGAGCAAGGAGGCCCAGAGACTAAAACCATCAACATACAGAGCATTTCCTTCCTATTCCCACTCTGCCTCAAATTCTCCTGGGCAGGAAAGAGGAAAATGTTGGTGTGGAGGAGCAGGTAACACTACTTCCGAACAAACTGGCAGGAGGACAGGACACACATCATCAGTCCCAGTCTCTTCTCCCCCCTCAATGACACCCATACTTTTGGAAAACTAAGGCCTGACTCTGGTTCCTAGGATAAAGCACCTTGTGCTGAGTGTGGTGCGCATTCCCACAGCAGATACAACAGCCCTAAGCATCCCACACAAATCCCAGGTGAATTTGGTGGGCTGGATATATTCATGCTTTCTTTTCCTACAGCCTGCAGCACTTGATTTTTTTGGAGATAGGACTGCCGGGGTAACTACAGCATGTGTCAACCTGTGATCCTTCAAAAAGTCTGCATGCAGCACTCTAGGCTGGGAATGGATGACTGCTTCCTCTTTTTAAAACTGACACAGCAAAGGAAGGGATAGTAACCTCCAATATGAGAGTCATGGAAACAGAAGAGAGGCAGAAATTCCCTCGTGCACCTGATTGGGGCCCAGCAGAGAACTGAACAGTCCTGAGCCCTGACAGCAGTGAACACGCTGCTCCCAAGCAAGAGATGCAGAGAGATGTGCCCTCTGCAGAGACCTCGCCTGCTGGGCTCAGCAGCCTGAACAGCTGCTTTATTTGCTTTATCTGCTCTAGCACAGCTTGGTTCAAGATTGTCCCGGCTTTCCTGGGGACAGCCCAGTTCCTAGAAATGCTGAACTCACCTGAAAGAGGTAACAAAGTGGAAGGACTCCCCACCGAAAGCCCCAGGGAATGCTACCTGTGCGGGCAGTACTCACATGCTGGTGTACATCCGCTGGCCATTCTGCTGGTTCTGCAGGCGAGTTTTTGCCAGGTCAATGGGAAATACACAGGTAACTCCAATCAGCCCAGCTATCCCTCCATTGATCAGCTTGGCAGGTAAACTGTAAGGGGACGAAATGCAGAGAAACAGATGTCTTAACACTGGCATAACATCAGGGGAGGGAAAGAGGAAAGAATGGAGCTCTTTTGCATGACCAGCGTTAACACATCGCTGTGCGACAAGGCTGTCCCCCTCCAGCACGAAGGCAGCTCTGCCTCAAGGCAAAGCTTGGCCCTTGCTGTACATACAGGGGCGGAGGAGAAAGCAGCACATAGCACCAGGACAAACCACAGATGAGTGGAGTGGAGCCAAACACCTAAGCCACACATTGCTAATAGCAAGAAAAAAACCTGTTCCACAGGACCCAAGGGTTTCTGTTGTCCCTAGAGGAGAAAAAGACAGAGTGCTGGACCATCTACCACATGGACAGACTTCAGTTAGGGCCTGATGGCATCCACGCCAGCAGGTTTACTGGCAAATGCTTTTCAGCACCGCAATCAGATACGCATCTAATGAGAGGTTCCTGACACGTCAGCTGCTACCATCATATGGGAATGAGCCCAGCAGAAGCACCCAGCTGGCAGCTGAGGAGCAGACGGCTGCAGCTCCAGGAAACTGTTTCCAGACCCACTGCCTGGGGCGAAGGGAACACACACAAACCAATAGCCTGGCGAAACCACCGGACTGGCAGCCTGCATGGCCGCAGATGCAGAGACGTGAGCTCATACCTCTCAGGGAAATCAAAACCTGGCTGGCTGCATGTGCTTCCAAAACACGGGGCTTTTTCTGCTCGCCTTTGTGTTCCCCCAGGGAATTCTTGCAAGTTCCACTGAGTGAAAGCCAGATCAGCTAAATATGGGTTCCCAGCAAATTCAATTACGAAAAATGTTCAGCACTTACATGCTCAATAAACCACTACACACAGAGACAAAGGAAGCCTGTTTGAGTCAGCTCCCTCCAATAAAGCACAGGATATGGCTCCCTGAACACAGGATGTGTTCAGGGAGCCATATTAAACTGATATGAAACTCACGGCTGAGAGCAGTCCTAGATTGCAGCTAGGTGAGCTGGAGAGGCTGAGTCCTCCCACAGGGGGAACAGTCAGCTGCCTTTCATGACAGGGACATGATGCTCTGGATGGGGGCACAGACTGCATTACCCACTGGAAGCAGCAGCGGTGAGGCTGGCCATGGTATGGTGCGGTGAAGCTCTGCAAACACATTCCCCCCCAGCAGCATCACACAGCACTCTGCATCGAGGGGCAACTGCAGAGAGGATCAATAAGCAGCCATGCTGAAAGAGCTGCCTCTCAGCTCCAGGCTCAAGGGAAAGGCAGGATATGGAGACTCAGGGTTTCAACTTGAGGTTTCCCTAGGGGAAGCATACAAAAGAGGGGTGGAAAAAAAATAAAAGCCTTTGCCCACAAGTGCTAAGCACGACCTTGACACTCCAGTAAACTCCTTTCAGCCTCTGCTCTCCTGCAGTGAGAGCTCCTTCCTCCTCAACACCCGCACGGATACAACACATGCACGAAGCCCCAGGGCTGGCACAGCTGGAAGAAGAGGTGCCAAGGACAGGCAGACAGACTTGAGCTCAGCCCACATCCCCAAACAAGACAGTGCCGACTGAGATTAAATCAAGCACAGCACGTTAGGAAGGCAGGCCCAAATCAGTGCATGAGCACAGCACAGGGCCAGAGTGCAAGATCTCACCAGCTTGAGATTCTGTTGCCTCAGGGATCTTTGCACCACAGTCCGAGAAGGGAATAGATTTGTCTGCAAACTCCTACGCTCAACTTGTTCTCAGGACATGGGAAAATTTCAAACAGTAAGCTTCACATCTTGGCTCTCTCCTTAACCCATAGTCACACTGAAAGAGGAGGTTAGAGACCAGATAAAAGCATGTCAAGACGGAGGCACCACTGGGAAGGAGGGTGTTTCAAGACAGGATCACATCAGCCTCCCCAAATTCAGCTCTGAAGTCACTGTTGGCAGGTCACAGACTGCAAGGCACACCCAGTGCCCCCTTCCAGCCTCAGCACTGTCATCACTCTCTAAGTGACCCTGAAACACCCGGGGCAGGCAGACACTTGCCTCTCTCAAACTGTTTCAACAGTGATATCATCACAGGGTTTATATCAGGTGGGAGTGAGACACAGACATGTGGCAAACATCTTGCCTGCTGGCACCATAAATGCAAAAAATTCCCCATTTTCAGCACAGACCCCAGCAATAAAGGGCAATAGCCTGATGTGCCTGGGAAAGCCAAAAAATCTGGGCAACATGGCCTGCAGAGCCTCTTGCTCTGTTTGTGGGTGAGAAACTCTTGCTCAACACCCTCATCGCACCTGAATCCAACCATCCAGATTCCCCCATGCACACTGCAGAGGGAGACTAGTACAGACGGACTATGTGGCAGTATCTGGCAAGATGCTGAGATTAAGTTCCACGTGCACTGCTGCAGAAATGCAATGCCCTTGATCTCACCTTGCAGCAAACCGCTGCTGTGGATTTTAGTCTTTTGGTATCAGTCTCGTCTTGCTAAGGGATGACAGATGCATTCTGCAAGGGAAGACAGGTTTGGTACATCCTCCAAGCTTAAACAGATCTCTTTGGCTTGGCTGCCTGTGACCGCTGCAAACTTGTGGTCGCAAAGATGGGAGAGATGACCCAAGCGGCAGAGGTGAGGGATTTGTGGCACAGAGAAGAGCCTGAGACAGAGGGCACTGCACCTGAATCAAAAGCTTTTTCCCTTGTAACTAAGTCATCCCACTTTTCACCTCATTGCTCTCTGCTGTCTCATGGGATGAGAATCCACTGTGCCTGGTCTCTCTGTCCTATTTAGCTTCTGCATAGCTACTGCCTCTCACTACCTAGATGCACAGGGCTAAGTGAAACAGGGACAACACTGCATACAAATAGGCTAGCATACAAATAAAGCCATTTGCTCAGTTTAACAAGAGGAGGGATAGAAAGGCATCCCAGTTCTCCTAGTGCTTCTCCTCAGCCCTTTTAGCTAGACCCTGTAGTCAGCAAGCTCCTGTTCACACTGCCAAGAGCACATTGGAGGGGATGGGGGAGATCTTGGAGGACGTGTCTCCCCTTCCTTCAAAATACCAAGCTTCAAATGGCCATGGACATCTGGCTCTTTTGCTTCGCTGAGGCTATCAGGGAAATACACCCGTCAGGCTCCATGGAGGTGAATCTCAGCACGCCTTTCATGGGTGTAAGAGAAGAGTTCCAAGTGCTCTCCAAATTGGGTAACTGATGATGGGTAAATCTAGGCACATAAACACTCCACAATGCTGTCTTATCAGCGCAGCTCAGGACTGTTTTCATTTGCAGAAGGCAGGCACGAAGGAAGATATCCTAATCATGGCAAATGCTAAGAAGGGGCAGCCCTCTTGCCTGTAGCATTCAGGCATTGCCAAGTCTTGGCCCTCTGTCACGAGGTTTCATTCACCCACTGACCCCTCGTGCCCTGAGCTGGTAACCTGGAAAAGTAGATGTCAGAAGAGGACCACAAAAAAACCCACAAGAATCCCACAGCACGTAGGAGTCATGTATCTGGGGCAACTTCACAAGCAGCAGAAAGTTAAACCCACGTGCAGGACTGTGCAGATCCATCTAACACAGCTCTTAGGAAGCTAAGGGTACAACTGTATCTTTCCAGAAAACGCATCCCAATTCATTTCCAGGGTGGACTCAAATCCAGTCTTTGCATAAGCCAGGACCAACGCTCTTAAGTTTCTGCTGTGCACTTAAGTGTCACTAATTATTGTTGGTACTTCATGTTCCTGCAGTCACTCAAGCATTGACTGGCTTTAGAAGAAGGGCACAAGGCTGCATCTACATGGACTTTGTAATTACAAGCACTGCATCCTCAGCTGGTCAGGGAGCTGGCTTTGCTCCCCTGATGTCAGCAAGCTGAAGTCAGCAGGTCAAGCTGACCTTTGAAAGAGGAAGCAAAAAGGAACAGACTCGTGCAGGGTAAAAAGCAGAGGGTAGAAAGAAAAAGGCAGTGAGAAAAAAGAACTGAAGAAAGCAGAGATGTGAGAACATGGCAAAGACAGAAAGTAAGAGAAGGCTGAAAAAAAAAAAAAGCAGGTAAGAAAGGAGCAGAGAAGGAATTAGAACTGTTTAAGGACAGAAGAGATGATCAGGTGATTTCCTCCAACCTCCTGTATCACAAAAGGGATTAAGTTTGAAAGACTTTAAAAGAAAAATCTAAAGTACAACCAACAACTCTTCAAAAATTTTTAAAACGTTACCTGATCTGTTTATCAGCCATTTAATTCAAACTTGATCTTGTTAAGAAATGAATCTGTTCCTTCAAATCGTTCCTTAATTTCTTTTTCAGTCACTTCTTTTTTACTTCAGTTTCTTCCTGGGAAAGGAGAGAAAGACACCAAGGAGACAAAGTTGAGGCACTCACACTCTTCCTGAAGCTCAGGTTCTACTGGGCAGCCTGTAGGGTGGGGCCAGCTGAGGAACAAGTGACTTAAGGGAGCACCTGGTCTCCTCAGAGAGGAGACTGAGCTCCAAAGGGAGCCTTATAAACGTGTGTGTATATAAATATACAAGCACACATGGAGGGAAGAGCTGCCAGAGTCATCAGGTTCCAGCAGCACGTGAGGAAGGGCAGCAGCCAGGCAGTCCACGAGCTCTGCCCAGCATCCAGGACAGCAGTACCCGTCACAGCTCGAACTCCAGGGAGCATTTCACACCACACCATGTGGACCTCCAACCCTCTGCAGGTCCACCCAGCCACCCCAAGACAATCATGTGCCATTGCAAGACCTGTTCAGCACTTCCCTCCAACACATACGTGCTGTTTCTAAAGGACAGTCTTCAAAAACCTGCTCCTCCAGTGGTTACAATCCTTCCTCTATTTCCCAGCCCAAATGGACAGCCCAGGCTCAGTCTTGTGCCAACATTGTCTTTTAAGTCGTGCCTCTCCCTCCCCAAGCTATTGATGTGACTTTGCCCTTTGGACCACTCCTTTCAGCTCAGTGCCTACTGGCACAGCACTAAAGCTCCAAGTCTGCACAAAATGGTTCTCTAAGACTCCTAATTGCTACTGTTTAAGGAGTGCTGGTAGAAGTCGCCACACAAAGAAATCTGGACACTGGAGAAAATTTCAGAAGTGGCCACAACCTTTAGCTTTCTGGACGTGTCCTTGTCTCCTCCTCACCTCCAGCCTGGCAATCAGGTGCCCCATGCTTTCATCAGGCATCTCAGCAGCACTCAGCCACTCTCCTCCCTCTCCCCTTCCAGCTGCCACCTGGGAGGTGAGCCAGAAGCGGAGGAGAATCTTTGCCCTTTGCCTCTGGAACGAAATTTGCCTCTTAATTGCAGATTTCCTAAGCCACACAGAATCTCATATCCAACAAGGTGGCTTTCAGGCTGACACTTCTACTCTGGAGATACAACCTGAGGGCCAGAGGCATTCCTGAGAATAAAAGCTCCCTGAAAGTGTAGGAGCTGGTGATGGCGCAAACAGGTACAGGAAGGAGAGGGCGTGAGGTTACACACAGTTCAGCACTGACCTGCTCCCCTCCCTGTTACATCAAATGCTAAGGACAGGGCAGCATGAAAGCATTTGCACAGTCCCATGCTTGGACAATGCAAGACTAAAACTGCCTTTTCTGGAGTCCTACATTCAGCCAAAGCCACAAAAGACCAGCACATGGAGCTCATTGAGGAAAGGGGCTCCTCTCCAAAACACTGCACACAAACCTCACCCGCTACACTACACTATTACACTTTCCATCCCTTCCGTGACCCCTCTTCATACAGTTTACCTGATCTTGACTAATCCATGGAAGCAGACCTTAAAAATCTCCAGATCAGCTAAGTCTGCACTTTCTGAGTGAAAATCGCTTACACCTTTCACCATATGTGCCTTCGTATGCATGTCGACAAGAGTAGTTTGTTTCAGGTTAATCTAATTCTCTATTAATTTAACCAGAATAAGACCAAAATATAAAAATATAGGTAGACCAGTTGCTGAAAGCCTGTAACCCTGGCAGAAACAAGCCCTGAACCATGAAAACTCACTTGATAACGTCTATACCCTCAATAGGATATTTGCATTTATTGAGGCAGCAGCTCTGATAAAACACATGCACCAAGTGGTCCTGACACCCCGCTCCAAGCTCTGGCAAACTCCCCCCTTCTTGCCCCTGCTGCACCCATCCCTGCAGAGGGGCATCCATGAAGCCAGGCACCCATCACAAAGGGCAACGCAAGAGAAGACAGCAAGGCTGCTAATAGTCACCACTGACAGGCAGCCAAAAGAGTGAGAGACTGAGATGTACACACAAATGTATCACAGGACTGTTTCTTACCTGCTGACACAAGTAGGGTGAGGGGGGTGGGAGAAGATGCTACTGCACCGAGAGGGACTTGGGACAGCTGGGTTTAGCTCTCTCCTCCCTTTTTTTCCTCTTGACTTTTGGCTTCAGCTCTCCACCCACCTGATAACTTGCAGAGCCCTCCCCAGCTGTCTGACCCTGCTGGAAAACTGCTGCTGCTTCCCAGCAGGGAACAGATGCTCCTGCTGCTGCTGCACAGCAGATAATGGTAAAAACAATCTTCTGGGTTTAAAACTGGGCAAAGTTACAGGTTTCCTTGGTGCTGGCTATATGGCCAGCAAATGCGAGGACTAGTATCATCTCCCCTAACAAAAGCTACTCAACTCACAGGCGAGCGAGGGGAGGTGAACAATGTGATCATTTTACAGCAGACACCAGCACTTGATAACTGTTTATACAGCACCTGGCACAGCAGAGGCCTGAATGTCCACAGCCAGGGGATTTTAATGCATTAAGGGATTTTAATGCACTGAAGTGGAAAGCTTATTTGAGCTCTGTTTGTTTAAACAGAGCTCCAGCGAATGACCATTTGCAAAACAAATCCAAAGTCACTGCAAACTCTATCATCTGAGCTCTTTGCTGTAATCTACAGAACTCCCCGAATCCCTTAAAAGATGGTCAATGATGAAGCCTCCAGCGCCCTGGCCAGGGAGTTCCTGGGGAGAGCCGGATCCCAGTCCCTCCCAAGGCAGGAAAATAGCTGCTGCAGTCCTGCAGTTTGAGAGGAGGAAAAACACAGGCTGGGAAGAGAATATCAATAATTTTATAGGATATTTAAAAAACAAATCCACAACAACATTATACATTTAACCTACAGAGGAAAGAGATTAAGTAAAGACCTAAGTATATCTCCCCAGGAACACAGTGCTCTCAGGAGCCAAAAAAATGCAAACAAAAGCAGGCAAGCAAAGCTTCCACAGCCAAGCAGGGGTGTAGCTCTAGGGCTTCCTATGGGAGCAGGGTCAGGGCTTGCATCTTCCCAGGATACCTCCCATCAGCACCCGCATTGGGGCAGCAGACAAGCCAGAAGCACCGGAAAGGTGCTGATGTCTCAGAAAGTTTTCGTATGGTTAAACTTCACGGCCAGGTGGACAACAGTGCTACTGGAACTGGGAACCTGCATGGCTCGAGGAGCAGAGGAGCCAGGAGGAAACTGGTAGCAGGTGGCCAGGGGAAACAAGAGGCACCAGAGACCCACCTCAAAGCCGAAGAGGCTGAGCAGCCCTCATGGAAGAGGGGTCCTAAATTGAACATCCCATAATTAAGAGAGTGAGAGCTACATGGGAGATAAATTATGTGGCGTTAATTCCTTCCTAGAGTGCTGTTAACACAGCTAGGCATGGATTAATGCCCCATTACTTGCACACTGGGACGTCCCTTCTAACATTTATTAAAATAATCAAGCAAATTAGTTTCAGAGCAATGCACACACTGCAGCATGGGGAATCGCTTCTGTGCTAGGCAGAAAAGCGGTGCAAATGGCCCAAGGCTCACACTGGTGCGTGTAGGTAGCCCAGGAGCTTCCTCAACCCAGCCTCTCCCTTTTCCCAGCTCCCAAAATCCAGCTCCAGAGACTGACAGGGCAGCCAGATTGTGGGTACCACAATACAAACCTAGCCAGTTTTGGATGTATCTCGTCCTCACAGCCTCAGCCACTGGCAAAAAGGTGTTATTTTGCTCCCCTGCCTTGCCACACACACTCATCCACCTACGCTACCCAGGCAGTAAGGTTTTCTCCGGGATGGCCAAGCTCTGCATACTGCAGACCTGCTGCACTCCTGATCAGCCTGGTGCACGGGGCTGGACTCTTAACCTTCAGTTCTTGCCTTATCACCTTATTTACCAGTAAAAGTGCTTACCAGAGAATCACAGCCGAGTGTGGAGGGGAGCACACAGTCTCATCACATGCCATGTGTGCCACCAGCAAGCTTGGATGCAGACAGAGGCACCCACCATCTCCACAAGCCGAGACATCACGGGAGAAGGAATAGGTTAAGCTTACCCACACCTCTTTGACCACGCTCATCACATTTATTGCCACTGCACTGCCGTATGGCAGTGGGTTGCCACCTCTAACCCCAGATGCCACTTCTCTGCCCACAGTCTGACCCTGGGGGTCCCCACAGCTCATCACTCTCCTTCTTGTCCTGCTCGCCCTCTGCCAGGCTGCCAGAGCGACCACTGGCGTCCTCCAAGCCAGCTGTGGGCTCCCAGTCCACACCTTCCCCAGCCCTGCAAGCACACCCCCCCCCAAGGCCAGCCACTTCTGCCCTCCACCAGCCCTCCCACTTCCAGGCTCTCCCCTCCCCAGCAGCCCCACTCTGGAGCTGAGCACAGCCTCTCAGGCGCAGACTGTCGGACATGCCAATTTATCTGAGCATACACAGGCTCCCATTTTGACAGAAGACCTTTAGCCAACATCAGCTGGCGCTGCGGCCGAAGGAAGCAATCCTGTCCTCTCCCTACACCCGAACATGTGTTCCCATCCCTGCTTTCATGCCAGCACAAACATTTGTGCAGAGCAGTCAGGCAGGGATGAGACAGAACTGGAGGCCAGCACATGCTGGAGCTGTCACTGAAAGCAAACATTCAAACTACAACCTTGACTTGAAAATAAACAGCAGAAGGGGAAGACAGGACTCCCTTCCGCATATTTCCATTTGTCTTGAGAGCAGACAAACTCAGTGCCCCAGCTAGAGAAGCCGACGTCAAGAAGCAGGGCTCAGAAGGTGAGAGGAGGGAGCAAAGCTGCGCCAGCATCCTCTGTGTCGAGAGGACACAGCCATGCGACTGCTCACAGTTGAGGGGGGGAGGCAGGGGGAAGCAATCAGCATCTAGTACCTGCTGGGAGAGGGGAAACCCTCTGGGATCAGCACACCGCTTTCCTTCACAGCGCAAACCCATTTGAAGGTGTGGACACCCTGCCAAGTTTTGCTAACAACTGAAGCAAAGCTGCCATCACAACGATAAAGTTTAAGGAGTGCAAACTGAATTGCAAGTATTTCCTGAGAGAAGCTGATTTCTAGATGCATGCCAGGCACGAAGTGCGCAAGGGAGTCGGCACCAGGAAATCTCACCTGGGGAGAAGCTGTCAACTTGGCTCTCGCCTGCTCAGGACATTTTGGAATATAGGGGATGGAGGGAATCGGTGGCAGTTTCATCTCTGCTGCTCGCTTGCCCTTAGGTTCTCAAAAGCAGGGAGTGCCATGAATTTCCTTGCAGCACCAGGCAAAAGTTCTCAATAAAACAAAGCAGCTCTCAAACACACTGGTGGACGCTTCCTCACCGTCACAGACTCTTACTTCTCTGGCTGCGCAGTGGGACAGCACGGCCCCTTCGTACCATTCTGCCACCAGGCAGAAGCCCTGGGACTGCAGACGCAAACTCACCTGCCTCGTGGTTAGTGGCCAGCTCTTCCCGTACGACGCTGCGGTTTGAAAGCGCCAAGCCCAGGGCAGATCCCCCCCTTGCCTCAGGTGAAAAAAGGCCAAAGTCCCAGCAGGGAGGTGCCACGCCACCTGCTTGCACCATTGGCTGCTTGCACCCCCGTGGGGACAGGCTTAGTGGCACAGCGTCCGCTCAGCTTTCCAGACAGTGGGGATGCTGAGCCCCAGCACACAGGGTGCTCGCCCCTCCTTCCCGACAGCCTCCAGCAAGAGCCCTCAGCTCATGCAGCCCCTTCTGTCCTCCACAACTTACTTCTGCCTTGTGCGGCTTCCCTCCCACTGGCTGCTCGGGATGGGTGTCCCCCGGCACCCTCCTATCTACGGACAAAAATGCCAGAGCACGTTTGCAGTGAAAACAGTCAGGCTGGCACCCTTGCAAAACAGCAGGCAGACTTTGCCCCTGTGTTTGGCCTCCATTCTCCTTTCAAACTGGGCTCAGTCTGAGCAGCCTTAACTTCTCCATGCTGCGAGACCTTGTGAGGATAGAAGAATGCCTCAAAACACCTCCCGCATGCCACAAAGAAATAGGCAAGTTCCCTGGCAGTGCAGGATGGTCCCCAGGCTGAGGGCACATTATAGAGGTGTTTGGCTTTGCGAACAGAGGTAATGGTGCTATAGATTTACCTGGATGCCCACAGAGGTGAAAAAGAGGACCAAAACTCCTGATTAGCAGCAAAGACTCCTGAGCTCTCATTCCAGTTCCGTCGCTGACTTGCCCTTTACCTTCAGACAGGATTTCCAACCACAACTGGCAGTCTGAGGAACACCCTGCTCCCATGACAACATTCCAGCTTAGGAAAAAACAAGCCATGAAGAAAAACAGTCCAACATCTTAGCACAGGCACGTGCCCACTACATCCTTTACCCATCCGCATCAGTGCGGTTACCCATAACGTTGCAACAGCAGAGGAGCCACAACAGCGCCATGGTGGAAGTGTCACAAGAGACAATCCTGCAAGCCCCTGGGACTACAGCAATGTCCTACATTCTGATACTGCATGCGCAGTGTTGCAACTATCCTCTCCCCCGGGATTTATTTGATATTACAGGAAATTCAGAGACCTCGTTTACCTTCACACAACAGCAGTCAAGAAGACAAAACAGACAGCAGAGCAGCCTTGGAAACGCAGCCACCTCCACCACTCTCTAAGGAGGGACAGGGCTCAGCACTCAAGAGCTTCTTTTGAGCTGGTCCAACCAACCCTCTCATCTCAGGGACAAAAGTCCCACCGTGTGCTAGAGGCAGCGTGCTCGAGCACTCTCTCCGCCCCCTCTCTCTCTCCCCCCCCCCCTTCCCCCTCTCTCTTTCCCCCCTCCCCTCTCTGATCAGAGTGAGTGGAGCAGCAGATACTACCGTAAAGGAAGGGGACAAAAGAGCAGGGAAGGAGGTGGGGATCCTCCTGCCTCTGGGCAGTAGGAGCAGGAGGAACACACCCAGTTTTCCCACGCTCTCCCCTCTGGGCTCTCCATCCTGCTGGAAGCGACAGGCTGCCCCCCCCCCCCCCCCCGCCAGTACAGCATCATGAAACTTGCCTGCTTTGCTGAGAAACCTTAAGCAATAAATCAAGACAACGAGCATCTTCCGTTACCCCTGTGAGAGCTAAGGCTTGGAGAAAGGTCTGCAAAAGGTACTGTGAGTAGCAAGAGAAGTGCCTTCCTGACCTGGAGAGCTTCTCCAGGCCAAACAACCAGCAACTTGCTTAGATTAGTGCAGAAGCTGTTTGCCCTATTGCTTAACAGGGGGAGTCCCGTGGAGGCCTTCCTCTTGCATCAACACGATCTCTCTCCCAGATGAGTCTCTGACCCCTCAGCTCTACTCCAGGACAGCTCAGATAATGGAGCCTCATTCATAGGTCCTAACACCACATCAACCACATCACACTCCAGTTACCAGAGCACATCCCACTGCAGCTGGGCAGAAATGTTTGCAAAGGGCAACTGCTCAATGTCAAGCCATCTGCATTCAAGTCAGATGGAAAGACTTGAGGAGCAGGCCTGTGGGGATCTGGAGCAAACTGCAGATACACCCTTTGACTTTGCATGTCTTGGGAAACTGTCCTGGATCGAGAGCCAGAAAGTTCACGCTCATCTAAAAGCTGGGCTTGGGTATCAGCACTGCAGCACACCAAGAGGCCCCAACGCAGATCTGTGAACTGTTATTTTAGGAGCTGCACAGACCTTCAGTCAAGGACAGTCCCTGTCCTGGAGGTTTTGCAGCTGAACTGCAAGACAGGATGAGTGAGGGCAGCTGTTAGAAGAAGTGACTCACCCAGGGCTCAAACAGCAAGTCTTGCTGTCCGAGACATCGGGGCTGCCAAGCTGAAAGAACCAGAAGGAAGGTTTCAGCAGGACAAATGAGCTTGCAATCATCTCACTGAGAACACATAGCAGAGTCCTGCTCCATAAGAGGGCAACACATTAAAACACTCTCATCAGACAGCAACTGCAATGCCTTCCCTCACAGGAGGGAGAGAGACAACAGGTCTAGAAGTGCTCACAGCACCCCTGGCAAGACTGAGGGGAGTAAAGGAAACCCATGGGAGCTGTTGACACTCTTCCCATCTCAACCTGATGCCTTCCTGAGTTCTCAAAAAAGCAATTGGGTCTAGTGGATGAGTCTCAAGAGACCTGGGTCCTCTGCTCTGCACAAATGCCACATCAAGCATGCTACAGCGCTGCTCCCCTCTCATTCTGCTCAACGCTTACAAGTAACAAGCCTCTAAATTATGGACAACTACTCATGCTCAAAGGCAAACTCAGTCTTGGCTCTCCATGGCTTCTACAGAAACATGGACCAAGAGGAATAGGAGCCAGAGGGCCAAAAACCCTTTCCATGCATCTCTTACCATAAAATCTTCAGTGATGCAGTGATACGAGGTCAGAGCACGGCCATAGCAGAAATTCAGGCCCAGCATTTTGCTTGAAAATAGTGGTGGGCTCCAGCCTTTGGTCTGTAGAGACCTGCAAGTCCCTGCACCAATTCAAAGGGATCTGTAAAAAGTAGCTACAGAACAACTAATCCATATGCAAACACAATGAACTATACATACATGGCAACTTCTAGAGAAAACTATTATTTAAATTAAGTTTGTTTATAATGGCCTAAGTTATTTTGCAGCTCAAGAGCCAACAGCAGAAGCACAAGCTGACTGAGAGATAGTAAAATTGCCCACATATGATCATGCTGGTGTACAAGCAAGTTTGCAGCTTGGACATCTTTGTATGACGTAGGTGGGTGCTTATTGCCAGTGATGCCCCTTTTCCAAGTGAGAAATCATGTAGTCACACATTGAACTGGTGTGATTCTAACTATTTTTAAATCCACCTTCCTCTGGATCAGTTCTCCACACCAGTTTTTAGCAAATTACAGCTTCAGAGACATGCAACATTAGCTGGAGGAAGAGGACAGCTTCGCAGAGAAGCTGGAGTCTGGCAGATGGGAGACAGAGCTGGGAAAACAAACAAGAACTTATATACAGCATTTCCCCTTCAATAATCTGTGGTGGTCAAGAAAAGGCAGAGCCAGCTGACAGTGACAGACAGACCAACGCTTTGATCTGGAAGGACTTACCACTGAGAAACTAAATGGTGCAAATCCCTCACTTGGGTGCTCTGCCAAGAGACTGGCAGAGTAGAAAAAAGGTTCCCTCTTCCCAATTTAAAATAATCACCATGTACAAAGCAGTAATTAAAAACAACCAACCAAGAAGCCCAAGGGAAAGCAAGGGTTGGATTCTAGCTCATTCAGTAGGAATGAGGCAGAGCACTGAGCTGAGGTCCTGGGGCGTGAAAGGGACCATTCATTCCCTACCAGTAACAAAACCAGGGCTCCTGGCTCTCAGCAGACCAATCTCCTCTGAAAGAAAGGGGCGCCAGTGGCCCTGCTGGGAGGAATAAGCATCTTTTCGGGCCAAATTGCAGCAGTACCTCATCAGAGCAACACCCACAGAGCTGTTCCTGTTAGATGCCTTGAAGTGCGTCCTCCTGGCATGGTGCCAGCTCGCTGCAGCCCAACCTGAGGCTGCAGAGGGGAAGGACTAACAGCACAGGTCAAGTGCTGTGCCTGCTGCAGACCCCCTGCTGAGAGCTGGCGGTCCTGCCTCGGGGTTAGCATGGGGCACGCAGGATGGATGTGATGCAATTCAAGGCCTCCAGGACCCTGATGACGGCCCACAAGTCGGAGAGCTTGGTGGCAGCTGTGTCAAGGACTGTGATGGATGACCACCACCTTCACGTCACAAGATGAGTATGTTTTTTCTCAGAACGCTGCATGCAGACCTAGAAAAGGCTTCCTCTCCTTGAAAGTGGGGGAAAAATACAAACTCTTCTTCTTTGGAGAAGAAAGAAAAACAACCCACAAATCCAAGTTTGTTTCCCCTACATTGTGTTCCTTCATGCAGATGTTGAACAAGACACGTGCCAGAAATAGCCCCAACTTCAGCTACTCCAGGGCTATAAATTAAGCTCCATCCCTTCCAGCCCAGCAGCCAGCAAGGGGCGTGCTGAGTCGGCTCTGACATATGGCTGCTCCCACAGCACAGCACGAGAGAAGACCAATGAAGCTGTTGGGTTAAACTCCACCACGTCAAGGCTTCTCCTTCCTTCTTCAAACTCATCCAAGCTAGTGAACAGACAGAGAGAAGAGAGAGGGGGAAAAAATCCTCACTGGCTAAAAAAGCTGGCCTGGAAAATGCCCCCTGTCTCAGTGTGCGCCAAGCAGCCCACAGCTCTAAGCTAGCGGGCTGCTCTGATCCTGCAAGGAAAGCCTCCTACCCACCAAGCCAAGCAGCGTCCCTTCCTGCCCCTGAAAGAGGGAAAAGAAAAAAAGAGGGGGGGGCGGGGGGGGGATGTCAAAAAAAATATCACCACCTCTGGCCAGCACCTGAGGTACTCTAGCAACCATTTCTCTTCCTGCAGACTTTTTCATTTTTTTATTTTTTTTTTCCCCTGCAATGCACCTGTTGGGAGCTGCACATGGGTACCTCCGTACCACCAGCACAACGTATACCATCGCAGCTCCTCACCCCTCTAACCACTCACAGTACCTTCATACAAGCATGGGGCTGTCCTGGGAAGAGGCTCTAAGGAAGAAGAAATAAATTTATCTGCTCCACCCTGCTAGACAGACTCATGTGCATCCCCTGTCACTCCACAGTTTCCTACCATACCTCCCAGGAGGGCCAGGTCCTCAGCCAGAAGAGCTCATCGTCTCTGCTGGAGTCTGGGAACTTGGTCCCTCACCAGCTGTAGTGAGAGGGCACATTCTTACAAGCACATACACACTTCTGTCCAATTTAATGGCATTTCCTTGCCCATCTGCCTGTAATAGCCTCATCTTCTCAATGATGCTCCTGCACAAACTCATGCTGACCGGGAACAGTTTAGGCCTTGACAGCCCCAGCCTAGTTGGCAAGAGGGAGAAACAGCAAATGAAAAAAGTAAAAAGAGGGAGAGGGAGCAGGCAGGATACCTGCATCCCACCCCAACAGCTACTTGTAGAAAACCTGACCAAAACTGTGCAAGCACATCAGCTGCTTTCCAGCACCACTCTTCCTGCTCCTCCTTCCAGCTCATGCTCACTGCAAAGAGCATGACCTGTGATTACTGCAGGAAGGGGAAGAGGTGAAGAAATGCAGGAAGCCTCCTTTGCATGCATAGTGATCTTGGCTGAAGAGAGTTCAAAAAATGCTTAACTCACTAGTTTTAGAAGCAGTGCAGCACCTAACTACCCCATGTGCGGGACTACAGGAAGAGACACATGCCACCGTCCTGGACTTGCAGGCTGCATCATTCCAGGGTGCAGGAGCACAAACTGGCATTCACTCCCATAACCTGCAGCTTCTGAAAACAAACCCCAAAACAAACCTGGTGGCAAGCATCCTGGCAGCATCCCATGGGACCCAGCTAAGCTCTGTGTGTTGCAAGACCCATATCAGCAAAGGAAATGAGGACCATAGCACTTGAGAGAATGAAATTGCTTGCAACTATTTTTTGTCCTTTCACAAGAACCTTGCCCTTTCACAGTCTCAGTTATGAGCATCACCAGAATACACCAGCCACTTCCTGTGCCCCAGGATTCACCAAGGGGAAATAGGGTAGACAGCAAAGCAAAATTACTATCAGTACCTAGTTCATAACGCGATTGGAGCAGAGTTCAAGCACGGGTTGCTAAAGTTTATTTCTGTATGTTTCCGCCTCCCAGTCTGTGTCATATCACGCTAATTCATTCTATAGATCCTTTTCTACAGACAAGCGTAGAGCACAGGAAATATCCAGGGCTAGCTGTTTAGCAAACCTGCACTGAAAGCTTCCTTCCGTTTACTGTGCCTGCTGCTAATTCCCTTCACAGCTCTGCTCATTAATAAAAATACAACACAATAAAAGAGAACCGCACACATATACACGTTGCCCAAATTCACTCCATACTGGCTGATTCTGAGTCACCACCAGCGATTAACTGTTGCCATGCTCTGAGGAGGACACGGTTATTAAATTAATAGGGGCTGCTTAACCTGGCTACAAATATACATGAGTTCTTTGTGCCTTAGTGAGCTAATAAGGCATGTGCTAATTACATTAATTCAAACAAGCCCAGCGTGCCCTGAGGGCAAAGGCAGAGAAGGGCGCAGCAAACCGAAGCTCCTTCATAATAGCTGTGAGAGAGCGGAAAGTACTTGCCTTGACACAGCTTTCAGAGAAGCATATGAGCACTGTGGCTTGCACCCTACAGCTCGCTCAGCCCAGCTGCCTGGTTACCATGCAAAAAGCCTTGCTCATTCACCCAGCCCTTGGTGCAACGATAGACACAGGATCCCCTCTCCAAAGGGCCAGCTGGCTTGTCCCTTCCTACCTCCGTGGCCGAGAGCACATCACAAGCCTTGGGATGACACCCTGCTGCTTTGGGTCTGTGAGCCTGGGACCCTGCAGGCAGCCCCTTTCCCACAGGGACCACGTGGCACCGCCAGCCTCCAGCCATGGAGCAGCACCAGGGGCTGCAAGTCACCCAGCATCCTGCCACCCACCGCTCCTCATGTGGACCTCACTGTCTCCACATCCCTGAAGTCAGCTGGGGACAGCTCAGCTGGACAGGCAGCACGCGGATGCTGCAGCATGAGCTTGACCAAGTTAGGCAATCCCAACCAGCTCCCTAAACCTATCTGCCAATGGGGGCAGGCAGGCAGGACCATGTGCACCTCCCATGTCAAAATAGGAACAGAGCCTTCAGAAACGGGAGGGGAAGGGTCAGACTGCGGCAGGGAGAAGCAAAACAACAGCAGGAAAGAGATACGCACAACTCTGGTAAGGTTCAGATATGCTGAGAGGAGCCTCCTACCTCTCCAGCCCAAGGGTAACCAGATCCCTCACCTCTGCCACCCCTGTCGAGGAGCCTTCCTTGGCATCAGCTGTGCTCACACAAAGGGTGTCTGCTAGGCACTGCCACCACCTCCTGGCATATAAGGGAGGGAGAGGAAGAGGAGAGGAAGTCAGTCGTATTTCTTTGCATCTCTAAGGACACGTGCTCACCAAGCGCTTTCTGAAGCATGCGCTTGTTCCTGTGAACACTAGGGGACTGTGGCAGAGCAAAGCAAAGGCGTGGGGGTTTTTCCCCCTCTGTTCCCACTTCTTCCTATACCATGTGCATCTGGCGGTACACAGGGCCATCCCCAGGAGGCCTGAAAAGCAACCATCTTTCTCTGGCAGCAAGGACTATGCCATGTGAATTGCAGGGTAAAGACATGATGCTGACTCTCCTCCTCAAAGGGAGGATCTACAATCAGGCACCAGACAAGACCCAGGACTGTGGAAGGGTAGTACAACGCAGTTTGTCCTGCACAAAGAGGCACTGGTACAGGCTCGATGCAGTCTTGACAGTGCGTTGGCAGAGAAGATGCAAGTATTTTCATGAAAGAAACCATACTAGGGATTCTTAGCCCCTGGAAAGTCCATCTCTCTTAAGCCACGTGATTCTCGTTCCCAGCAGAGGCTGTGGTTACTCAACCAATAGTCCAGTGTAACGTCAGGCTACTGCCAAAAGGGAGGGAGCTCTTCCTTCCCACAGCAACTAGAGGAACTCATTTCAGACCAGGCCTATTCCCAGGTCAATGCGTAGCTGTGAACACACAAATGCTTGTGCTGGCACAAAAAGAGAGAGGGAGGAGTGAGAAGCAGGGCTTCTCCTCTCAGCAGCAGCCTGACTGCTGTAGGCAGGGGGGGCGGGAACGGGACACAAACACCACCACCACCACCACCCCCCCCCCCCAAAAAAAAAAAACCAAAACAACACAACAATAAAACAGAACAAGAATCTCTGCAGGGAAGCCTGGGAGATAAGGGCTTCTGGGCCCTGAACAAAATGATTTAGAAGACCTAGTAATCCAGAGCCTTGGGGGGCTATACGTCAACTGATAGCTGTCACTAGGAGTCCCAAAGAGGGACTGCACGAGCCTGGCTGGAACAGCAATGTGTCCAGGAAACCCCACACCCTGCCCCTGTAGAAAAGCCACAGTGCCCCAAGAGCGCCAGCCACCAACGTGGGTGCCAAGGCTAAAATATCGTAGGTTAATGAAACAGGACCCCAGGGTCTGAAAGGACATAAATCCTCCTGTGTCACCCTCTGGAGTTAGGAGCTGGGCTCCAGCTAAGGCAAGGCGACAGAGAAGCATCGAGCAGGAGCCACCACGTAAGCATGTAAACACTGGTGTACAGGCTGCAAGCTCAGCTGCTCACTAGAGCCAAGACTGCATTTCAGGTGCTTTTTGTACAAGAGGCCAGACACTGAGAGTAGACAGGATAATAAAAGGACATCTCCCAGCCTCCCAAATGCTTTGCAACAGTAGGTAGAGACCTTTCCGAGGAAGGAAGCTTATCTCATTACTTCCCACCGCTGAAGGCAGAATTTGACTAATGCTCCCAGTACACTAGAAGAAATGCCAGTTAAATGTCATGTTAATCAATATTCCTTGTCTCAGCCACAGGAATGGTGATACAGGACACTACTGCTGCCAGTCCCTTTGCTGTGGTGGTACATGAACGTACCTGCTCTGCTCCTGCATCACAAACAGCATCTCTCTCCTCCCACCTCAGCTGTTTGCTTACGCCAAAGCTGTTCAGATCACAGCAAAATGGTTCCTTGCTAAACACACGTCAGCAGCCCCACATGGGCCATGTTGCTCCTAAAGAGGTTAGCAGCTCCTCCAGGGAAACTCATACGCGCTTTGTGACAAGCGGAGGAATTGTCAAGGGGACTGCAACCACCACCTGATGGCTCGGGAGTCTGTGGCATAATCCATCCACCAGCTCCCTGCTCACCCAGAGTGCTGTGAATCAGCAGGCTGCAAGGCAGGTAAGGCATTCCCAGCAGGAAGACAATATATTTAGGAGGCTACCGGCAAACGAAAACACATGCAGTCCTGCTCACCTAAACAGAGCAGAAGGAGATGGGTAACACAAGAAAGGAAAAAGTGAGAGGAAAAAAGTGAAATAAGTTGAACTTAGAAAGTCATTCTGTGGACATTGAATGTCTTACCTGGCTACTCCACATGTGCAGTGCAATGCTGCTACCTGCCAGATGTATCCACAAGAATTTACCTGACACATTAAGCATCCTCAGTAAAGCGATTCATCTTGCATTGCTTAAGAATTAGGCCTGTTTTCAGAAAGTTTCCAAAAAAAAAAAAAAAATCACCCCTGAAGCACACCTCACAGCCCTGCTCTAACTACCAACCAACACTGTCTCACCAGAGAGTGCATGGCAGGAACAGGAAATAGCATTAGACACAACGAACTGTTGTGCCAGCAAGCAGTGTAACAGGCACGTTGCGTCGGGGGACTGACAACGGTTTGGCAATGCAGGAACCAGACACGCTGTTCTGCTCCAGAGGTCCTCGGACAAGGATGTCTGGGCTCCAATTCACGATCCCCATTGGAGCCAGCTGTGGTTACTGACATGGGAACCTGCCTGCCTCACAGCAGAGCCCACACAAGAGGTGGCGCAGCACTCTGCTGCTGCCACAGTTGGTGTCAGGACACCAGGTCTGGTACCAGCTGGGGAAACCATGTTCTCCTTCCCCTGCCAAGAGCAGTAACCTCATCAGGGGAGAGGGGAGGTTGGCCACAGCAGCCAGCTCCACCAGCGTTCATCAGGGTCTCTGACCGTGACATGTAAACCCTCTCCCATGCCACATCCTTTCAGGCTACCAGGCAGTTTGTCAGCCCACATGTATGCACAGGTGTGTCCAAACAGCACATGCCCTTTGCCACAGCTGATCTGTTTGCTTCCAGCTCCAGGCCATCTCAATTTGCACTGCCACAGGTCCAGGTAACCGCACCAGTGAGAGACACAACCCGGTGTCAGATCACGACGCAGCCTTCCCGCAATCTTGCCCGCGTGCCAAGCAACACCTCACAAGCTGCACAGCACCTCTGCAGCCTCTCTCCCACAAGCTGACCCCGTGCCTCTGCAAACTGGCCACAGCTCACCTCCACCAGAACAGCCCAGCAAGTGGGCACAGCCAAACCTCACCGCAGGGGAAGCGGGAGCTCACTCCACACCAGGAACCTGGCAGAGCTGCAGAGACTGAGTCAGCGGTGCGCAGATGCCTCCCGAGCACATAGGGGCTGTGGGAGCAGCCTGCTCAGCCTCCCCAGGAGAGTGCTGGCAGGCAGCACACCACACGGCGCATTCGGGCACGCGCCCACACACAGCTCAGCAGCAGCCTGGCATTTCTTCCCCCCTTTCCAAAGCCAAATTCAGACCATCTGTTGAAGTATTTCTGCAAATCATCCCTCTTTCAGAAAGGGCTGGGGGCTGAGTTTAGTTGTTTATATAGTGTCTGGCATTTCTGTAGCACTTATCACTTCAGCATCCAAGCTATTTCCTTCAAGCTCTCCATTAGTTTTGAAGAACCAGAGTGGGGCACCAATGAATCTTCATTGTAAGTTTCTACAAAAAAAAAAAAAAATTGGAGTATCAAAAAGACAACAGCTGCTCAGGTCATGCACACATTTAGCTGCTAACAAGGAGAGCAGGACAGTTCAGGGGAAGGGGGTCAGGCCAACACAATGTGTTTTACGTCCTTTAAAAGAACTACTACCCTTAGAAAACAGCCTTCATAAACAATAGCTGCTCCCAAAGGATGAGATGAACCAACAAGTGCTCCTGTTGCCTTAGAGAAGAGCTCAGCTTACCCAAGGCATTCCCATCCTTGAGAAAGCCAACACAAAATGAAAAAGGAAAATGAAGCACCCAGAAGGTGAGACCATTTACTACATCAGATCATACCTTCTGCAACAGCTGCCATTGCTATTGCGTACAACTGGCAAAACCCTGGAAGTGCTGCTGTTCCTATTTGATTGTAGGGGACAGGATCAGAGACAGACATTTTACTGCTTATCAAAGGTTGTGCTCTGAATCTGTGGCAAAGGACAAAGCAGTACCCAAATTCACAGTTAGCCCCTGACATATCCTGTCCCCAAAAGATGCTTCCTTCTTTTTTTTTTTTTTTTTTAATAAATCCCTAACTATCACAGAGCAAAAAGCACAGCAGTGAACAGGGCATGAAACAAGCTCCCAGTCTGCACATGGCCTTGGAGAAGGTGCTTCCATCCCACCCTACCCAGCAGGCAACAGGGAACTGCCTTTGTCTCCTCCGCCAAGGCACACAGGCAGCACACCCACTAAAGGCAGTAAGGGGTCAGACACCGCAGTGACAAGGACACAGTACTCGGCAGCAACAGAAATGACAGATGTGCTGGTCCAGACTAAGCACACCACATGCTACTGCCTCCTTCCATGTTTTATCCATGCAAAGCCAGTGCTCGCCCTAGCTAGGAGCTTTCACATCACACAGCACAGCCCCCTGTTGAAGCAAAAAGGATTCACTGGAAGCTGCGATTGAATTCAGAAATGAAGGATCACAGCTATGGGACTGGCTTCTGGCTTGATCCAGACTAAGAGCTCACCTGCACTGCATCTCTCTCCTACTAAAATGACTTGCTGAAAGTCCCATATCTTTGTGCTCTAATTAAAAAGAAAAGCACACATCTTCTCTCTTCCTAAAGGCCTCCTCCAAGACAGCTAGTCACTTGGTGCAGCAGCACTGCTGTCCTGCATAAGAGGGGAAGTTTTCCTTCTCCTTCCCTCTCCCCACTTTGTCCACAAAGCTCCTCATAGCTGGGACAGCCTTTAAATTGAGAACATGAGCCCCAACTATGGAGCCAAACTCCAGGTGGGGGAAGCACCATCTTTGATGGGACTTCAGTCATCTCCAGCTGCTCAAATTCATGCCATTCTGGGAAACTCAGCTGGATCAAAATCAACCTCTCTCCTCCTGGCCTCTGGATAAATGCTGCAGACCCAGGAAAGAAAAAAGATCCACAAAGATCCTGATAAGCCACACACCAGCAGCAGTACCAAAGGAAGGAGCAGGGCACAGTGAAGTTTGACAAGGCATAGCCACCCACTCACAACAGCACCACCAAAATGAGAACAAGAACCAGTTATGGTTTAACAAAATAAACATAAGACTGCATTCCTGTGAGCAGCTCACCACAGGCTGCATTAAATCAAGATCAACAGAGACCCCACAAATTAAATAAACGGTATCCTATCGTATCCCATCACACTTCTCTTGACATAGAACAAGCATTGCTGCCCGGGTGCCCTTCTCTTACCCAAGCAAATAATCTCCATGTGGGCAGCCCTCCTAAGACAGCAAGTATTCAAAGCTTTTATATTTGCAGATGTGTAAGAGGAAACTGCCAGACAGAAATCCAAGCCACTCAGAGTGACAAGGTCTTTTTATTGGGTTTGTCTGAGGTTTTGCCTTGTTTTCTAAAGCTTTTGTACCCTCGGTTACTTTATCTTCACAACAACTGGAACTACCCGGCAATCAATACTGCAAGGTTAAAGCAACACCCAGTTTTGCATTGGACAGCTCAATCCACCTCCTCCTTCCCGCTATCTTTGCGCTGGAAGGCAAAGCAAAGAGGACAGGAAAAAATTATTTATCTGCTGTTAGGATTAGCTGGAGCAACACAGCATTAGCTCTAGCAACCTGCTGTGCTGTTAGCTGGATATGGCCAAATGACGGTCCCCACTCCAATCAGGCACAGGCCAGAGGACTCAGCCTTGTAGAAGAAGGAAGGCTTCATCAAACCACGGTGCCAGGGAAGCCGAAACACACTGTCCTGTTAGACCTCAGGCACCTCTTCAGCAGAGGAGGAGAAGAGGTACTTGCAGTCACGTCCCGCTGCCTCACTGAGGACAGACAAGGCAACCGGCTCCAGCAAGGGTAGAGTTTATGCAGCCATTTATGAGAAATGCACAATGAAACATATGGAGTGTGTATGGTATGTTCAAGGGTAAAAAATAAAAACAATGCACTGGCTTACAAAGGCAGAATCCGTAGTTTGTTTGTCATGATAAGTAATTGATAATTCCAACTCTCCTAACTTTCTGGTAGTGCAGATGTTTGGGTACTTCTATGAAAGCCCGAAAATGCAAACATGGGCATCAAAGCAGGCTTTTGCATTACCTGAAAACACGGTTAAGGATTTAGGTGAATGCATACACAGCTGTAAAAGGAATAACAACCAGTCCATATGTACGTGCAGTAGCAGAAAGCAAGATGCTGTGACTGGGCAGATCCTTCCCCATCCTGCACTGCTGCTGTTGAACGAGCAGCGCAGGCCCACAGTATTGCAGATTTAAACAGAGGAGCAGAGGCAGCTGGGAGATAAGTGTGTCCAACTGGAAGCCTAACAGGACGTTAACAAACTTGTAAGTGGCAGGCTAAAGAGGCTGTGTGCCCAGGCTCTTCCTCGAGGGCTCCTACATGATGGCCCAACCTCAGCTGGTGCAAACCAACTTTGCTCTGCTGCCTTTGCCAGAGCTACATCAACTTACTCCAGTCAAGGGCCAAGGCACACAGCTCTGGGACACAACTGAACTGCCAGGAGCTGTGCAGAAATTTCATTCTGGGGAAAAACAAAACAAAACAACAAACAAAAAAAAAACCAACAGGGGGAAAAAACCACTCTGAAAAAGGACAGCCAGGACAAGGCAGGCTTAGGAGAAATGCCTCTCTGTTCTGAAACAGCCTAGAAAAGGGGAAACTGCAGAAACTCCCTTCACAGGACATTTGCATCCTACCATAATACACATGAACTGCAGCACTCAGGATCACGAGGAAACTCATTTGTCCCAGCCATTCCAAACCCAGTTTGGTTAAACATCATGTCCCCAGCGCAGGAGTTCCTAACAACCGAACAAAAATATTTTGCATTTTTACACCCCTTTTCCTTGCCCCTTGGGGCCTAGTTCAAAGGTCTTTTATGTCATTCTGTCAGTACAATATGATTTTAGGCAAACAGAAACAGCCCATTAAGAGATACACCCCACACAGGGCATGTTGCTGGCACTGAAAAGTTGGCAGTGCAAAACATTTGCAGTTCCCTGCCCCCAAGTGATCCCAGGGATCAAGTAACAAAAGCAAGCATCGTGCTGGAACTAGGCAGACCATGCTGCGAGATGGCACCAAGGGACATAAATCCCTCCGCAGCTACGTTCAACGCTCCTAAACTTTTCTTCTCACAGCACAAGCCTTTCACCTCTTAAATTTCCCAAGGACCACCTTCCAGTAGCTACTGTGAATTTGGCAATTGCCCTCCAAGAGTATTTTATTTCCACAGCAGAGTGAAAGAGAATCCACAGGTTTGCCAACATCTGTAAAACATGTAACCCCCAGCCCAGCAGCAAACCCAAAGCCCAGCCCTTTGGAGGACCAGAGATGGAGACTACGCAGCCCTATACCACACCTAGGTGCTCCCTGCCGAGGGAGAAGGAGCAACTCATCAGTCACTCCTCTTACAGCCCCCTGGCTGCAGATTATTCAGATAAAATCCAGAATGCCAGGGATAATTAACCATTTTCACAGCATTGCACGGTCATCACATACACTGCAACAAGGGTGTTCCCTCGATCGGGCTTCACCCCTCACGGAAAAGTGGTTCTTAGGGGAATCTGCAAAACTGGGCCGCCAGTCAGGGATGCTGGATCTAGATGTGTTTTACTCTAGCCAAATACAACACAATGTTTTCCCACCTAAAAATGCTGCTGCCGTACTCCAGAAAATCTCTCCCTCCTACTGTTTCACAATTCTCAGCATAACAACAGTTATGCAAGAACAACTGCATAGGCACATGAAATGCTTACAGCTTCTAAGCGAGACTTTCCCCATTATAACACCCTCATCAGAGCAGAGCTCCAAATCCTCACAGCTCCCAGGCTTCGAGGCACACCAAACCCCAGCCACTGCGTCTCAGTCCCTTCTCTCCATCACACCTTTGCCCTGCTAGAGACCTACAACACCAAATGTGATGCACAAGCAAGCAAGGAGGCTGCTTCCACATGTATGTGCTGCTGTCACCTTGGCCAGCCAGGTAGATATTTCCCCCTGTCTTGCCCACTAATTTAAATCTTGGCAGGAAAAGGGAATCAAATGGCCCTGCCAGGCTATCGGTGATTTCTACCTCCTAGTAACTTAATACAGCACACTAACCCTTCTTAAAACAGCAGCAGAAGGATCTTCTAGGGCCCTGGCATCTTAGTAAGACATTAACAAGATTGCTGGGCATCAAACAAGACTGCAGACTTTCCTTCAGAGCAGTGCTGGGCTCCAATTTACGAGACAGATTTGCTCCCTGTTCCAACTCGGCCATCCATCTCTGCTACCAGTCACCATCTCCCTCAAAACATAACACTCCTTATTATGACGGGCACTCAGTGAACAAATGAGCCCAAGGGCACAGCACCAGGAGAAAAATTGTACCTGTGTGAATGACAAGAAGTAGTAGCGAACAGTTAAAAATCCTACAGGCAAGACATTCAAAGAGCTAAATTAAACTCATTAAATACTGGTGTTTATTTTCTGGTGAAGAGGTTAGAGTAACTCCTCCTATTAGACCTCATCTATACTTTTATTTATAACAGCCTTGAAAGCAAAATACAAGCCAAGGACAAGAAGACAACTGTCATCCGAGTCCCACATGATATGTCGTTATCAGCCGAGTACCACTCTAGTTCAATTGCCTTTTGCTTGCCATTGCCAAGAAGCAAGTTCTTGAGAAGCAAAGCCACAGTGACTTGCAGTGATCAAAATCACTGCAGATACAATCCCAACAGCACCAGCCACGCCACGAGAGGTCAGATCCTAACGGCATCGAGAGTCTCGGAGATGAATATGCTATAGTAAAAACACCCAGTCTTTAACTGTAAACACCTAATATCTAAAAGATATTAGGCCAAATAGATATAGCTGGGATCCTGCTCTGATGTTTGTTATTCTGACACCCTGGCAAGGTGTAGAAACTAAAAGCTGAGAAGCCCTGCAGGAGAGAGACCTGGGGCACTGGAAAATCCAATTTCCACGACCGTGCCCTTGCCCAGCAGGAGCCCAGCAGCTCTGGAGGGTACAGCAAGACAGAAGAGGATGCTTGGGGTCCAGTTCCCAGGGTGACCTTGAGGCAATCCCACAGCCTATGCACATTTCCACATTCCTCATCCACAGGAGAAAGAGCATGATAACCTTGATCTACCTCAGAGAGGTGCAGATCTGGCTTAGGAGAGCCTGGAAGGAGCTCGGAGGGGCTTAGATGCAGGACCCTGCTCTGCGACCAGGGCTGCCAGAGGCTACAATCCTACAAATCGCCCCAGGAATCAGAAGCTTCAGAGAAACGTGCAAATTGCTTTTGCTATAAAAAGCAGCAACTCCAGGGCACGAAAGGGCACGGCTGAAACCGCACACGTGTCACCCGCAATTTCCCCAGCGCGGGCAGGGAGAGGAAGGGCGACGCTGCTACAGCCCCCAACGCCCAGCAAGGGCAGTCCCAGCACCACGGGGAGCACGTGGCAATCTCCCCCAGGCTCGGCTTTGACACACGGGCACCTGCACCTCCTGCCCCACATTTGGGCAGAGGGACCTCCACCGCCTGGGATGAGGGGAGTGGCTGGGGGGACCGGTACTTCCCAGGGTGAAGGGAGCATGTGGGGGGCCGGGAGGGCTTACAACCCCTGGGGTGGGGGGGGGGAAAGTGGGGGACCAGGGGAGCCTGCACCTCCCGGGGTGAAGGGGGTACATGGGGGGCCAGAGGAGCCCGCAGCCCCCGGGGCGAGGGTCCGGCCCCCCAGTGACCGGGGTGCAGGAAGGGGGCCCGGCACACCCCCGAAGTGAGGGGCCGGGGCGAGAGACGAGAGGGCCGATGCAGCAGCGGCCAGGCCGGGGGAGGCGAGCCGCAGCCTGGCGGGGTGCCTGGACCCCCGGCGGCGTCTCTCGGGGGCCCGGGAGGGACCGCGCGCACACTTACTGGTCCGGGGCGGCGGCGGGTTCCCGCCGGGGCCGGAGGCCGGTGCGGCGCGGGGTGCGGAGCTCCTCTGCTCGGCTTGGCGCGGCGCGGCGCGGCCCGGCTCAGCTCTGCCCCCTCTGGCCGCGCTCGGCGCAGGAAAAACCGCCGCCGCCGCCGGGCCCTCCCCGCCGGGGCGGCCGCCGCGTCGCCATGGCAACGCGGGCCGTGGCGGCCGGGCCTCGCCGCGGCCTCCCCCGGCCTGGGCCCTCCCCAGAGGACGAGAGCCACGTCCCCAGAGGACGAGAGCCACGGGGGGAAGGGAGGGTGTCCCGCCGTGCCTGTAGCCCTGCCCTCCCCTCCGACAGCAAACGCCCCTCGGCCTGCCGTGCGCTCTCCCTCACCCCACCCGTCAGCCAGTCAGCCATCTTGCAGCCACCTGGCGAGGCGGCACACGGGTGGAACAACGGGACAAGTGAAAAAGGGGGGGGAGATAATAAATCTGTCATTCCCTTCAAAATAAAGACCCTTCAAAATAAAGACCAAGCCAGTTGTGGTCGGTTGGGTCACCGTGCTGTGCTGCCTGCTGCCCTGCTGGAAAGTCTCCAGGCCACAGGCAGGCATCGCTTTCAGGTTTAATAGGCTCCGTCATGGTTTCAGGAGCGTAACAGGGCCTGAGTCCTTGCACAAAAACATCCATGGAGACTGTTTCAGTGGGCTTTGGAAACTAAGCAGGAAGGTGAGGAGGACAGTAGTAGCCAGCCAGCCAGATCTCTGTGCCTCTTGGGATGACACCCACAAGTGTGGCACCACCAAGAGGGAAAGATCTCCAGGGGAATACATGTATAAGAGCATCCCTCACCGCTCCCATGCACCAGGCACTATGCTATAACAGACGCAGCAAGCATGGGGTTAGCAGCTCTGCACCAAAGGCTCATGGGAGCCAGCAGAGCACGAATAGACAGCCTGGGCAATGAATCAGAGATGATCAGAGAAGAGCAGCTACAAGGATGGTGGAGCATGTCAGGCTAATGAGGACATTGTGTACACAGGAGAAGCAACAATTATATGGAGTCATGATGAACAGCCCAGAAACATCAGAGTTGTGCACGCACCTGAAAATGAGAGGAGCTTGTTATCACAGTCAGGGACCTGCAACCCAAGGTGAGAAGATGTCAACCGAAGGTCAGTGAAGCATCAGAAGCCAATGCTGATGAGTTGGATGTAGGTGAAAAAGGGAGCAGCTTGTGCACTTTTCAACCTGGGCTAGGCAAAGCATGAGAAGATACAGCACAGGAGGTGACAAAGCTCACTCCAGAAAGGTGGTGCCTGACCAAGGAAGGAGACTTGGGCACCACAGCCATTTTTTGGTGTGTACTGGATGGGCATCCATCACATGAGCAAAATGCAAGTGCTGTGGGCAGGGAGCCGCTGGCATAGTCTGTCCAACCCCGCAGCCTTGTCTCCACCATGTCTTTGGGAAAGCGCTGGCAGGCACTGACACAGGGCTCCCCCAGTTTGAGGAACAGGCAAACAGAGTGTGGGGGAGCTCCAGACACCCCTTCCCACTCCCCAACTGCAAAACTCCTTCCCTTGGTGGTGGTGGGTCCCCGCTCTGCCCTGTTTTGCAAAGGCTTTGGTGGGTTTCACTGCACTGTACCAACTGAGACAAAAGCTGAACTGAACTCAGCGTGGATTGAGGGGGATAGATTTTACTGCTTATCATAATGTGCCATCCCATAGATGTGCTGGTAGGATAGGACAGTACCATCCCCTGGCAAAGAAGAGGTTAATGCTGTCCAGCTTTGTGCTGAGTTTTAAGAGGACTGCAGTCATCCATTTTTATTTTTGGTTCTGCTGCACAAAAACAACTGCTCTTTGTAACCTGCATGGCACAAAAGACCCATTTCTTCCATCAGCCTTTAAAACAGGGGATAAAAAAAAGCAGAGGAAGAAGGTTCACATTCAGCGAGTGCCAGGTTGTCAAGGTTTCCTCTGCTCTCAGACATAAATTTTTTCTTCTGACAGACACAAGAGAGATTTAAAACTGTTTGGTACAAAGTGGAGCTTCAAAAGCAGCAATGTCTGTGCCTGATACAAGGTAAAGAGCAGAGCTCAGGACCTCCTGTACGAGGCAACATCATCATCATCATGGCACGCATGGGAGTATTATACCAGGTTGGTGCTCGACTTGTCACAAAGCTCCCCCTGCATGAGTCTCAAAATCCTGCGCTGCTTTCAGTGAGCTGGTTTTAGCCCTGCCAAGGACACAGGTCAAGTTCAGTCTGCTGGCAAAGAAAGAGGCTTTCACGAGGTCGCATTTTTCAGCTTCCTTCCCCATTTGTATTGCTTTCTGTTTTAATAAATTGTGGAGTACTGGTGAAATCCCCAAGTGCCTGATGAGTGTGAGTATTAAATTAATGCTTAAAAAAAACAAATTGGGTGAGCTTCGTCACCGCTCCGTTGGCCCAGTGGCCATCCTGGATTATCAGGGCACCAGTAGACGATTTAACTGATAAAGACTGAAGAGGCAGTAACATATAATTAGCACCAGTCAACATCCTTTTCTGGAAAAATCAATCTCAATCGAGCCTGATCTCATTCTCTATTTGGACCACAGGATGTGTTGCCAAAGGTAATGGCACAGAGGTGATACGGGAGGCATCCAGCATCCGACTGCTGTGACTACAGCCAAACTGAATAAAATGAACAGATTCACAGCTGGCTGTCAGCTTGGCTGCCGGGAATCGCCCAGAAACCACTGACCCGGCAGGTCTAGTTTCATTTTCTGTGCGAAGGCTTGGCATTACAGAAGTGAGAGGGGATGTGGATGCAGCCGGAGAGTGAAGGGCTTGCAGAAAGGGGACAGCTCTACCCCAAGCGCGCCTCTGTTGTCCCTGAGAGCTCAACGCTGCAAGCCCACACAGATGAACCAGCATACATGGTCTGTCTGTCCCCTGTGGCCATCGCTCCTCGGAAAGAGGCTGCAGACATCTTCTTAGTAGCTATTTGATACAAATGCCTAACAAATAGCAGGAGGAAAGTCCCTGATGCTCAAGGCATACCAGTGTTCCTCAGTTCCCACCAGCAAACTCTCCAGCCACTTTTCTCCAGCAAAAGCAGGGAAATCAAGGCTCAGCAATGTTAGTCTCTGAAAAAAAAAACAAGCAAAAAGCTTTCAGGCTTCCATCATTGGTCATCAAGAAGCCAAAAAGGCATAAAAGTAGATTTTTCTTCCCTTTGTAAGTGACTTTTAGAGCCGCAGGATTGACTCTGGAGTGCTAACGGGTAATGTGTCATGAGCTAGCTTGCAAAATGGCCCAGCTCTTGCAACGCGCCCTGCAGGGCTGGCAAGCTCCAGTAAGCACCAGCATCTCGCCATGCCTAGCACCTGCGAGGCTCCAGCCTCAGGGCTGCTTGACACCCAGCAGCCCCCGTTCCTGCACGCCTGTCCACAGCGTGTTCCACAGCAGCAGTGCCCTGGCTCCTTTGGCGGCCGATGCAGGCTCCCACGCTCAGCACAGAGTGCGAGGAAAAGCAATCTCATGCCCTGCGCGCTTATCTCCTGGATAAAACAGCAAGGCACTTTTGTTTATTGAGTGCCGACAAATGGTGCTGTCTTGGCTGCGAGATTGGCCTCCAGATCCCACTCCAGGCACAGCTGCTGGCGGGGAGCCCACAGCTGCAGCTGCCTGTTGCCACAGAAGCCTTTCGGCAGGGCTTACCCCCTCATTCCAGGGAGAAATTGCCCCACAGCATCCCCCCATCCACATCTGCCCCCATGCAGAGGTGGCGTCGGATTTGTGCTGCATTGCAGGATAGGGAGCATCACTCTCTTTCCCTGGGGTGTGCAGCCAAGCAATGCCAAACAGTGCTGTTTGCTCCAGGATTTTACGATGTTCCCCACTCCCCACAGCTCGTTCATTCATCTGCCCTTCCAGCACCAGCAAACAGCTAAGGAAAATCTGCGGCCGCATTAACCTGCTTTGCTGTTTCCCAGAGGCAGAAAGGTGAGATGGCTCCATGCTGCCAGGCTGGAGGGTGAAGTTGACACTGAGGACACTGCCATCCTGCCGTGGGTGAAAATGAAGCGGCCTAACCCACACAGAGAGTCACAGCTTCCCGGGCTCGCTGCCTCGCCAAGAGCTGCTGCCCGCTCCTTCAGGGCCATGTTGTTTTGGGACCCCAAAAAGCTGATGAATCCATTTGTGACTGCCTCTGCCCTCTGGCCATCGTTGATGCACAGCAGTTGTCACAAAATAGCCTGTTTAAGCAGCAGGATCTTCTTTTCCCTGCCCTGGCTGCAACCAAATCATCTGTTGTAAGGGGTTTTTGAGGAGGAGACACCGTGTTTTCTTGCTTCTCTCAATACACCAGGATGAAAGCCTCGCCGGGATTGTCACTCAGCCTGATGTTCCTGCTGCATATGAAGGATGTGCCAGGCCCCAGCAGCCAGTAACCTGCAGTCTTGGGAGGGAGCAGCTACAACCAGTGTCACAACCCGTGCTTGTTCTCACCTCTGGCCTTGGGGAGAAGCTAAGAATCACAAGGATTTCCTTTTTCTCCAACCTGGAGGGAAGAAAACTGAAAACATTTGTCCTGAGCCATTACTGCTTCCAGAGGGAGTGAAATCTTCCAAGGACGGGGCTGAAGAAGCAGCAAGGTGAAGATTCAGACATAAGCTCATGTCCTCCCCCAGCCATCCTGTTACCACCTCCCTCAGCCAGCTTTCCTGTCCTACTTCTCGCTGTAATCTAAAGCTTCTCTTTATCAGCCAAACAAAGCATAATTAGAAGCCTAACCACCCAGTTTCATCAGCCAGGTCCCTTCTTTACACAATGGGGAGAGATGGGCATCTCAATAGGGGCTGCATCCACCCTCTGCATGAGCCCCACTCTCTCCTGGACACGCAGATTTGCTGTTTCTAAACCTGGCAATGCTAAACACCTCTAGAAGACCAGGTCTAGCCCATGGCAGAGACCTGGCAGAGCCAGCATGGCTGGGACACATCTGGAGTTACTTGAGCTCTTGGTGGTGCCTTAGAGCCATCCCACGGGTGGACCTGCAGCACCCTGGTACCTTTTTTTATCAGGAAAAAAGGTTTTCTGCATTAGGAAGGAAGAAAACTCAAAAATTTCTCAAGCTATTTGTGATTTTATTAGAAATACCAAGGTTTACCCTTGCTGGTTCAAGCAGAGGGCTGACACGGTGGTGAAAGCCTGGAAACTTAGGGCAGTTTGAGCAACTCAAACATGAGGAATATTAGCTTGCTGTTTTCCCAAGCCACTCCCTAAATGTCTGCAGACAGCATCCCTCAAGCTCTCATGTCCCATTAGCTAAATCAGACCTGCCCAACTTCTCTGTGACGTGTGAGGCTGTCCCGTATCCCCAGTGACCGACCTATATTCCCCAGTAGCCTCCTGTGACCCAGCAGACCCACACAGGGCCTGCCCCATGATGTGGCTCCACCTGGTGACCCGGCGCATGGGAGCAGTGATGCAGTGCGCGGGATTTTGTGTGCCCAGCCAGGAGTTGCCCAGAGATACCTCTAACTGCAGCTCTCTGCTGAGACGCAGTGAAAACAAGGCAGAGCAGATGTTTTCAAGCTTAACATGTCCAGGGTGGAAATCCCATCTCTCCCTTTGGGCATCGCTGCCGAGTTTGTTATGGGTCACCACTGAAATTCTTAATCCAGGAGCAAAGCTCGCCCACGTGGCTCCACAGAGGGGTCCAGGCAACAGCCGCCTCTGACTCATGCAAGCATGGTCTTCCCATATCCACAGGGCAGCTTCAGCTTCAGGAGAAGCAAGACTTGCAACCGTCTTGCCTTTCTAGAGAAAGCAAGTGGAGATGTCTGATCTGCCTCCTCTGCCTGCTTTGTTCCTCCACATGCTCAGTTGCTGCTGTCTTATTCATCTCCTGCCTGAGCAAGGCAGCCCCAATCTCTCATTCCTTCCATGTGGAAATGCATTCAGCTTTCTGTATTAATTTGCTTTTTAGAGGATCTTTTTCCCACCAATTTAACCAATTACTTTCTGAACACAACATTTATATTTTGGCCTCAAACATCTCACAGCAATGAGTCAGTGTTAGAACTATGCACAGTGGGGAAAAAAGTACCTCCTTTTGCTTATTTGCAGGTGATGTTGGATTATTTCATTTGGTGCCACCTAGTTGAGAAACAGTGGATGACAACCATCTATTCACAGTCTTCATTCTTTCCCAGGAGATGTAATACTCTGCTGTAAAAAGAATTAAAATACTCTGTAGTACTCGTCTCTGAGCATCCTTCCTGCCCCTTGCACATTTTCCAGTTCCACTATCTCCTGTCTGGAAAAGACAAGAACTGCACTGGTGTTCAGTGAGCAAACCAAGTGGAAGGATCTTAGTCCCAGCCTCCCAAAGCAACCTTCTGCATGGGTTCAACCTACAGACCTACTGCGAAGCAGGAAGGGTAGAGGCTAAATTTTCCATTGTTATGGTGCCTACCTGGTTTCTACATTTCCCAATCACTGAGTTCCTTCAAGGTAGCTGAGAACTGGAACAAGCATCAGACTCTCCCCGTGGATTTTCAAGCCACACAGATTTACAGAAAAATAGTGCTTTAAGAACACTTTGTGCTTTAAGAACATAAGTTTATTTCTGCGGACTTCAGGAAATGGACACACATTGGTAGTGAAGGCTGTTTTCTTCATTTTAACAACATACAACTGATAAGCACGGTGGGCTCATGTTGAGGCAGCTCTGGGCTGGGGCTCTGATGCACCAGTGTCTGACAACCAGCCCCACACCTTTCCCAGTGAAAGCTACTCTTGGCTTTAAAGGCTGAAAACATGCTGTGATCCTCCTTTTGGGGGAAAACAGTGAATTCAAGGACCATCAGATTTCCTTTCCCTTTTAAAAGCAACAGCAGCATGACACTGTCGAGTATGGACTCTGTAGGGTACCAAACAGCAGGAAATCTTATCAACTGGCAAGGTATCTTTTAATGCTCCCTCAGTTTTGTATCAAGCTTGTAGGTTCATGGCTGAACCACCCAGTCCTCAACACACCACAGGTATATCTCCCTTATCAGAGCAATCCTATGGATGTGCTGAATTTTACAGTATTGTTGTCTGGCCACAGTAAACAGACAAACTGAACACAACCCCTGTGGGCTCCCTCCCACCTTCATATTGCCTTCAGGTCTTTTACTGGGAATTATACAGCATTTTACTGCCAGGACCATGTGTTCAGTTTTGGGCCCCTCACCACAAGAAAGACATTGAGGTGATGGAGCGTGTCCAGAGACGGGCAACGAGGCTGGTGAGGGGTCTAGAACACAAGTCCTATGAGGAGCGGCTGAGGGAACTGAGGATGTTTAGTCTGGAGAAAATGAGGCTGAGGGGAGACCTTATTGCTTTCTACAACTACCTGAAAGGAGGTTGTAGAGAGATGGGGGTTGGTCTCTTCTCTCTAGTAACAGATGACAGAACAAGAGGAAATGGCCTCAAGTTGCACCAGGGGAGGTTCAGATTGGATATTCGTAAAAATTTCTTCACTGAAAGGGTTGTCGGGCATTGGAAGAGGCTTCCCAGGGAGGTGGTGGAGTCCCCATCCCTGGAGGTATTCAAAAGATGTTTAGATGAGGCCCTAAGGTATATGATTTAGTGGTGGACTTGGTAGTGCTAGGTTAATGGTTGGACCCGATGATCTTGGAGGTCTCTTCCAACCAGAACAATTCTGTGATTCTATGATACTATGAAACAGTTTAACCCCCTGCAGGATATAGTCAGGCTTTGCCTTGTGTTTTTTATAGAATTAATAAACTGATTTGAGCTTTGCCTGGGCTTTCATTTCTCAGCAATTTCTTTCATTAATCTTTGCAGGGGCTGGAAGCATCTTACCTGAATCTGTCTCCTGGCAGCTAGAGGACTGTCGTGGTTAGCAGAACCTGGAAGTGGAGGGTGGTATGTGGGAAACATACTGTTCACCTCCCAGGGCCACTTGGTCATTCTGCTGGAGATCTGCAAGTTTATGAAGTAGAAAAGGGTTTAATTATGAGAGTTAAAGAGGTGTAGATGTTACAGTCAAAAAGGAGGAGAAAAAATGTTCCCACTCCTGAACAATGTCTCCCTTTATTTTTAATTTTTTTTGTAAGGAGGCTTTTCCTGGTTGAAATGTATATTTGGGGGAATTTTGGAGGCATCAGGATCATGCACAGTAAAAATCACAAAATCTGCCAGATCATCAGTAGAACGCTGTAAGGTGCCTAATAGGCACCAGGAAAAGCCAGATAGCTGGAAAGGGAAAGAGGCTACTCCAGTATGTGATGAATTCATGAAAGAAGACAGAAAGGAAAGCAATCATTTGATTCAAAAGATAAACGCCACGTTGGGGTTTTTTTTGCTGCTTCAACTATCTACTGCAACTGTAATCAGTGTTGCCTGGCCATAGCAACTACAGGCTTGTGAAGGAGTTATTGTGCCTCAAAGAGATTATTGATAAAGATAACGCACCTGAAAATAACATGCTTTCTGTTGACTCTCATCCAGCTCAAATATTTGCTGCCAAGTCAGCTGAAGGAAAGAGCAGTCGGACGGTTGCTCTGATTTCCCGCCAGCACCTCCATATCCTCAGCTGGGTCCTTGCTTCAGTGTCACTGCATGGAGAAAACCGGATACCAGTGAGGCAGCCCAGCCCAGTGGCTGCCACTTAGCAGTGAAAGACTGGAGATAACAATACTTGTCTTGGGTACTTAATTAACTTTTCTTAAGTTATCGGCCCACATCCTGAAGAGCTGTGCTACTGATGATACTGTCTAGGGTTTGGTATCTCCTGTCGCCTGGCCTGGTTGTAGCCCATAAAGTAACCTAAACACCTAGGACTAACCTCCCTCTCTCCTAGCCCAATCTGTGTGATTGATAACTGGAAGAGCTGCAGCTCTGCCAGTGCCTGGATGAGCCCTCCACAGAGTCACAGAATCATAGAATGGTAGGGGTTGGAAGGGACCTCTGGAGATCATCTAGTCCAACCCCCCTGCTAGAGCAGGGTCACCTAGAGCAGGCTGCACAGGACTGCATCCAGGCAGGTTTTGAATATCTCCAGAGAAGGAGATGTCACAACCTCCCTGGGCAGCCTGTTCCAGGGCTCTGTCACCCTCACAGTGAAGAAGTTTTTCCTCATGTTCAGGCGGAACTTCCTGTGTTCCAGTTTGTGCCCGTTGCCCCTTGTCCTGTCACTGGGCACCACTGAAAAGAGTCTGGCCCCATCCTCTTGACACCTGCCCTTGAGATATTGATAAGCATTGATGAGGTCCCCTCTCAGTCTTCTCTTCCTCAGGCCAAACAGCCCCAGCTCCCTCAGCCTTTCCCCATAGGAGAGATGCTCCAGTCCCCTAATCATCTTCGCGGCCCTCCGCTGGACTTTCTTCAGTAGTTCTTTGTCTTTCTTGAACTGGGGAGCCCAGAACTGGACACAGTACTCCAGATGGGGCCTCACTAGGGCAGAGTAGAGGGGGAGGATAACCTCCCTTGACCTGCTGGCCACACTCTTCTTAATGCACCAGCCTTCCCAAACCTTATTTCGGCATTGCCTAACTCAGCTGTTGCCTGGCCACCACAAATGGAAAGCTAAGTGCAGCCTAGCTTCACCCCGTCGTAGCTGTGGATGCTACCTTATGCTACTTGTAGAATTCCTTAGCCTAGCTTTGCCTAGCCAAAAGCCTCCTGCACCTTCGGTGGAGGCCAGGCTAAGCCTACACACTGTCCCCTCTAGACTAGCCTTGTTGCTCCCTAGACCTGCTCCACCTGAGCCCTAGTCATACGCTCAGCTGGTCAAACCCATGCCCTGAATGTTGTGTGTCCTGGCTTAGCCCCGCTGTAGCAAAGCCAAGCTACAGGGATACCAGTAACTCAGTTGCAGTCTGTCCTGTGCTTTGCAGCCAGCAGTACCCAAACAAGAGCTCTTCTCCCATTTCTGTGCAGCACGGCCAAGGTCACCTGTGTCTTTCTGCCAGCAGGTTTAAAGCGACCTGGCTCTGTCTAACACCTCGAGGCATTTATGGATTAGCAGACCATGCTTTGAAACAGTTAAGTGCTTATTTTATTCCCAGTGAGAGCAATATGCCCAAATGCATCTCTCCAAAACTGGAGGAAAGAACAAATACCTTGTTGGTATACATCAAAATTAGACAAGAACATATGACACAGACTACCAGAGAAAATACATGTTCAAAAGAGAACTGCTGACTTGAACCCAACATGAGACTTGAGGGGCAGCACGGCCTAAGAAATCAGACCTGAGGAAGTCCCTAGGCCCAAGGTGACAATTCAAGTCTGCAAGTCCTTGTCTAGTGCTCTGGACTGGACACTAATCACTCCATGGCCTGAGATGTTACAATTTTATGCCTCTCTTTCAATAGTACTGATGGCAGGTCTGAAACACAGCATCAGGGAAACCACTGATGATTCTGCACAGGGGGGAAGAAAACACTAGGATTTCTCAGACCTGCAGCTGCAGGTTGACTTTGGGTGTTGCAACCTGGCATTTTTATACAGACTTTTGTTTTTCAGACTGAGAACAGCCCTTTAAATATTGATTAGAGAGCAGGATATGCTGAATCCAAACCTGTCTTGAAAGAGTTGAATTTATGTAGATGACAGTAGTCTTTCAAAAAGCTTGCGTGAAATTTCCCACTGTCATTAGTGAGCCATTAGTTGGGGCCCATTATGAGGGGGGGAACAGGAAGAGAAGGGCACCTCAGTAGTCAATGATTGAGCAGTTAAAAAGCAATAAACACTTCCAGCCTTATACAAGATGTTCAGACTGCAAAATTGGGAGGTTAGCTCAGCACAGTTCATGCTGATCCCACAACAGTGCCTATTTCACAGCTGGTCAGACTAGTTTTTAAAATGCAAATTTAAGTCATGCTTTTCACCAAACTTCATGAGGGGTCACACCTTCACTACTACATGGGCATATTTCACTGGGAGGATGTGAGTAATATCCCTTTGAAACTGCAAGGGAAATTTTACTTTCACTTAAATTAGAGTCTCTCCCAGAACAGCAGGGTTATGGATTTTTACTTATTTGTAAAATAAAACTGGAATTCTGTCAAAGACCAGCAGCGTGTAGATCTCATCTAAAAAGTCTGGCAGGTGCAGCAGCCTAGGGACAATGTGAAATTTTATTTGTTCCAAAATACCTTTTGGAGCAAAACCAAAAAATGAGCAATTTTGCTAAAAATTAGTTTCTTCTCTTTTCCCCACGAATACTTGGGTTTCGTTTTGGGCTTGAGGGAAGTGGAAGAGATTTGGCAGAAAATAGAAAACATTTTCATGGGGAATACAGTTCACATTTTCATGTGAGCAAAACACGTCATTAACAGAAATAGCTGAACAGTCCCCACCGCACCACAGGCCTTCATAACACGACTGCACCTCCACTTTCCCATCAAGCACTGGAGCACAAACAGACCCAAATGCTCACACCCAGTGTTTCCAGCAGAACACAGTTTCAGGAATAAGTTATAAATAAATATACGTATTAATTCATTAAAGGCTACTTTAGCCACTACTCAACTGACAGACACTTCAGTCTCTGAATTTCTCCATGTTTCTGAAATCTAAAGGTCAAGAAGTGGAAGTCCAGAAAAGGCTCATAAATGTACTCTAAAACTGCCTGAAGTGGCATGTAAGTATAGACCCAGGAGAGCTCAGTAGTCTGCTCACAAGTAAATCAACGTCCAGCTCCTCAGGAAGACACTGGCCCTTGAGGTGAGAGCAGCCCCAAGACACTGTCACTCTGGGTACGCAGAGGGACCCCATACGAAACCCAGTTCTTTCTGCTAGGTGCTACATCATAGCTATTGCAGAGTCCTCAGTGCTGCTCTCCTGCTCCAAGCCCACCCGGCGGATGGACTCCCTGTATTTCTGCTGTCCCAGCTCAATGATGGTTTCGATCTCATCAGCGATGTCCTGGCGGCCACTCTCTTTCATGGCTGTAATCAACTTGCTCACACAGTCAGGATCCTCCGAGTTCTGCTGAGCCCATGAGAAAAGCATGTCCAGGATCTGCTTATCAAGGTCCTCTCTGAAGAAAGGGGGAAGCACAGGAGTAACCAACACACTCTCCTGACTGGCAACCCAAAGAGGCCTTACCTGAGTCCTGGTCCATGACTGGAGCCCCAAAGAAGCCATCCAGACACACAAAGCACTCAGTGGGCTTGCCTTTCCCCTACCCATCATACAGCAGTTGCACTTCCTGCACTAAAATCTCTCTAGATTTTTTTTTTCTAATGGAAATATCAAATTAAGGCATTCTGCTTTTGAATGTAAATTCCCCACAGGATCAGTAGTTTGGTCATAACAAGTCTCATTCTCTCTTACTGCTCTGGCTTTTTGGTCAGACTGCATGTCCCATGACGTACCACAAGCTCTTTTTGAATAAAGATGATATTCACAATTAATGCCATAGACGACTGCTCATTGTCAGAGATGGAGTCTGGCCAGGAATCCCGATCACAGAACAAAACAGGAATGCGACTCATCTGAACTACAAAGCTCATCAGGTTTGTTACTTCCCAATTTTGTTTTTCAAACATAAAGTTTTGTTTTATAAGAGCAAGAGAAAATAACCAGATAGATAGATAGATAGAATGCGTCACTGTTGATCACTGTATCCTATCTTACCTGTTATTGTATCCTATCCGCTCAATCTGCTGATAGGTCAAGCCCAGGTTCAGGCCAATGGTCTGCCAGTCAGCTCCCACGCGCCTGGCAATGCTCAGCAGGTTTGCCTGTGTCAGGTAGCCAGTCTCAGCGTTGCCCAGGTTCAAGGGAGGGAAGGAGAAGCCATTCAGGGGACCAGGGTTCTCACCCCAGCGGGGTTTCAATCGCTGTGTCACAGAGAAGAGAGAGAACATCCTAAACAAATTGGTTTTGTAGAGGACAGTGTCTGGCCGTTCAGTCTCCACACTGAAATTTCCTTCCTCCTGCTGGTGAGGAAGGAAGATCTTGGGGCTGAAGAGTCAGGCTGTAAGAAGCAAGGAGCACTCACATTGGCAATGACCAGCAATGCTCACTGCCTCTGAAAAATATCAAATTATAATGTTCACAGTCATAGCTCACACTGGAAATTTCCTGTCTTGTCTTTACAGAGCATTTTTCAATGAACCATCTCCCCAAAGCATATTTTCCTCAGCGGTAAGAGAGCACTTAGTCTAGATTTGTAGTTGAGGTTGCATGTGTCAGAAAGGGATGTGAGATCATGGCACGTGATCTGAAGGGAAGCATTCAGCCTACGAAGGTATTTATTGTTTTAAGCTTCTCAAAAATCAACTAAATTCCATAAGCAAAAGTTGCATTTCTCACTGTAACATACAGTTTAGACTTCAAAGACTCACACCATAATACTTACACTCAATGCTTATATTCAAATACAGCCTAACTACCTCATCTTAGATCTTTCTTTTTTCCTGCTGCGTAAGCTGTGTGACTAAGCAATTTATAAACAAAACAGACACTTCCCTTAATTACAGTGAGCTTCCTCCTGTTTTACATCCCTCATTCATTCAAAGGATCCACCCTCTCTGACCACCCATCCAACAGGCCGGTGCTTGACAGGCAAGATGAGCAGGAGAGATGGAGATCTCTCCCAGCTATTCATATTTCTCTTTTCAGAAGAGCTCATGGGGAGTGGGAGATCTCCACCATGACATGGTTGGGCAGCCATTTCTTGCAGTCATTCATTGCATCTGTTCTCATGGAGAAAGACAAAATTAGCTGAGCAGGAAGGCTGTGCTCTTACTCCACCTAGATTAATTTTTCTATAGGAGATAAAACAACTCACAGGCAGTTTGATGGGCAAAGTAGCGAGCCAGAGGGAGTCTGGTCCTTTCCTCCTCCTGCTGGCATCTTCAGGAATGCTCTCGGGAACTGCCCCTCGGTAGAAAGAGACCTTTGCAAACAGAAAGCATGCAGTGAGGCTCAAATTCAAAGCACAGTGGCCAAGCCTGTTTGCACCATGTCTTTTCTGTCTGGGAAAGAATGAATTCAGCATTTCTCACCTATCCCCAGTCCATAAATATGGCCTCCCAATTACGTGCAACTGGGAGGAGCCCTGAGGTTCTGCTGGACTCACTGCCAACACCCCAAGCGTTAATGGCAGGAATGTAAGTCAGAGAGCTAAGTGATGAGTGATCCTTCCAGACTACTCTTCTTGTTTATTCAAGGTTTAGTCAGTGAAATGCAAAGCCAAGGGAAAGAGGGGAGGAAAAGAGTCATGCCCAGCACTCAGAGATTATTATGAGGAACATTGTAAAAGCAATGGTGATGATGAAGGAGGAAACAAAAAGTCAGTGTAACTGGTTGCTCACCTGGCCTTTTACAGCTTGGCCTTTCCTGTCTACAGGGGAGGTCACATAGATTTCCTTCATGTTCTTCAAATGGGAGTAAAAAATAAATGAGAGACGTCCATCCACACAGTCGGGGCGATCTGTGCAGAGAAGCAGCAAACACTCAACTTGTGCAGAAAAGTGCGCAGCTTTTCAAGCCTGGCCAACAGCCCATCATCCATTAGCAGCCTCCATGCTACTATCCACCCCTTCTACTCATGCCTGAAAGAATTGTAACCCCCCCTTCCTCGCTGAGTGACATGGGAAAGCAGAAAACACTGTCTGTGGAGAAAGCAGGTCCTACAGGTTAAAAAGGAGAATGACCACAAGGTGGAGATCAAGTTCAAGATTGGAAGGCAAGGCAGGGCAAGACATTCAGATAGAGTCAAGTCCATCCTTGGCACTTCCCTCCCATCCTTGGTCCATTCTACCCCTGGGAGGGTAGAATCAGCTGCAATAGCACCCTGTAATGCACAAAAATAAGTCACCTATCTCTTCATCATTTCTGCAGTGGGTGCAGAAATAAGAATTAGAGCTAAAGGGAAAAAAATATAATCGGGTACAACATTCATATATGTAATTATCTGTAAATTAAGTTAGAGTGCAGCCTAAATCAGGACAGAGGGGCAGACTCTGGCCTCATGAACTCCACTGAAAGACCAGTGCACTTTATTATTCTTCATAAAGGTGCGTTTAATTTACACCACTGAAAACTGAGCTGTATGTTCAGGTTTTGCAGAAAATGGCTCAGTTTGCAGCTGTAACAGGTCCAGACACATTGGGGCATAAAACATCATCTTGAGTTTTGGTCCTGCTCCCTCCTTCCTTCTCTTCTAATGGCTCCATTAAGGAGAATTCTTTGCTCTGGATTATTTCAGAAATACCTTCTCCAAAAAAATATCTTTATATGTGTTCTCTCAGAAACGGGCAACATTCATTAGATCACCATGGGCATTCCAGTGTGGTGTCTAAGATGCCAGGAAAAGGGCATAGTTGGCTGCAGAAGCAGATCAGTCATAAAATAAACACACTTGGCTATTGCCCTCTGCAGGCTACAACAGCATGAGAGGAAATGAAAGCCTGCAAACAGCACTTTCATAGGGAAAAGCAGACACAAAAGTTGGGTGACCAGAGAATGTCACAAGTTCAATGTCCATGGGCTGGCTGCTGTGAGTAGTGCGGAAGCTGGAGACAGAGAGGAATGCCATGGAGGAGTACAGCCCGCAGCAGAAACATGCCTAGGGCTAGAGAAGCACAAGAGGTAGGAGCAGAAAGGAGCCCAGTACTACCATACCCATATCGATGCTGATGCCTCGCTCAAAAGCTGCAAAAAATTGCTCTCCCTCAAACATCTCCACCATGTCAGATGGCTCAGGTCCTCGATAGCGGTCCTGCAGCTTCTTCAGCACTGGGTCAACCTGCCAAGGATGACAACACAGGACCCCATGTTTGGTCTGAAGCACAACTGTCCTCTGACCATGTCCCTACAGCCGTGATGTTCCTCTCACTCGTCTTCAATGGGGAAAGCCCATTTTACATGGAAAGGATGTAAACAAATGAAGAAACACCCACCCCCTCATATCCCAGGTACATTCACTACAGACAAGAAAGTGGTGCTCTGAGTTTTGTGGCTTCCCTATTTCTCTTCTCAAGTAAAAAGCAGAAAAGCCTATGTATGTGGACTAACAAAGATAAGCCATCTCAAAGCTGTCATTAAAAAAGCATTTTCAGCCGTCTCTATCTTTATAACAGGTCAGTAACCTTCAAAGACAGGGAGGGATTTACTTGCTACCTTATCCCCCTCACTGTATGCCATTAAAAGACATTTTCTCTGCAAAAAGCCACATGCTACAATAGCACAGAGCTGAGGACACCAGAAGGCTCATTTTGGCTTTGCAGCCTGTGATCACACTGTCAGACCTGGGGTCTCAGAGGCCGTGCAAGTCAGCCTAGAGCCGACGTGTCTATTCTTCTTTCTATTTGTAACAGTAAACCTTCTCTCTCACCCCATGACCATCTCTGGCAGGAATATAGACATGCCCGAACCCCTGTCTCACTGTGAGTGCCATTGCTTCCTCCTCTGGAAACAATTTTAGCCCAGAACCCAAGATATAAAGAATTCTTACAGACGTTTATGCCCACAGGTCATTTCAATACAGGAGAACAAATAAAGAAAGAAAAGAGCGACCAGACCAGAGCATTATGCAGAGAGCTGGATATGCAGCCCAGTTCTGGCAGTCTGATAAAATAACCCTCACCTCACTGAGCTGCAGTGTCTGTCAAGGTACACGCTCTACAAACACAGATGCACGCTTACTTTGCTAACGTCTGAAGCAACACTGCTGAGGGCTGATACCCGTAAGGCAGAGGCAGCAGAAGAGAATGCATGAGTGCTTCCCAGCTCCTTCCCATCTCTTTCCGTACAAAGTCAACCAGATATTAGCTCAAACTAATAGCATAAACTAACCTGATGTTGCACTGAAGTAGATTAAGGAGGGCTCATATGTTCTGTTCCGCTGCTTGAACTGTAAACAGCAAGGAACATTGGGAAAAGTACCATTTCTAACCACTCCAGCTGAAACCAAAGCAGTGCTTCTGCCCACACTACTAGCCCATGTCAGACAAGTGATGTGTTAACTTTAATATTTTTGACTGAAATTGAAGCTACCATGTTTTGCCTCATGTTTGCTGGACTCTAACAGCACATACATGGCTAGTACTGTGGCTCAGCTGATTTTAGCAGCCCAGTCCTCAAGGTTCGCAGGGGAGGAAATGACTGCATGGCATCCACTGCTGCAGAGAATGAGTTTTCCTTCTTCCCACAACTCCCAGTAAGCTGGTATCACACTACCAACACAGTGTGGTGACAGCATACCCCAGCCATGACCCTGGGGCAGTGAACAGAACCATTTGGTGCACTGCTGCCCTTACATCCTACAAAGGGAGGCCCAGGAAGCTCAGGAGCAAGGCAATGCAACCCAGATCAGACCTTGTGCTTGGGGACACACTGTAGCAGGACTTGCTCGGGGTCCTTCTTCCTCTGCAGAGCAATGAAGTTCACCTGGTACATACGCAGCCGCTCATAGACTTTCTTGGCAATGCCTCCAATGTAGGTCTTGGTGGTATACCACAGCCAGTACCTGGCAGACGAGGAATTAAGAAAAATGAAGGATCCTGCCTAGGAAGAGAAGCCAGTGTCACACCCACAAGACTGTAAAAAATGATGGGTAAAGACAAAGTGCGAAGCTGGGCCTGACTGGCAAAGGGAAGAGGAAACAGGTAGGGTTAATGGCATGATCCCTCAGATCAGAGTGTGGGAAAAGTAAGGCAGAGGAACATCCCATCTTTTCCTCAGGACTAATCCTGCACTTACCAGGAGAAGTGGGTGACTTCAAACACTGCATAAATATGGGTGAATTCCAGCACCACCTGACTGGTGATGTCAGCCCAGGTTTGGCCCTCCAGGTCACCATGGAGAAGATGCAGCCTTGACCGATCCAAATTTAGCCCTAAATACAACAACAATCAAGAGATGCTATATGCAGCAGAAGCCTTTATGCATGGCTTTACAAACCCAGCCACAATTTTGGGTGATTCACTTTTTAAAAGCACCAGATTAAGGCTCATGGCCTTCTCTTCAGCATCCAGGACTGAACTTTGGTCAAAGAAGAGCAGCAATAAAAGGATGAGGCTACCCCAATACTTCCAGGATATTCTAGCAGAATATGCAGACTTATACTGATAGTGTGCTGGTTTCCACCAACAGATTCATTAGACAATTCCCATCACCAATATCTAGGGTTATTAATTAAGTTCTATCTCTTTCTAAACATACATCCCACAGACTTTTCAATACCGATGCACTTCAGACATACAAATACCAGGTAGTGTTACAATGAAGGCCAAGCCACACCCAAAAAGATTTTACTTCCTCACAAGAAAGCCAGGAAAGGTCAAAGAAAATAGGAATTAGGATACACAGGGTACTCAGCATGCAAACAGAGGAATCCCTGGCAAGGCTGAGGCTGTTTATAGCAGTATTCAGAGTGGGAGATGGCTTAGTCTACGATCGTACACTTTTAACTGCAGTGGCTCAGCACCTGATTCATAGGCAAGGAAGTAAGAGAGAAGGCAGACCCCTGAAGGCAGCATCTTCATTACCTGCTTCAAGATATTTCCAATCATGAATCAAAGCCCTTTTACAAAGCACCTCCTCAGTTGGCAGGAGTGCCTCTCCAACCCATCATACCAAACCTAGCAGTCTAAATACACATGCAGTTTGGCAGAGAAATCCATTTGCCAAGGCCATTCTCCCAGTTTGTGCTGCTGGTCTGTGAAAGCCAGCACTGGTCTGCTAGACCTGAACTACCTTCAGCTCCCACCACCCTGCACCACCGTTCACTCAGCAGACACACCTTGCTGTTCCTGCAGGAAAAGCAGCAAGCTTTATTAATAACAGGAGAGGCAAACAAAATTCTCAGCTTGCCATTCATGGTTTTCCACATATGGCATTTCTCTTTGCCAATTTTGGGAATAAACTCACCTGTGACCCCGGGCGGGAGGGGCAGCTGAATTCTCACTGGCCTGAGAAAATCCACCAGAGAGTCCTGGGAGAGGCAGAGCAGGGGACTGGCTCTGCACCCTGCATCAGCCGTGATTTCCTCTATCTCTTTTGCAGAGACCGGCAGCACCTGGACGTGGAAGACAGGCACGAAAATTCCCACATCGCTCACTCAGTTCCCCCAGCACTGAGCAGGCAAATGCAGCTCTTGGCTCAGGGCCCGGTGAGAAATGGAAGCACAGTGAACTTTGACTGAAGTCTGCTCTAATGTTGGTGTCAGCCTGGCAAGCTGGGACAGACCAAGGTATTACAATAGTGTTTAGCATTATCTAGCAAGTCTACAGAACAATTAATTTTAGAGGGGTGGCTTTAGAATTAGGTCCACATAAATAATCCTCCCCCCAATCTCACTCACTGAGCTGTTCTGCCAGGCTCAATATGTTTTGCAAGGGAACAAGAGGCAAAATCTCCTTGTGTTCCCTTCACAGCAGCTACCTGCTGATCTGCTGGAGGGAGCACTGGCAGAGCTGTGAGGAGAGCCCTTTCCCACACAGGGCAGCTTGGAGCACAGCCCATTTTGCAGGCAGGGAAGCTAAGACACAAGGTGATCTGAGATGGGTCAGCCTATGAGGCATCCATGTCAGACACAAATTACCCTAGGGCAGACATCTCACCTTCAGCTGCCCTACTTGGCATGGGACAACAGCTGCACTAGGGCTTACCAAAGGTTGTTTTTTAAAGCATGCATACCTGCAGCTTGACTCTGCGAGTCTCTTCAGTGACTCCAGGAGGAAAGGTCACTTTGATGTTTGGATCCACACTGGAAAAGAGCAATGTCCCCTCTGTTGGCACTTTGCATTCATTTTGCACAAGTCGAGACACAACAAGGAACCAAGAAAAGTGAAGGACACTACAGTGAGCCACATGCTTCTGTAACAGAAGACAGGGAAGAAGAGAAAACTTATAGGCATATAACATAATACAATAAAGGCAGGAAAATAAGTGCCAGTAACAGCTGAGCAGATGAAAGCACTAGAACAGGGATGAAGCATGGCAGGCTGCAACTCATCACCTTCAGGAGACACACCTCCATAAGAGAGGAAACTTGGAGCTGAAATCCACTATATTTTATAGCAGCTGGTCAAAACACAGCTTACGAGATGTTTCAAATGGGCTCACTCTTGGCTAGGCAGAACCAAAGAGCGGAACAGGAACAATGTGTGTCACTGGTCATTCCAATCTGCTTACCTTTGATTTTCTCTTCTGCTCCACTCTTGTTCTCAGATCACTCCAGCTCTGCCCACTGAAGGTCCGAACTACCACCTCACGCTGGTGAAGGGTTTGAGGGGAGGCATATGGCATCCAGATCTGCACCTCCTGGCAAAAAAGCGTTCCCATGAGACACCAATAGAAAGTATAAAACCAAGCCTAGCTCTGCTCTGTGGCTTCCTGTGCAGACAAGAAAGGGGAGGGCGAAGCACAGCCTGTATGCAGGGAGTGGAGGAGGAGATAGGAACGTGCTCTGTCCTGCAGCCTCCAGGGAGGTGACAGGAGCTGTCAGGTCTGCTATGTAGTGTGACGGCAGAAAAAGTTCAGCAGCTTGTGGGCATAAAGGGCAAAGCAACTTTTGCAGTGAGTTGCTGTCAGCCATGATGGGACTGGTGGTGTAAGTACTCACCAGCTTGAATGAAAACCACACAATCAGACTTTTAGGGAAGGACGCGAACCATTCTCCTTGCAGGCTAAGGCCAAATGCTGGAACAGCACTTATCCTCCGGCACAGGAGGAGGGTTGTGAGTGAGGCAGGTTACAGCTCAGCTCAAGCAGGAGCAGTGGGGAAGGCAAAGAAGCCAGACCAGCACAGTGCCAGAGAAGCTGGCTGTGTCCTTTCTGAGTCTTTGCAGTGGGGCTCCTCTGAACGGCAGTCCTGCAGCTACTTAAAAGCAGCAGTGATGGGGATAGCTGTCTCAAAAGTCCCAAAAGACTCTCTCAGAAGACTCTGCCAAGCTACTGTAGAGGCATATTGATCAGGAGGTGGCCTGGATGTGTCCTCACCTGATGGAATTTGACCCCATGAGGCTGCAGCTCCAGGACTCTACTTAGCAGGACATCATGGTGTCTCAGCTTTACCCACTGAGGGTCCGGTGCGAGGGTTCGGAAGTAGATCCGCAGAGGGTCAGAGGCAGCCCCCGGTGGAAAGTAGAAATGGATGCCACAGGCCAGGACCACTTTGCAGCCTTCAGAGGTGACAGTAAAGCTTCCAGAAGAAATGCATGAATGTATGACACTGTGCAATGACTTCAGCCCTCCAAAAATCAACAGAAGAATCTCCTACCTTGTGTTTGACTGGCCTGCTGAGGCCATAAGCTTCTACACACACATGCAATACCCACTATGCACCAATCTTGTATGGGACCTTGTTACAGCACTGTAATATAAGTTCTTAATAACAGAAGCTTACCTGTCCTCTCCTGATGCAAGGAAGAGGCTTCGTAGCCCTCCGCCACTGGATTCATCTGCGGCAATCAGAAGGTTTGGGTAGGAGGAGGAGACAGAAGTTACTTAAATCAGGGTAGACAAGAAAGGCTGAACTTGCATTTCGATTTTGGCTTAATCCTAATCTGACAGAAGTTGCTAAGGGAACCCTGCTCACACTGCAGCGGGCTTTAAATCAAGCAGCAGCAGGAGGATGGGAAGAGGCCTGGGAGTCCCAAGATGCACTGGAAATGCTGACTCTCCCCCAGGAAAACTCAGAAGCAGGGGGAATTAGAGAATATTTCAATCTACCACCCCTGCAGCTCTCAGGGCCATGTTTGATTGCCTGGGGCCACCCCTGGGGATCAGCGCTTGGTCTTGTGAATGTGAGCACCATTGGGAAACTCTGCTCAGATTCCTGCTCATTCATCACCTTCATCTTGGACAAAGAGCTGCTCCTCTTCAGCCTGGGAACTACAGGAAAGCATGAGGTAACTGCACAGCAGAATCACCTCTTATTGCTCTCTGTGCTTCTAGCATGAGCCACCACAGCCTTAGGGCCATGAAGCAAGTCCAAGAACTGCTGCTTACCTCTGCTAAAAAGGCTGGACCCCTTTAGGGGTCTCTCCTGATCCGTTTCCTGTGAATACCATTTTCACTTCCACTGTAATACCTTTCCTAGCCAGCCCGATCCCAGAGACCACTGAGCCCTTCAGACCAGGCTTGGGCTCATAAAAACAGAACTAGTACTGTCTGTATCCTTACAACCTAATAATTATTCCAGACAAATAAATACTGATCTGATTCCCCCCTGCTTGTCTTCTCTAATCCAAACCCATCCACGCCATGCTGGGCTGAATGAGGGAACAGCTGGGCAGAACCCACAGCAGCAGAAGCCTTGCAATTACCAGCCTGCGGGGATGGCTCAGTTCCTCCTAAGGGATTGCCTCGGAGGCGCACAAATGGCGAGGTCTGGATCTCCAGAGGGACAGCACGGAGGCAATTGTTCTGTAGATCAAGCCTGGACAAGTTGGGCAGGCTGGCAAGCGAGGCAGGGACCGTCACCAGGAGATTGCTGTGGAGATGCAGCCGCCGCAGAGACTTCAAATTGGCTGCAGGTTAGAACAAGAAGTGACCCCCCATCCATGCTGTTAATTGCTTTGCACATCAGCTCTAACCCCCGCCCCCGCCACTCTCCTCATCACATGTACACACACACACAATAAGGTAAAAGCACAAGAGCCCAACATGTCTTTAGCTCACAAAATAAAGGGGTCCAGGGAATTAGCTGAGAGGCAATGAAGCCTCTGTCCTCTGCTTTTCAGCACCCAGCTACGAGTATGGATGTAAGATGCTTCCATAACAGCATCAATGACAACTCTGGGCACAAAGTAATACAGGACCCAAGAGCCAGGAATCTGGGCAGCAGAAGTCAGAGCCCAGTTCCATGGACTGGTCCACACCAGACAGCACGATTTAAAGCCCAGATTTGCATCCCATTAAACCCCAGCTCTTCTGTTTCCAGTCCTGGATGCTACCCAAAACCAGCCAGGCCAGATCCTCGGCTATTGTAAAATGTATTGAAACCTTAGCAGTCTTGCTGATCCACAGAAGCAGAAAGCATGGTCCAGAGAGTCGTTAATGCTCAAAGGGACTCACTGAACCAAGCACGTTTCTTCTGGATATCCCTTCCATCTGGCTCTAACGTAACAGACGGTTTGTGCTAACAACTCTGGAGACAGAGACCAAGGGCCTCAGGGGCCTAGACTGTACCAAAAGCTTGGCAAGCCCATGTCCTTCTTTTCCCCTAGAAAATAAATACTTACCTAAGGAGTCTGGGATGCTCGATAAGCAATTCCCAGAGAGATCCAGATCTGTGCAGTTGTGCAGATTCCCAACTTCTTCGGGGAGGAATTCCAAAGCATTTTCTGAGAGATCCAGGTGCTGCAGCATTGCCAGCTCTCCAATGCTCTGAGGTAAGTCCTTCAGCTGATTTTTCATAGCAGAGAAGAAAGTCAGCTTGCTCAGAGAGCCAACATCCTCAGGGAGTGCCACCAGGCTGTTGTGGCTCACCAGGAGCACACGGAGGCTGGGGAGGTGGAGGATGCAGCTGGGCAAGGTGGAGAGGCTGTTGAAGCTGAGATCCAGGTGGGTGAGACACCTGAGGTTCCCAACATCTGGTGGCAAGCTTGTCAGGGAGCCATGCTGACACGAACCAAACTCATCCCTGGCATGGCCACCTGGGTGTGGAAGAAAGTGGAGGAAGAGGTCAATATGCTACGGGGATACCTCACCAGCCTCATGTGAGACTCCTTAGCAACAGAGACCCAGAAGATGGGGAGTTACTGATCACAATGAGCAGCGCTGATTACAAAGTACTCATAGAGAAGCGTGTTTTCTGCTCCTTGCCTCAGTTTCCTGATCAGTGAAAGGGGTATAATGGTAAAGACCTGTTATGAAATCAAAAGATGCCACAGTCAACCAGTAGAGCTCTGCCAAACACGTCTGGAGTCGAAGCTCAGAAAGAGCCAGGCCACTCCACACATGTACTACCCTTCAGCAGGGTGGCCCATACCCCTCCAAGCCTCCCACTCTCCTTCCCCACCTCTTCCCCACCAGCACCAGTGGCCAACACACAACAATATGGACTAGGGAGACATTCCTCACCCTCCAGGCTTTGCCCATGCTGTTGAGGGACAAACAGCCCTGAGGACTGAGATCTGCCCTTGCAAGACTGGAGAGCAGACATGAGGAAGGCAGTGAAAATGTGGGGAAAAAAAGCAGGTAATTCAGTATTGTGTAGGCCAGACAACACAAAGAGGGAAGGATACAGGTCCTCCACCCCAGGCTGTGATGCTCAAACTGGAGAAGGGCTGCACCCACGGAAAATAAGTCGAGCAAACAAAAGGAAACTTCCAAAACTCTCCATTTCTTCATCATTTTCTTACTCTCCCTCCACTGTTGTCTATTTGTATACACATACAGCAGAGGGCACCAAACATTTTTTATGCTGCATAACGGTAAAAAATGAGATCAAACTAACAGATACATTGCACTTTGTACGTAAGAAAATCTTAGCGAACTATTTTATTGCACTTCAGGATGCTCAGGGTGTGTGTACATCTCACAAAACAAGCCTGATAAAAGGTGTTGCAGTTATCCTCACCTTATTAAAGGGAGAAAAGACAGATGAAATTATTCACATGAGAAATCTGTGGCAGATATAGAAACAAACCTCTGTCTTTTCAGTTTTCAGCTACAACCCTGAATTCTGGCTATAAACTCCCCCTTTTTTCTCTCATTTCTTTTTAAAATTCCACCTCCCAAAGAGCAAATGATTCAGTCTGATCTAGAAATTATACCACTTGTATTGAGATCCTCCTACAATAAAGAGATGAGAAAGTCAAAGAATGATCTAATATTTATAGGTCTAACACTTATTACAGCTTGCCAAATTATGTGCACACCCTGAGTCATACTTTTGATAAAATGTTGAGCAGCCTCTTCTGCTCTGCTAAACCTACCTCACTGACACTAAGCAAGGATTAAGCTAGGGTTGATTCAGATGGAAATGCAGCAAAGACAGCTCATTATACTCCCAAAAATGAAAGAGGGACTGAACCTTTAACAAAAAATCCAACACCTTTCAATCCCCCTCTCCTTGCATAACTGTGCAAAAAATGCTCTTCTTCTAGAGGATGGCTAAAGAAAATGTTGCAGTATCAACCCAACCAGACTCCAAAAATTGGTCCCCAGGCAGCTGTAGAAACAAAGGAAGGAAATAAGAGTCTAGAAGCTGTATCTTGTTGAAATCTGCATGCATCTCTGAGCAAGGCAAAGCCGTAGTAAGGGGCACTAGAACAAAGCAATTCCAAGGGCAGTTTGCCCTGCAGATGTGGAGAGAAGGATAGAAAAAAAAGCTGAGCCTAGAAAAGTTGGATGGTGACAGGCCCAGGAACTTACCTTTGAGCACCAGGGATTTCAGGTGCTTCAGATGAGGAAGGATGCCCAGCGTGGTGCCAAGGAGGCGATCGTTGCTGCTGAGCCGGAGGAACTCCACCTGGACCACTTCTCCCCGTCGCCCCTCGAACAGCTGGAGGAACCGGCGGCAGCCATCAGGATAAACATCCAGGTTCAGCCTGTTGTCTGCAAGGCAGGAGCCAGCAAGCACAGGAGCCCTTGAAGCCTCCTCCCCACACTCGTCCCCGATCCCCAGCAGCTCTGCCATCTTCTGCATCTCGTCCATGGGGTCCGGACATGCTCTGACTTGCCAGGCAGGCAGGCACTGGCGGCACCACGAGGCAGCCGGGACAAGGAGGAGGAGGAAAGATGGCTCTGAAAGAGAACACAAGTGCACGATGAAGGCCTCCTGCCCCAGCCCAGAGTGGCTGGAAACAGTTTATAATCACAGCAAGAGGGATTACACGCATGTTACTGAAAGCTTTGTGGGCAGAGAGCACGGAAATGCAGGGTGATGAATGCCATGAAGGCTTCTTCTCCTAGGGAAAACCTCTGAGTTTTCCCAGCCGACATCTCAGCAGGGAATGGAGCAATTAGCCACCATCAGAATAAATAGCAATCTTAACTTTAAAATATATAAATGTAAATGCCTATGCCTTATGCAGATTTCAAAGTGCCTTAGCAGGAAGCTTTACAAGTGGAGGGGGAAACCGGGGCAGGTAGGGCCGAGCCAGGAGCAGAGCCCAGAGGCTGCTCGCAGGCTGCGACAGGTCCTCATCGAACCCAATTGTGAAACGGGGTGCCAACGGGACAAAAGTGAGTGAAGATGAAAACAGGCAAAGGGCAGCAGAGCAAACATGGCAGGGCCAGGGAGGGGGTTAGAAAAGGCACGTCCGTGGCACAGGAGTGCTGGACTGCACAGTGGGACTGGGGGTCTTGCAGATTTGCCTCCGCAGGGATGCTCTAACACAGCAAACCAGGCACAGCTGCGGCTATGGCCAGCTAGTTACCAGCTAGTCCTTGATTCCTCCCCTCACAGCACCCTCCACGGATAAAGAGAAAGGGGAAAAGTAGATACCACATAGTGCATGTAAGAAGGATTTAAACCTAAAGGAGCAGAAGTATGAAATTTGAACAAATTAATTATTCCTCTGCCTTCATCCACCTAGGACTTTCAAAATCAGCCACTATCATCATAGCACACTGGTAGTGCAAAGATGAGCAGAGGCACCACGCTTGTTTTTATACCAGTAGTCGCATTCTTCCAAGTCCCCTGTTTCCTGCTCTTTCCACTTCCTTTATCTTTTGCAACTCCTCCTGAGCTTAGCAATTAAATTAGTTTATGGTGTGAATATCGGGAATTCTTTTTAAACCCTGCCATGGATTGAACAGGTGAATAGAAGTTTCTTTTGAGTGAGGCAGAACTACAAAAAACTTGTAATGGCTTTAACATCAAAGGCCAGCAGAAGCAAGCTAATGCCCCTGCAACACCCTGAGGAGCAGTGCTTTTTACTGTTAACCTGTGGGACATGATGTTCCCAAGGCACAGTCTGGGGGGAGGTGTCATACCCAGCTCCCTGAAAGAGCAGAAACCTTATGGACACATAAGGACAGGAAGAACAGGTAAATGGAAACTACTGCTTTAGTAAAAAGGTAAGTATTTCTTACAAAAAGGCTGTACACAACACATACACAGCTCTCTTACAGATATGTGTAAGCAAAAAGATCATGTGCTATAGCTTTGCAAAGCTATTGATGGTGAAGGAACCAGAGGGCAGCTCTGAACTGGGCAGGCTGGAGAGGCTCGGAGACCACAAATGCAGCCTCAGGCGTGCATACACGACACGGGCAGGCACACTTGCGCACAGGCACACAGGCACACACACATGCACACATACACACTCGCCTTGGGCTGTCCTCACCTGCCCTGCCAACAGCTCCCGCAGCCCCAGGCCCCCATTACCCCACAGGGCCCCTGAGCCGAGGCTCAGCCCCCGGGGACCCCCCCGGCAGGACCTACAGCCAAGCAGCCAGGCCACACGCACTGTGCTCCGCTGAGCACAGTCACGCTTGTCTCACCCCCTCCGCACCTGGTCCCTGGCACACGAAACCTGGGTCCCGAAAGCCTGGCCGTGCTTGGTTTAGCTCCACTTAGCCCGGCACAGCTTGGCTTAGCTGAGGCACTTCCTGCAAAGTTTGCAGGCGAGCTGCGCTGCCGGGGCGGGACGAGCCGGAGGAGGTGCCAGATGCAGCGGGACAAGGGGCAGGCGGCTCTGGGCGACCAGGCTCAGGCATCCCGCTGTCACAAAAATGTCACAAAATGAGATTTTCCTAACACTGCCACGGCCTCGGCACCCCAGCTCGTCCCAGTGCGGCTCCCCTGGGCTCAAACATGAGCTCAGCCTGCAGGGAATGGGAGGCACGGGCACCTCCTGGTGTTGTGCTCATTCCCTGCACATTCAGGGAGAGAAATGTAGCGGGAACTGGGGCTGCAAGCCCAGAAGGGCACAGGGCTGGTGCTGCAGAGCTAGCCCTCAGTCCGTCCAGAGCCACAAGGCTCTGCCATGGCTGGGCCTTTGCTGCCCCGTGGGCTCCGGGAGGGCGCCTGCATTCAGCTAGCTGTCTCGCAGCGAGGGACGCCATTTGGTCTAACATCGCATCCTGGCGAGGCCCCAGAGCATTAATGCCACTCTCCATTTCACTCAGAGGGGCAAAGCTGAGTTTTTCTGCAACGGTGAGTTTCTGGCTGGTGCCTCGATGCTGCGATGTGGCGGTGCTGTTGTGTTAATGCCCTGGGAGAAGTGCCCCTTGCTCCAAGCTGAACACAAGCTGCACAGTGCCCTAAGGGAAATTTCTCTTCCCACAGGGAGTAAACACTAATTGCTGACAGCTTCTCTGAAGCACTTCCTCAGTTATAAAACTGGGAGCCTGGTTGTTTTCCAGCAGCACCAGTCACCAGAGAAGTGGAGAGTGCTCTCACCCACACAGGCGGTTTCTGGGGAGCCTCCAGGGTGCCAAGGCAGGGATCGCTAAAGCCTCCTCACAGCCCTGCTGCCGCAGCAGTTCTGGTTTATTTGGGTCCAGTGGAGTTTGGCACGTTAACTTTTCACTTGTGTTCATTTCCCTAATTCAGGAAGAAATCAAGTGAACCAAGCAGGGGCGGGAACTCCCGTAATCCCACGGCAAAACCTTGCCGCTGGGTTTCTAACTGCCGGCCTCCCCGGAACAGGACAGGCCGCCCGCTCCCTCCTCTGGAGGGCTGCTCCTCAGTGGAAGGGCCTGCGCTTCCCGGGAGGCCCCGCCAACCCCGCCAGGGCAGGACACAGCGTGTGGCGTCCTCTGGCCCGCGCGGATGCCGCAGGTTGGAGAAAAAAAACCTCTGAAGACAGAAAATTAGTTGCCGCGGCCTTGCGCTGAGGCGGCGCCCGGCACCCCACCCCCAGCCCCCCGGGATGCGCCTGACAGCCCAGCTCTGCGCATGCGCCACTGTCTGCGCGGCGGCAGCGCTGGCAGCTGCGGCAGCGCTAGCAGCAGCAAAGCCTGCGGCTCCCCATTGGCCTGCCCGCTCCCCGCCGGTCTGGGCCAATAGCAGCGCGCGTTGTTGAGGGGTGACGGGAAGAAGGCGTTGCCGAGGCACCGCCCCTTCCCTTTCGCCGCCGGGCTGCCATCGCGAACGCACGTCCCAGGCTTGTCTCTCGCGCCGCCGCCTCCTCCCAAGTAAGCGCGCGGCGGTCCCTTCCCCCGCTCCCCCGCGGGAATGGTCGCTCCCGGCCCACACGCTCCCGCCCGCGGCCGCCAGCGGGGCCTGGGCGAGACCACTTCGGGCGGGAGGGTGCGGGGAAATGGCGGCCATGTGCTTTCCCGGCCTGGGCCTGGGCCGGGGCCTGTGGACGGACAGGGTAGGCTTAGGCGAACGCCGCGGGGAGGCGGGGCGGGGATGCCTTCCGGGGGGGCGAAGAGGTGTTCGGGAGGCCACGGTGCCGTTTTCCTTCGGGAGAAGTGTGCGGTGCCGGCAGTGTTAGGCTGAGCCGGCTGCTCGGGCCTTCGGGCAGCAGCGCCCCGGAGCCTGGCGCAGGCCGGGAGCCGCTGCCGCTTTGCAGTGTTTAACGGGCTGCCTCGTGCGGGGCCCCGTGCTGGCAGGAGACCGGTATGCAGCCTCACGTGTCGGGGGTTTTCATTTAAAATAGAGCTAAACAATTGTAGCCGGGAGGGTGATGTTTGTGTCCCCCAGTGAGGAGATAAACTTTCTCCGAACATGTAACTAGATTATTAGCACTGAAGATCCAATTCTCTTGTTTTCCAGGATGCGTTACGTCGCAGCTTACCTTCTAGCGGTCCTCGGTGGCAACGAGTCTCCCACGTCAAAGGACTTGAAAAAGATCCTCGACAGCGTCGGCATTGAGACAGATGATGAACGCATGAACAAGGTGGCATTGCCACTTAATTCCAGATGGTCATGTCCCAGTCAGCATCAGACACTGGAGCTGTTTCCGTGGCTTCAGTGTTTATTTAGATGCCTTGCTGTTGATCTAGTCTTGTTTTGTTCAGGTGTTCACTGATAATTACATATGTGATTTCTAAAACACTGCTTAACCAATCAGAACTATTTTTACAACATTTTTGTAGAAGTCTAGCTTTCTTATTTAACACCTGTCCCCCACAAAGATCTCTGTCAGTTGTTGCTGGCTTCTGGCTGTTCAGTCTAATAATTTTCAATGGGATGGTGGCTACAGATAAGTGTGTATTGAAAATAAGTTCTCTTCTGACATAATGTATAGTTAGCACTTAATGTTTAATTTTGGCTTTTGGTCAGTACTGATTCAAAGCCAACACTTTTGAAGGCCTGATATTTGGTAATAAATTATTATTTAGTGTACTGCAAAGAAGCATTTGTTCCTTCCCAAGGAACATAGGCAAATTATAACGTGGACATTAAAGATATTCAATAATAATTTGTAAGAATATTTTGGAAATTAATGCTGAAATGGTTGTGTTGAAAAACAGACTTTTTAAGAAGAGAGTATCTTAATTAGAATGTTTCTTGTGATATAATAGACTTTCAGCCTTCTAGACTTAAAAATAAATGGCGGGGGGGGGGGGGGGGAATGGTCTTATCACCTGCCCCATACTTATACGTGGAGTGTTTCCAGAGAGGTGGAGGAAAAAAATAGTTACTTTTTCCCAGTTGGAGACAATGTTTTACCATAGGCCCAACCAAATGATGGGTTGACTGAGCTGACAGCACTCTTGTTATGGTTTGGGATGTTGGTTTGAACTGGTGGTGCTTCTGTTTAAATGCCAAGTCCTTCATCTTTGGCTTGTTTACATTTGTTTAATACCTTCATAAGTTAGTAGTTTTCTCTGATCCTCCAATATCTGGAAAGCTTCTCTGGAATTTGTTTTGGTCATGATTAGTTAATCCTTTTCTATTTGCATTGGTTGTATCTTACGCCAGTGTAAATCTAGTGAAGTTTTAAAAACACCTTCTTTCTGGATGAAGCAAGCACACAGGCATGGCATTTCACAGATCGCATGCTCTGTGTAAGCAGGAGGTGCCTGTTGAAAAGCTCTTGGTTAAAGTCCTTTGGCTTTGGCAACTGCAGTGGTCAGCACTGACGCCTGGTACCAGGGACTCACCAATAAGGTCTGTGGCATTCTCTCTCCTTTTTTTTTTTTTAAGTGCTTGCTTGATTTAGCAGTTTTTGTGTTTTGCTTTCCTCATCCCTAGTTATACAACAATGGTAGTAAAATTGAAGTTGGACTCTCTGTTCCAGTGCAAGGATGCAATAGCCAGCTTGGCTATAACATTTGGTAATGCTAGGAACAGGACCCTGTGGTTTTTTGGTCTAGGGCCCAGTGCTTCAGAGCATCCCAGTGGGTATTGAGCAAGATATGTTAACAGTCCCTTAGTGACTAACAGACCATTAGTGGGGTTTCCTAATTGGCTCCACAACATCTGTGTATCCTTCTTTCTGCAAGGTCCTTGGATTCATTATGAATTTATTGTAACAGATTTCATGAATAAGCTTTCACAGAAAAGCATGTAAGACTTAGCTGAAGTTTTCATTTTGATGTCCTGTGCCTTCCACTGAGAAATAAGGAATGTTGGGGCTGTATAAGCAGCAAGATGGAGGCATTGCCCATGATGATTAATCAGTACTTGTTTAAATGTAGCTTATACTCATGCTGTTTTGAAACTATTAACATTCTAAACTTAATTTTCATAGGTTATTAGTGAGCTGAATGGAAAAAACATCGAGGATGTCATTGCTCAGGGTAAGTACCGTCTCTGAGTGTCACAGATTAATTGCCTCTACTACTGTGGTAACCTAGACTTGAGAGCATAGAATTGCTGCCAGCTCCCTGATTATTCATCAGTTTAGCTTTGCAGTTGAGGACTTTTTTGCTGACCTTGGCTGAAATGACTGAAATCCAGGTCCATTCTAATTCCCTGCAGGCTGATGCCAGTACCTGCTGGGTTTCGCTTGTGGACCACATTAAACTGGAAAACTTAAGCATGTATGAGCTTACTTGGTAGTCTGCTCATGACATAGTTCTCTGGACATGTTGATCAGAGAAAGAATTAGCTGTCCTTCAACTTCTCTGGGAGATTTTTTCTTTGCATTTAACCACTTGTACTCATCAATTATGTAAAACAGGAAGAACAGACTGATAAATGTACATAAGTGTCAATTCACATTGAGGGTACAGTTACACCCTGTGTGATTAATACAAGCCTCTCCAGTACACATCTCTTCTAGCACTCCCAAAGTCTGGCATTTCCTTTTCTCAAAGATAGAAGTCTTTGAGTGCTGACTTCTGGAGAAGCTTGTGCTCTTACCTGCTGGCTCTTACCAAAGCTGGAACTTTAAACATTAAGTGACTGGGTCATAGGGCTGAAATAATGCAGAGCTGAGGTAGTGCAAAGGTTTCTGATTAATTTATTTCTATTTTTTTTTTACAAGTGTTTAGGCACAAGGGAACTTAGGCATATATGTGCTTAAAGGTTGCCAGGACTTTGCCTGGCCTTGCTGTTACAAGCAGTAACTGGACATTTCTGCCTGTGTGGTCTGAAGACCTAAGAGAGCCATTATGCGTGTGCTTACAACAGACTTACGCTGTCTCTTTCTGTAATACTTTTTCTTTAAATAAGTTGTTTCCTAGAACATATTGACATGCATATGAAACATGTTTGTTTACTTAGCTAGTTTATTAGAGCTTGAAGTAACAGAGAATTATTTAGAAACCGGTTCCCAGAAATCGGAATACAGGCAAACATACTGTGTACGCGACCTCTGAATGCCAAGGGAGCCTTGGTATGTGAAAGGCAGATGCCAGAGAACTAGCTGGCTTTCCAAAGACTGGCATAAATCAGAAGGCAGCTTGCTGATCTCAAAGGGAGATGCAATAGGGTTCATAGGGTGCTGGAGAATTTGTTTAAAATACTGTACTCTTTGCCATAAATACATCTTTCCCCCCACCCCCTTCTCCTGTAAGTGTGATCCAGTCATGCCCTCAACAGTTCTCTACTGTTAAAAAAAGCAGGGGGGAAGCCAGTGCTGTATGTTATTTTTGAGGTACATTGAAATTATCAATTTCTGGGCTATTATGCTGTATTCAGAAAACATACAGTTTTTCTGTGTGTGTAAAATTGGATGTGTTTGCCACTATTTTTATATGACAGTTTTAGAAAAAAAAAATAGGGGACTTTGTGTACAGAAGAAAACTTACTAATAATGTACTGTCAGTGTTCTCAGGATAAGCCTTTGTGAACCTTAAAGTCTTGAGGTTTTTTTCACAGAATAGTTTATACTTTCTTATCATGGGTACAGCCTCTTGTTCTTTTCAGCTAATAGTGACAGGTTCAGCCCATGAGACATAGTATCTTTTTTTTCTGCACTCTCATTTCTCTTCCTTTTCACCTTAACTCTGTGCTTGTGATGAGCATTTAAATACTTCTGTCCCACTCAGGTAACGGAAAACTTGCCAGTATGCCAGCTGGGGGAGCTGTGGCAGTCTCTGCTGGAGGGGGCTCTGCTGCTCCTGCTGCAGCTGCTGCCCCTGCTGCCGGTGAGTATGGGTGGGGAGGCATTGTTACAGGGCAGCTCCGTTTTCCTCCATTGAAATCTTAACAATTGAGTCCAAATTTCAAGGCTTTTCCACTTTGGCAGTTCACTATGTGATTGAAGTGTAAACTGAACAGTTAACTTTTCCTTTGGGCAATCAGAAGCGTTTGCTCTTCATCCACCTTAAGATTGGTCTGGTTTAGAACTGAGAATCAAACAGACTTCATTGTGTAAAGCACATCCCTTCAATAGTAGTGTCTGTGTCCCCTCAGTGTTTATATTTGGCTGTTGAAAGGGAATGAGATGAACCGTGGAGGCTGAAATACCAATAATGTGGAAGCTGAGAACACCAAACATCTATCTTGAAAATCTGTGGTGCAAAAAATGTAAATACTGACCATTGGCTTGGTCTTTTTTTTAATTCAGCTGAGGAGAAGAAAGAAGAGAAGAAGGAGGAATCTGAAGAATCTGACGATGACATGGGATTCGGCCTATTTGATTAATTATTTGTTATAGAGAAATTATTAAAATTCTTTGTTTTAAATGTTTGAGTTTATTAATATAACCATACAAGTGCTATTGGATTCAGACAGAAGTACTTAAGAAATGGCTAAGCTTGTGTAAACCTGGATGCTTGTTTTGAGACTCTTTCTTAAACAGTGTGTGGAAGCTGAAGCTACCTGATGTTAACTTATGCTCACCTTCTCCATACTATTTTGCCATCCCAGTTACTCAGGAAAGAGTCCCATCTATTCAGCAATAAAAGGACTTTATTTTTCAGGATCTGATTAATCAATTTCAAAACACGTGAAACTGAATGGTCAGCAGGTCTGAATTAGTCCAGAAACATTACCATTTCAGAGCTAGTTATAATAATTAGTTTTTGTAAATATCTAAAAGCACCGATTTCATTACTGTGTCAGATTTCCAAGATCTAGAGACACCACCAATAAAATGCTTGACTATGCTTGGATTTCATATGAAATCTGTATGCTTAACATAGAATCTATAACCAAAAAAATACTGCATCCTGCTCTTCATGGGACACTGAGATCAATGCAAAGGTGCTCTTCATAGTGAATGGCTGTTCTGGGGGCAGCTGAACTATCAGAACATGAATCACCTTGATTGGAACAAAAGAACTATTTTATGAGGAGAATGGTATTTTTGGAGAACTGAAACTGATCTCTGGTGTGCCCAGAAGAATGCATCAGCCTCTTCTTCAGTGTCTTCTGCTAGGAGACACTTCTGGCAGGCAACGTCCGCTGACTTCTATAGTGGTCTTCAGCTGTCACTGTTAAGCAGGTAGTGTACAAGCAGCACATGTGATCATCTTCCCATGCCAAGTCTCCACAGATAGTGTCAAAAAGAGGTGTCCTGGAGCAGTCTGTACTGTGAAGCTTTTTCTAACATAGTTGTTTTGGAAAAAAAGAAAGTGCACTAGCTGATACAGCTATGTTGGTTATGAGTCACTGGACAAAGCAATCCAAGTAGGAAAAACTATTTTATCTCCCTGTGGTGTACTGAGAGGGAACACCCATTACTTGACAGCAGCCAAGGAAGAGAGCAGTTGAAAGTTAGATCCTCAGAGCTCAAAATGGTCCAGATTTAAGCAACTAACCCTTGCTGCCCTTCTGTGCCTGCTGCAAGAAAGAGTTACAGGAGGTAACAGTGCCAATACCTTTCATCTACTTTGTCTCTTAAGTTCTAGCATGGTGATCTTTGTGGCAATAATGAAAACTGCTTGTGTTCGCTCTAGTTCTCTGTCAGACTTGTAATGGCTGTGGTTTGGCACTGGAAGGGGTGCAGGTATACCTGTGTTTCTTGCTGATTTCTCCATTTTGGATCACTGACAAAGAGTGGTTCTTGGATGTGTTACTGAGAGGTTACCCCCCCACACCCTGCAATATTGCCTTGCTTGGCTGCTACAAGAGCAAAGTCAATGTTTTCACAGGAAGGAACTGCCCTGTCACACCACTCAGCAGGGTTTTTTCCATGCAGAGAGGAATTTGTTTCAGTGGCACTGAGCTATTCCATGAGTTTTGCTGTGCCCAGGCCAGTAGGATGAGACTGAAACCAGTGGTGCCAGCTGCTGGCTACTGTGGTGAGGGGAGGAACATACCTTAAGAGGACTACAGCTACATCTAGATTAACTTCTTTCTTCCTCCTATTTTTCTCTATCTTCTCCCTATGACCTGTTAAACCTTGATTTATGGACTTGATCTTGTGCTGGGTGTCTTCTTATCACCTTTAAATTCCTTCCTGAAAGTGCATCATTTTGATGAAAACTCCTGTCGCTCAATCTGCTTTGAGGAAGAGAAGGACAGCTCATTTGGTAAACTGGAGAAGAAACGTTCGGGGGCAGCTCTCTGAGAAAGCACTGAAAATACAGCATTCATTACATTGCCACAGGGAGCCAATGTATTTTACATAACCACCCTGTAGGTATTCCTTGTGATGTCCAGGGTACAGCTCTACTCCAAGACTTCACATGCATTTTACAGAATTTGACAAAACCTCTGCACGGTGAACATTTCTTCCGAATGCAAAATCAAAGCATTTTAAGCTTTCTTCCCCCATACCTATTTATGAACCGGTTGCCACCTGATGGCTTTGTACATGAGCAATGATGTGCGTGGTAGTCTGTTGCAGACTTGTTTGGTGCTGTGGATTGAGTTCACCACTCTCTGTTCTGCTGATCTCAATGAGTTTCAGCTGTGAAGGAGTTGGGAACCCTGCTCCTGCTCTATGGACCCTGTTCTGAATTCAAGTGTCACTGATGCCTTTTCAGACTTAGCAATGATTTCCAAAGGCAAAGGTAGCGGTGAGGTGGATGCATGTATTCCATGATGCTCTCAGAGAAAACTAGTGCCTGCAAACAGTGGCCTAGTCTGTCCCCTTGCAGAATCAGTTTTAGATAGATTTTTCCTGACATCTTCATAAAGAAAGGCTCAAAGGCATTGGAGGGAAAGGAAAGGATAGCCTTGTGCCCGGAGATTACATGGGTAACTGATCATTACTGAATTGACAGCAGGGGAGGGTGATTTAGTCATAGGCTTGATGTTGAAACATGCGAGCTTTCCTCACTGGGACACAAATGCTGCGCCATCTCAAATCAGCTCTGACTGAAAATCATTCCTTACAAACACCATGGGGCAGGGAGAGTGCCATGACATCTTCACTACTTGGAAAGCAGAAAGAACATCCTGGCCACTACCGGAAAGTAACAAGCAATGTCTCCCTGGCGCCACTGTCAAATTAACTGGTTTCACTCTTACTACTAAGGCCCAGTTTTGCAAACTGCTACACGGAAGCAGCCCTGCTGAACTCGGTAGGTTTGACTTACGTAGGACAGAGCTATCTGTAGTAGCTTTCCTAGAAGGAAAATTCAGTCCCAAGAGAGCAGGACAAGGGGACCGCTCCATTGCCCCAGGAGATGCTGCTCTGAAGCAAGTCCCAAGTGTGTGCCATGGAATTGTCCGATATACGCAAACATCACAGGTAAGAAAAAGACATCAAAGTCAGGCTTTCCAGCAATGTTAACAGCACTCGGGTTGGGCTTCATGACCAGTACCCCAGTGTTGCTGACTACAGGCAACAGTACTAAAGTAACATGCTGAAGGCAACAGTATAACAGACTGCCTCTTAGCTTCCGTTTAAAATTAATTCCTGTCGGCTGCCAACAACCAAGGTCTTACTTGAAAAAACAAACAGAGATTGTTTGCTTGTATGTTATTATTTCACATGTACTAACTGCTCACCATTCATTAGACTGGAAAACAAATGCAACAAAGAGAGATTTCATGCGAAGCTTTCTCAGTGGCTTCACAACATGGAAGGGCATGAGTGAACTTGCAGTGTTCTGATAGGAGTTTGATACACATGAAAAGCTGCCATGTAAATCTTGCTGGCCCAGTTTATTGCAGGACTATGAGCAATTGCACGATTATGGTAGTGCTTTCTTATTGAGGAGAAAAATATTAGTTTTGGAGGATAATTTATTTTGGAGAGAAATACAGTTGTTTGCCAGCCTGCTAGTGCCAGTACCCAGGCAGCACTCCACAAGAGATTACTGTTCATACAGTTTATTTCATTCACTTGTTTCAATAGGGCAGCATTAACTTCCTCAGATAGGTAACCTTGAGGGCCAAGGCAGAGTGATGTAAACAACTCGAGATGAGACTGCTGTTGAGAAATCAATTGAAACTACCCCAGCATTGTTGCAGTATTGTTGTTTCTGTTTTCCAGACGTAGTAGGAACCTTAAGGTTTGTGAAATGCTGAAAAAAGAGGAAGCAGCGTTGGCTTGAGAACGAAGCTGTTCTTGTGGTTACAAGCGTTAAGGAGGTATCTGCAAACAAGGTTCAGCTTTGCCACACATTTCTGCTGAAGTCACAGCCCATTGAGTAGTTCTTCTGCAGCAGTCCCTGTTCTGGAAAATGCAAGACACAATGTTTTCTTTGGGTTTGGCTACATGGAAATACCTTTCCATGTCACCAGAAGCACAGGGTGAAAGTACTATGATTGTCTTGGTGTTAAGGGCCTTTAAGAGGGTTAAGGCTCAGGTGTGCCAATGCTCACCTATTCAGGTGGAGGACATGAGAGCTGACAAGGTGTACGTAACTACATCACGTAACTACATCAAACACAAGGGAGAAAGGAAATTACAAAGTGGGTAGAGCTATGAGACAAAGAGAAAGAAGGGTGAGTATGGGGCATAAACAGAGGACTTGAGATAAGTGGGGTTGATTCTTCAGGTGCTCCAGGATGGAGCTAATGTGTATGAAGGTTACTTCCCGGTAGCCAGGGGAGGTGGTGGGCTCCAGGGTAGGACCTGGAAGAAAGATAAGGCTGGACTCCTGCCTGTCTGATGGAAGGAAAGCGCAAATGTTTAATGAAAAAGCACTCTCTCTGTAGAGGCTGGAGTATGAGGCCTAACTTGAGCTCGAGTATCAGATTTATACAAGGGCGACCTGCTAAGTTTGGTTGCTTCAGTCAGCTAACTGTGAGGCAGTAGTAGACTGAGGCAGTAGACAGCTGTTCTTACAACCTGATGGCTTCTCTATGGAGAGGGTGCCAGCCTCCCTGTATCCTTTGAAAGGACATTTGGAGTGGAAGGAACAGGAGAGGGCCACTTCATGAGCTCCACTAATGTAATTGGTGAAATTCCTGGAGGAAGGCCTAGCCTTGCTTAGTCTGAGAGCTGTTAAGGACAGGTATAACAGTGTCCCAAGTGAGAAACTTCTGACCAGTTACAAGAAAACTAATGCAAATAGATTATTCCAAGATGAATTAAGTCTCTTTTTTATTTTTAAAGAAAAAAACTTCAGTAGAAAGTGTTTTTCCCCCATGTTGATTCTATTAAAAAACTACTTATGCTTTTGTTTTGTACCCCCAAATCTCTCTCCTGCTGATCCTCCTTCCTTGCTTTGAGTTGAGCAGCTGCTTCTCTTGCTGTGCTGATCCTTTTGATGTCCCTGTAAACTTTCACACTTACCTAGTTGTTTGAATGACCTATAGCCTCTGTGGTTTATGACAAGGGGATCTTTCCAGCTTCTGAAATCTGTTTTGATCTCCTAATAACACTGGCCTCTCACCCAGTGCTGCTCTGTGGTGAGCTGATATGCCATGGTTTTGCCTGCGCTAAGAGCTTGTGCAGAAGCTCTACTGAAAATTGCAGTTGCCCTGACCAAAGGGACACATTTTGTTGAGCTTAGAGGCATGTAGAGAAAACTGTTAAAAGGTTAGCAAAGGTAAGCAACTGTGTGTGTTTTGGTGAGTTTCAAGGCTGTTAAGAGAGAGGGGTTGCCTTTCTCTCTATTCTTGCGCTGTGGCTGTGCTGAGCTTTGCCTCCCTCTGGCTCCTTAGCTTTTATGAAAGGGGAAAGACTTTCCCTTCCTCTCCTGTTTCTAGCTGATCTCCAGAAAAACAAAGGACTGTACTTGCAGGAAACTTCCATGAACTTGGAACCCAGGCATCCACGAAACTGCATGTTTTGTGGGGGAAAGGCAGGCTGCCGCCCTGGTACATGGCAAAAGTTTGGGGTGCTGCGAGAAAGCTGTAATCCTCTCCTTTCTCCCTTCTCCTCGAAGGAACGGCTTATCCTCTGACACTTAAGGGAGGCGCTGATACGGCTGCCGTGGTTCAACAGCCGGCGAATAACCGCAATACCCACGGGGCCGGCCTCCCTGGGCTGAGAGAGGGGGTTCACCGGAGGAAGGGTTGGAAGGAGGAGCCGGGTGCTTCCCGCCCAAGGCCGGGCCTGCGGAGGGGCCGAGCTGAGGGGCGGTGGCCATCGGCCCCTCCGCAGGCCGAGGGCGGGCCCGAGGGCCGGGCCGCCTCATATAAGCTCGGCGGCTCCCGCCGGCAACCCAGCAGCAAACCCGCCGGGCTAGGGAGTCTGTTCTTCGGCAGCGGCCTCTACCGGCTCTCGCCCTCCGTTCCGGCTGCCCAGGGGCGCTGTGATGTGAGAGGAGCCCTGCGGCTTCCCCTCCCCGTCGCGGCTGCTTCTTCTCCCCCTGATCCCCCGCCTTCAGCGGGGCGCGGAGGCCATGTTCCCCTGGACTCCACCTGGAATATCTCCTTCGCCGGCTGCGGCTTCCTGGGGGTCTACCACATCGGGGTAGCCAGCTGCCTGCAGGAACATGCCCCCTTCCTCGTCGCCAACGCCAGGAAGGTCTACGGCGCCTCAGCCGGAGCGCTCACCGCCACCGCTCTCGTCAGCGGCGCCTGCCTCGGTAAGCGGGGGCGGGCGCGGAGCCCTCGGCACCGGCGGGCGGCGGGAGGCCGGCCTGAGGTGCCGGAGCTGTCACGGCGAGGCCAGCCGGCTGCCAGAGCCGAGCGCTCCTTCGAGTCTTCCCTTCGTTGTTGTTAATGTTTTAGTTGCAGCAGCATGGGGGGGGTGGGGGGGTGGAAATAGCGCTCCGCCTTCCTCCTCGTCCTTCCTAAATGCGTGCGGCGCTTTTAAGGCCTTTACCTCAGTCTTCACCCCTCCCCATCCCCCGGTCCCTCGCGGGTGGCTGCGTGCCTCAAGCAGAGGCCCGAGGGGTGTCGGAGGCACCTCAGCCTCGTAAGGCAGTGAAGCACGCCTCCAAAAGGGCACCTGCCCCCCGTGGGACGGAGGGAGGGTGGGTTGGTGCCGCTGCGCACTGCAGAGCAGGTGTCCACAGAGGGGACCGGTGCTGCACATCAAGAAAGCCCCTGATGGTAGGAAGTCAGCACAGGGGTCCTGGTTTTGACCCCCACCATAGTACTGTGCATTTGTGCAGACTTGGTTCTAGGGTTTGGCTTGCTTGAATGTAAGTCTGGCAGGGCTGTTGGTGAGGAGAGGAGCCGACCTCTCGCCGCGTGGGCACCAGCTCTTAGTGGCTGGAGATGGAGACATCAAGCAGCGTGTTGCATGTATGGATTAGAGTTGGACAGCATCTCCGAGTAACCTGGAAATCTCTCTTTATGCTTTCTTAGCATCTTTGTTTCTGCAAGAGGGTTATTCCTGGGAGCGCAGAGCACTGGGGAATTTTCTTGCGCTCTGCAGCAGCTAGATCTCCAGTTTGGCTAGAAGTTATCTCTGTTTTCAAGTTACAGAAGAAACCTTAAAAAGTTATCTCTGAAGCAGGCACACCATGTAGTCTGTCCCTGCTTAGGGGACATCTGGGCAACCGCTGAAGAGAATGATGTGTGGTGCCTCCTGGTTTTTTGCTTGCTTGGGAGCTTTCAAAAGCTGATGCCTGTGAAGTTCAGTTGTTTTGCATGTGGGGGGAAAAAGTCAACAAACGTGCGCTAGAGTCTGTACTTGGAAGCTTTTATTTTAAGAATAACAAATGCAGAAAAGTAGCTTAAACTTGAAATGGGGAATGTGGTGTGAGAGAATCGTGTATCTATTTAGTCTCAGAGAATTACGAGCCTCTCCTAGAGCCAAGTGAAACCAGAGCTGTTTACTGCTTGAACTCCTCTCACCTTGATTGCAAGTGTCTCTCCATGGCACCCCTTGTTCTTTGGGGACAGGTAAAGTTTAGAGATGTAGCCTTCATACAGCAAACATTAGCTTTTCTGTGTAGTTAGGTTTGAAGTTTCCCCCCTCCTTAGCATTTGTTTACAGAAATGTCCAGTGAAGTGTAACTGTTGCTTCTGGAGCTTGAGGGGAAGCTCGTACCAGCTGTTCAAACCCCAGTCCTGGGATCTCAAAAGGCTGTAGTCATGCCATGGTGCAAGCTTTTCTCGCGGACAAGGAAATAGGCCTCCTCCAGCCCTTCTCCTGCAGGGATGCATTTGCTGATAGCTGCCAGGGATTTGGTTGCTTTGTTTGCTGTTGTTTCTGTTGAAGAGGTGGCTGCCCAATTAGTTCCCTAACTGGAAGGTCCCCGTGCTACTCAGAGGTGTGGCACGAACATGAGACAGACTGGCAGTAGTGCCCAAATCCTTTGCCTTGCTCAGATGCCATTATAGTGCTGAGCAAGTCTGTTACCATGTCTACCTTGTTTTTATTATTTATATGTCCAGAGCATCCACGATGTGCTAAGGCGTTGCCGTCAGGGAGTTACCTAGCCTCGTAGAAAGCTTTCTGTGAATCAGGACTAGAATAGGTTTTCCCACTTCCTATGAGGTACAAGGGGAGGCATGATAAAGAGCACTGAGTTAGGGGCCACCTTCTAGGCACCATTCACCTCCCTCGTGCGACAGGGCAAATACATGTGTTTAAAGCCAGCCAAGGCTTGGATCTTGGGTGTTCAAATTCTGTCTTGAGTTTGACTGCTCTGGGATAGTTTTCTTTTGACTCTGCCTGTGTGGCTGGCATATGTCTTTGGTAGAGAGCAGCTCTAAGGCAACAGAGCTGACTTCTGAAAGTAAAAGCAAATGAGGTGCCTGGTTGGGGCATGGTACCGCTGCACTTTGTCCCTGTCGTAAACCTTCCTGACAGTGCAGATTCTAGGCTGAGGTCCAGGGGTTAGAATGAAATCATAGGGAAGAAGGGGATGGGGCAGAAGGTACAGCTGCAGCCTCTACTAGGAGAGCAGTTCATCCTAGTATAGTCAGTTGTAGGATCCCAAGTATCAGCTGGTTTCTGTCTGAGAGTAGGTGTAATAGCCCACGGGCTTTGAAGTTTATGGCAACTGCTACCCTGTGCTGTCTGTTGCCCTGTCCATCAAATTGGAATGCTAAATAGTGTCTCTTGATGGATGACAAGCAGAGGGGAATTTCACAGAAGCCTTGCTTATTTGTCTGTGTGTAGATAAGGTTAGTGCCTTCATGCATCTGTACCTGGCTCTGAACTCAATGAGACTCTACCATGCAAAGGTAGATACTTCCTGGGGAGGAGTGGAAAATAACCTCTTCCGTTGGGGTTTTTCTTTGGTTCCAATCCTTTGAGACCCTGATCAGAGAGAACAGGAATTTTTCTGGGCTTCAGGGTGTAAGATCCCACTTAGTGGTTTATTTTCCAGCTTTTTCCTTCTGGTCTTTGCATCTGTTCAGCTTGCCTCTGAGCTGATTCTACCTTCTCCCTGAAGTAGGACCACACTGTCATCATTTGTATATGGTGGCAAGGCTTCGCTATGGGCTAACACTGAACTGAAAGCCCTGACCAAATGATCTGCAGCCTTGAGAGTTCACTGTGGGCTTCAGAGGCGCATTTGAGAATACCAAATAAAACAACATTAGGCATGCATATTAGCTAGGCAGAAGACCTTATTTCTAAATAAAAGGCCAGGAGGTATTTATGGTCTGATATGACCTTGCCTAGCTCTTGTTAAGCACTTTACCATTAAGTTGTAGGGATCTTGGATTTATTCTCCAGGGCTACAACAGTGGTATTGTCCTGTATCTGAAGTGCTCTCTCCAGCTTTGAGGTTCTTCTGTTCGCTAGCATGAAAAAGCATTGCTATTTTTCCACTAGAATAATCTGTGTGGCTATCAAGGTGCATTGGGCAAATTCTTGCGTGTTTACAAGTTACTTGATTATGCATACTGCAGTGTTGTAGCATGAATCATTCCTTGTCCTGAGGGTTTTCTGGCAAATGGCCTTCTGTCATGCGTGTGTCTTCTCTTGCGGCTATTGGAGTCCAGCACAACAGGAAATACACCTTTATACACCAAGCAAGTGAAAAGTCCTTTTGTGCTGGCTTTGCAGTCTCTTCCTTACGCATACCTCAAATCCTGCAGCTTTTCACAAATTCTAAGCCTGGACCTCTGAGGATGCTTGCCTGTCTGAATAAATCCTTAAGTCACTGGGCCCAGATGAGTAAACTGTGACGTGATAAGACTGTCCTTTTCAGTCATGAGTAATGCTAAAAATGCAGCCAATGTCAGATTCTTAAATCTTTAATACAAAGTAGGGGATATATTTTTTTGTTAAGGGTCTTGAATCATCTCACTCTAGTGAGCTGTATGGGATTCGGTGTGCCTCCTTTTAGCAGCCTGGATGAACGCCGGGATGTGAACCTGTAATCACTGAAAAGCTGTTTTTGAGCTGATGCTAAGGCTGTGGACTGTGCTTGTGACTCATAGTTAATTGTCAGCATCTCTATTGTCTGTGTAGCATGTGAATATTGTCCTATACAGCTGTCATCTGAGGATGGGTTGGAACTGCTGAATTGCTTCTTTTTTGGGGGAGGAGGTGGGTTCTGCTGTCAGAGGCAAAGCCGGCTGTCAACCCCCCATCTGTGGGAGTTAGCTGTTCTCCTAAAGCACAACAATGTAGGCAGAAAAATGATAAAGCAAGCTGGGGGGATGCTTCTAGTACTAGAATACAGAAAGGCAGCCATGTATCTGTTAGATTAAGCAGTGTTGTTTGGGGTGTTATTTGGGGACCTCTTCCTGGCTGTTCACAAGATTTTTTTTTTTTTTTTTTTTAACTAGTATCTTAGCCAGGGCTCTGCCCCAGGCTCGACCTGAGATGAAGTAACCGTTATTTGACATTCAGGTTTGCTTGTCAGCTGTCACCATGTGACCACCAGGAAATACACTGCTGAACTGTAGAGACTTTTTCCATTGGGTAGCAGGAGGGGGAAAAAAAACCCAAACACCCTCTTTCATATGTTGAAATTGAGACAATGAATGACAGCAGCATCTTAAGTGATGTGCTCCTGAAATTTGATTATGTGCATGCAAAGGCTTAAGGACTGATCACATAGGTTATTTTCTCTGTGGTTTTCTCTGTGTATGTGGAGTCTCACACCAAATCCCAGATTGAGAGAGGGAAATAAATCAGCTTAGTCTCTATGGAGTCCTCAGAGCAATGCCAGTTTATGCCGGCCAAAGTGTGAATTGTGGTAGCTTGTCCTAGGGGAAGTATATGTGATGCTGTCTTGTGGCTGTGTGAAGAGATCTATAGGTCTCCCAGGTGTGCAAAAGAAAGCTTCATAGCATGCAGAGCCTCTCAAAACCGAAGTCCCTCCCTGCAACAGGAGATTGTCATCTCCTGCAAAGGCCCTAGCTGGGAAAAAGTTGTGTTGAGCTCAACATCCCCAGCCCAGTCAATGGAGGGAGAGACACACTTATGTATGTGGATGGAGACATGGATCTAATTCATGGGAACCTCCTGGTGCTCCCTGGAATGGTAAGCTGCTGCTGCTTTCTCTGGTGGAAATAGAGATGGATGGGGGATGTCCTGTGCTCACATACTGGGAAGCGTTCACTGGCTCAGTGGTGAAGCTGCTGTGCCTGGATCAGTGCCATCAGCAGTCGCATGGCTGCGGGCTCAGGTGTCCAGACAGTAAGTTGGCAGCCAAGCAGATGGAGAACCCTGCAACACCTTTTACTAGGAGGGAAGGAGTTTGTTCCTGTTGTTCCTCTTGTCTGCCTGGCTTTAGTAAGGAAGTTCCCATGAGGAAAGGTGCTCTTGCAGGCATCCTGTTGAATGAGCACAAGGGAAGCCAAGCAGCCGCTTTTAGCGAAAAACAGTCATAGCAATGCGCGTGTTTGTTCTTTTAATCACCCACACGGAGAGCAGGTGTGCAGAGCAGCTTGGTGCCCAGCCTTGCTCCCTCTCAGCTGCAGCAGCTGTGCCGTGTCAGTGGCAGCAGCACAAGTGGTCTTTGCATGGTCACTCTTCTGACCCATAATTTCAATATCTCTCTTGAACTTATAGCATGTCCAGGCTGTTCCACTTCTTTCTGCCTCTATCTCCCAAAGGACAGACCTTTCAAGGTACTGGTAAGACCTCCCCATAAAATACAAGAAGCTGTCATGTGTTCTTTGGGTCCTATGTCCAGTTATGATTACATTTGGAAGTTAACTTTAGTACTGATAAATCAAAAACCTTCCTCAGATTCCTTGCTCTTTCAGTCACAATTCGTGCTGCTGTAGTGGTAACCAGCAGCTCTGCCTGTGTGTCCAGTAGCTGGTGGTGTTTGTTTCCTGTCTCAGAGGGATGTGCTGCCTTCCAGTGCAGTGGGCTTGGGAGTGCCTGTACTCTGATGCTAGCCCCCTGCTTGCTCTGGGCTTCTCCACGTTTCCCTCTGTGCCCTCCATGAAGCAGGGATGAAATGTTCACTGGCTTGGGTAGAGAGAATTTTCAACTCTGGTGTGCTTGCTTTGTACTCTGCTTGAAGGTGACCATGCAAGGGCTGGAGAAATGGTAATTTGGTCAGCATTCCTTCTTTCTGGAGCTGGAAATGGACAAGTCTCCTGCTTTCAAGGCCTTTCAGAAGCTCAGAAATCTCTTACTTCAAGGAGCAGATGACTCCTGTCCACCTTTGCTCTCCATGAGGCAAACCCTGCTGGCTGGCTGGATTCCAAACTGGCCACCGCTTTCCCATTGAATCCTCTACTTCTACGCTTCCGTTGCCCAGCTCTAATACTCTGCCACTTTCTTTCTACTAACTGTTCCTGGGACTTGAGGTGAAAGTCAGGATGTACCTTCCAGAATCTGGGGTTTGAGGGAGCCCTGTGTATGTGTATTTGCCTTGTGCTATCTTGCTTGTCGAGCAGGCATAAGGCACCACAGAAAGTAAGAGCTGGTGAAAAGGGTGGGTAGAGGAAATTACTCCATGTGGTAGGCCCTAAATAAGTCTATGTCCTTGGGAAAAGGCAGCATGTGCCCTGGAAGTGACAGGGTCTGGGGCAGTAGAAAATCCCTTCCGAGGAGCACATAGAAGAGAGGGAATTAGTGAGCCTCGGAGCATAGAGAAGGTGCTGGAGACTGTTGTAGCTCTGACTGTTGCAGCTACAAAGGCTGGAGGAAGGGAGGAGAGAGTTTGGCACTTGTGGTAAAATAGCTACTTGTGACAGGCCTGATCCTGTCCCTGGGATTGTGCTGATCTGCAATACGGTATGTCTGGGAGAGCTGCCCTCAGTGCTCTTGGGGAAGAGACTCTCCCCAACTGAAAGGCTCAGAACAAGCAAAACTCCACGTGATCCCAGTGGTGACGAGTCCAGGTGGGTGGTGTGCACTTTGTTCCTAGTGCTTGGGATATGCCAGGTGTGGAAGCTGGTAGTTTTAGTAGAACCCAGGACTTTGTGCTGGCTTTTGGTGCTTGCCCGGACCTGAAACTGTGGTCCTTTCTGGTACAGATAAGGGCCAAATCTATGTTGGTGACTTCTGTCTGACAAGTCCTCTGGAATCAGCAAGCTTCACGAAGTGTCTTCTGCAGCTGTTTCCCAGGCTTTTGCCTATGCTATGCCTGGAGTATTTCTTCTGAAACTGAACCTTTCTCTTCCTCTTCATACACTGCAGTCTCTTTGGATGGATACTGGTTTTGGAAGCCTTTTGGGTTAGGATTTAAAGGATTGAGTACTGGTTTTGCATTGGAGGCTCTGGCAGTGTCTTCTGTGCTGCCACTCCTGTGGATTATCTAGTTTAGCATCCTGAAGTAGAGGAGGTGGCATCTGAAGGTGTAAATGAATTGGGGAGCCCTTTACATATGCTAATTACAAGAGCTGCTCTTGCCGGATTCGTTGGATGCTACTAATTCAGGGCTGGGCCTGACAAGAAAATTTTTCTAGTGTATCATGAGGCAGGGTGTGGATTCAGGCTGCCATAGTTATGTCACACATGGAGAAAGTTAGAGCCCTGGCTGTCAGCACAGGGGGAGTTATATTTATGTATCTAGCCTAGTGTTCTTAGATAGTGGGATTGGTAAAAATTTCTTTATGAGAACAAACTGCTAGCCATACTTCTGCACACAGAAGAATTCGTTCTGTGTGTGTGAGCTTCAGGTGGACGTTGCTGCATCTGTCTTGCTGCCCTCCTTGCTTCTCCACTGTGCAGCCTTGCAGGAAGGTTAAGGCCCTTCCCTTGCAGGGGTCTGTGCAACCCTCTGTGAGTAGCTCCTGTCCTGCTCACATGGTTGTTTTCAGAACCAGAGTCATCTTGCTGCCTGGGAGTTGTGGCTGCAGGACCACTGCTGATGTCTGTGGAAGAAAGGTAATGTCAGTCTACAGATATTCTTGTGTCATGGCTCCCAAGGAATGCAGCCTGCCTTGTGGTCTGCCTGAAGACACTTCCCAAATAAGCTGCTTCATCAAAACGAGATTCCTTCCAGAACAAAATGCCCATACCTCTCTTCTGAGGGCTGCTTTGGAATGAAGCTTGTCATTCTCACTTCCTTACTGGAGCCTGCTCTGCTCATGCCATGGCTAGTAGGGAAGAGTTCAGGGGTGTAAGATGACACTTAACATGCCTGTATGAGATGGAAGGGCAAAGCGGGCGCAGCAAGCAACGTGCTTGCAGGTGCGTGGGGAGGTGCTTGGCATGGGTTGGAGAAGTTGGCTAGCTGTGCAAGCATGAGGGAGCTGGGCACAATGTAGGCGGAGGGCCAGTGGAGGACTTCGGGGCTATTGCTTTCACTCTGTGCCAGGGCTCTAGCAGCCACACAAGTGTACGGTGGGAAAGGACGAGGAGAAAGGAGACAGGCTGTTCTTTTCTGTGTGACAGAGCCAGCCATGTCTCTGGTAACATCTCTGGTGAACACAAAACAATCGCTGCCTGCAAGCATACAAGACAGCATTCAGCAGGGGTTAGACTGAAAGGTACCAAAAGCTGTGTGTGGGCTTTGCTTTGGTGTTGGTGAGGCAGCTGAGGGTAATGGCTAGTGTGTGATAAAGCTGAAGCAATGCTAGAGTGGCAGCTATTTCTTCCAGCTCTGGAAATAGAAATGATGACTGCTTATTCCACTTCTTGTCTTCGTGGATCTGTGGTGCAGGTATCTACAGTAGATACAAAGGTATCTACTGTTCTGTAGCACTGATCTCTCTTTTTCCAAAGCATTTTAACTCTAGTGATACCTCCACTGTGAAGTGGAAACAGTGTACTCTTTCTCTAGGTGTGTGTGCCACCCTGAGAAGTAAGCGTGGAGTGTGTGTAACATTGGTGCAGAAGGAACAAGCCTCACTCACGTGCATAGTTCCTGTTCAGAATAACAACCACTGGTGGCTTTGTGTTAGTGGTTTTCACTCAGATGAATAAAGCAAGAGCTGGATGTGGTTCTACTTCTGCCCCTGTGCAGGGCAGAGGAGAAAGGCAATTTCACATTATTACGACGTTTTTCAGTCTGTTTCTTCCCTCCACTAGCTTTCTCTTGCTGAGTACTTGCTTTTAAAAAAAATACCCCAAACCCAGCATTGCTTAGAGTGAGCAGCAGGGATCTGAGCTGCACCTTCTCTTACTCTGTGAATCCCCTCTTCTTGTCACCCCATGCAATTTGAGTTGTGCTATAGTATTGACAGCAATTGATGGATGGATGAGGACGGGACATGCCTTTCAGTACAGCTTGCCTGGGGTCCTGAGCAACTTTTCCTTTTCATGTGCTGTTATACCATTTAATTTCTCTCTAACGCAATGAACAGAAATGCAGCATTAAGGCTTGTATTAGGGAATTACAGTGGAGAAAGATTAGGCTAGTGGGGATTGCTGTTGTGGTTGTGAAAGAGAATGATCCTGGCTGTCTGCCTGAACTGAGCTGCCTCTTTGCCTTCTTATTGATTGTTTCACAGTAGCAGCTGTGCCGTTTTCTGATTTGTGTTGCAAAATAAATGCTCCTGTCCTGGCTGGAGAAACAAAGTGGGCCTCAGCTTGCAGAACATCAGTTGCCTGGTGAGGCTTTGGTGTGCCAACACTAAGTTAAGTCTGGTGCAAAGGTTTAGCTTAGAGATGTAATCAAGCCTGACAGCTCTTGTGCCTGTTCTCCCAAAGCCTTTTTGCTTCTGTACAAAGCAGAGCAACGTGCCTTAACGTGAGATGAGGTATGAATTGTGCATCTGTACTTTGGCTTGCATAAGGGTCCTACCCTGTAGGTACCAGTGGGTGGACAGGCAGGCAACACTCACTGTGGGCTGCCTGGTGAGCTGCTCTGTGCAAGAGGAAAAAACCTAGGCAACTTAAAAGCGGATCTTCTCCTCATGCTTTCCACATCCAGATGTGGCAAATTCTGGTGCATCTATTAACTGGTATCCAGAGCACACAAAATAACCATCTCTTTTGGCTCAAAGGGGACAAGTGGCTCCTTTTGGTTTGGCTTTATTTGAACAGATAAAGTGACCAACAGCTTTTTGCCTTTTTCCCAGCTTTTACTTGAAATAGAAAAGCAAACGTCTTGAGGACAAACATGTTAATAAGAAGGAGGCTTCTATATCTGAAGCAGTTGCAGGTGATCTGGGTTTACTTAGCCCTCCTGCTGCAGGCTGCATCTTGGCACTGTTTGTGTCTAGACTTAGCAATGCTGAGCACTGAGAATCTGAGCCAGAAAGTATTGTGGGCTGAGCCCTTCCTTCAGCATCTGCCTCTGGCTTCGAGAGCTGGCCCTATTTGAAGAGCTGTCTATGTCTCTCGGTGTTTCCACCTGCCCCACCTGTAAGGTCAGAATAGGTGTTGCTTGCCATAGCCTGATAGGGATCCCTAGGAGTTACTCTGATAGGGCATGTATCAGTGCCCCTCACTCTTGAGCAAAGGGGGAGAAAGACCATTATTTACAGCCAATGGCCAGGCTTTCTAAGAAATCTCCTTTGCAAAATCATTTGCTTGTTGAGCTGTGGGGTTAAATCCCTGCACAGAGCCCCTGATAGCAAGGCTTACCTGTCACAGGGAACAGCCAGTCAAGTAGTAGGGCTGTCTGCAGACTAAGTGGGGGTGTGTTGTGGGGGGAGTTGTGTTTGCTACCTACGTATCACCAAAAAAGAATGAAAAGCTGCCTTCCTGTATCTCTTACCTGGAGCTAAGTAAGCTAAGCTGTTTCTTATCTGATGGCAAAATAGGAGAGAAGGATTGAGTGAAAACCTTAAAATAATATAAATAAAATAAATATACCTCAGAACAACAAAATTAGGGAAGTCCCAGAAGAACAGCTTGTTCTGGTACATGGTGTTTCCCAATATTATTGGCTTACAGGAAGATGTGCACAGATGTGAAAAGAATTTGTGCCTTTAAAGGCTCCACTGCTAGCTACCATCGCCCAGCCTCAAATGTTTAAAAATGAACGTTTTTTCTTTGTGTTAAATAGTAGGAGTTATACAACTTCTGTCAAGTGAGGGATAGATATCCTTTCCACACCCAGTGGTTTTAGGCATCTGTCCAGGATTTCATACTGAAATTAAAGAGCTGTCACCAGCTGTGGGGTACACCTATCACCTGAAAAAGTCTTATAAAGGCAGATCATAAGACACCGCTCTCACTTTATTTCCTGCTGCCATGAATTTGTCTTTGGGCCCCTCTTTGACATCTATCCAGCCTTGCTGATAGGCAGTTGGAGAACATCTAGGTCAGGTTCCCATTCAGGACAAGTCAGCCTTTCTTCAGCTGAGGGTCTGTCTGGTTCTTGCTCCCTTGGGACAATGAGTGGAAACCAGGTTGCTTCAGTGTGAGTGTGGGAAGAGGAACAGATTCCAGCCAAGCAGTGGGATCTTTCACAAACTTAGGTCACTGCCCACAAGAACTGGGGTTGTCCTTGGGTCACCAGCATGTTGCTAAGCACTGCTCCTTGGGGTGAACAAATGGGCACTTTCTGGCACTCTGAGCTACCTGTGAGGAAACATCCAATAAAGTTATCTGTTAATTATTTTCTAGATGTCAGCTTGCAAAGTTTTGTTTTGGTGCCTCTTGCTTACAGCTTTGCGTTTTTGGGCTGGTGACAGGACTGTGTTATAATTAGGACTGTATCATCTCCTGAGAGAGGCCAGGCAGAAGCATGTCATTGCTTACTCTCAGTATTCAGAGAAGAGGCAGGTGCAGGAGCTGTGCGTGCTAAGCTGGAGCTGCTTGGGGATTTGTGCCCGGGAAGAACATGGGACAGCTCTCCTGAAACCCGTGCTCATCATTAGAGGCTGGCTTTTAGCTCTTCCATGGATGAGGTACAGGCACAGCTGAAATAGTAAGGGACAGGCAACCAAGCTAAATTAACCTTGAGGGAGATCGTGCTAGTAAATTCCTTCTGACTCAACCTATTCCTAAATTCAGGTCTGAACTGGGATCTATCAATGGGAAACATGAGAACTCCAGCGACGCTCAGCAACCATCTGAGTTGAAAGCAGTGTGAAGAGTGTAGCTGGGGGTTCTTGCAGGGAGCATCTGTGATGCGTATCACACAAACATCACTCGAACAGATAGCTAAGTAGAACTTAGGCAGCTCCAGAATGAGATCTGTGGTACACAGGAGCTAGCTCCTGTCCTGAAAATCATGCAGTCAAAATAGCTTGGTCATGCCATCCCAAACTAACAAGGCACTGGGCTCTCAAGGTGCTGGAGGATGTCAAAAGCACCTGAACTTCCTTCTGCTAGCTGGCTTTCTTTCAGAGCTTTTGGTATTGGTGTGGTCTGGCCAGTCTGGAGCCTTAGCTGGATAATGGGATTGAGTAGAAAGGAGTGGTGCCTCCTGTGTGCTGATGTGTGGAAGGAGTCCGTTTGAATTCTTGTTGGTGCTGATGAGAAGCAGGTTTAGCAAGAATCTGCACAGTTCCCTGCCTGCCCCAGTAGTCCAGGTGAGTATGGCATCTGCGGTCTGGGATGTGACTTCTCTGTCTGTCCCTCCTATCAGTAGGGACAGGAGATGTGTCCCTACATCCATCCACTGTCTGTGCCATCCTCTGTTCTCCATCGTGTTGGAGAGCTTTTCCTTTAAGCTTGTATTCTGTTTACTGCTGCGCTAGCCAGGGAGCAGGAATGCCCTTGTCGCAGAGGGTGACCTTTGTGCCAACGTGGAGCTCTTCCAGAGGGAGCCGCAGTGTCATGGGTGAGCCGCAATCACGGGAGCTGCTGGGTGGAACGTCCAGAATGCCCCTCTCCCTCTTCAGCATGCTCTGCTCCTATTTTTGTTTGTGTCTTAAGCTTTTTTTCCAGTTGAAATCCTTTATGGGTCAGCTGGCCTTTTGCTGGCTGGCAAATGGATATCAATGCGGTCTAATGTCAACAGGTGAGCATCATGGTACCCTTGGTGCAAAAGCTGTGCCGCTGAAGATGTGGATCTGAAGGGACCCTTCTTCCCCGCTTGTCACCCCTCCTGCCGTGGGGTGTTTAACCTTTGCGATGGTCCTTGTCTTTATTCATTGCACAGGCTTGAAGTAGCGTTTCCGTTTCATCTCAGAGCTCTTAGCTGCAGTTAAGGGTGTTCCCAGCAGCCCAGCTAACATCAGTGTTAGGTGATTGATCTTCATCTCCTCTCCTTTTCCAGAGGCAGAGTAGCAGCAGGCTGCTGTGGCTGGAGGTGTTTGTATACAGTTATAAATAGCACATGCTGCTAGAATGCTTTTCAGGTTAGAGAAGGGTAGTGTAGGGGACGCAAGGCAGTAGAGACTTAGATACTGGGTTATTTTGGAGTCAAGCGTGACTGGTGGGGGTGAAAGCCAGTTCTTTAAGGGAACAACCTTGCTATGTCAATAAGCTAATGTGAAGCTGGCTGGACGTAGCTTAAAGGTGAAATGCAAGCTAGCAACTGCCTTCCGGTCTTTTCCCATGGGCAACAGTAACTTGCCCCTTGTAGCCACTGCAGAAAGATCACAGGATGAACCAGCAGAGATGGAGCAGCTGGCCTCCCTTGTCTGGCAAGGAAGACATTGGGGGTGTTTCAGGACACAACTGTCTGACGCTCCTTTGTGTCACAACAACTGAAATTCAGATAAGGACAATGGCCCTGCAGTACTCAGGTTCACGTATACCACCACCCACTGGGGCAGTGGTGGGGGCAGGGAAGAAGGGGAACATGGCTTTTCTAATGAAAATGGAATATTCCACATATTAATATAATTTTTAGAGGAATATTGGCTTAGTAAAACTGTATAGGGAGAAGTGTTGAATTAGTTCGTTGGTGGGAGAAGAATGAAACATTTTCCCAGCAAGCAATACCAACTATTAGGGATTGTCTCTGCCCCTCAGTACATACCTCAGTAAGGCAAGAGGAACTTAATTTAGCTTTTTCACGTGACCCTATGTCCTGAATCACCAGATCCATCAAAAGCCATGGGAAACTTTTCTGTGGACTGTAATTGGCACTGGACTAGTCCTAGTAATAATTGACGCTGTCAATTATTATCAGGTCCTACTGACCCCTGGAGGACTCATCTCTCTTGACCACCTCTCATTCAGCTGCTCCCTCTGGCAGGCTGTGAGTAGAATTTGAGCTGGTTTTCCTGGAATAGCACTTCTGGTAGTAACAGGATTAAAACACTCTCACCTCTTCGCTCTCGTCCCAAATGTATTTCCAAGAGGGCTTGTCAGCTGTCATGGATCTAGCTACATAAACCTGACTCCTTTGGCTGAACCCTCAGCTAGCCTTGTTTCCAGGAAAGCTGGTGGTGCTGCAGATCACCCTGTGCCCATGTCTTCCCACAGAGCCATTCTGCACTTGGCTTTGGTGCAAGTGAGCCAGCAAGTACAACAGAATCACAGCTGCCTTTAAATTAAAATACCTCAGAAGCACCTGTGTGAATGCATATGTGCACACATGTATAAAAACCAAAACAACAAACACCCAGAAAGTATGCAAAGAATGAAATTGCTAATTAGCAATAATTCTTATTTTGTTCTGTGTTCTCCTCTGTCCCCCCACCCCACTTGGCTGTGAAATGGTGATAGAGCAGGCAGCTGCAACTGAAGTCTCCCCTCAAATGCTGAGATGGTCTGTTTCCTGGTATAGTTGGGACTTTGCTGTTTTGTTTTTCTCAAGCAACTTCCAGCTCACATTTTAGCTCAAACAGTCAGCAGCTCAACGTTAATTGCAGTTACTTTCAGTATTGTTATCAAATCTTGATGCACACTGAGCTGCCAAGCCTGAAAGCGGCATTCTCTAAGCACCATCTCTTGGGTGACACCACCCTGCCCCCAGCACGGCCTTTGCACACAGGGTGTCTCCTTATGGCTGCGTGCTCAACACCCGCCCTCTCACTGGGTTTTTCAGCTAAGCCAGCAACTCCCTGCAATGCACTCAGTGGAGTTTCCTGGGGTCACATGGCCAAGGTGCTGGGCTGGGATTCTTTCAATTTTTGGCTCTGTTGCAATTTCTTTGTGTGTCTTTCCTCCCCTTGTCAGATGTGAAGGTGTCTTAGGGAGCATTATAAGTGCTGATGTCACAGTGCTGATAAAATGTAATTTCTGTGAGGCTGACTTCCTTCATGTTGGGAAGGATGTTGAACCATGTGGCTACTATCTGGAACAGGCTGGGCTCAATGGCTTACTGCTAATTGAGTAAGTAAGATCAGAATTAGACTGCTAAACATTGCTCTAGGACAGAGAAAAAGACTGGGATTATAGTGCTAAAAATTGCTTCAGAGGGGGGAACTTGGATTTTCTGCTAAGTGCTACCTCACAGTGCCTAAAATCCTGACCCCAGAGTCTCTGGTCATGTTCAAGGGTCCAGTCTGTGTGTGCTTGAGCTACTGGTGTAATGGGTTTCCTAAGCAGAGAATCGCATTCCCAGGCTGTGTTGATGGAAAACATGTTGCTGGCACACGTGTATTGCAAAAGAGTGGGATGTGTCAACAAAGCATTGCGGGTGTTGTTCCTCTTATCTCCATTATATTTATTAACCTGGGTCTAACTTGAGTTTTTTCATTCTGCTGCCTCCTTTCTGCAATTGCAAGACTGAGTGGGAGAGCAAAACGGAGGGATTTCCAGTAGGCTTGAACTGATAGTCTTTCATCTTTCTCCAAGAACTGAACTTCAGTTTGATTGGAGAGAAGTCTTAATTTGTGAAAGTGCATCTCTTTTCTCCTGGTTTCTTTAGTTCTTCCCCTCGCATTTTTCTCGCATGTATGTTCCCAGTGCCCCTGGGAGTGCAGTGATCGGCTGGTACTTAGAGGAACTGTTGTCTTGTATCTCACCATGGCTAGGAGATGTGTGTGGAAGCAGCAGTCAGTGTGTGCAAAGGGCAGCATGCTGGGCACTGAGGTTTTGGCTTGGGTTGATGTTTTTGTTTTGTTTTTCTCCCATCCTTCCTTTCCCACTGGAGAGCTTTGATGCTCTTCCCAGATTGGGTTCTTAGTGACCATGAGGTAATGGGCTTACCAGATGCCTTCCCTTTTGTGCAGATGGGATGTCTCCTCTCTTCCAAACCCAGCTGTATCACTGTGTGAAAGGGTAAAGCAGGCATGCCTTCATGAGTCCTGCTTGCCATCAGGGCCTAGTTTAGTGCCGTGGAATTGGACACGGAAGGGACGGGACACCAAAGACTCTGCAGGTGGCACTAAGTCACTGATTCCCTAATGGAGCATAGTGTCCATCTTGCTCACCTGAGATGAGGCTGACATTCACAGCAGAACTGGGATCACTTAGCTGGAAAGCACCGACATTCCTGTTTACTGGCACTTTTGCTTACAGGCAGATGACTTTTTTTCATGTCAGAAAAAAGATGCTTACTAGATAAGTTTTAGTGGAAGATGTTTGGAAGTGGATTTAGCCATAAGCTCAAAGCTACTAAAGCATCTCCCTTGTTTTCTTTGTTAGTTTGTGTTTTCACCAGCCCTGCATTGGCCAGTGAAAGAGGATCTAAGAAAAAGTGTGAGGCCTTAGCCAAATGCATGTGATCTTCCTTGACTTTATAAAACGTATGTAAGATGAGGGTAGCTCTTTGCAATGGGGGAGTGTGAGGGCCAAGACAGCAAACTTCCATGACTTCTATAACACTACCCATAATAGCCTCTCATCCTGAGTTATATATCAGCTAGTGGGGAGAAACCTCTGAGTAAAGCTGTGAATGAGGCTTTTCTGTGACTTATTTTGTAAAGGAGAAGGCTGGTTTTGCTAGGATTTTGTGATGCATTTTTCTTTCTCTTGTTGCAGGTGAGGCTGGTGCCAGCATTATTCGAGTGTCAAAAGAAGCTCGGAAGAGGTTCTTGGGTCCACTCCACCCATCTTTCAACTTGGTGAAGATCATTCGGATCTGCCTGTCCAAGACCGTGCCAGAGAATGGGCATGAAGTTGCAGCGGGACGTTTGGGTATTTCCCTGACACGGGTCTCTGATGGAGAAAATGTAATACTGTCGGACTTCAATTCCAAGGAGGAGCTGATCCAGGTGAATGGAAACTTACTGCAGAGGGCTAGGCAGGGACCGCATGCAGTTTTGTTTTGCCTTGGTCTCCAGCCGTCCTTAGTACTGGAGTGTAATTGTCAGGACATGCCAGTGTGGTGTTCTGAGAAGAGTAATAGGTTCATAGGCTTTGATCTGCTTCTTACATTCTGGATCTCTTTCTCCCTCAGGCCTGCGTCTGCAGCACCTTTATCCCTGTCTACTGTGGGCTGATACCTCCAACCTTGCGTGGAGTGGTAAGACAGACTCTAAGATGCTCCTTCATTAAATCACGAATAAGAAGGCAGAAATGCTGGTACTCAATTTTGGCAGCCTTATTGCCTGTCTGCTGGCAGCAATCAGCCTGAACAGGCACGAGAAATTCCCAAATAAACAACTTTCAACAGTGAATGTGCCTTCTTTCCACTGCTGCCTGCAGTTGGCTATAAATGTCCTGAAAACTAGAGGATTTAACATGATGGTAATGTATAGCAATCTGGGCAAGTGCTGGCTGACTTAGCAGGTGGTTCTCCTGGCTGCTTGGTACACTGCTCTGCATCACTGAGGCTCCAACCCTCTGCGTGTGGAAAGAACTTGGGTCCAGGATAGAAATCATGACTGTAGTCCCTCTTCCACATGCCTGGCACTTTCTGTGGGACTTTAACTAGCGGTGCTAATACCAGACCTCTTTTCCGTAGAGTTCTTCCTGTCCTTCCTCTGAGAATAATTTCTGCTGCCTGCTAGAGCTTTCTTTAACATCCTGTCCAAGGCTGTCCAGAGCAATTTCTCCCTTCTGTGTTTGCATGTTAGAAATGAAAACATTTGAAAGCTGTGTAGAGCTGGAGCGTCTCTGAATATTGCAGTCATGCTTAAGGGCCTCAGCTAAGCTTGGACTCCCCTTGTGCTACATAGGTTAATGCACACATTAAAAGCCAGTTTGTTTGCAAAGTAAGCAGTCAAAAGGGAGAGGAAGAACTGCTATTAATGTATGTGTGCCCTGGTTTCCCATAAGTGACCTGACCAAGATGCCTCAGTGTGTCAGACCACAGCATCAAATCTGCTTCCACTGCTACCTGTGTCCTAAAAGTGAGGTCAGTTTTGGTCCTGCATAATATACAACTTGGCTGGTTTTGTGTTGTGCAAGCATGTTGGGCAGGGAAATGACCTAGAAGAAATGTCCAGTGTCCAGCCCTTCAGAGAAGTGACAGAATCAGTAATGGTTTAGCACTTGCTCAGCACCTGCAGGCAGGGGTTTTGTCCCGCAGCTGGTGGGAGCATAGCAGTGGCTCTTGCCTCTTCGGGGCTAGTTGAGGTCAGTGTGGATCAGGCAAAATCTCAAAATTCCAAAACCGCGTACAACATCAGAGTTTCTGGAATGTGCAGCTGCCCTGGCACGCTGAGAGATGACTTCTCATGTCAAGATTCCTCATGGGAAAAGGTGGGGAGGGAGTATATGAGATGAGGAAATTAATTCCTACCTCTTCCCCAGAAAACTGTGGCTCTTTGTGTCTCTGAAGGGGGGCCTGGTAAAGGGAGAAGTTAAATTAGTTTAAGTATAAGCCTGGGAAAAGGTTTTGAAACTCTGGTAGCCTCATGGAGTGGATGATGAAGATGGGTGGGGGGAGGAAAAAGAAAAGAATTCTCAAATACCAAGAAATGGAAGGGTCAATTACTGATCTATCAACACACGGTCTAGCTGTGAACTGTCTGTAGCACATGGGTGAGATGAACCCCTGACAAGGGTCAAAAAGCTAATTGTCAGCTCATGTGAGTGAGGACCCTGTCCACGGGAGGACATGAGAAGGGGATAGAACTGGGCATCCCAGAAATTACCCCAGTCCATGAACCATCCCCAAAAGCTGCTGCTTATGCCTGCAGGCAGCTAGGGGCTCTAGCCTGTGGCTCTGTGTTGTTAGGGGCTTTGCAGGTGGTTGGAGAGTGATTAGACTTGGGTTGCTGGAGGTTCAGGCAAATCCAGAGAAGTGGCAGCTGATCTTGAGTAAAGAATGGTAATCGGCATTGGTTGGGGAGTGGTGGACCAGAGAGCGGGGTCTGCACCTGTATTCCTAGGTTTCCGTGCAGTGAAAAGGCTTTGCCTGTCAGCCTTATTGTAGTTAAGGCTTCCTTCTAATGGCATCAGGTGCGCTCATGCTGCCACCCTCAGGGAAACGTATATTTCTGCATCCTTACCACAAAACTAGTGTTGACTTAGTTAAGTGGCCAAAACACTTGCCTCCATCTCCTTTATACAAAGCCTGCTTTGCTCTGTCCTCTTCCCACCCAGCCTGTCGTGATCTCATCCTTGCAGAGGGAGTCAGCCAGACATCTCCAGCTCTAGCTGTGCCTAGTCTGGCTTTCAGTGGAGCAGCTTTGGGAAGATGATGACAATGACAGTTTGCTATGGTTGCTTTTGGCTTAGGGAAAACTGATGTCCGCTTTAAACAGGGGCAAGGGTTCAATTGATTTTTGGCACCTCTTTGTCTAGAAAGCATCCTGTAAGCAAGCTGACTGTTCCTGTTTCCAACAGGGTGTACTTCTTGAGTTTAATCTATCTCATCCTTCCACTTTCTCACTGCCCAAACTCAGGTGGTGCAGGAATCTCTAACTATCTCTGTCTTGATACTGTGTCTGGTGAACAAGGCCTAACATGAGGATAAAATGCCCTGTGCTATGAGTTAGTGCTGCTGTAGTCTACAACTGTAATCACAAGCCATCTCCCTTGAAACCTGTAGGCTGTATGCAGAGGTAGCCCTGAGATTTAGTTTGCCCCCAAGAAACCTGCTGTGCAGTCCACCCTGACCCTGTTGTCTTGATGGGAGCTGGATTCCTATAGCTGCATTTCATTGCTTTCAGCCCAAGAGCCTATGAACTGTTCCCCAGGCTCAGAGGAGCTGCTTGAAGAGGTCTTTGCTTTTCTGCCATCCAGACCGAGAGAGAACAAAGTGCAAAGCACACTCCAGGCAAAGCAGCTGGCATTTTCCTAGGCATTGTGCAGCAAAAGAGCGATGTCCATGGTCGTCTGCCTGTGAGATGAGGCAAAGCATGATGCGGAATGGAGCACCTCCTCTTCTGATCAGCATTTCATATTCTTTCCATATTCTACCCAGCAGAGAGCTGAAAGATGTTACAGTTGCTGCTTATGGGGCTGTGTAGCTCCTGTATGATGATTTGTTTTTGACCGATCCAAAGGGAAGGGTTCCAGGCAGCAATGGCAGGATCAACCCTGATACAAAATCAGCAGGACTCCTCTGCAACCGAGGTTCACAAGAGCTTGAGTTGTGGCTCTGCAAAGGTCTTAAACTTCCTGCTCTTTTGGCTTGACCAACATCCCCTTCCTTTTATTTTCTGCATGTTGCTTGCTCTGCCAGAGGCCTGTGATAGAGATTGTCTTGCTCAGCTCCTTGTGCAATTATGGTACTTCAACAAATACTTTGAATTGAGAACATGCTACTGGGGTTGCCCTTCCTGCAAGGGTAACGCAAATGCGTTTATGGTACATAGGTACAGAACATTCTCTGATAAGAAGGTGCCTGCTAGGAGCAAAACCCAAGTCCCTGTACTCTGTTATCACACCACAGCAAGTAGATTCCAAATGTGTATGCATGTATTGGGGTTACTGCTCGATAAGCCTGCTAGTAACAAATCAGCTGGTTTTACTCTTAGTTAATAAACCTTCTGCCAGTGGAGACTGGTGCCTGAGCTTATTTGTTTTAAATACAAGTGAAAAATGGCACAATGTCACAGTGTGACAGCTTAGATCAGTGCTAATTTGCACTGCAGGTGATTGTTGGTGTGTTGTATTATTTAACTGGACAGGAGTCAAACTTCATAGGAGATGTAAGTCAGCAGTCACACAATTGAATATGTCTTTCTCATTGAACACTTCTGACCAATACACTTGACCATAGGAAGAAAGGCACATAGCAAAGGAGGTTATAGACAACACAGCTGTGCTATCGCTGGTTTTGACTCCTCCAGTGCTGGTGGATGTACTCTGTTCTCTTCCCAGGTTGTTGTCATAAATATGAACAGGGTCACAGAGTAAAAAAGTCACTTGATCAGTTACATCAGAGTGCTTCATTTGTCTTGATTTCAGAGATACGTTGATGGAGGGATTTCTGACAACTGCCACGATACGAGCTGAAGAACACCAATCACGGTGTCTCCATTCTCAGGAGAGAGTGATATCTGTCCACGGGACAGTTCTACAAACATGCATGAGCTGAGAGTCACCAATACAAGCATCCAGTTCAACCTTCGCAACCTCTACCGCCTCTCAAAGGCCCTGTTTCCTCCGGAGCCACAGGTGAGTTTCCTGGCAGCACCAGATCTTGGGGACAGTAGATAGGCACTGGCTATACTGTGCACTTTAGCACAAGAAGATTCCAGACACTGTTAGTTCTGTATCTCTTGTTTGTCTGTTTTTTAACCTTGACATTATCAACCCAGTGACTTGGCAAACCTTGCCCATCTGCATAAGGCTGTATAGGTAGCTTGGTTTTCTTTTGCTACTGGGAGATCTGGAATTTAGGTGGTAGCAGTTGCTTGGAAAGTATTCCCATGTTGCTCTCTCTGGAGTAGCGTTTGCCAGGAAGTCAGGCTCACTTGTAAACAAGGATGTATCAGCCATCAGAACCAATGTGTTCTTGAGTGTTTTAAGGTCAGGATGGAGCTGCCAGCCTGAAGGCAGTGACTGTCATACTAAAAAGTGCCAGTAGAGCACGTGGCACTGCAAACAGTTTTGCATGCTTCTGAGCAAATGCAGCCTCAGGCAGCCCTGGCATTTGGGGCGTAATAAGCATGCATTCACATGCTGATTGCTTGGACAAGTTTTTTCCTGTCTAGTCTTAGCTGGCTTTCTCTGCAAACGCAGTGGCCCTTCCTGGCATCTACTGGGAAGTATTCTGCGCTGTTTGTCAGAGTGACTTGCTGAAGGCTGCCCACAGCTCTAGATGGGAAATGAGGTGGCTGTGACTCTAAGCCTGTACTTGGTAGGGATTCCAGGTGTCCCTTCTAATCTGAATTACCCTGTGATTCCCATATCCAATGTATTCACGTTATAGCTCCCATTCTGCTCAAAGCCTGGGGAGAACTAATAAGGATGAGACTTGTCCTTGTGGGTAGCTCAGGAGTCAGGAGAATTCCTCTAAAGCCAGCATTGAGCTGGGTGTTTGCTCTACTCAGCCAGACAGTCTCCAAATGACTTGCTCTTACCTTCCTCTGCCCACAGGTGCTGCGGGATATGTGCAAGCAGGGCTATCGGGATGCACTGCACTTCCTGAAGAAGAATGGTAAGGCATTGGGTGTTTGTAGGGTGCACTGACTTGCCTTTCTGTGCCAGGCTTGATGGCTTGGATAGTCAATGGTGCATATAAAAGTTGGAAGGGCAGAAACTGAGCTGCGTGTCAGATACCGAAACATGAAATTTTCCATTAGTAAGTCTATTTTAGCACTTCAGGAGCAGAGGTGGAGTGGACGCCTTTCCAGTGCAATGCAGAAGGACTCTAACCACTCTGATACCAGAGCAGTGGTTTTGGCACAACTGAGTGTTGAAGCTACTTAGTATGTGCTCAGTGCTACACCAACACAGTTGTTGGGCACCAATGCTGTTTGGACCTCCTGCAGATACCCTGCTGCTTTTTATGTGCAGCTAGGCTATGTCTAATGTGGCAGAGCAGTACAGAGTGCAGGCATGCCCTCAGCAGCCCCCAGTGCCTGGCAGTTAGACGCTACTGTTTCACTCTCTTCTATGTGCAAGTGCTGGACTTTTCTTGCCTCCAGCTGTTGTAGCAGGTTGAGTGTGTGTTTGATGCCACCTAGTGTCAATTTACAGCACATCAAACACGTTTGTTTGCTCTGTGATGTGTACCTTACTGGGATAAGAGCAGTCATGCAGCGTGTTTATGGCTTAAGCTGCAGGATGAGGAAATCTTGCTTGCAAGATTGGTGACTGGCAGATTATGCAACAAAACACTGCCGAACAGCACCCTGTGGTACTTAAGGGGAAAATTTAGAATTTCTGGTGGGGAAAGAGAGGATGATCTTAAAGCAGCAAGGTTTTCTAACTCATTGTGGTAAGCATTACATAGATGTAAGCTAAGAGGCTGGGTATGATGTATGTCTGTCTGAGGGGGGTAGGGTGAAGTGAGGGCTAACACTCTAAAGGCCTGGCAAGGCAGGGCAGCTAATTTGTATCATCCTTATGGTATGACTTCTTTCTCAGGTCTCCTTCATCGTCCAGGTCCTGCCCGTTCTCTCCTTGCCATAGAAGCCCCCCCAGGAGAGAAGAAAGAGGAAGAAACAGAAGCTGAGGACCAACTAGAGGACAATACTGCTCTTGCTGTTGTTGAAGAGCACATCTTTGAACACTTGCTCCCAGACTGAACCAAGGTATGATCCAAAGGCAGAGAGCCCAGGCAATCTTCCTGTGCTGCCTCTCCACTTCAGAGGATTACTGGGATGTGGGTATTGCTTGTGTCTGGGCTTGGCCATACCCAGGGATTGAACTGGCACCCACTCATGGTTAGATAGAGTTGGGGCCTCTTGGATAAAGTTGTGGCTTGCCCTGTGGAGGCTGAATTGGGAGAGGGTGACTCATTTGACAGTGTTCTGCATGGTAAGGAGAGGAGGGGATCTTGTTGCTCACCCCTTTGGCAGTCTGATAAAGCTAAAAGCTGCTGTTCTCAGCTGTGCTCAAAGAATTACTACCCTGAGTGAGACTTCCTTAAGAAGTAGAAAGTGGGAGGGAAGACCTCAGGCTGGGTAACTTTGGGTATGGCAAGGAAAGGGATAGTCCCATGAGGGGATCAGCCATATTCTCTTCTGTCTTCAGCTCTTCTGGAGGCTTGTGCTGAAAGAAGAAGTTTCTTGACTGGTGTCACCAACATGCTGCCTATACGTGTGGCCACGGCAATGATGGTCCCCTATATGCTGCCTCTGGAGTCTGCAGTTTCCCTTCACTGTCAGGGTAGGCCTTGGCTGGTTCCGTCAGTCATTTTCTTCCCAGTGCAGCGAAGCGTTTGATGTAGCTGGTGGAGCATGAATGGACAGGGAGTAGGATCTTCCTCTAACTCTGCAGTGCCAGAGTTCCCAGGGAAAGAGTTCTTGCCACTTACCAGACATAAGAAAAAAAAAAAAAAACAAAACAACCCGAACTTTTCCTACCTTCATGTGTCATTTAGCTACAGCCAATACTTCCAGCTTGAAGGAGGATGGCTGTGTGCTGTAACTTGCCCTAGAAAATGGTGATAAATTTTGGAGCCTGGAGAGAGACTTCTGAACTGGGAGTGCAGGGATGAAAGTAGGAACCACACAAGAGGTGGCTCCCCTCTGGAGCGAGGGGTGGAGTAGTCCCAGCCATTTCCAGCTCTACACTTACGTGGCTGGGAAGACGGGTCTGTCAGACTTGTTCTTAGTACGAAGTACCCTATGAAAAGTTTCTGGAAGGAAATAGTTTGTGAAAAACACTTTCCAAATCTGAAAATGGATGAAAAATATGGAAAGTGCAGGCACAAAATGTAAAGAATAAGTTCCTGGGCTATTCTCATCCTTCACAGCTTCTCCCCCTTAATTCTATGAATGGTAGTGTAAATGGCTTTTAATGCATTTGTCACTAAAAATAATGAGTAACCATTGATAGGAGGCAAAACTGGCGTTCTTTCTGTCTTATCCTTTGTGTGGCCCAACTAATGGTTGTCTCCTGTCTCTTCCCAGGTTGCTGGAGTGGCTCCCAGATATCCCTGAGGATATTAGATGGATGAGGGAGCAGATGACTGAAATCTGCAACTATCTTGTGAAGAAAGCCAAGAAGAAACTGGGCAGCCATCTTTCAGCCAGGTATGGCTGCTTTCCTCCACAGCACTGTTCTGGAGGAGCGCTCCATTTCCCCTTTCACCTTTGACTTCTACAGACTCTACTCCATTGGAGCAGAGCAAGTAAGGCACAAATTGACCAGAAGGATTTACTGCCCAACCTAAAATGCAAATCTGGTCATAGCTGTTGCTATAGCAATAGGGCAGAAGATGTAGGTCTAATTAAAACAATATGCTAGCTTATTCCATGCTCCCTGTAGAAGACAGAGGTGCTTGTCTGTGTGGCATTTGCTGGCCCAGCGTCCCTAAAAGTTCCTTCCAAGAGGTACTTGTGATCAAATGACCTTTTCTGCCTCGAGATCTAGGCCTAGTTTAGGGTAGGGAGGCACTAGGGTGGCCAGGAAACACCAGAGGGTTTCCAAATGAGACGGAGTGCTTTGGGTCTGCGTGTGGCCTGTGCTTCTGAACTGAACTCCCTGCAGCAGGCCAGGGCTTGAGGCTGAGGAAGATTGCATTGCTTGGATGAGGATAGGAAACTGTGTATTACAGTAGTAGGCAGAGGGTCCCACCTGTGATTTGGATGCTAGTACAAGGGGGTGATTCTTACCCACAAGAATTCATGGTCTGAATAATCAAGAGATGCGAGGGGGGAAAATGGGCACACAAAGAGACTCCTGACTAAGATCATGCAGTCAGTGGTAGAACAAAATAGCTGTATGGCTCTGGAGCTCTGATATGGTGACCTGCTCAAGTCTTCCTATGGACTGATTTTTTGCATGTGTTTGCCTTTCAGGCTTTACTATCACCTTGAGCTTGGAGGACCCCAGAGCCTGCCAATTTCTTCAGCATCAGCTTGTGGTGAAGCACTGCCTATGGGATGAGAAGCAACCGTTCCCTGTCTGATGTCATGATGAAGTGGGAGGAGTACCAGCGCCAGCTCATGTTGGGCTTACTCTGCATCAACGTGGACATGCAGGCCTCCCTATTCCCTCGGGAAGGGTTTCAGATAAAGCTTCCACCTCTAGACTGTGCGAAAGAGTGCCTGCCACTCTTCTGAGCCTGCTGCCATGAGGGATGAGGGTGGGTGGGAAGGGGGGCAGACGTAGGGTGGGGACCAGTCTCATCCCTCAGCGGCAGGCTGCCCTGTGCTCCTGAGTATGCTGCAAAGGGGATTTCCCCGGGATGGAGACTGGTGGAATTGACTGTAGCCATTTGTTGCCCACTGGGCCAGGCAAGGGATCTCTGTGTTCAGACACACGTGGGCTGATACCTTGCTCTAGACTTGTGTTGAGGCTTGGCCATTGCCCGTGGCCAGGCTGATGCTGACCCAGCTGGGCTCTCCCAAATAATGCACTTTGAATTGGTGTTGGCTTTTTACCGCCAAATAATCAGGACATAGATGACGCTGTCAAGTTCATACAGCTTTTAGCTCCCTTTGTTTTTTAGAGCATGAGTCTTGTTTTTTCTTAAATTATCTGACATCTCTTAGCTCTTTGTGCTACTGAAAGATGAAGTAGCTTCTTGCCAAACCAATTTTTCTCATGGCTTCCAAATCTCCTCTTGACTTTCTTTTTTTGCTGAAGCCTCTGTCCCTTAACTGCATCCCCACTGGAAGCCAGAGCTGGCCCTGCTGCAGACTGCACTGGGGCTGCAGAAACATAGAAAAGTTACGTATTTACACTGATTCATGTTGTCATGGTCTCTCTCTTTTTGGTTTTTGTCCTCGTGGAACTGCTGCAGCTTGAACTCTGAGTGTTAAGAAAGTTATTGAGCTTATTTTAAAGAAGTAATTCAGTCAGATTTTTTTCCAGGGAAACATGTTGAATTTCCTGTGGCTGTGAATGGAATTAGTGTGGGGTTGCCCTGGAAAAGCTCAGCCTGACTATCTTGGGATCAGCTTAGCAGCTGAAGCAACGTGAAGTGCTTGTAGGAAGGTGAGATTGTGCAGGGCATGTTATTTTTGAGTGGCTTGTGGTGGAGTGTCATAGCAAGTGCTGAGGAAGTGGCTGCCTCCGACAAGGGTCGGGCTTTGCTCCTTAAGGGACCGTACAACTGAAGAAAATTCCAAGTGTGTGATTCAGAAGGGATCTCCTGCCAAACTAGGGCTTGGCTCTATCATTTGCTCAAAGAGTTTGGACATTGAGGCTTTGGAGTGAGAAGGATGTAGGCTTGTAGCTATACTAGCCTCACAGCTTGCCTGTCTACGTTGTGGCTCACAGGTACAGCTCTGCAGCTGGCAATAGCAGGAGCACAAGAAGGGGAAGAGAAGTTAGGAGCGTTGGTGCGCATGCAGCCTGCTTGGAACTAGCTATTTTGTCTTGTCCCTTAAAGACCAGAGCTAGTGGGTCTGTAGCAGGGCAGGACTCTGCCTTGTAAAGTACTCTCTTCTCAGTGGTTGTGACTTGCTGAGCAGAAGCATGAACTCCCTGTTCTTCACGGGGTGAGAGATGGCTTCCTGTGGGGATTGCATGTACTTAAGCTGAAGTCCTCACACTATGACACAAAACCAGCTACTGGCATCTTTTTCTGCAGCGTGTCTAGCTGCATGAGGCATCTTCTACCTCTCGTAGCACAAACAGTATCCAGCTGGCCAAAGCAAACATACCCTGTCCTGCGCCCCAGCAAAGACAGCGTATCTGAAGCTCATTACATAGCCTATATGAGGACTAGTGATTTATAATAAACTCTCTTTTGCACCTTTGATTTAGAAAGGGAAAATAACCCTAGAAGTTCTACTAATAGCTGGAGAAAGTAGTGAATCTGCTCGATCACATCTGCGCAAGCAGTGTGGGTGACATGGTGGGTGCTGTTTCCTACCAGCACAATTGTGCACTGGGTGTGGTTTGAGTGTTTGTGGTGTAGGACTGTGATAAGCGTCAGCGCTCTTCTGCAGTGGCAATAGACTGGGCAGCTGTGGTGCTAACCGACTGCCCAGGAGACACCAGTGCAAATTTGAATTTGTGACTTAAGAGTATCACCCCACTGCTCTTCCTGGATGTAACCTACCTATGTAACACAAGGGCCCGCATAGCTTATGAAGCGGGCCTGCACTTACGCAGTCAGACTTAGTCTTAAGCTTCACATAGTTAAGGCAATTAGGGAACAGGGAAGTCGCTATAGGAAGAGAAAAAATAAGAGGATTCTGAAACCAGAATAGGAATATTGGATATAAAAACAAGTCAATCTTGTGATTGTCTAAAGCCTGCAGAAAAAGCTTACTGCTAGATGGCTATAACTCTAATTGAAGTGAACTAGCAACAAGCTACTGTCAGTGGGAGCAAGATGAATTTTGATGAAAATTGGAATTGAGAAAAGGTGTTTATTTTGTGATTTGGTGTGGGATTTCTTTTCTTCCACGGCCTTGGGCTTCTTTGGGGAAATGGTGCATGCACAGCCGCTGAGTTTGCCAAATGCATCTCTCTTGTCCCTAATGCACACAGAGCAATTGGCAAGAACATACAGATATTTAGTGGCAAGAAATGAAGGCATTCATCCAGAAGCAAAACAACTGCGAGGGCAAAGCTGTATAAGGAAATCTTGTGCTTAGAAGCTGCTGCCCTTTTGACTCGCCTTGCTTGTGTTAATATACAGGTGGAGAAATGATGCAACTATTTTTTTATCCCTTCTCCTGGACTGGTAAAACCACTGAGTGATTATGTAAACCAACTAAACTATGAAACAAAATTCTCTTGGCAACAAGGTGTGCTAAGAAATTGCAGCTTGGCACTCTTATCTGCGGGATCTCCTCTGTTCTCCTTTTGCATCAGAACTAACTGAGCTGGTGCCGACTGGGCCGATGCCACTGTCTTCCAGTGCTCTGATCCAGAAGGCTTGCTGGTTCTGGTCCATGCATTTCAAGAGACTAACGGCTGTGCCTGGTAAAAGGCCTGAGTTTCATTCTGTGTTTCACCTCATCTGTCGTTTATTATATTAACCTCTCAAAGAGAAGCTTTTGTACACTTCAAACTGTAACCACAAACCAAAGCCTGGCTTTAAATATAAAGGTCTAACTCTTCAGGGAGGAAACTCCTGTTTTTCCTATGCTAATTTGCAGGGTGTGAACGGTACCGGGAAAGCACCACTCCGTATTAACCCTTTCTTTGCCTGTGTTTATTCCCCAAGTGATGCAATGGCTGTTATGTGATAGCTTGTTGGCTTTATAGATTTAAGCTCTGACAAAGGAACTGCAAATCTGTCAAAAATACCTCAAACTACCCTCCTCTTCCTTAATAGAAGTTTCATGCATTTGCTTGAGATTCTTGCTGCTCATTCATCACAGATTGCAAAGGATGAAGAAAGTAGGGAAGACTTTCTTGCCCACTGATGCAGAAAAAGGGCTGTGGCTGCTTTTGAAGAACAACTTTTTGTTATGCAGTGCTGCCTTCTCTAGATTAGACCCCACTTCTTTGAAATCCCTGGAAACCTCTTGACTAGGCTCTGGATTGGATATGGAGGGGTTTATTGTGATAGTGCTAACTGTGGAATTCTTCAAGCCTTTGTTCTACGTGTACCTCATGGCATGCATTATCTTCTGGGCAGCAGTTGCTGATTAACCTACACTTATCAAGTTCATAGGAACAAGGTAATTATCTGTAGCAGTCAGTCCCTCCTTTGGCAAAATGTGTGCCTGGGCAGCCCAGTGAGTCGTTGCCAGGGCCTGTCTGCTCTTCGGTATGTGGCAGTTGAGAGGTCAGGTTCCTGGACCAAAAGTTCATCTTGCAGTCCATATCCAATTGTCCTTACAGCATTCACTTGAACTCTGCAAGAGTCCCAACCCTTGCTGTTCCCACTGTTTCACATAAACGGTCTGTGCATTCAGGAATCCACTTCTTTTTTTTCCCCTCCTTCTTGTGATACAGATACTACTTGCTGCTTATAACAAGGCTAATGGTGAACTTCTTGTGCATCTAACCAGCCCCTAACCTGTACAACACTGTAGAGTTGTTTTATGTTGTGTACAACAGTCCGTATCTATGGCATGCTCTGTAAGCCACAATGCGTGTGTGGTATGTTGGGTTTGGTTTGCTGCCTGCCCTACTGTTAATACTATTGCAAGCTGATTTTCAAGGGATAGGAGAAAATACTTTACTTCTGACCATTGTCTATAGGACCTAGGAATTATTTTCTTGTGACTTCTTGGAGGGCTGCAATGCCTAGACCAGAGAATAAAAGAGGAATCTGCTGTCTGCCAGTACTGGGGTGTCCCTAGTACTTATTGTATATTCCCCAGTGGTTTTGTCCATTTTTAAAAATGAATCTAGTAATTGACTCCTTCCTCTGAGAGAAGAGCTCTCACTTTCACCAGTGGTTGCAGGAGAAATACCTGAAACTCTGTGTGTGTGTTTCCCTTAGGGGTCCATTTCTGCTAAACACATGCTAGATGTGGTGGGTGGCAGGGCTGAGCGTTGCCAAAGTCAGAGGGCCTTGCCAACAGTTTTCTCAAGCTTTGTTTTTGTCTTTCCCTTAAATCAATGAGAGAATAGACCACCTCATCTGGCTGCCACGTCAGACAGTTCGTTTGTGCCAAACACACCCTGTGCCTTTACAGTGGCCTCTGGCCTGCCTGCCCTCCGTGTCCCTGTGGTGTCTGCCTTTCTGAGTGCAGCGGTACTTGTTCCCCTCTCCTCTCCCTCTTTCCCCTGGCCTACTGGTGGGACGTTGCTCTTTTTCCAATCTGCAGGCAGCTCCACTAGGACAGTCTCTAACTGCATCCATGTTGCTGTGTGGATCCACATCAGCCCTCCTGCACAGGGAGGGGAAACCTCTAGTTCCAAACAAAAGACTTAAAAATGTAACTTTGAAATAAATACCTCCCTCTTCTGGGGTTTTCTCTTGCTCTTGAAAACAGCATCTAAAGCAGCTCTTTGAGCTAAATGTATCCTGGGACTCTGCTGCTGTCACTGAGTTTGAGCAGACCCTTAAGCACACAACACATGTGGAGATCCTGTGGAAATTACTGATGTCAGAGCAGCAACTAGACCAGCAATAGCATACACAAGTCATGTATTTACACGGCAATGTCACTAAGTATTGTTCTCAGTCACTTTAAAAGTTCAGTATTAAATTGTTGATGCTTTTTTTCCTCCCGTTTCTTTTTTCAATGTTTTGCTGAAGAAAATGTAACTATTTATTTTGGCACAAATATACCTTCTAATAAAAACTCTCGATGTATTTACCTGGCTGTGGTAGGTTGCTTGCCTTGCCATTTAAAGGTTTATTAAATATTTTTTGAATGCACTGTATGATGTGGGTTTGTTTTGCTGGGACCTAATCCTGTTCATCCTGTTCAAAATCCTCTCGGGTTAAACATGCATGCGATGAATGGGGCATTGACCTACAGGTGAAAAATGGTGCATTTTGGCACAGTTCTGACTTCCTCAAGCCAAAATGCCCCAAATGATATTAGTCTCAATTTTGTTGGAGCTTTTGGGTACAGCCTCGTTTCCAAGAGGAATTAAGCACCATCTTGTGGGAATTGCAGGTGCTTGGCACCTGTGAAAGGGTTAGTAAAAAAATTATTCACAAATTTGAAACTTCTCCAGTTCAGGGGCATTTCTTGGGGAAATTGAACCCTGTCTCTTACACCTCTCTTTACCAGTTGGTGCAAGAGATGATGCTGGCTGTTGTGTATCTGTCTATTTCAGTTAGATACCAAGGTCTGCCCTGGCTGATCTCCAGCTGGGGCACACGGAAACCGACAGCCCTCGGACTCCGGGAAAGAAGCGGCTTCCCTGGGTGCGAGCCCGAGGAGCCGCGCGTCGTGGCTCCCTCACCGCCGGCTGGGCTGCGGAGCTGAGGCGCCGCGTCCCCAGCGGCAGGGAACGTATCACCACGGAGGCTGGGGGTTGCTACTGCAGGTGTCCGATAGGTGCTGCAGGGCTTGTGCTCTTTTTTGTCTTTTTCCAGTCTTTTAACAGCAGTAAACTGTAGAAAGATACTTTGTCATGTGCTATCACGGGACAGGCACAAGTGCTGTAATTAATATTATAGCATGCGGCTGATAAAGCAAACAGCTTTTTCACCGCTAATGACAGCAAAAAACAACCATCCCTACTCGGTGCTGTTAATCGCTGAAGTTGATCTTTCTTCCATCATCAGCCCGGGCGCCGGGCGATGCCTGCGGCTCTGCTGGGGAGCGGCTGCGAGCAGGGTGGGTGCGCAAGCCCCAGCCTGCGGGTTTCGTGTCTTTTGGGGGGTGTTTGGGGTCGGGGCGGGGGGGGGGGGGGTGTTGCTGCTCGTCCCGAGGGGAGGGAGGAGGCGGCCGACCGGGGGAGCTGGCCCCGGGCACCCCGCTCCCCGGCCGGGCGGCGGGTTTTCCCTCGCCCGCCCGCGGCCCCGCTCATTTCCGGGTCGGGGCCGCCTCCAGCGCTAACGGCGGCTCCGCTCGCCCGCTCCCCCGGGCAGGGCGGCCGCAGGTGTCCGCTCCGCGCCGCGCCGCTCCGCTCCTCCTTTACCGGATCAGGTAAACGGCGTGAGGGGCTCCCCAGGGCGGGCGGCGCCGGCAGCGGCGCCGGCAGCAGCGGGGCGGGCAGGGCGGGCGGGCTGAGGGCGCGTTGCCCCTGGGGACGGGTCCCCTCACCGGGGCGGCTGCCCCCCGCCATTTTGTACGGCCGTTGGCGCCCGGGCCGCCGGGCAGGACCCCCTCAGGGGCCCGAGCCCGCTGCGGGGAGTCGGCGAGGACCCGGCAGGCGAGGTGTTGGGGAGCGGCCGCCCCAGCGAAGGGCCCCAGCAGCGCCTGCGCCCTCGCCTCGTCGGCCTCCCCTGTCCCTCCCCTGCGGCTGTGGGGAGAGGGGAGCGGAGGGCTGAGGGGGCTCTGTGTGCGGCAGGGGTCCTTGCCTGTCCAGAGCGACATACCTGCCTCGTCCCCAGCTGTCGGTGGTCCCTTGCCAGCAAAGGACAGGTATGGAGGATCCATGTTCCTGTGCAAAGCTGCTGTCGCTACCACACACTGCTCCTGAGGTGTAGCTGTGGCCATGGCCGTGGGATGGGGAGCCCTGCCCTGGTGGGGTCCTGGATGGGGAGCTGCCATCCTTTCCACCTTCTCCCCTCCTCTGTTGCTCTGAAGTCTGCAGGCTTCCTTGAGATCAGGTCCAGGGGCTTTGGTCTTTCTTGCTGGACCTAAATGGAGATCTTTTATTTTCTCTTTTTTTTTTTTTTTTCAGCATCCTCTGTTCAGGGAACGTTCTTTCTTGCCACAATCTAGGTGCAGATGACACTGCACAGTAAAGATGCTGCAGGTGCCTATGGCAGCTGTGTTAGCGCTGCTTCTCCTTCTCTTTGGAAGGAAAAAATACCAGAGCTTTCCCTCTCCTGACTACAGCGTCTTTCTCTTTAACATCCCGTGCACATAGGATGCATTTCAGTGAACTTGTGTGTTGAACCTCAGGTCCTTCCTGTAGGACTTCCTGAAAACATTCAAGGGGAAAAGAGGCCAGCAGTCGCCACCCTCAGACACAGGGAGATGGCAGTGTGCAGGAATATCCTGAGGAGGCAGGATAATCCAAACACAGCTGGGTTGTTTAGACATGACCCATTGAGTCCTTCCTTATTCTGATGGAGATGATGGCTGTTGTGCATCAAGAGGCCCTCAGAAAACGGTAACTTCTAGACTTGCTTTACCTAGGTTCAGGGGAAATTGCATCTTATTTTTCATATTCTAGAGCTATATTTATTTCTGAGGATCATATAAGCAGGTATATACAGATGAATATATATATATCTATATCTCCTGAGGGCTACAGAAATTGCTTTTCTAGATCAAACAGATAATCAGTCTAGTCTCTCCTTTCATGGCCAATTCAGGTAGTCCAGAGGAGGTTCTGAGAAACTGCAATGGGTTGGAGTGGAAGAATCCTCTCTTTGCCAGGGCATCCTGCTGCACAGAGACTGATATGAGGCCGGAGGCATAAAATTTTAAGATCCTTTGTAAGATAGTATAAAATCTCTCTGAAGCTACCTTGCTGGGCAAACAATGTTCTGGTTCTCCAGAGCATCACTCTTCTCGTGGTCTCTCTGCTGTGGCAACCTAAGTTACATAGTATAAACAGTCTGACTGGAAAGTCTGCTTGGCTGTTTTGTCACCATCAAATAGGAAAATTTCTCCCCTCACCCCAATTTGATGCATCTAATGAATCAAGATTCTACCATCTACTGATCTGAAGATTTATTGCAAAGGAGGACTCCATGTGGGGCTGTCTTTAGCAGCACACAGACAGTGCTGGGCGTCTGCTGTTACTTGTGACTTTGCCAGGCAGCCTCAGAGAATAAACTAATGGATTGAGGACAATTGGCAGTAACATAAATCATATGGGCACAGCTCCATGCACAATGTTCTTCATGGTCAGAGAGCTTTGCAGATATTGATCCTTATGTAAAATAAACTAGGTTTGGTTTCCATAATATAGCCCACATGTTACTCACTGTCTAAATCTTTTTGATTTGATAAGGCTGCTCTGGAGACCAAATCCTCCCACCTCTCCTCACCTGCTTGCAGGAGCTCATCTCAGATTTAAAGAGTGACAAGAAACTTCAGCTGTAGCAAATGTGTCGTCTTCTACTGAGTGGAGCAGCATCTTCCCTGATCCTGCCAGATGCCTTTGCTTGCTGTCCATATAAAGTCTGAGGTGGAAATACTTGGTTTACTTTGAAAGGCTGAATCTTGAATGTTCCGTTTTGTTACTGCATCAAAAGAGCAGAATTGCAACAATTAGTAAGGCTTTCTGTCCTTTGTCACTGTGTATCCTTTGAGGTATGGACAGCCCAGCAGCTTGAAAGGGAGATGCTGTTGATATTCTGATTACCCCTCTTAGTATTTTTCTAGCAATGTTCTCTTTTTCCCATACTGCATCCTAAAGCTTTAATTTCTTGGCTGACGCCAAGAAGGATTTCCCTATGCATAGACCTAATTGCACATTTTGCTAAGCAAACCTGACCTCCGCAGCTGTGCAAGGAGCACTGGGGTGGATTCGCTAAGTATTCCTTGCGTGCTGCTTCTGTGACAAGGAGCACAATGTGCTTTTCTCGGGCCATATGTTCAAAAAGTTTGCCAGCCCTAAGCTTTTAAAAATCACTAGCCAGACATTAAACAAAAAGTGCCATGGGATGACATAAGTGGGTTTTTTTTGAAATGATGGTCTTGATTTGCTTTCTCATGCTGATTTCTGACTGTCTTGGAGATTTCTGCATGTCTGTATAAGCTGCCAGGAACGCTTGAATCTCAGTATTTCACTTGACTGCAGGACCTAGGGGCTTCAAGTGGAACAATAAACATCGTGAGCTTTGGGAGAAAATGATGCCACACCTCAGGTTAATAGCTGTTGTGGGTTGCGCATAGGTTGTGGTACTCTGAACTTGCAAATGAAGTCTGGAGCCATGGTGAGCTTTTCCATGCTTTGTTCGGGTTGGGGTAACATAATGGGAAGCCCTGTGGACTTTTTAACCAAGTGTTTTCTCAACTGTGTGTCACAGAGCACTAAAGCAGGAACAAATACTATCTTGTGCTCTTAGAGACTGTAACTTTAATCATAGGTTTGTTTTGGAGGAAGTGGGGTATGGTACAATGCTCTGGAAGGGTACAGTGCTCTCATCTGGTTGGCATAATTGGAGGAAAATCTGTCAAGCAGTAAGATTGAGAGCAAGGAGGCTTGTAACATCCCTGCTTTCTATCTAGTGAAGTGTGTGATCGCAGTTAATTTAGCAGAGATATCATCAGCTGTTGTTGCAGCCTTAAGGGGAGACCTTATTGCAGCCTTTCAATACTTAAAGGGGGCTTATAAGAAAGATGGGGAAAAACTTTTTAGCAGGGCCTGTTGTGATAGGACAAGGGGTAATGGTTGTAAACTAAAAGAGAGGAGATATAGGCTAGATATAAGGAAGAAGTTTTTTACAATGAGGGTAGTGAAGCACTGGAACAGGTTGCCCAGAGAGGTGGTAGATGCCTCATCCCTGGAAATATTCAAGATCAGGCTGGACGGGGCTCTGGGCAACCTGATCTAGTTGAGGATGTCCCTGCTTATTGCAGGGGCGTTGGACTAGATGACCTTTAAAGGTCCCTTCCAACCCAAACTATTCTATGATTCTATTGTCACTGCTTCTGTAGTTTTAATCTCTGTGCTGGCACAAGACTTCGTATCACTTTTCTGCACCAGTTAATGGCTCCATCTATGTGGAAGGGACTGCCTGGTTCAGAAGGATGTTTGAGGATTGCATAGAATCATAGAATGGTTTGGGTTGGAAGGGACCTTAAAGATCACCTAGTTCCACCCTCCCTGCCATGGGCAGGGACACCTTCCACTAGACCAGGTTGCTCAAAGCCCCATCCAGCCTGGCCTTGAACACTGCCAGGGATGGGGCATCCACAACTTCTCTGGGCAACCTGTTCCAGTGCCTCACCACCCTCAGAGTGAAGAATTTCTCCCTTATATCTCATGTAAATCTACCCTCTTTCAGTTTGAATCCATTACCCCTTGTCCTACTACTATGTGCCCTGGTAAAAAGTCCCTCTCCAGCTTTCTTGTAGGCCCCCTTTAGGTACTGGAAGGCTGCTAGAAGGTCTCCCCAGAGCCTTCTCTTCTCTAGGCTGAACAAGCCCAACTCTCTCAGCCTGTCTTCATAGGAGAGGTGCTCCAGCCCTCTGATCATCTTTGTGGCCCTCCTCTGGACTCGTTCCAACAGGTCCATGTCCTTGTTGTGTTGGGGGCCCCAAAGCTGGATGCAGTACTCCAGGTGGGGTGTCACCAGAGCAGAGTAGAGGGGCAGAATCACCTCCCTCGACCTGCTGGCCACGCTTCTTTTGATGCAGCCCAGGATACAGTTGGCTTTCTGGGCTGCGAGCTCACATTGCTGGGTCATGTTGAGCTTCTCATCAAGCAACACCCCCAAGTCCTCCTCCTCAAGGCTGCTCTCAATCCATTCTCTGCCCAGCCTGTCTTTGTCCTTGGGATTGCCTCGACCCATGTACAGGACCTTGCACTTGGCCTTGTTCGCACAGGTTCACGCAGGCCCACCTCTCAAGCCTGTCAAGGTCCCTCTGGATGGCATCCCTCCCCTCCAGCATGTCCTACAGGAAGGTTTGTGTTGTTCTGAGGATAGCAGGAGACCTCTAAAATGTGCCTGGGAGCCTGACATCTGCTGTGGTGGTCCAGCGCTGTCTGGGCATGGGGCTGGCCCAAGCTTATGATGCTGGTAAGATCCTGGCAGATGCAAAGGGTGTCACTGTTCACAGCAGATGATGTATTGTGGGCTGAGGCAACCTGTGTTTTCGAAGAGGGGATGGAGTGTGAATAAGGGGAGAGCTCTTAAAAACCTCTTCTGCAGCTTTTTTGAAAGAATTAGCCTTTACGACCGTGTGCTGGATGAAGGCTAAAGCAATGCAGTGAAGGCTTGAAAAATGTAGAGGCCAGTTGTTGTAGCTGTGCAATCAAGGTAACAGTGTCTAGCTGTTTGTTGCTTCCTATCTCAAGCTCTTCAAAAGAATAACCAGCAGGATATCTGCAGACCTTTGGAGAAGTAGGACTGGTAGCTGTGTGGTGTTAAAAGTAAAAATGTCTAAATATGTCATTTAGGCTATGGAAAGCAAAACTTTTGGGAAAAATCCAGCTATGTCTGGGCATAGTTAGGAAAGTCCAGCCTCTGGAAAAGGAGGGCTAGAAGCAGACTGCAGGCTAGCTGTAAGCCCTTGGCTGGGCATAGCAGAAGCTTGGGAGAGGCGCAGGTGCAGGGAGGCACATCTAATGCATAATACAGGAAAACCTGGTAGCCCTCACTGTTATAGTAGCTGAATACCTCCCCATCTCATTCAGCAAAACATCTCTGAGTAAGAGTAGTGCTTTTATCTGCCTCAGTTTCCTCTCTGTAAAATGAAGAGGAAGAAACCAAGCTCATGTCCAGCTGGGAATTTAAGCTGTAGGTGACCTGTAGGTTGACAGCATGATGGATATTGAAGTCTTCTCTCTGGACCAATGGTCTGACTCCCTGTAAAATAAAATCAACTGGCTTATTTATTGGCAAGAACTAGCGTGGCTGTACTGTGTCTAGGGAAGGTGAGCTGTATGCTCATGCTAGCAGCTCAGGTGAAGGTGAGATGAGATGTGTAAATATTGCTGAGCCTTATTTTTCCCATAACTCTTACTTATGGACTAAATGCCCAGTCATTTGTGGGGTGGGACAGGCAGGCCAGCAGAGCCATCCTGCTCTGATGTGAATCGCTGCAGGCTGAAGCTCCTGGCCCCTGCCCAGCTCCCCTCCTTGGCAGGTGCAGAGCTGCTGAGCTTTGCCCAGGAAGGAAGACTAGCGTCACCATTGCTTAGATAAGATAAAGCATGCCCAAATCCTTTTTACCCTTGGCAGGTGTGCTAGATGCCAGCTGGGATTTGTGCAGCTCCAAAAAATAGCCAGGCATTGCAGCTGTGGGGAGGGTTGCGAAGCCTCTTTAAAATGTGGAGACTTGATGCCAGAGCCCAAAAGGGAAGGTGGGTGCACCCCAAGGAATGGTGACAGCAAGGACCTGAGGGGTGTGAGTGAAGGAACAGCCACCCAGTAACCCTGGGGGCAGAAAGACTTCTACTGTGTGTTCCTGTGCCTGTGTCCTGCTGCAGGCTCTGAGGTTGACGTTGCTCCATGAGTAGCTCCATCAGCTCAGTGTCCTCTGAGCAGGGCTGTGCGGGTGCCCTGGTGTCTAGCAGGGCTGAGGACCTCTTCAGCATCAGTGCTGCCAGAGTGTCTCTCTTCACCTATCCGGTTTTTGAAGTTCGAAGATGTCTGTTGTCCTGAACTGTGCCCTTCTGTCTGAGATCATGGGAACTAGGAAAAGAATTCACATTTATTGGAGGGAAAAAGGACGCATGCAGATGCCTCCACAAATGCACACATTTCTTCCATTGCACACTTTGCTCCTGTGCTTCAGAGCTGCCTTCCATGTTCTTCACCATCTTTGCCTCTTAAAGGAGTTTGCAAGATCTCTGCTCTACCTTTCTTTCCTCCCAGACACATAGCCAGAGGAGTAATCCTCTGCTCCGGTACAGATACACAAACCCCTTTGATTTAATGTGTTTCCTATGGCACAAAAAGAGTCTTCTGCTTCCCATGCAAATCTGTTTGCTCAGTCAAAGCCGCTAAATGCAAATGGACTATTTGTAGCTGTTCCCTCTGGGGAGAGTGGTATGGGCTTTATGTAAAGCAGGAAGGTAAGACCTCAGAGAGGAGACCAATACACAGATTTGTGCTGGAGAGAGGTCAGCGTGGCTGTAGTTCATTCACAACCTGTTTCCGGACTGATGAGGTGGGATACTAGGCAGGGGGATATTTCAAGCTGCCAGTATCAAAGAAATAGGCATTTATAGAAATGGATTAACATTTACTAGTTATGGGTGTGTGGAAGTTGGTTGGTTATTCTCTCCCCTCTCTCCTTACCACTTCCCTGCTGCATCCAAGTGCAGAATTGGTGCTGACTGTGATTTGGTGACTCAACCCGTTCCGAGGCCTGGATCCCTTTCCTCTATTCAGGTTGGGCAAATAACATTCAGTCTGTAATCATGCTTGAGAGCTCTTGCTATTGCCCTAGATATGGGGAGCTGTAATGATGCTTAGATTGGCTTAATCCAATTCGATCTGAAAATCCACTTCACTGAACAATAAATATTGCGTGTGGGGGGTAGTATTCAAGTGTCTTTACTAAATCAAAAACCTTTCTGGCATTGGTGGATGAAGCCTTTTTCTTTTCCACATATACCACAATACACAGGATGTGCAGTATGGTTGAATTAGCATTACTATGGGAACCGTAACTTTTTGTATTTCCTGACCTTTATCCATGTAACGCTAAGGATTCATTAATGTGGCTCCAAAATGCTATTTTTGTGTGTGTGTTGATAAGCTTTTTTGTTCTGGTCAGTACTAAGAAAAGCTTTATAAAGGACCCCAGGAGGACATTAGAGACAGGACAGGCTGCGAGGTGCAGAAGAGCAGTTTGCTCCCTTTTTTTGCACTGTTCTAGCAGCATCCCAGCCGAGACCATCATTTGGTGTTAAGCATCGCCTCTGCAGCAACAGTAAACAAAATGGTGAGTCAACTCTCCTGCTCAGAGGCAGGCACCTCACTTGATCTGGGTTTGTTTGGGGTTTTTTTTGTCTCAGCTACACTGCTAGAGCCTGCCCCAAAGGATGCGTGGTCCTGGGGCTGAGGCAAAGCTGAGCCTGTGAGGAGTGGAGAAGTGATGGTCCTGGTCAGAGAGGAGCAGGGCTGCCTTCCGGCAGCACAGAGCCCTCCCAGATGGCCCAGGGGAGCTCACTGGCCCTGTTAAACCTGTATTAAAGACAAATGTGATGGTTTGTAGTAGTCTTCATGTCCATTTTTTAATCTGGGTTTTGAAATAACCATCTTAAAATACATGGGGAAGGACCTGCCTTTACCTTTGTTTTCTGTAGGTCCCATCATCGCTTGCTGCTGGGAGAATGGGGCGATTTGGAGCTCCTTTGTTTGCAGGTTGATGAGATCTCTGCTGTTCAGAAACCAGCTAGAGTCTTCTCAGTGGAAGAGTGGTTTTTGCTCTCTGTAGAGGCTGGGCTTGCCTGCTTGTGACTTGTATGGCAAAGCTTGTTTGCTGGGCAAATATTATCCTTGAGGGCTGACACAAAGAGGCATTTGGGGCAGGGGTAAGCAAAGGGGACAAAACCATACCAGGTGATGAAGAGCCAGCCTGCCAGCGTCTCAACATGCTCTTTTTTTCTTTTCTTTGTCACCTTCCAAGAAGTCCTCAGGCTTGACTAGTGGGAGCTGACACAGCTGAGGGCAACTTCATGCTGCCTGGAGGTCCTGGAGCTGCCACTGAGTGACAAATCCTCATCAGCATCTCTAACTGTCAGCAGGCAGGGGTGGCTTTGCTTCCTTTCAGTGGTGCTGTGGGATAGAGGAGTGCTTTGGTCAGCAGCAGGATAGAGGGGGTTACATCTTTGGCTGCTTTAGTGAGAAAGTCCTGGGGTGTGCGCTCCACCCCTGGGGCGTGTTTTATGGTGCTTTGGAAAGATGCTCCTTGCACTGTCATCTTCTGCTTTGCCTTTCTTTTTTCCTAAGCTCTCTGTGCTTCTTTTTGTGAAGCAGGTTGCCAGCTATGTAAAAGTGGAATTAAACTTGAGGCAGGATTCATAGGGGTAGTTTCCAGCCCTGCCCTTGTTGAAATCGGATGGGAGGTAGGCAGTGAGCTACCTACAAGCACAGCTAGAGTTTCTCATGAAAGGTAAGTTCAGCATGAGACGAGGGATCATCTGCTTTCTTACCACTTCTTCCCCTCTTGCCTAAGGCAGCTCAGAAACAAGCCCTTCTTCACAGCTGTGTGCGAGGCAGGATTACAAGGAATTTACCTTGGGAGCTTAATGGCAGGTTTTCTTGTGCTGCTTTCTGAACCGATGGCTACTAGCCTATGTTGGAAAGGGGATGAGATGCGTAAGGAGCATTGCAAACCACACCTCCTTGCTTGGACCTGCTCTGATACTCTATTTACAGTGGTGGTGTTTGTTCTTCGCTAGCTTTTTGCTGTGGAATATACTGCCGGTTCCGGGGAAGGGGAGACATACTGTCCGGCCACTCAAGGTATTTGGGGACACCGGAAGAGAGAGAACACAAGGTTGTGCAATGGGGTGGAGGGGAGGGAAGAAAGTCTTTCTCATTTGGGCAAGGAATTATTTGAGAAGGAGGACTGAAGGAGTTTGCGAGTTGCTGTGTCTCAGCAGAGTTTCTCCCTAGGAACTTTCTGTTCTGACTTCCTGCTTTTGCTTTAAAGCAGCAGAGTAGAACTCGCTGAGTGCAGTGGCGTTGTGTATCACTGCAGAAAATGGTCGTTATTCCCATGACAGAGGAAGGAAAATTTATTGATTGGTTTTCAAGAGCTGGAGGTGCTTAATTAACAGATGGTTAATGCTTCAGTTTGGATCACCCAAGGTCTTTGCAAATGTTGAACTGAAGAAACTTGCTCTCAGTTCTGATGTGGTTCTGCAGGTTGCTTAACTAATTCTAGTGACTCATTGATTTGGGAAACTGCTGATTTAGAGTAATAGCTGCAATAGTTACATTTTCAAAAGTAAATGGGAAAAAGTGCATGCTTAGAATATGTGGGATTGTGATGTTTTCTTACGAAATTGATGTCTTGAGCTGGTTAGATTAAAAACAGGATTTTCTGCTGCATACTTTGTGAAGACTTAGAAATTTTTCTTTAAAAACATTTGTCAGGAAATTCTCCACTATCTCTTATAAGCATACCTATTCCACCCTTCACCCCCCTTCCCCCCCCCCAATTTTCTGTAGTCCTACATCAGTGTTGCTGCCATGGGCTTCTGACTCAGTGACAGCTTTTTTCAGAGGGGAATATTCGGCCCCCCCCCCATAATTTCACCTTTTCCAGAACAGTTGTACAAGTTGAACAAAAGCACCTCTCAGCATCTGCTTCTGAGTTTGCTTCAAATGCTATGCCTTGCTTTGATTGCTCCTTGCATTAAGCTGTGCCTGGTATGCAGGGAACATGTGCCCTTCAGTTGCACATGTTATCCCGCTTTGTGGAGGAGCTGTTCGGGGCTTGTGGCTGCTCAAAACATTCTTTAGTTTTCTGTCTTGTAGAAATCTGAGGCTTTTAGTATTTTGTTGTGATTGTCCCTCCCAAATGAGAAAGGGAGAGGATATTTTTGATATCTTCTATGAGATTCTGGAATTCTTGGACATTCAGACTGATCCTCTCCTCTTTCGGAAGAGGGAGTGGGAGTGTCGACTCTCTGGATCCAAGACTTCACCTGTGGCCCCCTCAATGGTCTGACAGCTAAGAGGTGTCTCTCCTCAGGACATGGATTTCATCCTTTTCCAGTGCACAGATGTGCTGGTTTCAGCTGGGATGGAGCTAATTTTCTTCCCATTAGGTACTGTGTTTTGGATTTAGTATGGGATTTGGTATGGGAAGAATGTTGATAATGCACTGATGTTATTAGTTGTTGCTAAGAGATCAAGGACATTTTTCAGCTTCCCAGGTTTTGCTAATGTGCAGGTGCAAAAAGCTGGGAGGGGTATAGCCAGTACAGTTGACCCAAACTAGCCAAAGAAAGTATTCCATACGATAGACGTCATGCCCAGTACATAAGTAGGGGTCAGTCGGTGGGCTGGATGCTGTTCGTTTGGGCTTTCATTCGTTTGTTCGGCTCTTTGTTCCCTCGCTCACTCTCTCTGGAACTTGTGGTTCCAGGATCACTCTCGGTTTTGCTCTGTGATCGCTACTTGGGACGGGCTGTATCGGTCATTGGGCAGTGAGAAATTGTGCATCGTTCATTTTATATATTCTATTATCATTACATTTTATTATTATTATCATTATTAATATATAATATAATTATTATTATCTTTTTCTTTGCTGTCTTAGTAAACTGCTTTTATCTCAACCCACGAGTTTTCCTTTCTTTCCTGGGGGGGGAGTGAGCAAGCTGCTGTGTGGTTCTTAGTTGCTGGCTAGGGTTAAACCACAACAACAGATTACACTGGCATTTCAGGAAAGGTGTTTTGCATAGCACAGCCAACAGCTCCTTAGCTCACAGGAAGGGGTGAATCTTTCCCTTTAAACCCACTGTTATCAGGGTGGATCCTTAGCTGAGTGTCATGCACCTGTGCATATGGCCATTTTCATCTCTGTGTGGCGGAGAATGAGTTAACCATCTTGGAAATTGGCTTTGCCCAGCTGCCTTGGCTCTGTTTGTTGTTTTAATAGCATTTGCAGAAAGGTCAAACTGTCCATGGGTCCCATACATTGCTTCTGGGCAAAACCAATACAGCACCAGCCATGAAGAGACTTCTCTGGGGAGCTGGGGTGCCTAGATATCCTCTCCATACTCATGCCTACTTGTTAATCTTTGCAAACCATTTTTGTCCTTTAAGTACATCTTGCAAATTCAGAATAGCGAGGTAAAGCTTCTCCCCCTGGTCCTGTTGCTAATGTGCAGCCCAGAAAAGATTATGAGGGTGAGATCACTGTGTCCAGTTCTCAAGATACTGGAGGTGAATTTCCTGGGATGAGGAAAGGATGCTTGAACTTCATGCATCCCCCCGGCAGATGTAGCCTCCCGGATAAGGAGGTTTCAAGTGCTGCAGAGAACTCACCGGCTCAGCTGGAAGAGACATCGCTGTCTATCCCATGTATTCAGTATGCAGTGTGAGTGGGTGCTTTACCAAAAAGAAGTTTCTCCTTTGAAAGGGGACTGGGTGGTCTGATGTTCTGGTTTGATATTTTATCTCTGTGTGTGTGTGGTGGGGGAGCTATTTGAGGACAACATAAGGCTATGAATTTTTGTTTGTATGAGGCTAGTTTCAAGATCAAAGGTCTTAATCAACAAAGATAAGGCTCTTGCCCACTTCTGTGAGCTTACACCTGTGGTACTCCAGGTGAGATGGGATTGTCACAGGATTTTTAGCCTTTGTGCAAAGAGGGCACTGAAGCAGCTGAGGAAAACTTGCAGCTGGCCAGGAGGGGCTTGAGCTCAGGACAGCGGGTGGCTGGTGGGAATGAAGAAGTGACAGAACAAGACTGGGAGCCAACTAGGGGCAGCAGTCAACACTTTCTCATTCAGCATCCCGAGGTTAGGTGGCAGAAAGATCATCCTCCATGAAACTAACACCAGTTGTTTCTCTCTCTTACAACAGAGGTGAGAACTAGTGAAAAGATGCCTAGAGAGGGTGACTGAGTTATCCAGCAGAGTCACTGTTTGAGTGTGCACAGGTAACAGCAGCCCAGGAGGGTTCCTGCTGAAGGTCAGACAAGGTCCATGGCTGTCATAGAGAGATTCAGCTTCTTGTTGGAAAGGAAAATCTTTGTTCTGCTATTACATAGACAGCTAGAATCTGAGGACTCAAAAGGAGTCGGAGTTGAGTTCAGCACCAATGTTATGGGTCTGATGGCAGTGATAGTTGTGGGGAGAAGCCTGATCTTTGGCTGTTGGAGTACCAAGTCCAGTTCATAGGACAGTCCTTGGTGAAAATGCAGCAAATGCTGTGGTCCTTTTGGTGGAAGACTCCCTGTACTTTGAGGGTGGTTCCTGCTGATGAGAAAGCAGCCTCTTCATGCTGAGGAACGGCCAGGCTGAACCAGCACTGTGTCTCCAACAGCAGCTAATGGCAGATACCTTTGTATTCCCAGCATAAATGTGTAATGATACTTTCCTAGTACACTCTTTTGGCTGTTTGTGGCTCAGAAAATTTTCACCAAAACAGATATTTTGTGTAATAGTCCTTTATGGACAAACTCAGGGAAAGAAAAAACCAGTCAATTCTGCAGCCCATGAACGCCTATGACATCCTCAGCATCCTGTGTTGGCAAGTCTCATGCTTAATGTTTTGCAGAGAAGTGCTTCCTCCTGTTTGATGTGCAACTGCCACCACTCAGTTTTATCTGAGGCTCCTGGATTCTTTTCTTAAAGACAACAGTTACTGGGGACAATTCTTCACCACCTCTGCCTTTCGGGAATTGGTTATGCAGGCAACTCCACAAAACCCAAATTTTTGCACTTGAAGTTTTGTGTATCCATTAGAACCTTTTATCCACTTATTCAACAAAAAGTTGTTTCTGCATAATATAATTTTGTCCTTGAAGTACTTCAAGGGCACTGACGTAGTGTGTCTAGCTCTCCACCAGCACACGACTGAGGTGTGCCTCCTTTCAGCGTGAATTTTATCTGCAGGACACCAAGTGTGGTTGCATTCCTGAGGGCTGGTGAAGAACCTCATGTACCGGTGCTTCTGCTGCTCTCAGGGTGTGAAAGGAGTCTCCACAGAAGCACTTATGCTGACGTGTCCTTGCTGAGCTGCAGCAGCCGAGATGGTGCTCGTCATGTGTCGAGTTTTCCTGGGTGACATCTTAGCTGTTCAATAACTAGTGGCACGAGCCCAGCAGAAGCACGCTGACTTCTGATTGTTGTCTCTGGTACAACCTGCTGTGCACACAAGTGCTCCCTTTGCTAAAGGGGCAGGCAAGGCAGGAGGAAATTGCCAGCAATGTTCAATTAAACAAGCTGAGGAGCTGCCCTGGATTTATGTAAGTTCCTGTAAAGACTATTTGAAGAGCTTTGAATGCCAGCTTAGGTCTGGAGCTTGTCTTCCTTATGGGGCATTCCTGCTTGCTGCACCAGCCCTTGGAAAAGAGGAGTAGAAGAGAGCAGGGATCTCCTTTGCCTGGGCTCCCAGTGCTCAGTTTTTACTTTGAATAAAAAATGATCCAGCGTGTCTGATGTCGAGTGCCAAGTACTGTCTTCTCTCCTCCTTTTCCCACATCTGGGCTGGCAAAGAAAGTTTGTTTGCCTCCTGCCTACCTGTCTGGCCCAGAGCACTTCCTCTGTGGTCAGCATGCTTGGTATTACGCAGGTGTGATCTACCTACTGATTACTGAACTCAAAGCAGCATCTACCTGCAACTTCACAACACTGTTAGCAGTGTTCAGCTAGTGCGAATAAAGGCTGTATTATCTCTTCGCAGCTAAAATATCCTATCTTTCTCAATTATGTTCTTGAGCTGATTGTCTCTGTCCTCTAACAACCGCATATTTGTGGTAGAACATTAACAGCAGTGGCATCAGTGAGAAACTTGATACTGCTCAGAGCCTTTTCTACTTGACTAAGTGAATGATATTTACTTAGTGCTGGCTAACCACGTCCTTTGTGGATGTGTAGTATGATCTCTAGCCTATGAAAATACAATGAATTCTTCTTATTGAAGCCAAAGGGTACAATATTGCTGGTTTTTTCCATTCCTCTGTGGTATATAAGATGAATCCTTACGTTGCATTGTATGAGATGTTGCAATCTTCCGTTCTGGCTCTTAAAAAAAAAGTTTCAGGAAACCTGTAAGCCTTTATAAAGTGAAGGAATCTGTAAAAATTAGTTGTTTTTAAACTAGCTGATGCTATTTGTCATGTCTTTATTTCAGGCGTGCTCTTTATTTTCTGAAAAATCTGCTGTGTGCTAGTTATATTGACAGATCCAAGACCATTAGCTGTTTATGGAAAAAATGTGGTTTAGATTTTGTTTTTAATTGCTGAGAATTAACTCTTGGCCCAAATATTGTTAGAGGAAAAACTGATGCTTTCTTTCTCCACTCCCCAAGCAAAACAACCCAACAAAGCCAAAACCCCAATTAGTAGGAGCGGTTCCAGTGCAAACACGCGCCCTCAGTGTTTGCAGTGCCAACGCTGTGACACTGTGCCAGTGTGAGAGAGCTGCAAAGTGTCACTGGCTTGCGATGGGCATAGCTGGGGAGCGGCATGTGGGTGTGATGGATGATTTATGGCAATTTCTGGGGGAAAGAATATTGTGCTGGTATGTTGTGGATACCTGTCTGTGTTGAAGACTTATTATATTGATGATTCTTGGCATGTGTTGGTGCTTTCTGTTGTGCTGTTGAGTCGAGAAGCATCAGTGAGTGCGGTTTTAAGTTTATTTGTTCATCTCTTGAAATAAAAAAAGAGAACTGTTGCCAATCTCAAGTAGCTTGCAGATAGGAGCATAGAGTCTGCATCAAACAAGTTTCTCTGTGGCAAGTTTTTTTAGCAAAGATCAAGAATTTGGTATGATAAGTCATAAAGAAGTGTTCCTCTTTGATGAACTTCGGTGAGGGAAACAGTGAATTGCAGCAGAGCACCTTGTTTAAGATACTGTTCAGAATGACAGAGCCCCTTGCGGCTGTCCGTGTTTCTGGGATATACCTCTGTATTGTAATGGCATATCCCATGATGAAGTCATCCATCGATATTGCAGCATGGTTAGCTCAGGGCTATCAAGCTGGGCTAATCTCGTTTTGAGTAAACAACACAAAGGTTCCTGGATTCGTTCCTGTTTCCTTAAAAGGGTACAATCAAGTGCAGGCAATTAAAAGCGCGCGCGAGAGTGAAGTGTAGCTCTAGATATTAGACCTGATTTCAGGCTCTCTACCCAGGGTGTGTATGGGTTTTCTTATTTCTTTTTTAAGAAAAAAACCCTTGCAAAACAATTGATGTTTTTCTAATTTTTCAGTGTATTTCTTTTCCTGCTGTTCCCTTTGGGAAGGGAGAACCCAACAACCACCCAAACAAATTGCAAACAATGGAAACAAATTTCTTAGAGAAGGGAAAGAGCAAAATTAATTTTGAACAACGTGCACTGAGAAATAACTCTTTCTGCTCTCATCCCAGCCTTTTCAGGCACCATGGCAGAGCCTTTTAAAACAATTTCCACCAAATGGGTGCCCAGTTCCTTTGAGCAGCTTTTGGAAATTCAGCCAGTTTGACACGGCGATCAGTGTTGCTCCCTGGCAAGACCTCTGCTCTACCTTCACCTGGTTGGTTTTGTATGGTTGTAATTTTGTCAATGCATTTAGAATACGTGCTTTTTGCATGCAACTGGGCTAATAATTCTAAATATGTGTATTTGATCACTGAATCTCACAGTACTATAAAATCTGGGATGTGTAGATGTGACTGTGTCCTACAAGAAGCACTTTTTATAGTAATTATTGGCTTTCAAAACATTGGGAGAGAAAGGAAGGTAGAACAAACAGAGCAAGTGGCATATGTTTGATATAAAATGGTATAAGAACCTGTGAAGCTTTTATTGCCATTTTCTTTTAAAACATGCCTGTTACTCAGCTGCTCCTGAGTGATGCTCCCATTCCATGAGCAAGTAACAAATGCTTTGTACTACCGCATCTTGGCATGCTTCTGCTGTGTGTTTGTAATTTGCTGAAGCAACAGGCTTCTGCTGCAGGGATCCCTTACCCTAGCCCTTCATCTCCTTCTCTTTGTGCAATGTCCTCTCCTGGATGGGATCAAACCTGTCTCATCCAGCCTATGCATCAAGAGCGTGATCAATGGATGCCTAAACACCCAGTGATTTCCTTCCTTTAAAGTTGTATGACTCTGAGCACTTTAGTTTGTGGTACACCTTGGACACCTACTACATACCTATAATGATACTTCTTTAATATTCCCTCTGCCACCATGTCACCAAAAATTCAGTGGTATTTCCCTTATAGCTCTACTGGACCCAAACACTGGACTTGCTTTGTAATCCTGGGTAAGCCACTTAGCCAGTTGTGCTTAGTTTTTCCTCCTTTGTTAACTGTTGATTCATTGTCTTGCATTGGGGCAGGACTGCTAGGAATGCTGTGTATTCAGTGCATGTACAATGCCCTGTGGTGACTGGGGTCACCTGAGGACCAGCTGTGGAAAATTTGGCTGTGCTCCCCACTTTCCTTTCCTCCTTGTCATCAGGCTGGGGGAGGGGGGGGAGGGGGAACCCAAACCACCCAAAGTTGTCACGTGCCCACGGTGGTCACGGTCACATAGATAAGGGCTTGGCTGTTGATTGCGTTTTAGCCATGACTTTTCTTTACCTCTTTAACACTGCTTACTGCTACAACAAGAAGCTTTCCGAGACAATAAATTGGAAACCATGACCCTGTAATGCTACCTTGAAAGTAGTATCTCCCCTTTCCAGGAAAAGCACCTTGGGTCTGTTCTGTTTGTTGAAATTCACAGTTTCTTCAAGTTCTGTGTTCAAGTTTTTCATTCTTCAACTTTGAGGCTTTGAAACTATTTTGATGCTTGAGTTTCACATGTAATTATCAGTCTCCAGGAACTGAGTCTTAAAATAAAGTGCCAGCTGTCACAAGCATCAGAATCAGACTGGAGGAGCCAACAATCTATAAGCATAGGCAGGTGACGTGTCTTACCCAGGGCCATATGGCAAGCTGAGTCAGGATTAAAATTCAGGTCTTGTGATTTCCCCAAAGAATTCCATTCCCATGGGATCCAGCTGACTTTCTGGCACAGCTTTGCACAGGACAAACTGCATTTTATGCCTCAGGTGGTTAAAATGTACACTTAAGACTGGTCTGAGTTAGCTCTGTGTAGAAATGCAAGACCTGGTGTTAGCTGTCTTTACTGGCAGTCGGATTTCCCATTCTGTGCTGTGTCTGAGAAGATCTATGTTTGCTTTCCAGGCTCTGGGAAAGTTGTCTTGCAGGAGCCAGTGAGCTTTTGCTTGCTGGACCCCAGCACACACCATGGCAGGAGATATCTGGTGTAATCCATAGGTCCTGAAGGCTGGGTTTTCTCGAGCTCTGTATCAAGTTGTTCCGATGTTGGACACTGCCCAAATCTGGACTGTGCAATATCAGAGCTGACCGTGAGCACAGGCAGCCAAACCTCGGGGGGGAGGGAAGAGGGGGCTGCAGAAGAACATTACACGCCAAGGCTGGCCAGAGCAATTGGAGCCCATTGGTGCCCCTGTGTCCCTGGCACTTCCATCTTCCTGGTAGATCTCCCAGTCACTGGGAGAGGAGTTTTTGGTCTCTCTCACGGTTCCCAGACGTGAAGGTGGCAAGAAGCACTTGTTTGAGCTGAAACTGGGACTCTTGTGGAGTGGGTACTAGTCAAACTGTGTACCCAGAAAACTAGAATAGTCCCGTGAAGCTTTGTCAGCACCCACTGATTGCAGCAGGCACCCTGTTTCTATCAGCATGTTCATGTGAACAGTGATTGTTTTCATATGGACTCAAAGGGAGGCTGGACAAGTGTCTTGGAAAGATGAGGGAGGAACCATGTGGCTCAGGAATTGCCCCAGGCTGACAGCGGCTAGAAGCTGGCAGATCTCTTCAGGGAAGCCTTCTCTGTGCTTGCCCTGCTGTTACTCTTCCTTCACCAGCCATTCATGGCCACCATTGAGGGCAAGATGCTGGGCGGATGAACTCTGCTGTGACCCATTGCTGAGGTTCTTATGATGGAAATCAACAGCCCAAGATACAGAGATTGTCCTGACTCCAGGCTAGGTGTGGAAATTAATTCTTAACTGGTGCTGACTCAATGACTACCTTGTCCTGGCAGAAGAGACCTGGAAAAATTAATCCTGTCGGGAAGTTTTGGTAACGACCCCTGGCTTTGTCACTGGAGGTGGCTTGGCTACATCTCACTGGGGGAGCCTGGCAGCTTTGCCTGACCAAAAGCATTAGATGCCCATACCTATCTTCTTTGTGTTCTCCATTTGTGTCAGGCAAGCATGGCTCTTCCCAAGCTAACATTTCTGCACCCAAGCCAGCTCTGCTGGCCTCACTTTTGGGTACCAGTCCCCAGTTTTAGTACTCTAATGACCTCAGTCTCTTTCAAAGTTGTCCTTAAGTGATGTTCTGCATCTTGCTGATGAAGCTGCTTCCCCAGCAGTTTGCAGTGATGATCTATTACTGGGGAAGGTATGACAGCACTTGTTAGACTGAGATCTGCTTTGTGCCTCATCCGCATTTATACCATGCAATGCCATTACAGATGGGGACGGAGATGAAGAGCTTCTCAGTCAAAGGCCTCTGGGAGAGAAGTCCATCAGAGCTGCAGTGTATTTTGCTTACTGGGGCTCTCTCTTATTTGCCGCTTTGTTCCTCTACAAGTGCTGTCTCACCATTGACAGAGCCACATCTGTCTTGAAGCCACTTGAAGCAGCTTGAACAAGAGACTCTGCACTCAGAGCATTGAATTAATGGGCTTGGTCTTTTACATATGAGTGAAATCCTTTCAGACTCTTGTCCATGTCAGTCTCCCAGCTCTTCTAATTAAGAGGCTTTTAGCTCAGGCAGTGTTTGGGAGCTACAGTACAGCTGGGCTTTTGATAAAATGAGGAGATGCTAGAGGTAGGGCTGTAATGGGTCTGATTTCAGCTTGCAAATATGTCTCCGAGAAAGAACAGAACATCCTCCTTGTACAACCTTTTGTTTGCTGCAGCAGAGCTGGGGAGACATCGTCTGCGTGGGCTGCTCTGGCTTTTGAAATAGAAACAATGAAGCTGCTAACAAGAAAGTAAGATCTTCTTTCCTTCTGGGGACCTCAGTGTCTCTTAGGGAGCTAGAGGGGTGTTTCAGAAAATATATTTCTTATTTGCACTTTTTCTTATTCTGGCTGTTTTCTGCAATCCTGTTGTGGCTCTTGCTTTAAACTCCCGTTACGTTTCCTCCCCTGCTGCCGCCTGTGCTCACAATCTGGTACAGGGTCCTGCTTGTGCTGAGGCTGTGTCTTCATGGAAGAAAAGGGTCTGGCAAAAAGCTTCAGCAAGGTGGCCTTTGGCAGCCAATAATTATCATTCATCAATGGGGCTATGTGATTCCTCACTGTAATCACCTGTAAAATCTATGCAGCATAAGATATTTGGGGCTCCCCCCCCCCACCGTTCAAGGCCAGATTTGCAAATTTATTTGAATGAGAAAAGTATGCTAGGGTTCTTTCTGACTTCTTTGCTACTAACATGTACAGACTTCCCTTCAGAAGCAAGCTGACTGTCCAGCTAATGGACAGAATCAAGCTTTAGTCTCCAAATTTTGCTGTGTTGGCTCTGTAAAACACACACAAAAAAAAAAGCTTGGTAGGAGGGTTTGTTTGAAAAAGAGCAAGAGAGAAAGACACCCCTTGCCTTCTCGCTTTTCATGTTTTCTTCCTTCCTTTCCTCTGCAGTATTCCCCAAGTTCTGTGTCCATTGCTTGCCAGGAATGTCTACTTGACTAGAAACATATAATAGTACCCACTTATAGGTATTTTTCTGCAGGGTTTCAAATAAATATCTTCTCAAGTGACACTAAACGGAGATGCCCTGAAAAAACACTGATTTGAAAGGGGGAGTGAAGCGTTCTGCTTGTCCTTTGAAGCAGAACCACCCTCTGGCTCATGAACCAGCAGTAAGAAACAGAGTCAAATAGTGTAGTGCGTAATTGCTTTCTCCTTTTGTGTCAGCTTCATATAGTTCTCGCATGTGACATTCTTCCTGGCCATCATGTTCTTTATCCTCCCATTGTATTAAGAGTGCAAACAGAATTAACTTGTTTGTTATCACGGCATCTGTACGTGGCTTTTAATTTCTTGGAGATTAAAAAAAACAAACCAACCTTCAAGCCCTCTTTGTCTAGTACTGTTTAAATCTGCTCTCAGCCTGCTTGCACAGCTCACTTCTGCCCTGCAACGCAGAACACAGATCTGCAGAAGGAGAAGTCTAAAGCAATCAGTGCAACAAGGCTTAAAAAATGTAGTGGTGTTGCTGAAGAAAAGCTGTTTGGAGGGTATTACCTGGCATCAGTAAGTCAGAAGGTGGGTTGGGGTAGGGATGTGTTGTACACATATTTACAATCACAATGCTATGCTTAAAGGGCTCTCATTCCTAACCTTTTTTGTTTTAGGTACTTGTCAGTAATGGGAATTATTTTCTTTGGCCTCTGAAATGTCTCCATAGTCATGTGGTTTCCTTCCTATAAAGGTGAACATTTCAGATTAAAATTCTGTTTGGCAGCTCACAAGCTCTCAAAACAGAGGCTGGGAGGCAAGGGGGGCAGGAGTGCCCAGCTTATTAAATTTTTCCTGGTGTAGGAATTGTCTGACCTTTCTTTGTGCTGTAATAACATGAAATGAGATGGAGTTACCATTTGGGAAGCATTAACAAGAAAATGTCAGAGGTGGAAGGCCAGCCAGGGGACCTGGGTGGGAGAGGGCTGGGAGGCACATTCCTTCTTCTCTTTCCTCAATCACTTGCACAGATCTTCCTCCTCTCTGCCTTTGTCCCGATCTGGGTTCTTGCAGTTGTGATGCAGGTTTGGTGTTCAAAGATGGTGCAGAAAAGCAACAGGAGGAGGAAAAGGACATGTTATTACCCAAGGAACCAAGACCAGAGAAGCATCCTGGTCAGGGTACCCAGGGAGCTGTGCAAGAGCTGGGAGCTGGCCCTGCTCGCGGTGTTCGAGCCCCCTGTCTCAGCTCATGGGACTATTACCGTGTCACCTGCGTGCTTTAATATTCCCTTTCCATCCTCTCATCTCCCCTGAAATCTTCCCTTGGCACCTGGCTTTCAGCAGCAGAGAACTCTGACTGCCCTGTAGGTCTGAGGCAGAGGAGGAGAGATGGCAAAAAAGCATCCTTGCTCAGTGCAGGGGCTGGAGCCCATCGCAGTGTGGAGGCTTACAGCTGTGTGGTAGGCTTGGTTACACCCATGTTGGTATGGTGTGTTCCTATGTATGGTGTGTACCTCTGACACAAACTCTCTGCACGCTGTCTTCCCCCCCTCCCCTTGGTAACAGATATGGATGATGAATATTGTTCTTTCAAACCAACAAGGCACATAACTAGATGATGTGTGCGGTGAAAGTGGAGGGTCATGTTTGACTGGAATTTCTCTATTTCCTGCTCTGCAGCTCTTCCATTTGCCCCTGCCCTGGGGGAAAGGACTTTGAGAAGATGGAGAAACAGAGGGGAGCACTCTTGGGATACGTCCGCTGGGAAGGAGAAGAGGAAGGGGATGAGGAGGATGGGGTGGCTCCTGGTGCTTCTCCTTCCAGCCAAATGAGCGAATTGGAAGATGTGCAGGTGGAGATGTTCAAGAAGGCAAGGGAGCTCTTCCAGCTGTGTGACAAGGATGAGAAGGGTTTTATCACCAAGGTGGACATGCAGGTGAGGGAAAAAATCCTTCTGCTTTCCTGGGAGGAACTGTAAAGTCATGAGTGGCAGAAGAGGGGAGAATGTGGCATGTCTTTACTTTTGGCAAGTGTGCGTGTGGGCTCTGTCTCATTCAGATTTCTGGGAGCCAAACTCTGCCACAGCCAGCTGCTAGGAACTGAAAATCCCAGGAGGCCCTTGGACCTCCAGGGAATTCCTGGGACAAGTGGGACTGCAATTCCAAATTTTTAAGGAATGCATAAAATCAAAAAAAATTTGCAACGGTTCCTACAAACATTAAGCATGCAGAGAATGGGAAAGCTGGGGGTAAAATATCTCTGGTTTAATCTTAAAAAACAAAACACCACCACCACCCCCAAAAAACAAAGTCAACAACGAAAAAAATCCACCAACCTCTTAATAAAAAAGCTGTACAACTTTTTTTGTCTCAATCATAGCTAAAGCCTGATCCCAAAAACTCACTTCAGGCTTGAACTATAACTTTGCTCTAGACTAATGTGTTTTGCTGCTTTCTGTCAAAAACAGTGTTTGTTAACAGAATCTCTATAGTTCTTTGTGAGTTTTCTTTTAATGGTTTATCAGGAAGGTTACATGTGGATTGTTTTTCTTCTGTCTCATCTCTCCCTCCATCTGTAACTAATACTTAGCAGGTCCATGCTGGCTGAATGATTGACTCACTTTGCTTTGGGTTGTGTGATGTCTAATTTTGTATAGTTATATTAATAAATACTTATTAAGCTTTTATCTAAAGCTGCACGTTTAATGGACAGTAATGAGGTTTTAGTCTACATTTCCTGTTACTTGGAAGTTTCTTTGGGTGCCCCTTCCCGCTAGGTGCTCTACACGTGTATTTTGAAGGGAAATCTCTCTGCTCCTTGTCTGTGCTGTAGGAATAGTGATACAGTCCCAACAGGCAGAAGATGACAGAAGAAAGCTAACTCTCTGTCATGGACTGAACATCTTGTTTATGATCTGCAAGATTTCCTGCAAGAGCTGGGAACTGAATCCAGACACCCACAAGTCTGTCCTTCCTCTCTGGCCAAAGAGTTGGAGGTGGTACCTGATGTGCGCATAGAGAGCTCTCTTGGGAGCAGCAGTGGTCACAGGAACTGGCAGTTCCCCAGGGCGCAGCCACCTTTGGGCAGGGGTGGAGGGAGGCAGGCAGTGAACTAGAGGCAGCAGTTCCGAAGTGGGAGAGGAGGAGGGTTGAGCCCACTCCAAACTACATAACCCAAGCTCCCTCTCTGCAGTCCTGGTTGAATCATCCAGTAATAGAAAGTGTTGCCATATCAGTGGGTCCAAACAGGCATTTTGTGTCATCGCTCAGCTGTACTGGCAGACTGTTGCATCCTCGCCAGGATGCAGTGCTGAGAGGGCACGTTGCTGTGGGCCAAAGCTGAGGACAGCAGGGACAGGAGCTAGTCACAGCAAAGACTTGAGTCATGTCTTAATTTTGTTCCTTCTTTTGTCTCTGCAGCAGCTCCAGAGTGAACTCCCCCTAACCCTTCAACAGCTGGAGGCTGTTTTTGACAGCTTGGAACAGAACAATAACGGATACCTGACACCTGTGGAGTTCAGCATGGGACTAGGTAAGGACTGCACAGAGGCAGAGGAAGGAAAAAGCCCACCTGTGACATGATGTTTTATGTTGGTAAGAAAGAAAGTGCAGTGGTTCTGCTGAAGCTGTACCAGCTATTCAGCGCAATGCCCCATGCTTATGTGAATATCATTGGAGATGGTGTGCATGCAATACTGCTATCCCCCTTCCTGAGGCTTTGTGTTGCCTTCTTCCACAACTGTTACCTGCCTACCTGGTAGAGCCAGCTTCTGAACATCTCCTGCTGGAGATGGTACATACTGCAGCCTGTATCTGGCTATGTGATCCACAGTTGTTCATCCAGATAAGGACCATCCTCGGTGGATGAGGGGACAGAAGTGTGCCTCTTGGCAACCATCTCCAGCTGGTTTATTCAGTGCTGTTCAAGGATATTAGTAGGAGTCCTGTTTAGTAGGCTAGCACACTGGCAAATGAGCTTTTGTTTTCCTCTCACTGTTGCCTTTTCCAAACACTAGGAGAATGCTAATCCTATACCAGAGTTGTCATCCAGCAGCACAAGCAGTGCAAGAGGTGTTAAGGAGGAGGAACCACCATAGTGCTAATAACCTTTGCCATAGGTGCTTAGTTGCCTTAGCTGGTTGTAAGCTCTCAGAAAATCTGCACCCTGTTAGCACCTTCCTTGGACATGTAGATGTGTTTAATGGGATCAGGGATCAGGTCAAAGCAAGTGAACACAGGTGGTCTAGGGTTTTCAAAAGTGATTGAGGAGGCTCTTGAGTTGCAGTGTCATGATTGCTCAGATTGGGGTTGCTCATGGCTTTCTCACAACTTGGAGGGAGCAGGTCTTTTTAGTGCTTCAATTTGAAGGGGCAGAAACAGCCAGCCCTGAAAGGAGAAGTTGTAAAGATTTCCTCAGAATAAACACGGAAAGCTGTGTCTTGGGCCAGCCTGTTCTGGGAATGCGTTAACCCGTTGAGTGCCCGCTGACTATGCCTGTTTCTGCTTTGTGTCCCTGTCTATGGGGGTGAAGCCTTGTTGACCGGTTCTGCTGCCTTTGCCAGAAACAAGCCATCTCGGGAGCATGGGCTTTCGCTGTGTAGAAGGTGAATGAGTGCCATTTGGGTACTTTGGCATCCACAGTGCCCTCTGTGTCATGACTTGGTTATTCCCAAATCTCATTGTTTGAGGCATTTGTCCCAGCCGTAGCCACAGATGGACATCATGAGGGTACCTGCCTCAGTGCCATTGCTGGCAGAGGTAGGCAAGATTTCTCTTTGTGTCAGTCACCAGTTGTCAGGTACCACCGTGTGTTGGTAGCCTCGCTCCGTGGGACTTGCTCCAATCTAGGCAAAACACTTCATTTCTGCATTTCTTTTCTTTATGGTTGTTGTTTGTGCCTGGCTTCATTTAAATCCTTTTCAGACTTTGCCCCTAACTCAAGAGTTTGGCCTAGCATATTGCTGTCTTCCTTCTGGAGTCTGCAGGGGGGAAATCAAGGGAAGCGGTTCAAGCTGCAATCAACTCTGCTTCTTGAGAGGGCTCCTTGCATGGCCTGTGAGAGGTTAAAAGGTGCATCTGCACAACTGACAAAAGAGCATATATTTAAAATGTTCAATTTAAAGCAATCTGAGGTCCTTCTAGGATGTCAAAACAATCTTCAGATCATTTTCTACCTCCATTTTCCCAGCTGTAAAAGAGAGATAATGAGAGATAATGACTCTTTCTTTAAAGCAGACATCCAAAGTGCCTAATCTAAGCTCATCTCCTTAATTAACTGTTCAAGCCTCAGGTTTTAAGTTGAGTAGGGCCCGTATCTCCACACTGCAAATTTTTTTTACAGCACATTTTAAGAGTGGGGGAGAAGTGGCTAGGTTCTCGGCATACGGAGCTAAGAAGTGGTTGAGTTAAGTGACTCGAGGTACACAAATAGTGGATATTTTTCCCCTTAGAGCAGCTTCATGTTCTCGTCTGTGCTCTGAACATCCTTGGCTCCTGGCACTGTAGCTGGGATGTCATTTCTGCCTTTTGAACCAAGCAGATATGTTTTGGAAAGGAAGAGTAGCTGCAAATGGAGGTCTGACCTCTGTATACAGGATGGGGGCCTGCATTTTGGATAGGATTGCTTGATTTGTTTCTTTGAGAAGAGTTTGTTCCCAGCACCAGTATTTGTCACATCCCTTGCATAGCATGAAGTTCTCATGGCATTAGTGTCACAGCATGAAACAGGATGCAGATAGCTGGAAGCCATCCGTATGTGGGATGGGCCAGAACGGAGTGCCTGGAGGGTAAATTCATTTTGTTCAGACACTCTACAGAATCCTAGCAAGAGGCGGTCCTTGTCTCATAGCACTTGAATCAGAACAGATGTAGGACATGAGAAGGGAAGGGTAATGGTCTCCTCCTCACTCTTTTTAAGCTGGGGAACTGAGGCATGGTGCTATTCAGTGTTGGGCTTGCAGTCCCAGAGGGAGCTTGTCGGATTATTGGCAACTGAACCCACAGTGCTGCTCCATGGGAGTGAAGTGACCTAATGCTGCATGCTTCACATGCTGAGAATCCAAGGCCGTGGGTGGTAGATCATCTTCGCACAGATGTGAGCAGAGCCCTAACAGCCTGTTGTTGGGCTGGGAGCCAGTTTCAGTCCCAGCATTGCAGACTGGACACTGACATCACTCAGGATGTCAGAACAGAGGCTCTTTACTGACCAGGAGCTCTATTCTACACCAGCAGCATGCAGGCAGCTTCTCATGGAGCTCTGTTGGGTTGCCATTTACAAATAGTAGCTTATTAAATAACATCCAATTTGACTTTCTTTATTCTCCTTCTTCCCTTCTCCTTCCACCAGGAAAGTTAATAGGGATTGAATTGTGTCAAGGGGCTGGGAGAATGGATCACTCCAGACACGAGGAGACCTTTGAGTCAGGCTGGTCAGATGACTTGGACCCGGCAGACGATGAAGAAGAGAAACGATTCTGTTCCATGATGGAGCAGCTCGGAGCAGCCCACGTGTTTGAAGAGTAAGTAGGGGAGTTGCATGGCGTTACTTCTACCCTGTTTTGATCTTGCAATACCAAAACTTCAAAGTACCAGCAAAGACCAAAGAGGTGAACTGAGCTGCTTGCTCTCTGAAGCACTGCTTGGGCTTTCTGTACTGCTGTCTTGGGCTTTCATATGCTTGGTAAAAAATGTGGTGAAGTCTGGGTTTTCTCATCAGTTTACAATTACTTCTAGTGCAGTGCTTTTCGCAAAGAGTTTCCCAAACTAGAGTTCACATCACAGCTGTAAAATGTAGCAGTTGGTGGCGTGGAAGCCCATCTGCATGCAGCAAATGAAAAGAAGCATGTGAGGGTTAGACAAGGTAAGGAGGATGAGTGTGCTGTCTGTTCCAAAATGGTGGGTGACTGTTCACATATGTTCAGACAATCTTAGTTCTAAGAGTCTTTGTGAAAGATCTGTGCTCAAGGGGCTGTTTGGGACTGGGCTGATCTTGAAGAGTGTGAAAGGCTAAACTGGGCAAGGGATGCTCACCTGAGCCTTGAAATTTGATATTAATGCCCTTGCATGTGGCCCCAGTAGAGTCTGCTGTCCCCAGTGTCATCCAGCCTTTTTTTAGGGCCTTCCCAAGTGAAGCATAATGCATAAGTGGTTCTCACTGATGCACATGTGCTGGGGCTGGGGTGCCCAACAGCATCTGTGGCAGCCCTTCTTTTCAGGCATCGTGGTCCAACAGTGTTGCTAATTTGCAGGGAGCAGCCCAGGTAGGGGCAGGAGATGGACAGGATTGGAGACAGAAGCTTAGAGTGAAGGAGTTTTCTGCTTTCAGAGCTGCATCTGTCATGAAACACATTTTTTTGTCTCATTTGCATTGTGATACAAAGCACCTGCATGTTTCTTTTAATGCTAAACAACTTCTCCTGTCCTAAAAAATTCCGGAAAGCTGTAATGCCTCAAATAATGGAATGACACTGTGAAAGGCCATATTACTGTTCTGGAAAAACAGCCTCTGCTGTTTATAACTCTGCTTTGAGAAGCATCAAGTCTTAAAGTGGAATTATCCTGTGTTTTATTTTGACCACTTACTTGCAGGTTTATGGAATGAGTTCAGTAGCTGCCTCATGTCATTCTTTTGTGCCAAGCCAGCTGTTGTAAAGAAGTAATACAAAACAGAAGCTAATTGGGGTCGGAGAAGGAATCTGTACTATCTTCACTGTTTTTGCTAGAAAGAAATGGCTTTGTTTATTAACGGGACTCAATATGTTCTGTTATCTAAAGCACAAAGTTTTTATGACGTGCTAGTAACTTTTTCAACTTGAGAGAGAAAAAGAAGGCTATCATGCAATGGCAGCAGGGGGAGTCAAGAGCTTTTTGGTTGGTTTTTTGTTTGCTTTTTTTTCACAAAGAATATTAAGGGAGACAAATACATAGACAAAGAAAAATATCTATTTGGATAATGTCTATAGATGTAATTACTCTGTACATTTCGAGGCAGTTCCTCCAAAGTACTTCATGGATTTAAAAAAAAAAAAAAAAAAAAAAAAAATAAAAAGCTCTTCCCCAAAAAGAAGCATGAAGTCATGTCTTCAGGCTTATAAGACTCTTTGGGAAAGAGTAAGTTTGTAAGTGCTGTGTTCAAGTTGCGATGAATTAAATGCCAAAACAGTGTAATCACTATTGCAGGTTCAGAAAAAGAAGACTTTGGGTTTCCAGGGCTTCCTCCATTATCATCCTGATGTGACACCTGGGCAAATTTGCTTCTTTTGTTTGTGTCTCAGTTTCCAAACCTGTAAAACAAATAAATAACAAGGACAGTAGCATCCATCAGTACAGTCCTGGTGTGAGAACACCACCTGTGTGATGTGTGCTAAAATCCCTGGGCTGTAACAGTTTGCTGCTTGACCATGGCTCACAGCAAATTTGCTGAATGTTCATCTCTTTGAGTCTTGGTTTAGACACCAAATGTGTTATTGCTGAATACTTTAAAAATAATCATTCCAGGTTTGCTTCCTAGATGACTTTTCTTTTCCTCTTGTAGATGACTGCCTTTATTTTAACCTTGCAGTAGCTCTCACTCCACATGCATGCTCCATCACTGTCCAACTTTGCTCTTTGCTATGATGGTGTAATGGAGGTCATCACAGGAGAAGGGCAGCTTGTCTGTCTTGAGTGCATGTTGGAGTTGGAAGAACAGTCTGTAAGATGACACAGAAACTCATTTGCTTTCCTTCTCTCTTGTATGCTTGCTCCAGTCCACGTGAGATTCGGGAGCTCTGGGCTCGGCTACGAAAAGAGCGTCCAGAGCTCTTATCCAATTTTGAAGAGTTTCTGTTGCGTGTTTCATCATACATAAGGGAAGTGAATCATGAGAAGGAGTCTATGGAACAGGCATTGAAGCGGTAAGGAGAACATCACAGCTATTTGCTGTTAGGAACCAGGTGATGCTTGGATGCTGCCTCAAATGCAAGGGGAGAGTAGGTTACAGGACGCAGAGATTTTTCTTGCTGTAATAAACTTGCTCTTTATCTTGATCTGATCCCCACAGGTTTATTTTGCATCAGTGCCCACCCATAACATTTGGTCTGGTTAAAATCCCACTCAATGCCACACAGTCATTAGTGGGAATCTGTTTCCACTCTCCTCTCCTGTTTTTTTTTTTTTCTGTGTTCTATTTCTCTCTCCTGACCTATGTGCACCCTGCCTTTTGTAGGAAGGAGACAGACCATGACCGAGAAGTCAGGTGCCTTTATGAAGAAATGGAGCAACAGATCAAAGCAGAAAGGGAGAGGCTGATCTGCCAGGTACCTCATCTCTCTTGGCTGAAGTCAAGCTTCCTCTGGTCTGAAGCAGAGGTGGTGGCTCATCTGGCCAAGGAACAGCTCTTACCATCCTCGGTGTTGTATGCACAGCTGTGTATCTTTACCTCTGCAGGAAGCACTGAGACGTGACAGGAGTAACCTGCTCCAGAAGGAACTGCACAGCAAAGAGCAGGAGCTGGAGAAAATCCTCTACCACCAGAAGAAGGTAACAGGACCCAAATTCTTTCTAAAGAAGCATGTCCCCTTCTACTGTCTTTCTGCTAAGACCTTTTCTGACTGAGAATGGTTTTCATCTGCTGAGGGTTGGTACTAGCTAGTCTAGTTCTCTCCTGTCTCTGAAGGTGTTGAAGTGGTTTGTCAAGTGATTGGTTTGTCTTCATCTGTAATGTCTTCCTGTGAATGTTTTGTCCACGCATTTTCTTATCTGCTTTGTTTTCTCTTGGCACAATCTTCCTATCAGTTGTACAATAACTATTTGGCAAGGAAGACGGGGTAAAAATTTGGAAGTTGTGAGTTTGGAGCCTTTTGTGGTGTGCAAGCAAGCTGTGTATGGACATACAAGAGTCAAATTTCTCTAGTTTGTGTTTTCTGGCTGCTCCAAAATAACCCATAGTGAACAGTTCTATGACTCTTAGAGCTGTACGTACTGTATATGTGCATTTCAGCACCTAATGATGTACTGATCAATCAGTCACAGAAAAGATCAAAGCAGAAACTTTCCTTCAGCCTGCTGGCCCTGGCATGAACATTCGTATGGGATGGTTGATTCTGGGTATCTTTTTCCTTTTTGTCTGAAGAACTGAGACATGACTCCCACAGAAGCAAATCATGGGAGGTACCTGTAAGATGCTGGCGACTGGGGGTATTCAGGTTGAATACCTAACTGCAATGTGGATGAAACAGCACTTCTCTGAAATCATCAGCTCATTGGGGTTGGACTAGATGGCCTTTAAAGGTCCCTTCCAACCCAAACTATTCTATGATTGTGCAGCAGCTGGAAAAGCCAGCAAAACTTGGGTGCCATCAGGAAGGATATTGAGAATAAGATAGAGGACATAATTTTCCTGCTGCCCACACCCTTGATGTGCCTCAACTGGTGTGTGCAGTTCTGGTCTCCTCTAAATCCACTGTGTCCTTCTTGTGTATGAAGGTACAGAGAACCAATATGATTAAGGAAATGGAGCATCTGCCTTAGGAAGAGAAACTAGGAAAGCTTAGACTTGATTTTGGAGAGGAGGAGACTGAGGGAAGATATAAGTGAGCTTTATGGATTCAGGAAGGTGGTGGATAAGGTCCACATAGAACTGTTATTGCGTAAATCCTGCAACAGCAGAGGCGAGGGACACGCAGTGAGACCAGTATGAATTTGATTTAGAAGAACGTACTTCTGTACACAGAGATTAGTGAACTTCTGGATTTTTTGCTGCAGGAGGCAGGCAGTATCAGCAGTTCAAAAAAGAATTGGACAAACAAATGGACAACAGGCTCAGAGTTATGTAGATAATCAGGTCCCTCTTGTGGTGTAAGATGAGTATTGTGATTGCGCTGTTCTATAGTATTGCTTCTAAGTACAGATACCATAAACAGGACAGTTGTGTGTGATAGAGATTTCTTAGAGAGGAGCAGGTGCTTTACTTAAAGCCTGTCCACTGGCTTATTGAAAGATCATAGAATCATAGAATCATAGAATTGTTCTGGTTGGAAGAGACCTCCGAGATCATCGGGTCCAACCATTAAAATCCAAAGGCTGTGGGCTGAGGTTGCTGTAGAAAGTCTCAACTCCACTGCTCAGCATATGTGGTCATGCTCAAATTTTCCTTGAGAAAGGAAAGGAAAGGACTGGAAGTCTCCAGACAAAGCTGGGTGTGACTTGTGCTTGTAGCCTCAGCAGGGAGAGATGTGGGGCTTGTGTTTCAAGGAACCTAGGAAAGGTCAGCTCTGTTCACTCCTGCTCATGACTGTTGTACATGTGTGCTGGCAGAGAGCAGGGTAGCCAGAAAAAAACACTTTATCTTGTGCCACAGTGTGCTGCTTTACTTTCCCTTTGAGAGGGGAAGAAGGTAGGCTGAGAGAAAAGGCAAGCTGAAGGTATAAATGCAGAGGCTGACTCTGCCACCTACTACACTGGTCAGAACTGGTTCCTGGTATTCCTCTCTGGTTGCAAGCATGGATTGTATAATTTTATTTCGGGGCTATAAGTTCTCAGATGGGTACCACAATTCCTGCATATCACCAGCTTCGGCAGAGGGCCCTGGTTAGCTGATATGGCTGGCTAGATACTGAAGTGTCAGTATGATCCTTCTTGTGATGCCCTACTTGTCATCTGAGATGGGTGGGTTTGACTGCTGCATCTGTCTTTGACTCTTTCCCAGACTACACCAGCCATTTGTGAGGAATCACATCACTGGTTGAGTACATGACAGCAGGCTTTGAACTTCCCAAATCAGGCTTGTTAGTTGTGCTGGGGTTTTGTGCTGCCTAGAGTGCAGCTGTGCCCCAGTGGCATTTAAAAAACATCTCTAGCCCGAGGTCCTGTCTTCAACAGTAGTAAAGGCCACCCAATCGCTTGACTTTCCAAGTATAGTGTGAGATACCCCTAGCACCTTGATATATCCCCCTTTCAGTTGTCCTGGGCTCAAGAAGCCCCCAAACTAGAGGATGCATTTCAACAACTGTGCTTAGTAAGTCCCGACAGACACATTCCTGCTTCTACTCAAATTTTTCCAGTCCTCCTTTAACCCTCATTTGCACTCTTATTTCTACAATGCCTGATAGCAGCAAGCTCCTCATTCTGCCTGAAGCGCTTCCTCAGCTATGCCTGACTAATTGCATTGCTTGCTCCCCAGTGCTAGCATGATGAGAAATAATTGCTTCCAATTCACCTTCTCGATGCCACTGGTGGTCCTGTAGACCTAAGTTGTGTTTACCTCCCTTCTGCCTTGTTGTTTACATCTGCTTTTTCAGCCTGTTTTTACAGGCATGATTGTAGCACAAAACACTTCCTCTCTGTGTTTAACCCCTCCTCCTCCTCTCCCATTGCAGCTGGAACATCAGCTACAGTCTCTGAACTCTGAGCAGCTGGAGACCCGAGTGCAGAACGAAAGGCTCCGGCACCTGAATGAAAACCTGCTCGAAGAGCTGGAGAAAAGCAAATGGGAGCTGGAGGCAGTGAAGGGGCAATTACAGAAGCTCCAGAAAGAGGCTCAGCTTGAGCAAGAGCAGAAGAACAGGTGGGAATGGGCAGGGAAGGGGGTGTTCGGGCAAGGACCCAGGCAGAGAAGGAAGGGTGGGCAAGCAGTTAAAGAATAAGGATCTCTAATTAGAAGCCTTGGTCTCATCAGAAGATTGCCAGTCTCTTCTTGAGGAAAAGTAATAACATCCCAGTGGTCTTATGGGCCTAAACAGGGAGTGATACCACTAGTTCCCGCCTGCCTTAAGTGAGAAATGAATATGTTGATTGATATTCGGCTAGAAAAGCACTGTAAAAAATACAGAAGTTCCTCAGCCTAAAGGAGGCTTCTCCTCTGTCTATCTTCCAGTTCACCATTGCCTCTATAAAGTTCCTACAGATCCTCTTCTAATCACTTTTGTTCTTGTTTCTGGGCTTAATCTAATAATACTTAGCTAAAACATTGGGATGTTTCAGATCCAGATGGCGGTGAGCATCCTTCCATCTCTAGCAGCTGAGGAAACTGGAGTGTGAAAGGGGAAAATGGGTTGCCTGCCCTCACGTTGGAGGAGAACAGGAGAGCTGGGGTACAACCCAGCCATCCCAGCTCCTGCGGCAGTGCTGCTTCCTCTGAATCCTCCTGGCCCTTATCTTTGAGAATACCATGAGTGTCCCTGAGAAAGGGATCTTTGTATTTCCCCTCCCACTAACTTACTTCCCCCTTTAAAATCCCGTTTGCCCAGGGATGTGTTTAGAGTCTCCAAGAACATGCAGAAAGAGAAACAAAGCCTCCTTCGGCAGCTGGAGCTCCTCAGGTAAGAACAGGGCTGGGGGGAGGTGCTGAGCTCTTGTGCACGTAAGGGGCTGAGGTTTCAGCACTGTGCTCGTTTCTCCCACAGAAAGCTATGGGAGCGTATTCAAGCAATGCTCAGACGCTGCTTGTTTTTCTAGGTCCGGAGTCGTGCAATCTGGCCAGCTCTGCAGAGTACAGGCTGTGTTTATTTCACCAAGTAATCCCTCCACCTGGAGGAATTTAGTCTTTCCTGCTGGCTAAGGGACCACGTTGGAGGCCCATTTACCTGAGCTGGGATATAGGAAATCCCAACGTGGTCTGACAATAACTGACATCTTTATCTGTGTCCCAAGCTCCCTTTCTGGTCTAGCTTTCAAATGTTGGTCTTTACTCCATTTTTGATCAATGCTTCATTGTGTCTCTCCTGTGTTTTCCCTTTGGAGCAGAGAGGATGAACAAGAACTTCGAGATGAGCGAGATGCTTTCGAAGCCAAGAAGCTGGTTAGTCTAAGAAAGAAAATCCTAACTCCCAACCACCCTCCTTTCATCTGCTGCTGTTGCTGTCACCACTCGGGGGCCTGTCACTTCCACGGGGGACAATGACCTGAGCTCACAAGGCATGGTGTGGTGCTTAATACAGACTTGGCAGCACCCCTCTGCCCATGCTGGAGATGAGCTCTGCTGGTTGCTGTTGCCGACTGCCCGGGTTTAACCCAAGGCATGTTAGCTTGTGACTGTCACGCAGCCTCGTGCCGGGCTGCAGTGGGTGCTGCCTACTGCACACGTGGGGTCTGTGCATTGTGACAGGCACTAGGCACATGCAAGGAGGGGAGTGAAGCTGGATGCATCCCTGGAGCTGGGTGGAGAGGAAGAAGATGGATTCCCAGATGTGCTGTCGGCTGACAGGGCGTGGAGGGGCATGGGAAGGTTTTGAAGGTTCTCTGACCCCTTGAGTTTGTAGCAGATGTTGTCAGATGTTCCTCTGGGGCAGCTCCCCATTCCTGTGAACTCTGATGGGGTGGAGGTACAGTAGTGAGCCTTGTGTCAGAGGGCTAGGAGAAAGCAGGGGGCCTCTGACATCTGGAACAGTGAACTCCATCTCCAGCTTTTCCCAGTCTCAAGATAAGTACGAATATGTCACCTATTTTTAATTCTTATTATTTTTTCATGAAAACGTCTTTGTGTTCCCAAATGTCACTGGCAAGGCTGCTCTGTGCTCTTGGACCCATCCCTGCCACCGCATGTCTTTGCCTGCTCTGCCACCATGCCCCACTTGAAGGTCTGGAATTAGCTGCCTTGCAGTGAGGACAGGGAGTGGTAGGCTGCGAGAGGCTTTCTGGCTGGTGTGTAAGGGAATGTGGAAGGAAGCACAGGGATCGTGCCCAGATAGGGGACGAGATGCTCTGCTCGGGGAGAGGCCGGAGTTCTTCTCCAAATGGAGCAGCAGCTGTGTAAAACAACTTCAGTAACTGTTTTGGATGGAGGTGAGGTGTGTGCCTGTGCGTATGCGTTTCTGAAATCTGAAAGAAGATTTTTTTTCTTTTTTTTTTTTTCCCCTTTCCTCTATTTTTAAAGCTGCTAAGTATGTGTGTGTGCACCAGAGCTTCCTGCTCCCTCTCGGAGAAGTAATAAACACAGTCGCTCTGTAGCAGAGTCCAGTGCAAGCAGGCAAAGAAAATGGTTTGTTCTCCTCTTTCCATCCATAATGCTTCATCAGCTTCTGGGTTCCTGTGGGTGGGGCAGGTGGCCTGTGGAGACCATGGTTCAGGTATGTACCTCTGTGTGCAAAGCTTGTCTGCTTCTCCTCTGTTCTCCTCTCCTTTTCCCCTGCTAGGACCTGCTCAGGGCTGCTCTGAAACATGACAGTTGCAGGTGGACCTAAGAGAGAGCCTAGCAGAGAGAGTCATAGTACAGAGAAGCCGCTTTCTCCCTTCTCCCTGTGCTGGCAGTAGGGATGGGGCAGCAGGGTGAACTCCTCCTACCACCATTGCTCATCTGGCAAGGCAGTGTCGTGCTAGGCAGATGAGGCCTGTACTGGAGTAAGGTTTTTTCCTTTGTCAGCCAGGACGTCTTGTTGGCCACTCTCGTTTCAGTCCGCAGGAAAGCAGGGCTCCAAGAGATTGCAGAGGTGCTGCTATTGTCATACACCTGCAGAAGATCCGCTGTCCAGCCTGTCCCACTGTAAGGAGGAGAGAAAATAGCAATACTTCTCTGCAGCAGCAAAAAGGAGAGTCCAGCCTTCTGACGGGGATCCCTAGGGTGTGACACTCTCTCTGCCAGAGACTATCAATGCTTTTACAGGCTAAAAAGAAACCCAAGGCCTTAATACCCTCTGTTAGCGCTGGGAAGAGTTGTGTTATTTCTGTGAAATGAAGGTGTGATGAACAGTGGTTCTTTCATAGCAAAGATTTTGAAGTGGTTGGAAGGAGGAGTTGGGCTGTACACGGCTGATAGCAACCCAGCCACTGCTCCTTTGCACTTCTCAGTGCCCAGCTTAATACCTTGCTCTTCATAAGAGTTTCTGGCCTTGCCAGGGTGGACAGACCCTGGCCCCACAGCACTGTGGGGCACTGTTTTGCCCCAGTGGCTAGGTCACAGATAGCAATGTGTGGCTATTTCTGCCTGTGTGCGAACCACTGCTGGGTGCTTTTAAGACCCAGGAGTTGCAGGTTCAGTTTCACACCCATGACCCATCTGGTTATGGAGATATACTTGCATGCTGTATGTTGACAGAGCAAATTTCATGTCTGCTCATCAGGAAGAGTGTTTTGGGACTTTGACTGCATTGGACACATATTTGTATCTCACTGATAAACCAGCATTTTTCCCATCCAAAATGCTTGTACATGGGCTGTTGTTGTGGAATCCTTACCACCAGGTGTTGTACAGCTGTGATGTTGCGTCTGTCCCTTTACCATCCCAGTGAAAAGCCAAATGTTACACAAACTTGGCAGGCCAATAAAGCATGGCAGAACCAATGGCAAAACGTGCCCCGTTGTTTCTCTTTTCTTACCCAGGTACGTACTCTGCAGGCTGTTCCTCTCCAGGTAGGGTGGTGCTGTAGCAGATTGCCTGGGAGTGCCTTTGCTCTGCAGGTGATTTGAAGGTTGCGACTCAGCTCTGGTGGGCTGTAACATGATTTCCTTGTTCCTATGTGTCTAGAGAGTGCCCTTGAGTGAACCTCCTCAAACCCTGAAAACATCCTGCTCCATCCCCACTGGAGAACCACTGGTTGGCTAAACCACAGCCTGATATCAGTGTTGACCGAAGGGTCGCTATGCACTTGGGGGTCCTTTCCCTTGGAAGATACGTGCCCCACAGTTGTGATCCTCTCAGTGCTGGATTGTTTCTGTGTCTGGAGCTTCTCTTGAACACCAGTTTTATATGTAAAAAATGTTTTGTCCCCGTCCCGCCCCCCCCCCCCCCCCCCCCCCCCCAAGTTCCTGGTTGGATGAGGTCCTCTGTGGAGTCTAGAGTGTCTCCTTTTGTTGGACTGCATTGCAGTAAAGGTGTCCTGGAAGTTCTGGCCAACAGACCAGCTTCTTAATTTTTTGCCTTTTAAAATAAGCCAGGGGTTCTTGAAGAAGTAATCTTCATAGTCCTGCCCTGGGATGTGAGCAGCACAAACGAAGGCCTCTCCAGAGCTGCCTGCAGGTGTCTGGTCAGTTCAAAACTGCTGCCAGAGGCAGATCTGGCAGGCAGCAAGCTCTTCTTTCCTCACCTTTACCCCCAGAAATTACTTGTGAGGACATGTCAGAAATCTCCAGACTTACAGAGCGAGTACATCTCCCTTTCCCCCAGCACCAAGGTGGTGGGCACCTTGCCATGCTGTCTCTCACTTCGTGTTTTGCATGTGTAGCCAGTGCAGTTAGCCAGTCCGTTTGGGGGTGAGGGGGGGGCTAGGCTTTAGCATAGCATTTGGGGGAGTTGGCAGGTAAATCCTCTCTCTGCCACAGGATTTCCTGCATGATCTCAGGCAAGTTGCTCATCTTTGACTCTGCTGGGGATGACAAAGCTGCTGCATGGGGGGAAAAGGGTTGTGAGAGGAGTTGTCCTGCTTTCTGCTTCTCTGGGCAGCTGGTAAACACTGGTTGTAGGGAATGTGTAGTGTGAGGTAAGTAGGAGGGAAGCATGGAGAGGGACGTTCGTGTAAGGCAGAACATGTGCATTGCCCTTTGCAGAGTGGTCTCCTTCCCTTCCTATGGTGCATGTGCAGCTCTGGGTGAGTAGCGGTGCAGGAGGGGTACTAGTGCCTTCTGAGGAAGGGGCAATTGGTCTGTCCCACAAAACATCAGCATAGTAAAAAGGCAGGTGGGGAAAGAGTGATTCAGCTGTGAGACCAAGTGGAGAACAAGACACAGAAATAAAAGCTCTGGCTGGCTCGAGGAAGAGTTCCATTTGGGGCACCACCATTTTTGATGGATATTGTTGCAAAGGGGAAAGCGGCAACAGTGATGCCTTCTTGCATGAGTTAAATGAGCTGAACTGAGAAAAGCAAGCGCTGTGCTCACCTCTGTTCAAGCCTGCTGGTGGGGCACTACCACTTCGTGGTGCAGGGCCGCAAGGGCTCGAGCCTTGCCTCCCCAAAGCGGTCTGCGGAGGTGGCGAGTGGTTGAACTGGGGCTGGTCAGGTTCCTGGGTCCTAATCGCATTTTTCATCCCTTCTCTTTTTGACTTCCAGGCGCCTCAGAGCAAAAAGCCCCTGTTGAAGAAAGGGTCAGTGCTAGGCAGTTACCTGCTGGACGACAAGCCGGTCAAACGGTTAGATGGGCATCTGTGTTGTGTTCGTGGTGTCAGTCTGTGCCCGCTGGAGTACCCTGTCAGTCAAGCTGTGTCCTGTGTCTAGTTCTCCCACCTTGGTGCTGGCTGGTTTTGGGAGCATGGGGGGTGCAGCCTGACTGTGGCCGTAGCTGCCTCTTGGCATCAGGCACACCAGGCCTCCCCTTCAGCCAGGGCAGGCGAACATGTCTGTGTGGCCAAGGCCTTTTTTTTTTTTTTCCCCACTCTATGTACAGGCAGTACAGTGGCTTCAATACCCACATACGCCTGCTTGCCTGAACTGCACTGGCATTAAGCATCAGCCCTTGCAAACTACTTGTGTGACTGGCACACTGGTACTGGCCAAATGCCTTGTTCGTCTGAGAGGCAGGGGAGGCCAGCCCAGCCCTGACCTGGCTTGGAGCTGGATCTCCCCTGCAAATGCTGGCCCCAGACAGGTTTTAAAGGCAGCACACTTCCCTGTTTCCTACCAGGTCTCTGCAGAAGGTTCCACTGCTTCCCAGTTTCTCCTGGTGCCAACCAGAGACATAGGTCTAGGCTCAGAGTTTCTTCCAGCTTCAACTCACCCTTAACGCTTGCACTTCTGGTAGTGGCATTTAAGAATTGAGCTTCAGGCTCCTGGGCTCATGGACTGATGGAAAACCAGGTGAACTGTGGAGCAGGGCTGATTCTTGAGCCCAGGCTGGGAGGTTGCTTGGATAGGTCTGAGGCAGAGCTCTTCCATGGCTGTGTGACTGGCAGATATGCTATCCGTGGGATCAGACACCCAAGTTCTCCCATTCTCCTCCCCAGCTATTCCTTACAAAGATCCTGCTAGCTGCTGCTGGCATAAACCCACCAGAAAGGCTTAACAGGTGGAGAAGTCTGGTAGTGAGGGTGATGTGAGAAGGAGAGAAGTATTTGTTGGTCCTGTCTCTGTCCCAGTGCTGCGTCATACCACATTGCTTAAGAAACATGAATAAAATCCATTAGATCTGGAGTCACTGTTCAGAAAGCTTTGTGTTTGTCCCTTTTTTCTCCCCCCCTTGAAGAGGCTTTTGAGTCTCAGCCCCTCATTCCTGCTATTCCTGCCAGCCCTGGGAGATGGGGACTGTTCCCCTGAGCCTGAGCCTGAGCCTGGGAGGATATGTCTATTTCCCATAGGGACAGGTTCCAGCTGGCCTGGCTCTGGGCTGGCATTTGGGACAGATGCAGAGAGGACAACCAGGAATGTGAGCTTCCTTTCACAGAAACAGTGTAGGCATGGCAGCAGGTGAATTTTGCAGCCCTGATGAGGTGTACCTGCAGGAGCAAGACAGGAGAGTTGTTGCCTTGATTCCTGCACTAGTAGCAAGAGACAAATGTTGCAGAGAGAGATGGGATGGATGTGCTGCCTCTGAAGAGATTGACTGTAGTAAGCCTCTGGTCTCTCTAATTTGCTTCCAAATGCAACTTCCTGGCCAATGAAGGCAACGGAAGCATCTGTGGTGGATAAAGCCCTTTGAGTTCTAAGCCTTCTCACTCCCTTCATCTAGTTCTTTAACCATGGAAAGCCAAGGCAGAGCTAAGATGCTGCCTTGCTCCTCAGCAATGATTCCAGTAGTTTAAATCAGTTATTCTAGCTGTTCTTTTGAAGACTGTTCCTCCGCTTACCATGCCAGCTCTGCCCTCAGTGAACAAAGTGCATCAGCCTGCTCTCGTGTAGGCACAGTCAATGCAACACCTATTCCCCACTACCACAGCTTGGGCAGGGGGCCTGAGGATTTCTTGCTGTTGAGAGCGCAGCATGGCTGGTTGGAAGCTCTATAAAACAAACATCTTTCAGGTCCTGGCTCCCTTACCTCGGGCCAGGGGTGAATGCAGGCCAGAGCAGAGCCAACACTAGGCAGAGTGACCCTGGTGTGAGCATGCTCACTGCGGTTTGCACACCTGTGGCAGGTTTCTGCTGCCTGAAGTCAGTAAGACTGCTACAGCAGTGCTGGGAAGTGATGGGCTTGTTTCCTGGAGCGTGGCTGTGTGCCTTCAGCAGAGGGCAGTAACACGCGTGCACACCGCACACGGCCTCCCAAGGACCATCAGCCAGCCCTCGCCCTACTGCCTGCAGTCAAACCCCTTTTCACTAACCTCGAAATCTTTGTTACTTCTTTTTGTTTTGTATTTGGTAATACAACACAATTTTTTTTTTTTTTTTTAAATAATATATTTTTCCTGTTGCCACTTTTGTATGCTTAGCCTCATTTTTCAGTACTGGGGGAAGCAGGAGGCAAGGAATCCTTCAAAAATCCAGAAGGTGGGAATTTTTATTAAAATTAATGAAATATATGTCAGCGCATATGGGTACAGCATAGCTCAGGTGAGCTGTCTCTCTTTCCCTAGGGGTGCCGCTGATGCCTTAGTCACAGGGAGTATGGGGAGTGTATGTATGAAGTACAGTTCCTGCAAGCGTTGCACATGCACTAATTGGATTGCATTGGTTGTTTTGGGAATTTGCAACCTCCTCCTCTCCTCCCCCCCCCCCCCCCCCCCCCCCCCCCCCCCCCCCGATTTGTGGTGCCTGTGGGCTTTAATACAGACAACTGGCCTCTGCGGACCTTCCCTTCACCTTCCCGGTGGATGTGGCAGTGGAAGAACCCAACAGAAAGAACTCTAAATACTTGCCAGGCAATGGGACATGGGTGAAGCCAGGAGAAGGAGGCAGCACAAACTTCGGAGAGAAGAGCAGAGACGAGGAGAGATGGTCATTGGCAGCAGATGCTGAGTGGTTGAAGATGACTTTGAGGGGTGATGCTGACTGTAGAAAAAATGCAGATGGATTAGATGATGCTCCATTGCCTCCTAGAGGACAGCCTGTTGGTACCGAAACCAGGGTGAGTCTAATTACTTGGGGACCTTCCTCAAACACCTGCTAGCAGGGACTTGAGGGTTTCTGACTCTCTTCCCATCTAACTCCAGCTCCATAGGTTTAAAGTGCAGGGGTCCAGTGCCTAAATCAAAGCACAGTCTGCAGCTGGGCTTTTCAAAACTGCATCCCTTTCTTCCATTGTAGCTCCAGGCACTGGAACCAGCCAGCTGTTCCCCAGACCGCATCTTTAAAGTGGTGTTTGTAGGGAACTCTGGCGTTGGGAAGAGTTCCTTCATCCACCGCTTCTGCTATGACAGGTTCTTGGCTGAGCTCAATGCAACCATCGGTAAGTAACAGAGCTCCTGACTCATCTGGCTAAAAAGGGTGGGAAAGTCAGCCTGGACACATGCTTTTTGTCCATATTTTAGCCCAGCTAAAGGTAAAGATGGTCCCTCTCCCAGTTTCAAATCAATCTTGCAATTTCCCTGAACTAAATAGTGTTGATCTTGGCCATTAGCCTTGCAATGGCAAGCTGCTCTCTCCCCATCCTATCTTACGATTATTGTTACCTTCCTGACAGGTATCGATTACCAGGTGAAGAGTCTGACGGTGGATAACACCCAGGTTGCCTTACAGCTGTGGGATACAGCTGGACAAGAAAGGTAAGCCATTTCTGTGAGGATGCTCTACTGCCAGGCTCAGTGTAGGAAACAAGGAAAGGGGAAGAGTGCGTACACTTGGTTTCTGTCTCTGGGAAAACCGTTAGCTTCAGAAGGACCAGAGATGTCGCAGCAGCTATTCCAGTGTTGAACCAGCAGCAAAGGTCTGTTTTGGAGACTTCTAGAAGCTGTGGCTGCGAAGCAGGGCCAGGGGAGATCGCTCTGAGGACTGACGGAAAAGTAGTTTTCCATATGTCTGACCTGCGTGCTTGTGGCTTCAGGTAGTCTATCTATAAATCACTGTATGGTGTGGGGTTTGAAGCTCCTCTAGCCCTCAAAGCTCTCCTGCATCAGCCTGCTTCTGGGAAAAGCTGCAGGACAGGGCTGCAGATTAGGATAGAAACGAGGGCTCTGGATAAACATCCTGTTCTCAGATTCAGTTGTGCTACTGCTGTCCCCAGCTGCTCACCACCACTTGCTATTCAGAGGGTGGAAAGGAGTGTGTGAACCTTTCCAGATCTGATTCAGACAAAGCCAGCTGAATTAGTTTGATCTGTGGGGAAAGTGATTTGAACTACCCTGCTGGACTCTGTCAGTGAGGTTATTGGCCCCTTCCACTGTCCCTTCTGCTGATAGACTCATGGAAGTGATAATCCTTGGTAGAGGGGCAGTATAGCTTTTTGTGACAGTGAATACAGGTTCCCCATTTGAAGGCCTCTAGTTTCAAAAGTATGGGCCATCACTAGATGTTACTAACACTGTTGGTGAGGATCAGAGTAGTAGAGGACACACTTGACCCTCATCTGCTACTGGAGATGAAGGCCCACCACTACCTTCATGTAAATAAGACTTTATTTAGGATGCACTCTGAAGCTGAAGAGGAAAAGCTATTTCAAGGGGGCCATTAACCTCAAGAGCCTGGCAAAAATAAATACTGGGTATTTTGTGCTAAATATGTTACAGGGGCAGGCCTTCAGGAGGCAGCTGAGGTCATGGGAATATTATAATCCTGAGCTGTGCCAACAGAGTGATGATGCTGTCTACCTCAGTCAGCTAGACCATGCAGACCTGGTGGGAATGTACAAAGTAGGAGTATCTATTGAAAAGCAAACTATTTCTTCCAAAATCAAGCTTCATGCTGAAGAAATCATGATTTTTGAGTGGACTCCTGTGGTTATTTCAGTGCTGAAGCCGAGCAGTAAGGGGAGCTGTTATGACATGAAATGTGACATTTTACTGAGGCCAGATTGCATCAGAGGCCAAATTCAAGATATTGTCTCTGCAGAAGGACCTTTAGGGTAGGCCCCTGCAGCATTAGCAGGTCTTAGACGTGCACTTGCAATAAAGAACTTGGCTCAATGCTGATACTGAATAGGAGACCTGGGAAGAAGCAAAAGCTTTTCTTTCTTCTAGAGAAATATTAATTACTTCTAATTGGAGATGTCCAACTGTGAATATCCTACGGAAGAGATAGAGGAACCCTTTGGAGCATGCAAGGAGAACTCCTTGGTGACTTCACTGAGAGCGGTGCATGCTACATTTGATGTTTCTTCTTGAACATCTAGTCTGTCCTGTAGTTCCAGAGGCGCACCTTCACTGCGAAAGATAGTCTGTGCTTTCTCAGTTGGGTAGTTGCCAGAATGTCATGCCCTTACTGTAGTGAGAAAGAACAGGCTTCGGGCAATCATCTGAAGAGTTCAGGAGGGTCACTACTTGCTGTAGGTTTTCTTGGCTCTTAATAGAATAGGAGAGCTTGTTATCCTGTGCAGGGCTGAAATACACAGCTCTCCAGTGAGATCTCAGTACTTGTATTGCATTTAATTCCATCAGTTTGCAGTCAGTGTGGTTATATCATGGCCCTGTCACAAACTGCTTACAGATTTTAAGGTAGATTTGGTTTTGTTTTTTTTGCTGGGTTTTGTTGTTGTTGCTGTTATTGTAATTTATTCCCAAAATACAAGTCTATGGTTCTAACCACAAAGTAGATGTCTGGTGGGAATTTCTCCTGGAAATTGTGTCTAACTGCTGATTTTATGTATGATGGCATTGCTTTATAGATTCAAAACTGGAACAGACTGTATTGATGCTGAGATCTTAATTGCTGTTTTGGCAGCAGTGGGGCAGACATTATGCATGCCTAGTTTATACTGTAGTACAGCTTAGTCTGCAGATTCTTCCAGAGTCTAGAGAAAGGCCATGTTTTTTCCATCCATTTCCCTTTTTACAGGCAATTACCTTTTCCTATCCCACCTAAACAGATTCTTCTGTTTCTTTCCTCCTGACCTGCAAAGGTCTTTCTTCCTGCTTTCTCAGCACCATGCATTTGGAAAGACTCCTGCTTACCCATGGCTGCCTGGCCTGCCTCAACGGTGCAAGGATCTGACCTGTCTGTCACCAGTCTGTACACACCAGTCCCAGTGGACACATCTCGTGCACAGGGGCTGCCAGGCCTTGCAGAGAGCCTGCACTAAAAGACAGATAATCCCATTCTGTTTCTTGACATTACACAGCCGTGGTTCTGAGAATGCCTTTGGTTTCGTTTGGGCTCAGGTTTCGGAGCATTACCAAGCAGTATTTCCGGAAGGCGGATGGGATTCTGGTGATGTATGACATTACGGCTGAGTGCTCCTTCACGGCGGTACGGAACTGGATGAGCAGTGTCCAGGTGAGAGCAGGGCCTCAGGTCTCTAACGCTGGTGGTGCTGCTGCTGCCTTGCTCCAGACTAGCTCCAACAGTCCGTTTGGAAGTGACGTTCTCTGATGCCCAGGAGGTCCTATTGACCTTGGGAAGATGAATTATCAAAGCAGATGCTATGCATACTGCCTGTGGCAGTCAGTTTGGGACCAGGGGCTTCTTTTTGAAGATACCAAAGCCAGTGGTAGCCCATTAAATGAGGGAGGGTTGTTTCTATGGCAGAATGTGGTGGGACTTGCCAAAACAGTAGCGTGTGTTTGTAAGCAGCCCATGTGCATTGACAACATCTCTTAAAGGTGGTCACATCACACCTGTGCTCAGGCAAGGAGATCTCCTGGTGTCTGGCTTATGCACGGGAAAGGGAGATGGCCCTGGTGCATTTAGGCTCAGACCTGCAACATGCATGCACAGCGCTTCGCACAACCACACCCTGACTCTGCTTTGAGATTTCTAGATGAGACTGAAATACTAGTAATTGCTTTTCTTTTTCATCATTTGCTTTGACAGTTGATTTTTTTTTTTCTTTTTTATTTGGTGACTGTGTGTTAATACTGTAGTCTGCTCCCCTGCTTAATAAAAAACTCTTAATAAAAGCATTCATCTGTGGCTTGTATCTGCCAGGGGAGACAAAAATACCTGTCCGTATAATTTAAATAAGTTGTGTGTAGATGACTCAGAGCTGAGGGGAAATTGCCAAGGGTGGTTTTGTTTTGATTGTGCTGAGTCTCAAAACCCAAGATTTAAGTGAAATGAATAAGCATATGTTGGAGGTTTCTAATATTATTAACTTCCACTGGCCTGTTGCAGGGGGGGTGGTGGGGTTGCAGGGGTGGGCGGAGCAGGGAGCAGGGAACACTTAGCTATTTCTTTGGACTCTAAAAGATCAAAGGTTAAGATTTTCAAAATTAACCAGCCTCTGAAAATCAGGCTCCTTTCAGGAAGGTTAAAGTGAGCACACAGAAAATCAAAGCACCTAAAACCTGCAACTTTTAATAATCTCTCTTCTTTTCCTTTCCCCATCTTAGTATTTATCTTACTTTGAAGCTGTTCAGGTATTGTGAGTCATCCAGGGCAGTCAAGTTTGGAAATAACTTCGAGCCCTGTTCTGCAGTCCTTACTGTGGTGATGTTCTAGTGAGCCAGTGGAACTAGAGAGAGTTTTACCAAAGGTAATGGGCTCCAGGAATTGCCAAGGAATAACAGTTCCTACAGAGACCCTATACAAGAGTTGAAAGTTGCTTAACTTGCTTGGCCAGTGGATTTTCAGCAAGGGATAGCTGAGTTTAGGACAGCAAATCAGATGAATAGTACCACACATACACACAAAAATTATTGAACTTAATAAGAAGCTCCGCCTGAACTTAAATTCCCAACAGCCTATAGGGCAAACTGCTTTTCTTTAGGCTTGTTATTTCCCAGAGAGGAACTTGTGTCCTGTCTTCCCTCTCTCAGCATCCCAGCTGTACATACCAAACATTTGAAATACATTCCCATAGTTCAAGCTTCCTTCCACAAATCCCTGTGGCTATTTGAGGAATGGTCCTGATCCTGCTGCCACTGAAGGTCTTGTTTGCATGAGCTGGAACAAGATCTGCTCCAAGATATTTCCCTCCCTCAGCTGAATCTCTAGGGTGCTTTACTTTGTTTCTTTTGCAGGAAGGTATCGAGGATGGAGCTGTGGTCTTTCTGCTTGGAAATAAAACGGATGCTGCGCAGAGAGAGACCCGGAATGTGCCCAAGGTGGAGGGGGAAAGGCTGGCGAAGGTGTGACTCTGTGCTCTGCTGCTGGACCTGCTCTGCAGCCTCCCTCCAGCTGTGAGCAGGGCAGCCTGGCTGGCAGGAAGGCCTTCTTGGAGCCATTTCCCAGTATGGTACCTTCTCCCCCCCCCCCCCCCCCCCCCCCCCATTTCTCCAATGCAAACATGTACCGAGGTCCATCTGGTACCAGGGAAGATGAGGGGGTAACCAGCATGTGGCAGACAACAGCCCTTGAGGCATGCTCATGTATTTCTCTTGAGGCTTGATGCCTCCTTACAGTGATGCTGAGAGGAGCACGCATGGCTGTTTTCCCATTTGAGGACTCCCCTAATGCATGCTCTGCAAAATCATCCTGCCTCCTTCCTCACTCCCTGCGTCTGTGTGCCCACTGGTACCTTAGCCCCTGGGTGGGGGGAGGCAGGGTTTCAGAGGTGTTCTACATCTTCTGGATTCCGCAGCACAAAGGTAAGGGAATCCAGGTACCCCGGGCAGATGTTTTCTCTTCCCAACTAACTCCCCAGGTGTTCCCTTTTGGACACTCTGGCTGGGCCCCCAATGCTGAAAAAGCATCTCCTTTTCCTGGGTTGGTGAGCAGGGTGTGCGCCCCAGCAAGGCGGTAACAGCCACTCTCCTGGACCCAACTGCTCCCAGCAGAGTTCCCGGCAGTGAGGGTGGGCCAGCTCCCAGGGGTGTGGGTGAATGGTGCGGGAGAGCTGGCAGCCAACATGGGAGCTTGCTGTGCTCTCTGGCAGGAATACAAAGCTGTCTTCTACGAGTGCAGCGCGATGACTGGCTACAACATCATGGAGCCCATGCTGCACATGGCCAGGTCAGTGAACAGGAACGGTCACCCTGGGATACTTCCCCAGCTGTAGGTGATTGGTGTGGGCTCTCCTGGAGAATGGGCAAGAAGAGGGGGTTGTCAGAGACTGACTTTCTGCCATGTCACAAAAAAGACAGAGCAATGTGCTCTTCCCCCTGACTCCAGGTCCTTGTCTTCTGTGCCTGGAGAGCACCAAGTGTAAACTGGACATTATCACATGCAAAGCTTTGTCTGGCAGAGCTGGCTGTTGAAAGATTGGGAGTTTAATTTGAATATTTCATCACAAAAACCTTGTGTACTATCCCAGATTTTAAGTTGCCATTTTCAGTTTGAAGTCTGCATGCATCCATAAGGGTTTTTTCTTCCTTATCTTATTAAGCGTTATAGAGAATTTTGGTGGCAATATTTTTAAAGGGAGGTAAGACACTTTGTAAGGCTTGAAAGAAGTTTGCTCTAAGATTTTTAGTTTTTAAAAAAGCAAGTAGTTTGGAAAAAAGTCTTTGAAAGGTTGCAAGAAAAATATCCTTTTGTTTTCTTTTATCCCTTCACCTCCTGACGCATCCTCTCTGTTAAACTCACAGCAGGACTTAGCTGTTCATTAACTGGGATGATTTACTTGCTAGCTAGGTAAATCACGTCTCCCATAGCGTGTGCCTTCTGCGTGCTTTATTACCATGCTGCTGCCGGAGATGGCCCAGACAGGTGAAACAAACAGCCCAGGATTCTGCCAGTGTGGGAGCTTGGGTATAAGGCACCGACCACTCACGCCCTGGTCTGATGCTCTGACTACTAAGCCATGCTGTCCCCTCTTGTATGTGTCCAGTTTCTTTCCCTGTTCCTTGCAAATTCATGCTCATTTTCTGTGTGTGGTTTATCAAGCCCAACTTCCAGAGAAACCCAGTCTTTGGGCCAGTCACTTCTTACAATCCTAAATGTCCCGGGCTGATGGGGAGCAAAGGGCAGAGCCAAATGCATTGGCAGGAAGATCTCAGTAACCAGGTTGTGTTCTTTATCTGTGCTGCTTGTTCCAGGTTGCTGACAGCACAGGAAGACAGGCAGAGGGAGAATGCCCTGCAGCTGGAAGATGTCAGCAGGAGGAAAGGGTGCTGCACATAAGGCACATCGATGTGTCAGCAAGAGACATGTGCCAACACCATTTCATGAAGCTGGGGTTCCTTTCAAGCAAGCCGAATCTGATGGTATCAGCTCTGCAAAGACTAGGGGAAGCTGCAGCTTTTCCCCATCTGGGAATTTCAAGGCACTAAATCAGGCCAAAATGTGCATGTAATCTGCACTGTTCCATTTCCCAACTCTGCACACAGCCCTGGTCTCTGGAGGCCTCTATTTCTTTGGGGGAACTTGGCTGGTCTTTACTAATAGCACAAACTTGGCCTTCTGTCTGGAGAGGTTGCTTCCCTGTAAAAGGATGAAGTCTTGTTCCTTTTCTTTCTGGCAAAGAAGTGGCCTAACAGCAGAGAGTGGAGGACACAGTGGGTGCTGTGTTAAATAGAATTTTAGTGTAAGAGAGAAAGAAATTATTTGACATTTGGGCTAGCTCTAGGTAGTGATCCATTCGTCTCAAAGAGCAGCATCTCCTCCTGGTTCTGTAACAGCAGAGCCCAGCTGACAGCCTGCTGCAGTCAGCGGGAAAACCTCCATCAGTTCCCGTCACATCTGGATCAGGCCCTATATTTACTGCGAAATTTGGTTTGACTTGCCAATATTGTAGTTAACTGATTCCATATGTGGATATAGTATGAACTGATAAACTGAGTAATCCCGATGGCTTTCTTCACTTTGTTACCCTAATGGACCTTGTCACTGTCCCTCTCTTACTGTTTACAGCACACAGAGCAGTTGCCCTGGGACTCGCAGGCGCTGGCACGTGCTGCTGATTCATAACCCATTGCCGGAGCTGTGCTGTACATACTAGGGGGTGCCATATATAGCCTGTTTTAAGGCTAAATGCTGCTCGTTTCCTCCCATTCTCTTATCCTTTCCTGAAAAATCTCCAGCAACTGGGAACTGACTTACTTGCAGTACTGAAAGATCCCACCCTGCTAGCTTGACCACGGTGCTTTCAAACATGGGCTGGAAGCACAAGGCAGCTGCGCGTGTGAAACACGCCTAGTGAGGCTTTTTCTCTTGCGGCGACCTTGTGCAATAACCTCACTTTCCTGGTGAAGGGCCTGAGAAAGAGCAGGACTGAACCTGTTCCCATTGGGAAAGGGGCCTTCTTGTCACCAAGGAGCGAGGCAAAGCAGGGCAAGGGGAGGCACGGGCTGAGGTAGGAACTGGCCTCAAAAGTGCGCCTCTCGGCATAGCTGCCGCTGTGCCTGGGCATGAAGCCCCTGCTGTTCTCTGGGGTGTGATGCTTTCTGGTTTGTAGCTCAGTTGCTCTTAAAGCCTTGTAGGACTAAATAAGCTTTTTTTATAACGTCCCGTTCCCTGTCTTTTTTGGACCTGTTCCTGTATGTGACTGACGTTTTAGGCACAAGATGAGATACTGCAGCTGTGAAGCAGTCCCCCCAACCTTGCAGCACAGGGAAGTCCTATATTTATCCACTGTCCTTCCTCTCTTGGGATAATGTGATTACTCTGAATGTCTGTTTATTGCACAAATTTCTCTGGGAATATTCCATGCAGGAAAAGTGCTCTGAGTCACCTACAGCCCTTCAGTGTTACAAAGAATTTCCATGGTTTTTCCCAGTGCCCCTTACTCCTGATAAGAAAGAGGACATTTTCCTCCGGAAGAGCAGGATTCCTGACTAAAAGGAATAACTAAAAGTAATAAGCTCCTGCTCAGTCCTTATTGCTGGCTGGCTGTGGTTTACACTGTGTTTAACTGCAGTACCAGAGACTGGGAATCAGAAAGTTAGAAGAGGCCCTGAAAGAGCCAGGGCTGCTGGTGTGGAGTCTACGGTAACACCAGCAGTGCTGCCAGTGAAACTGCTTGTGTTTGCAAGAAACGATGTTTGGAAGGGAAATCCTCTCTGTTTTCAGAAAGCACCTGTAATCTGAACACAGACATGGCTTTCTGGCTTTCTAGCCAATGTGGGCGTGAAGGAGCACAGACATTATCACCTGTTGAATAGGTCAAACCCAGTACCTGAGTTGGTGGAGCTGCTGTCAATGATTCCTCTGCATCATGCTCCAGTTTCAGGTTAATAAGGAGTGGCGCTGACTAAGAACTGGCATCTTTGGTTGGGGCACATCAGTAATGCTAACATTTACATACCTGCAGCAGCAGGATTTGGGAAGTTGCTCCAGAAGGAAGACAGCAGTAGCCAGTCTGCTAACGCGGTCTGAATGCGCACCTCCCACGCTGTGTACAGAGCACATGAAAGACAAAGGCGTGAAATACAGCTGACACACAAATACGGGCCGGTCTATGTATTACCTTTATCAGTGCTGTCATATTGCAATGGTTTCTTTTAATGTACAACCTTAAGCATGTTTTCTTAGTGTGCAAGCAGAGTATTGGCAATAAAGAAATGCTGTCTTACAAATGGTTGTGTTGAGAGATTTTTTTCAGGTGCTGCAGGAGATTCAGCCTCCCTTCTTCAGTGGCTGATTGTAGCGTGACCTCCCCTTCTTGCTGCTCAGGAAGTGCTGAGAAGCCTGTCCCCAATGGTGGTACAAATGGGAGGTTTATAACTAGGGAGAGAGTTGATCAGGAACCCATGCCCTGCCATGAAGGCAGCACAGGACCAATTCATCTCCAGTCTTTTTTTTTTCACCTCTTTCAAGCAGCCAGAGTCCAGCTGATCAGGAAAGGCAGAGCAGGGAGGAGAAAAAGGGGAGACGCTTCCCCAATGTCTGGGGGCAGTGTAGTGCTTTCAAAGACGGCACATTCTCACTTTGTACCTGTATTTTTAGAACTAAACATTTATTTTAATAATGTCCCACGCATCCTTTTCACTGGAGTTAGGAATTTGGTTGGTTTTAATCCTTGTGCCCTGGCATGGCTCCAGCTGGATGTTTGTGCATTACAGAACTAATCTTTCTGCAGATTTGACCACAGAAATTATTACTCATTTCCCCTGATATAAATTGATAGCACAGGAAGTAGTTCACTGTAACATCTTTTCTTAGCAGGAACAGGGTGGACTTTTGTTTCAACCATGACAAATTGGCACAGAGTTTGAGCAGGTTGCGCTTGGACAACAGTAAGCACCAGGGTAGGTTTTATTGCTGGATGGTCTTTTGTTGTCTCTCTGCACAAAATTTAAATGTCCTGTTGGAAGACCCAGACAGTTACAGTCTAGAGAGGCAGGTTGTTAGTTTCTAAACCTGATACCAGATAGACTTTCCACAGAATTCCTAATTTTAGTACCTGCCCATTTTTGTAAGAATCTTTCCTGCCTCTGAATGGAAGCCCTGGGAGCAGCCACCCTTTGCAAGTGACTGCTGGAAACTGCAGCATAAATAAAAAGCAAATAATGGGAATATTCTGAGGCATGAGACGAGGGAGGACACAAAATAGTCTCTGCCTGGGGGCTTGTTCCTGCGCCATATTGGCTGCAGTCCCTTAGTGGACAGGTGACTTTTTGCACATAATCTGTAAGGCATTTTGGAATCATATCACAAGAAAGTACTCTTCTTATAGCCTGGGCAGCCTGATCCTGGCCCATGCAACTGTGCAGCTGTGTATACAAGTAGATCTATGGGCAAAGGCGAAAAAAAACAGCACGTCTGATAAGCAGCCACAGTCCCACAAAGCTCTGCACACAGGCAAAGGGACCGCACTCTGCCTTGCGTTTCACTTGTCTCTTTCATGTTAATATGCTAAGGATAAGCATAACAGGATTAGCCTGACAGCATCTCTTTGAAAAGCCAAAACAGGGCTGAAGAGAGAGCATTAAGCCACAGTGTTAAGTTTAAAGCTTTCCCACAGGACAAATGCAGGAATTGCAAAGGTTTGGGATGTTGTTTTCTTCTACCGTCTTTATTCCAGCAGCCTGAACTCCAGGGCTGTTTCTATTTACACACATTTAGTCGGTTCCTGCTATGGGGATCATGCAGTCTCTCACACATTATTTTCTGTCCTGTCACCTTCTTCTGTTTGTGTCTTTTCATGCTTTTTTTACTTGTTAATTGCTTAGTCCATATAAATATTGACCAAGTACTTAAGCTCCAAGTATAAATCTATCTCATAGCTCATGCTATACACACCTTTAAATGCTCTATTTGGAAATCTCCTGCTTCGCGCCAAGAGATCCACAGTCCCGCAGTTCAGAGCTTCATTAACTCTTTGAGCCACCGTCAGTCTGCTCATTACTTACCTGGCTGTTTATGAGTCACACAGAAATTTCAGCTGGCGCAGCTACAATAATCCGGCTCCAGACTCTTCAGGCCTGCAAGGCATGCTTTCTGTGCATATCAAGCCATGTGGTTTAACAAGGCCTTGATCCTGCAAGCACAAGTGTAGCTCTGCACTTCTTCTGAACTGACTAGTCCACAGGAGACCTGACCACGCAGAATTAGTGTTTTTCAAGGTACACATGTATCTCCAGTAAATATTTATTACTCCAGTAATAAGCTGAGGATTGGGAGGTAGGGGGTCCTGTGGTATGTCTCACCTTTACCTGCAGGCTCTCCCAAGCACACAACTGCCGTGCAGGCAGCAGTTGTGCCTAATTACGCCCATCTGCTGACCCAAATCTGCCAGGGCAGGAGGTTACGTTCTTTCCCGTTTGTATGTGGTATCTCTGGACACGGCAAGAGGGCAGTGGGCCAGTGTGGCTGGCTACCCAGGACTCCACGAAGGATGGCTGGGGCCTGGGGCAGGGGCTCGCCTCTCTTCTTGCCTCCTGGCTCTGTCACACACTCCCTGCAAGAAACCTCTCTGTGTGAGCTGGTCCCCTAAGGCTCTATTTAATCTCTTGGCTCTCTAGGGGCTCTAAGCTAAAGATTAGGTAGGATCCTCATGGGCTGAGGAGAGAGGAGTTGGTTTACTCATTGCGAAGGATGAAGTGATTTTTGAGTTGGGCACATGGGCAGGAGAGGTTGTGCGTCACAGTCAAGGAAAATACCCAAGAGGTCCTAAACTGGCTTTTTCCCTCTCTCCCTGCTCAGATCTCCTCTCTTCCCACCTACCCCTAAAAAAACGTGCAAGGCCACTCAGCCACCGCGGGGAGTGGACGAGGGTCTTTCTTCTGAGACCAGCCTCTGTGCAGGGCTGTTGCTTAGCACAGAGGTATTTGGGCTGAAGTTGAAATGAGGTAATGGAAGGATGAGGCAATGTGCCAGTCAGGGCTTGATCTTGATTTACAGGACGTTTCATGTAAAACTCTTTAACAAGCAGGTCTGACGCCTTAAAAAAAAAAAAAAGAGGGAGAGAAAGAAGCTCCAGTTCGAGTTTGCTGTAATGTGTTGCCTGCGGCAATGGAAACCCCTGCGCGAGGCCCCGGTGGCGAGAGCCAGCGGTCACTGCTACCAGAGGCACAGTTTGGCAGGCTTGCACAGCACCAGCAACGCCAAGCGCGCCACAGGCACGGCCGAGCCCGCAGACCTCGCAAACCGCCGGGTTCCGGCGCGTTTTGTTTTGCAGGAAACGAAAACCAGCGCAAAGCGCGCGGCCGGGAGGGCCCGGGTGCCGGAGGGCGGCGCCCCCCGACGAGGCACCGCCCCGCGGGGTCGGGGCGGCGGCGCCCGCTGGGCGTCCCGCGCTGGGCTGGGCTGGGCTGGCCGCGCCGCGCCGCCCTCCCGCCCTCCCCCTGTCGGTACCTTCCCTCCCTCACAGCGCGGCAGGTCGGGGCGTGAGGCGGTGCGCGGCGCTCCGGTCCGGCGCGGCTCGCTGCGGAGGGGTGAGGCGGGGCGCCCCCGAAATGGCGGCCGCCCGGGGAGTGGAGTGGAGGGCGGGGGCGGCGGGCGGCCGTTGGGAAACGGCAGTGCGGGGAAGCGGAGTGGGAGAAGGGGCTGGGGGCGGCGTGGGGAGGCCGGGACGACGGCGGGTGCTGCGTGCGGCAGCCCCTGACAGCCCGGCCTGGGAGAGGGGGGCGAAGCGCTGCCTGTGGGCCCCGTTTATTGCAGCTGGGGTCTGGCGCTCTCCTCACCCGCCGCTCCCTCCCGAGCGGCGCGCTGGGCCGCCGGGCCGTGAGGTGGCCCGTCCGTACCTGGCCGTGGTCACTGAAGGCCAGTTGTGTTGCAGCACTGCTTTGCTTCCCCATCAGTGCCCAGTGGCATTGTACAACTTCACAGCGGCTTGGCTTTTGCATTTTTTTAAAAGTGTTTTAACCTGTTGCGGGGCGGGGGCAGGGGGAGCGTCAGAAGCTTTGCACGGTCCCTGCGTTAGGAAAGGTGTTCTGAATGTTGCCATAATCTTGTGAAACGATATTTATCTCCCTCTGCCTTTTGTTCAATTAAATCTCCCTGTTGTACAAATAAGACTTGGCCTTTATGTTGGGCTTGTAGGAACCTTGGAGGCAGAGGAGGGGGAGAGCGAGCCCTTGTTTACCACAAATTCCGGGCGATGTTCTGTTTCTTTAATTTTCTGAAAGCTGAATCAGATAGGAAGCTGATGGCGATGGGTTATTGTTGCACCGCAGTGTTGCTTCCCATGAGGAATCTTTCCCAGTAGCCTTTGCTCCGTGTCATCTCATGAAGAACGTAAACTGCTGTAAATTTAAAAAATTCTGAATCTTCCTGAGGGCTCTTGTAATCAACCTGTTGCAGTATCCTGTTGAATTTTAGCAATGACTTCTCTTTATTTCAGGCTACTCAATAGCATCCCTTAAATTATGCTGCTAGACTTTCTTTGTCCCCCTACAGCACTTCCTGGCTTGCTCTGAGAGTTCATGTGGTGTCTGCTAGAACAAGGGTTAATTAAAATGGTATTGCATATCAGAGGTAATGCCCAGTGGTGCCCATTCTGTTGAAACAGTTTTGAAACGAGTCCCTTTTGCCAAAATGCGTTTCCTTTGCCATCTGCGAGGCCATTGCCTAGGTTCTTGGGGAAGCTTTTGGTGTGACCAGATATCTATTGCCTGGTATTGTTGAGGCTGAAGAGTCTCTTAGCGTGTCATCAGTCAGACAAAGGCCCATCCCAGCCCTCCTGTGCGACTCTCACTGCTACCAAAGATGACTGCCTGTGGTGGAGAGAGCAGAGCATCTGTCTCTTCTGAGCTGTTGCTGAGCTCAAGGGAAACTGGAAAAGTCAATATGAAAGTTTCAGTGTATTTAGATTCTCTGAAGGAGTTTGTGTGCCTAGGACAGGCACTTCCCGATCTGCAAATTGCTGGAAGCTGGGCAATGTTTGGGGCAGCACCACTTATACTTTACCTGAGGCATCTGTTGACAAGTCCCTGTCAAAGACAATGCTGGCTTGCATAGGTGGGTCTGCGCTCTGGTTTGCTACAGCTGCTCTTAGGTGCCAGTACTTTGAGTCAGATGTCCTTGCTGAAAGCTTGGGTTGTGGGTCAGAGGAGCTGGCAGCTTTTGAACTCCTCCATGTAACTATCCTGAGATCACATCCTTACTCTGTAGTTTCCTGGTGATGTCTTTGAGTTCCTGACCTGGATGTCTTTCTGCACAAAAAAGCATGTTTCTACACAAAAAGCATGTTTTATTCCAAACTGTCACATATATTGATTGGCCTGTAAGTAAGAGGAACTTCGGCAGCCCAGTTGGGGCTGTGGCTCTCCTTCTCTTGGATCTAATACAAAAGCCATCTTATGAGTAAGCTGGGAGTACAAACGCAAGAAAATTTTTCTCCAGTGCTTTAGCTTCCTAGCTCCCTTGTGCAGAAGGAAAGTCTTACGCCAGTTTGGAAGTGGGCAGGGCTCTGAGGCTTCTCTTCAAGTACAGTAAGGCACACACAGCTGAAATCTTGGCTCTGTGAACGCTATTTTCAGTGTAGCCTCTGAAAGTTTGTGTCGATGGGTGTGAGAGATTCTTCAGCAAGGGGGTGGAAGAAAGCTGCTTGTATTCCCTTGTCAAGCAAAAATGCTAGGTGGGAGTGGCTGATGGAGTGCTATGTATCCCCCTTAGGAAGTTTCCAGTAGGCGTATTGTATTATTCCCAGCTAATAACATTTGTAGCACAACGCTAGCTGTTCCCATTGCACATACACAGACCATGCAGCAACTCCCTTGCTCTTGAGACAGCCCTGAAGGAGTTGACTGGTGAACTGTTTCTCCTCTGGTTGGGTCATCCCACAGGTAAATTCACTCATTGCTTCTACAAAGTCTAACTTCTGCTCTAAAGAGTGGGTTAGGCTACTTGTTATGCATAGGAGAAAAATACGTATTTACATGTATTTGTACATGTAACATCTCTATCACCTTGTATACCTGTATGTGGCAAACTATCCTCTCTGACATTTCCAGGTGATTTGGTCACTTACAAAGCAATCATGCTGTCCCTCTGTTTTTCTTCTGCCTTCTGTTTAAGACAGAAGCTTAGAAAGATAAAAGGTGGATGGACTGACTCTGAAAAACAAAAAGGGGGAGCTTTGCTCTTTTGTGTCGCAGTCTACTACTACTGTCCCCACTGGCCTCATCAGTCTTGCTCTTGAAACCTCCTGAGAAGATGTTCTCCTACTCCTCACCTCTACTCTGCTGCTGGGCTCGGCACTGGGTTATCTCCAGCTCTCTCTAACCATGTGCACCGACAGATGAGGTCATGGAAAGCCTGAGAGAGGGTGACTCCTGGAAATTACAGCTCATCTCAGCTTCCCTGGCTGTGAGGAACAGAAACCTTAGTCTCCATGGTTGTTTAAAAACCTTCAAGATCCTGAAGGTGAAGACCAGATCTCCTTCCGTCTCACTTGCTCATCCTGCCTTTCAGACCCTGAACACGATTTTTCTTTTGCCACAGCAAAGCCAAAATGAAATGGACAGTGTCATTGTTTATAAAATCACCCCATTTTCCCATTCTTTTTTGCATGTGCAGTTTGGTAGAACTTTCCCCCAGGATAGTAACCATCTTCCCAATTTGTGAGAAATGTGCTTTTCCCTGCCACCCCATGCCTGAAGCCAGGGTGTGGAGGGAGAAATGAGGAACGGCAGAGCTGCAGGATGGAGATGGGGTGTTTTGTCAGTTCTGTGGAGAGCACCTCATACCATCCCTCCCCATGGCACAAAAGCTGCTTGCTGCCAGGCCCCCTTGGCAAGGATCAGCACTGTAATAGCAGCACTGCTGATGGGCATCTCTCTCAGCAGCCCTCTGCTCTGTCCTGCCTGCCAGACTCGTCTGCTTGTCATCTCAACAGCCTGGCATCCCGGGGAATGAATTCAGTCAGTCCTATTAGTCCCGCATCCTGGCTGCGGCACAGTAATAAAACTCTTGGCAGAATGAGCAGGAGGATAATTACTGTCTTGCATTCCTGGCATTGCATGGCAGAGTAAGAGGTGTATTTTGGAGTCTGGGCTGCATTTGGGTATAACCAGCTTGGCCTGTGTTTCTAACCTAAGTTCCTCTTGCTGGTCAGGTGGTTATGGCTCTCCAGTCGGAGCTGAAAAAGTGCTGTAGAGCTCGGTAGGTGCGTTTCGGGCAGTAGTGAAATAAGCTCAACATGGGACTGAAAGCGTAGCTGGCTTCTTAGAAGGATGCAAGCATGAGTAGCTGCCATGACATGTCAGCTGGGATCTTCATGGAGTTACTGAGAGAGAGAGAGAGAGGGAGATTTGTGTGTGTGTGTGTGTGTGTGTGTATTTATTTCATGCATAGTTTTGATGTTAGCGGTGCTGGATGCTATTGGAGGCAGGATACTGGTTTAGCGGGATAAGGAAGGACATCAGGAATTACTTTCTGCAGAGGTTAAGGGAGGGTCCTTGGCAGCTGTTTAAATTCATTTGGGTGTTGACCTGCAGCCGCTGTCAGCAGGGTACAGCCAACCAAATGCAATTTTAATCGTGCGGTGAGTTGCACAGTGTGTATTGCCTGCGTCCATCTAGACGCCGTGGAGTCGCTTTTTCTACCTGCTGAGTGTGTGTGCAAGAGGTGAGTGCATCCAAGTGAGGGAGCGTGGAGGATGTGGGATGTGGCACGGCCTCTTAAGAGAGGTGGAAATAAGGCGTGTGGGAGGTGCGAGAGGGGATGTTGCTCAGACCCACGGGTTGTTTCTGGCAGCAGTAATGAGGCTTCGTAAGGAAAAACTGAGCCAGAAGTAGGTGACATAAAATGTTTGGCATTGACCGTTGTTTCTTATCTATTGCTGGTACCACATCTGAATACAAAAGGAGCAAAGTTCACTTTTCCAACCCAGGTTCTCTTTCCTTTTATAGGAAAGAAAGCAGAGGTGCGAGGAGCTGGTTTTAAACAGAGCAGTGGGGAGCTGGGGCACTGGAAAGAGTTGTGAGGCTCTATATGTAAGTGCCTGTGTTTCGGTGGAGTTTGTCCCTGTAGCTGCGAAGTGGAAGGTGCACACTCCTAAGAAGCTGTGGAGTTGGGCTGAAATCTGCAGCGTGTTTCCCAGATGTCTTTGCCAGCGTAGGTTGAGAGGAACAAGAACCTTCTGGAGATGCTGTGGGAGAAAGATCTGGCTGTGCTGTACAAATAGATAAGGTGAAAAGCACGTCTGATACCTCGCCCTGGACACTTCTGCCCTGATGGGGGAGAAGTAGACAGCAGAAAGACCAAGCAGATAATTATTATTTTGCACTTTTGATATTGCATGGTAGAGTAAGAGGGGTGTTTTCGGGTCTGGGCCATGTTTGGGTGTGACCAGCTTGGCCTGTGTTTCTAACCTAAGTTCCTCTTGCTGGTTGGGTGGTTATGGCTCTCCAGTCTGAGCTGGAAAAGTGCTGTAGAGCTCGGTAGGTGCGTTTCAGGCAGTAGTGAAATAAGCTCAACGCGGGACTGAAAGTGTAGCCAGCTCCTCTATAGAAGGATGTAAGCATAGGTAGCTGCTAGTGGGGGCAGGATGCTGGTCTAGTGGGAGAAGGATGGGCAGTCAGGAGTTATACTCTGTGGAGGTTAATGGAAGCGTCCTTGGCAGCTCTTTAAATACAAGCGTATGACTTATCAGTGTAACTGGAGTACAAACAATGGTTTCTTTGGCTCCTTCACTAATGAGACCCAGTTAAAACTGGCACCAAGAGTGGTTTGAGGTAGGAATTTCTGTGGGAGAAGTTTCTGGTTTGTGTGAAGTGGATCATGTTTTGAGCCTCACTGACCTGTTACCTGCCAGAGCAACAGCCGCGATGCCTGCGTGGTTATGTTTTCAGGGAGTGCTCTGATCCTCAGTGACCACCATGCTGCAGCAATAAAGAAAATAAGGGGGGAGGATGGTTTTGGTCAAACTTATATGCTAACAGAGCCAGCTGGCAGATGCCAGCCATGCTGGCATTTCTGTCATGCCAGCCCATGAGCGGGACTTCTGGAGTGCCAGATGAGGCAGGCGTGAGTCATGGCTTGTGAATGTCAGTATTTCTTCCTAGCTTTGGTGAAATTCACATCCCATGTCCCCCCCCACATTGCCCTGGAAACAGAGGTGATTTGTTATTTTTCTCCACGGTCACTGTAAGCTGCACGCAGTGCTCCCAGGGAGGTGGTGGGGAGCTGTGTGTGCAGTCACAGCGGTATACGACGAGTGTAGAAGCCAGGCGCACAGACATGTGCCTGGCAGACACTGCCTTGGAGCAGCCAGCTCTGGAGCAAGAAGGGGTCTCGTGTGTGTGTCGAGTGCTGTGCACAAGAAAAATGCATGTGGGAAAGTTGGGCTTCGTGCTTCTGGGTCCAGCTGTTGTAGCATAGAAGGGATGAGTCCAGTCCTGTGTGGGAGTACAACTTGCTGAGGAGTTGACCTGCCAGCGAGCTGGAAGCTGTAGTTAGTTGCAGGTCCCCACTTGCTATCTGGAGTAGCCCTCTTCCATCTTTGTTGGGAGACTTGGTTTAGGTGAGAGGCCTGCCAGAGGTGAGACGAGACCATATCAAATCTCTCCAATTTTACTTGGTCCGCTTGGAGGGTTTTTGGAGTGACAAATTTCCTGTTATCGGGAGGACCTCCTGTATTTGGGGAAGAGGAATTGTCAGGCTGGTTTCTGTGCCTTTGGGTCCCAGTTTGCTGTTTTTTTTCCCCCTCCTTAGCGGGGAAAGAGTACAAGTGTCCTGCTGAGCTCCTGTGCTGTATGTGGGGAATGAAGCTGCGCTCAGCCTCAGAGATGGGCCATGGAGAACCTAACAAAAGCCTCCTCTGTCCATTGTGCGCTCCCCCGGGCTTACCTCCAGTGTGTGCAGTGTGTCCCAAGACAGGAAAAAAAGGAATGTAAACCACTGTACTTTACACCAGCAAAAGATCCTAGTTGCTGACTTCACTGGGCCGTTTGCCCTCAGAGTTGGTCAGGCACTGGGGAAGCATGGATCCTGACTCACAGGTGTGTTGCAAGAAGCCTGGAAGGAGGGAGAAGCAGACACAGTTGCAGAGGAAAAACTCTGCTTTCACTGGTGTCACGAGCTTTACTTTGGCTGCATCTGTCTCCATGTGGAAGAAAAACCCCCTTGTAGAAAAAAGGGGTTTTGTTGTTTGCTACTTCATCAGGAATTTTAAGAAGTTTTTAGAAAAAAAAAAAAAGAAGGGAGGGGGAAGCCAACTTAGATGAGAGCAGTGAGAGTATCCAAATTAAATTATTGTAGTTATATCAATGTAATTCTTATTAACAGTATATTTACAAGTGTGTAAGTTGGAAGCTGGTTTCCCTGTGTACAAAGGGCATAACTGCTGCAGATCAGCAGTATCCTCCCAATTTTTGACATTGATGACCATGTCTGGCCAGTCTAGGTCCCCTCTCCCTGTATCACCCTGGCCAAATAGTCTTTTTTGTTTTCCTGTGTCTATGCACATGGTAGTGGTTATCCAGTCAGATACTGCTGCTGTATGCGCATATACCACTGCAGTGAGGAGTTTTCTGAGTGGCAGGAAGGTGGCCCTGACACCAGAGCAGTCAGTGCTAAAACACCCTTTCATCTGAGATCAGTAACAGGAGGAGGATTTTCTCAGCCACAATTACCCTGGTTCCTTCCAGCATTAATTTTAGAGTTTTATCTAAATTCTTCAAAAGCAAGAAGTGACTTTTGTTTCTGGGTTCCTCTATCCTTTCATGTCCTAGAGGGACCTCATTTTCACAGTGGACATTTAGTACTGACTGAAACTCAAGTCAAAGTGAAGGTAGTTACTCATTTGCTTCAGAAACTTTCGGCTGTGTTGTTCCTGGATTTTCTCTGAGTATTTTTTGCTTTTAATGTTTAAGGACTTACTGAGCATCTTAAATAACCTGTAAGTGAACCATACTGTGGACTGCTTTACCCTTCCTGCTCACTAGTGGCATGAGGTGTATTGAGAGATGGATAATGAGTCTGCCCAACGCCGGATGTTTGCCATGTTCCTGTCTCTTACACACAGAGGAAAATTCTGTGCTGCTTTCTGCTGAGCTCAAAGTAGTAGTCTGAATGCTGAGTATGTGCCAGTAACATTTGGAGAGGCTCCCGAAGAACAAAGTATGTGGTTTCTCCCATCTCCTGAAAGTCTTCTTGAGTCTCCCTGATATTTGAGGGTTAATCCAGGGTGTCCCCGAGTTGTAGAATGGACTACTTTTAGCCTTTACAATGTTAACCTTTAAAATAACAGGAGATCAGATGAGACGATGTAGTCCCTCTTGACTTGAAAATTGACCTCCAAGGTGCGGGGCGGGGTGGGGGTGGGGGCACGGTGAGGATTGAGTTTCAGACTCCTTTTAGGCTGTCCTTTAAGCTTTTAAGGCTTTCCTTTTAGGCTTGTTCATATAGTGCTAGAGTAACCTGAAGGTGAGTTGGTGGAGAAAGCCCTGCAGGATTTCCCAGCTTCGTTTGAAGTCCAGGTGGTTTGTGCTGACATTTGTTAGAGGAACCCTTTTCCAGTTACTTATTCTTGCCAGCTCTAAATGAAGTGGATGATACACTGAGACAGACTTGCCAAAGTTTCTGTACTGATACAGCTCTGTACCCTTCATGGAGAGCTGCCCTTTGCCTGTGTGTTTATTTGAAGTAGTGGAGAGGACCCGAGCAAGCCCAGCTCCTGGTGCCCCTGCGTGCAGGTCTATACAGACCGGTGGAGCAAGGTGTTTCAGGGAAGAGGTTGATGGCTTGGGGCTGGGGGATTTCTTTAGAGCTTGTTGGCGTATGTGCTGGGGTCAGGGACTTCTTTTTATCTTTTCCCCCGCTCCCTGCCTCGGCAAAGGGCCAGCAAGTAATTGCCTTGAGGACAGCCCTTGCCTCCCAGTTATTTATTCACATGCTGGTGCCTCCCTGTCAAGTTTGCAGGCTGGTCTAAAAACAGCTGTGTAAATGGTTTTGGTGGAGTCATTAAAACCCACTACACAAGAGCGAGGCGGAAGGGGGAGGAATGTTTTATTTTTGGCTGGGGGTTGTTTAATTTTTACTGGAAGAATGGTCCTTTTCAAGGCTGCCTTAAGCAGCGTGAGTTGAGCATTGTTTCCAGCATTGCTCCTATAGCAACAGGAGAGAGACAGCTCCTATGAACTTGGACTTACAGCTCTGGGAAATGAAATGTCATTTAATTTGCCCTTGACTATGCTTGATATTTGATCTGACTCTAGTAAAGTGTTTTTAGCTCTGGAGAGGAATATAACTCCTCAAAGCATTCAATGATCACTCCAAAACACCCTCGGAGACATGGACGTTGGGGATATATAAGGACCGATGGTCAGAAGAGACTTCTTAGCCATTTCTGGCACTGCTGTTAGTGAAGTGGGTAATTCCAGGTGCGAGAGTGTTCCCGCGTGAGGTGGCTGTCCTGGGTAGGAAGGGAGGCACCTGAAGATGTCACCAGTATCTCTCTCGCTGCCATGCTGAGGTGAGAGCTGCTGTCACCCTGTTCTGTGGCTGCATGATGCTCCCTTTTCTGTCAGTGCACTGGGGCACTGCAGAATGGGTTGCCCCATTCCTAGGACCACAGATACGAGCTCTGTTGCTGGCACACTAAGAGGTTTTCTCTGGCATGGCTGGCACTAGTCCTGAGCTAATCAGCAACATGGCTGAAACAGTAAGACCGTTAACCTTAGTTTCCACTGTCAAATCCCGTCTCAGCTGCTTTTAAAATATGATCTTTGTGGAGTTGAGATAGGCAGGCTGCCTGGGAGAGATCTGTGGGCTGACTCCAGAGACTTTTACTTTGCTTGTTTACACTGCAGAAAGTGCGAACAGGAACAGCCTACTCAAAGCAAACCAAGTTTTGTACAAAAGCTAAAGCTGGTGCCAGCTTTTTTGTGCACTTCTTGCTTTGTGCTGTCTGCAGTCAGGTGTCTCGGGCACAGGCAGGGCAATACTAACAAGTAGCTTGAAAACTTTGCATTTTACAGCTTTGTGTTCTGCAGTGGTTTTCCAGAGGACAGAACAGCTCGGCAGAGGGAGGATGGATATTGAGATGCGAGGCGAGTGAATGCCTTTTCTCTGCTGGGAGAATCACTTGATCTCTGTGCTCCTATTATAATGTGCTACCTTTTTTCTTTGTTGGGATGCTTTGAGGAGGCAAAGGGTCTTTCAGGCAGTGAGATTATAGAACATTGTGTCATTGAGAGGCTAGAAATGTACCCTGTGGTGACACACCAGCTGCCTACCCTCTCTTCCAAAAACTGCTGCACGTATTTTTGACAGTGGGATTTAAAGTCCCACGATTCATTTGTGAGCTCAGTGAGGTGAAGATGATGGCCTGCCATGGGATATGCACCTGATACTGTGGGTAGGTAGAAAATCTACTGGCTTTTAGCTAGTCACCTTTTCACTGCAGAGATTTCTAAGGAATGAAACTGAAAGTACCTCTGCAGTGAGACTGCAGCCAAATTTTGAGTGACTGTACGACAGCTACAACACAGCATATGTTCTTAGGTTAGTCTTTTCCCTGAGCTCAAACCACTGTGTAAAAACCCAGCTATTTGTAGAGAGTGAACAAATCATTATCATTGCTGCATTATTTGGAGAGCACTTTGAATTCATGTACAGAATTGTCTGAATAGAGTTTGTGGGGGCTGGGAGGATTTTTAGCGCTTGTTGGCTTCGTCCTAGTACTGGCATGGCAGGGAGGTTTTGTGAGCGCTCCCTGAAAACACTGAGGACCCAGTCACTTTGCTTCTGAGAGCTGAGCTGAAAATTAATGTAATGAATAGGAAGGGATCAGGCAGAAAGCTGATTCTGTACAAACTCTTTTGTTTAGAAATGTGGTTTAATGCTGCTGGTAAGTTCTCCAGTGCAGACAAAGCCCTGCTTTAAAAAAAAAAAAAAAAAAAAAAAAAAAAGAGAAACAAAAAACCCACAACAAAAAAACCCAAACAAAACCCGCAAACCTCACAATGCCCATGAACAGAGTTGGGAAAATAGTTTAAAATACCAATAGCAGGCTATAGTGAGGAGTTTGTCTTGTCTGTTGGCTAACCCTGACCTATCTGAACTATTGTTCCTCATCGTGGCAAACCCTCATTGCTATGAGCTCTCTGCAAACACATGCCAGGCACTGATTTCTGGTGCTTTGAGTGAGAGAAAAGAGATTATTATTGTTCCTCTCCTCAGTTCAATGACTAGTGAAGTGGTTCCTGTGTATAAATAGTGTAAAGTGCTTCAGGATCCTTCAGGATAAAGGAGGCCTTATGAGATACAAGAGGATGTTGTTTGATGCAGAAAGAGTTCCCGTTGGTCGCGCAGTGTGTGCCGGTCTCTGGCCTGCCTTTCAGCTCCTGATGGGGACTGGGTGCTTGGAGGGGCCGTTTGTTTCCCTGGTTATGCACTTCTGGGAGCAGTGGATGGGGGCTTTCTGCTCTCAGGATGTGGCTGACTGTGTGTGTTTTGTTAGGACCAGAAAGCCCTATGAAGGGTTTTTTTGATTGCTTTGTAGTGGAACAGTGCTAGAGCACAGACACATGCAGTCCTGGGCATGCTCGATCACTCCTTCTTTCTCTCTCACACTTTCTTTTTCTTAATGGTTGTGAAATTGGTTTTACGCTAAGGTCCCTTTTATCCTCAAGGATCCTGAAGCCAGCCATCACCTCACCCAGGTTTGACTAACCCCCTTATAAAACACTTAATTCACAGGTATGTGTGTGGTGCTGAACATGTAAATCCTTGCTGAGTTTGAAATTTATGCTTGTTGTTATTTATGCTTCAGTAAGTCCCTCCCCTGGGGAGGAAACAGTCTTGAAAAAATGAATGAAAGGGCTAAGTGCTCTTCTCCTGAGAGACAGCTCTTGTCTGAAGAGCAGGCGGCTCCTCAGGTGTTTTAGGCACAGAGTTCCTCGCTGGATACCTGACTGTCATCAAAATTAGCAGGAGTTAAGGGTTTACATCTCTCTTGAGGGGTCTGTTCAAAATGCAGCAGCTCAAGCCAGGGTAGAAGAAAGAAGGGATTTGGCAAGCATCCCGAGGGGTGACAGCAGGACTGTGATGTGCCTGTGGAGATGATGCCCAGACCCAGAGGGTGTTGAGGTGAGATCCTCCCAAACTCTGAAGATGGGATCTTGCTTATCCTCTCTAAGTTCTTCAGAAAGGTGCTCTCCCAGTCGAGAGGTAGGGCCAAGGAGGGTCTGCCAAAGATGGCCAAGAGATCTCACTTCTTGTTGAATGTAGGAGGGTTTCTAAGTTGTCTCCACCTCTCCCGGAACCACTGTGCACGTTCCTGGTAGGAGCAGGTGATGTGGCTGAAAAACATTGCTTTGTATTCCTCACTTCTCAGCAGCCCCTAGAAGGCTTGGGGCGAGATCCTTTTGTGCTAGGTACTGTACAGTCAAGGAAGATGACTCCCTGCTCTCAGGAACAACTAATCTGTTTAGACAACAGGCAGAAGAAGATAAAGTTTCCAATCTGTGGTCTGGGGAATCTCTTTCAGCAGTGCCAAATGAGTTCAGCTTCCATGTGAAGGGTCAGGGAGAAGGGTTTTGGACCAAAATCTGTTCAGTGTGCCTGCCCCACACACAAGTATAAATGACAATTCCTGAGAAGGAGCTTCTTTGCCTCACTGGATGTCTGGCTCATGTTTTGCGTTCTCCCCAGCCCTAGAGGCACAAGTACTTGGACTTTCCAGCATGTTCCAACATGCTGAGATGGAAGGCGAAGTGTTCAGCTTTGCATTCTGGGTCAGTGTTCACCTTTGCATCCTGGGTTGGCTTTCTCTTCTGAAAGGGCAGGAGTGTGGGAGCAGCATGAAGCAGATGAATAAATGGTAGGGCACAAGGGCTGCTTGAGGAGAGCCTCGGGACGGAGGATGCTTCAGAGCTGTTGCTTTCTTTGTAGGTGACTGCGCTGCCTGTGCCTTCCCTCCTCTTCCCAATTCCTCAGAAAGCTCCCCTGTCTGATCTTTTAATTAATGATTCCAGGACTTTGTTTGGCCTGCTTCTCAGTGGCTCAAGTGCTGGCATTTCTACTCTTTCTTTCAAGAGATGTTTTTGTGGTCTAGAGGCTACATAGTAATGTGAATCAACAGGTTTCTAGCGCTTACCAGAGCATACCTTTTCATAGGAAATGGAAGCAGGGGTAATCCAAGCTGATTACAAATTAAGGTGTGTCGCCCGTACTATGCTAGGTAAAGGCCTGCAGGAACCTCCCCTTGAAGATAATAGGAAGTTAAAATGGTTATGAATTGTGTTAAATTTTGATCCGCTAATAAAAAGTAACTTATCTCTTCCTGGGTGGTTTGCAAACACCCCATTATCCCACCCAGGCAAGTCAGGAAGTATTACTGCTTCCATATCCTGATACGGGCAATAGTTAAGAGTTTAAGCCTTAGGCTGTGAAGTAAGTTAGTGTCAGGGTGTAGATCAAAGGATCATTAATTCAGTATCCAAATAGACAGGTTAGAGAGGAAGAATTGCTGTTCTTTTCCCCCCTCCATCCTGCTGCCTGCAATGCCAATGGAAACAGATGGCAGGGAGAATCGAACCTGCCTGCTGTGGGATGAGGGTGAGATGGCTGGGGATGTGGCAGTACAAATGATTGCAAAAAGTTTGAGACCCTCTGTCTTAGAAAAGCAGGGGACAGAGGGGATGCTAGAGGCCATTTTCCAGTACAGCAGCCTTATGCAGTCTAGCTGCCTCCACAGAAATGACAAGCCATGGGATGATGTGCCAAGGTTGGAGGGATGGGGTGCTAGCAAGGGCCCTCAGCCTGTTGCTTTGAGACCTGCTGGGTACACTGGAGCACACTTGAAGAGAGGAGGCACGCTTACAGAGAGGAGGCAGGGGGGCTCCTGAGGTAACAGGAGCCAACAGGGAAACACCGGTGAAATACCTCAAAGGAATTAAGGTGTGTTCTTCTAAAAAGGTGGCATGGCCAACAGCCCAGCTGAAGTGCCTCTGCACCGATGCATGCAGCACGGGCCACAAACAGGAGGAGTTGGAAGCCACCATGCTGCTAGAAAGCTACGACCTACTTGCCATTACTGAAACTTGGTGGGACAAATCTCATGACTGGAGCACTGCTATGGATGACTACAAGCTGTTCAGAAGGGACAGGTGCGGAAGGAGAGGCAGAGGGGTTGCCCATTATGTCAAGAAATGGATATATTGTGAAGAGCTGTCTCTGAAGAATAGCCATGAGCAGGTTGAAAGCTTATGGGCAAGAATTAGAGACGAAGGCAACAAAGGGAACCTTGTAGTTGGTGTTTACTACAGGCCGCCCAATCAAGGAGAGCCTACTGATGAAGCCTTCTTACTCCAGCTACAGGAGGCATCATGCTTGCAGGCTCTCGTCCTGCTGGGGGACTTCAACCACCCCGACATCTGCTGGAAAAGCAGCACGGCGAGCTGTAGGCAATCCATGGAGGACAACTTCCTAAGCCAGGTAATAGACAGCCCCACCAGAGGGGGATGTCTTACTGGACCCGATGGTCACCAAAGCAAGTGAGATAATAGGTGATGTCAAGATTGGAGGCAGCCTGGGCTGCAGTGATCACGCACTGGTGGAGTTTGCAGTCCTGAGGGATATGGGTCAGGCAAAGAGTAAAGTCAGGACCCTGAATTTTAGGGAAGCAAACTTCCAGCTCTTCAAGGAGTTAGTCAATAGGACCCCCTGGGAAACTGCCCTCAGGGACAAGGGAGCAGGACAGAGCTGGCAGATCTTTAAGGACACTTTCCATAGAGTGCAAGAGCTCTTGATCCCCAGGTGCAAGAAATCGAGCAAAGGTGGCAAGAGACGAGCATGGAGGAGTCGAGACCTGCTGGTCAAACTAAAGGGCAAGAAGGAAATGCACAGGCAGTGGAAGCAGGGACAGGGATCCTGGGAAGAGGATAGGGACGCTGCCCGGTTGTGTAGGGATGGGGTCAGGAAGGCCAAGGCGTGGCTGGAGCTGAACTTGGCAAGGGATGCAAAGAATAACAAGAAGGGCTTCTACAGGTATGTCAGCCAGACAAGGAAGGTCAAAGAAGATGCACCCTCCCCCCGACAAGCAGGAGTGGCAAACTGGGAACAACGGACAAGGAGAAGGCTGAGGTACTCAACAACTTTTTTGCCTCAGTCTTCACTGGCAACCTCTCTTCCCACACCTCTCAAGCAGATGGACCTCAAGGCAGGGACTGGGGGAGCAAAGTCCCTCCCATTGTAAGAGATCAGGTTCGTGACCACCTGAGGAACCTGAACATACATAAGTCTATGGGACCTGACGAGATGCATCCCAGAGTCCTGAGGGAATTGGCTGGTGTAGTTGCCAAGTCACTCTCCATGATATTTGAAAAGTCGTGGCGGTCAGGTGAAGTCCGTGGGGACTGGAAAAAGGGAAACATTGCACCCATTTTTTAAAATGGGTAGGAAGGAGGATCCTGGGAACTACCGACCTGTCAGCCTCACCTCTGTGCCTGGGAAGATCATGGAACAGATCCTCCTAGAAGCTGTGTTAAGGCACATGGAGGACAGGGAGGTGATTGGAGACAGCCAGCATGGCTCCACCAAGGGCAAGTCCTGCCTGACCAACCTAGTGGCCTTTCTATGATGGAGTGACAAGGGAAGAGCTATGGATGTCACCTATCTGGACTTTGTAAGGCCTTTGACACAGTCCCCCACACATCCTTCTCTCTAATTTGGAGAGATATGGATTTGATGAATGGACTATTTGGTAGATAAGGAACTGGCTGGATGGTCGCATCTAGAGAGTAGTGGTCAATGGCTCAGCATCTGGATGGACATCAGTGACAAGTGGTGTCCCTCAAGGGTCTTTAGTGGGACCACTACTGTTTAATATTGTCATCAATGACATAGACAGTGGGATCAAGTGCACCCTCAGCAAGTTTGCAGATGACACCAAGCTGAGTGGTGTAGTTGACACACCTGAGGGATGGGATGCCATTCAGAGGGACCTGGACAAGCTCAAGAAGTGGGCCCATGTGAACCTCATGAGGTTCAACAAGGTCAAGTGCAAGGTCCTGCACCTGGGTCAGAGCAACCCCCAGTATCAATACAGGCTGGGGGATGAAGGGATTGAGAGCAGCTCTGCAAAGAAGGACTTGTGGGTACTGGTGGATGAAATACTGGACACAAACCAGCAATGTGAGCTCACAGACCAGAAAGCCAACTGTGTCCTGGGCTGCATCAAAAGAAGCGTGGCCAGCAGGTCGAGAGAGGTGATTCTGCCCCTCTACTCTGCCCTGGTGAGGCCCCACCTGGAGTACTGCGTCCAGCTCTGGGCCCCTCAACATAAGAAGGACATGGACCTGCTTATAAGAAAGATCATAGAATCATAGAATAGTTTGGGTTGGAAGGGACCTTTAAAGGCCATCTAGTCCAACCCCCCTGCAATGAGCAGGGACGTCTTCAACTAGATCAGGTTGCTCAGAGCCCCATCCAGCCTGACCTTGAATATTTCCAGGGATGGGGCTTCTACTACCTCTCTGGGCAACCTGTTCCAGTGCTTCACAACCCTCATTGTGAAAAACTTCTTCCTTACATCTAGTCTAAATCTCCCCACTTTTAGTTTAAAACCATTACCCCTTGTCCTATCACAACGGGACCTGCTAAAAAGGTTCTCCCCATTTTTCCTATAGGCCCTCTTCAAGTACTGAAAGGCTGCAATAAGGTCTCCCCAGAGCCTTCTCTTCTCCAGGCTGAACAGGCCCAACTCCCTCAGCCTGTCTTTGTAGGAGAGGTGCTCCATTCCTTTGAGCATCCTTGTGGCCCTCCTCTGGACCCGCTCCAGCAGGTCCATGTCCTTCTTATGTTGAGGGGCCCAGAGCTGGACGCAGTACTCCAGGTGGGGCCTCACCAGGGCAGAGTAGAGGGGCAGAATCACCTCTCTCGACCTGCTGGCCACGCTTCTTTTGATGCAGCCCAGGACACAGTTGGCTTTCTGGTCTGTGAGCTCACATTGCTGGTTTGTGTCCAGTATTTCATCCACCAGTACCCACAAGTCCTTCTTTGCAGAGCTGCTCTCAATCCCTTCATCCCCCAGCCTGTATTGATACTGGGGGTTGCTCTGACCCAGGTGCAGGACCTTGCACTTGACCTTGTTGAACCTCATGAGGTTCACATGGGCCCACTTCTTGAGCTTGTCCAGGTCCCTCTGAATGGCATCCCATCCCTCAGGTGTGTCAACTACACCACTCAGCTTGGTGTCATCTGCAAACTTGCTGAGGGTGCACTTGATCCCACTGTCTATGTCATTGATGACAATATTAAACAGTAGTGGTCCCACTAAAGACCCTTGAGGGACACCACTTGTCACTGATGTCCATCCAGATGCTGAGCCATTGACCACTACTCTCTAGATGCGACCATCCAGCCAGTTCCTTATCTACCAAATAGTCCATTCATCAAATCCATATCTCTCCAAATTAGAGAGAAGGATGTGTGGGGGACTGTGTCAAAGGCCTTACAAAGTCCAGATAGGTGACATCCATAGCTCTTCCCTTGTCACTCCATCATAGAAAGGCCACTAGGTTGGTCAGGCAGGACTTGCCCTTGGTGGAGCCATGCTGGCTGTCTCCAATCACCTCCCTGTCCTCCATGTGCCTTAACACAGCTTCTAGGAGGATCTGTTCCATGATCTTCCCAGGCACAGAGGTGAGGCTGACAGGTCGGTAGTTCCCAGGATCCTCCTTCCTACCCATTTTAAAAAATGGGTGCAATGTTTCCCTTTTTCCAGTCCCCACGGACTTCACCTGACCGCCACGACTTTTCAAATATCATGGAGAGTGACTTGGCAACTACACCAGCCAATTCCCTCAGGACTCTGGGATGCATCTCGTCAGGTCCCATAGACTTATGTATGTTCAGGTTCCTCAGGTGGTCACGAACCTGATCTCTTACAATGGGAGGGACTTTGCTCCCCCAGTCCCTGCCTTGAGGTCCATCTGCTTGAGAGGTGTGGGAAGAGAGGTTGCCAGTGAAGACTGAGGCAAAAAAGTTGTTGAGTACCTCAGCCTTCTCCTTGTCCGTTGTTCCCAGTTTGCCACTCCTGCTTGTCGGGGGGAGGGTGCATCTTCTTTGACCTTCCTTGTCTGGCTGACATACCTGTAGAAGCCCTTCTTGTTATTCTTTGCATCCCTTGCCAAGTTCAGCTCCAGCCACGCCTTGGCCTTCCTGACCCCATCCCTACACAACCGGGCAGCGTCCCTATCCTCTTCCCAGGATCCCTGTCCCTGCTTCCACTGCCTGTGCATTTCCTTCTTGCCCTTTAGTTTGACCAGCAGGTCTCGACTCCTCCATGCTCGTCTCTTGCCACCTTTGCTCGATTTCTTGCACCTGGGGATCAAGAGCTCTTGCACTCTATGGAAAGTGTCCTTAAAGATCTGCCAGCTCTGTCCTGCTCCCTTGTCCCTGAGGGCAGTTTCCCAGGGGGTCCTATTGACTAACTCCTTGAAGAGCTGGAAGTTTGCTTCCCTAAAATTCAGGGTCCTGACTTTACTCTTTGCCTGACCCATATCCCTCAGGACTGCAAACTCCACCAGTGCGTGATCACTGCAGCCCAGGCTGCCTCCAATCTTGACATCACCTATTATCTCACTTGCTTTGGTGACCATCGGGTCCAGTAAGACATCCCCCTCTGGTGGGGCTGTCTATTACCTGGCTTAGGAAGTTGTCCTCCATGGATTGCCTACAGCTCGCCGTGCTGCTTTTCCAGCAGATGTCGGGGTGGTTGAAGTCCCCCAGCAGGACGAGAGCCTGCAAGCATGATGCCTCCTGTAGCTGGAGTAAGAAGGCTTCATCAGTAGGCTCTCCTTGATTGGGCGGCCTGTAGTAAACACCAACTACAAGGTTCCCTTTGTTGCCTTCGTCTCTAATTCTTGCCCATAAGCTTTCAACCTGCTCATGGCTATTCTTCAGAGACAGCTCTTCACAATATATCCATTTCTTGACATAATGGGCAACCCCTCTGCCTCTCCTTCCGCACCTGTCCCTTCTGAACAGCTTGTAGTCATCCATAGCAGTGCTCCAGTCATGAGATTTGTCCCACCAAGTTTCAGTAATGGCAAGTAGGTCGTAGCTTTCTAGCAGCATGGTGGCTTCCAACTCCTCCTGTTTGTGGCCCGTGCTGCATGCATCGGTGCAGAGGCACTTCAGCTGGGCTGTTGGCCATGCCACCTTTTTAGAAGAACACACCTTAATTCCTTTGAGGTATTTCACCGGTGTTTCCCTGTTGGCTCCTGTTACCTCAGGAGCCCCCCTGCCTCCTCTCTGTAAGCGTGCCTCCTCTCTTCAAGTGTGCTCCAGTGTACCCAGCAGGTCTCAAAGCAACAGGCTGAGGGCCCTTGCTAGCACCCCATCCCTCCAACCTTGGCACATCATCCCATGGCTTGTCATTTCTGTGGAGGCAGCTAGACTGCATAAGGCTGCTGTACTGGAAAATGGCCTCTAGCATCCCCTCTGTCCCCTGCTTTTCTAAGACAGAGGGTCTCAAACTTTTTGCAATCATTTGTACTGCCACATCCCCAGCCATCTCACCCTCATCCCACAGCAGGCAGGTTCGATTCTCCCTGCCATCTGTTTCCATTGGCATTGCAGGCAGCAGGATGGAGGGGGGAAAAGAACAGCAATTCTTCCTCTCTAACCTGTCTATTTGGATACTGAATTAATGATCCTTTGATCTACACCCTGACACTAACTTACTTCACAGCCTAAGGCTTAAACTCTTAACTATTGCCCGTATCAGGATATGGAAGCAGTAATACTTCCTGACTTGCCTGGGTGGGATAATGGGGTGTTTGCAAACCACCCAGGAAGAGATAAGTTACTTTTTATTAGCGGATCAAAATTTAACACAATTCATAACCATTTTAACTTCCTATTATCTTCAAGGGGAGGTTCCTGCAGGCCTTTACCTAGCATAGTACGGGCGACACACCTTAATTTGTAATCAGCTTGGATTACCCCTGCTTCCATTTCCTATGAAAAGGTATGCTCTGGTAAGCGCTAGAAACCTGTTGATTCACATTACTATGTAGCCTCTAGACCACAAAAACATCTCTTGAAAGAAAGAGTAGAAATGCCAGCACTTGAGCCACTGAGAAGCAGGCCAAACAAAGTCCTGGAATCATTAATTAAAAGATCAGACAGGGGAGCTTTCTGAGGAATTGGGAAGAGGAGGGAAGGCACAGGCAGCGCAGTCACCTACAAAGAAAGCAACAGCTCTGAAGCATCCTCCGTCCCGAGGCTCTCCTCAAGCAGCCCTTGTGCCCTACCATTTATTCATCTGCTTCATGCTGCTCCCACACTCCTGCCCTTTCAGAAGAGAAAGCCAACCCAGGATGCAAAGGTGAACACTGACCCAGAATGCAAAGCTGAACACTTCGCCTTCCATCTCAGCATGTTGGAACATGCTGGAAAGTCCAAGTACTTGTGCCTCTAGGGCTGGGGAGAACGCAAAACATGAGCCAGACATCCAGTGAGGCAAAGAAGCTCCTTCTCAGGAATTGTCATTTATACTTGTGTGTGGGGCAGGCACACTGAACAGATTTTGGTCCAAAACCCTTCTCCCTGACCCTTCACATGGAAGCTGAACTCATTTGGCACTGCTGAAAGAGATTCCCCAGACCACAGATTGGAAACTTTATCTTCTTCTGCCTGTTGTCTAAACAGATTAGTTGTTCCTGAGAGCAGGGAGTCATCTTCCTTGACTGTACAGTACCTAGCACAAAAGGATCTCGCCCCAAGCCTTCTAGGGGCTGCTGAGAAGTGAGGAATACAAAGCAATGTTTTTCAGCCACATCACCTGCTCCTACCAGGAACGTGCACAGTGGTTCCGGGAGAGGTGGAGACAACTTAGAAACCCTCCTACATTCAACAAGAAGTGAGATCTCTTGGCCATCTTTGGCAGACCCTCCTTGGCCCTACCTCTCGACTGGGAGAGCACCTTTCTGAAGAACTTAGAGAGGATAAGCAAGATCCCATCTTCAGAGTTTGGGAGGATCTCACCTCAACACCCTCTGGGTGTTTTAGAAGAACACACCTTAATTCCCTTGAGATCTTTCACTGGTGCTTCCTTGTTGGTTCCTATCACCTCAGAATCCCCAGGCACATCTCCATGAGTCTTCAAGTGTGCTGCAGTGTAGCTAGCACGTCTTGGAGCAATAGGCTGAGGGCCCTCACTGGTGTTCCGTCCCTCTAACCTTGGCGTGTGATCCCCCAGCTTGTCACAGGCAAGCCTGGTAACAACCCCCTCCCCCTTCAACTCTAGTTTAAAGCCCTGTCTATGAGCCCTGCTAGTTCATGGGTAAAGATACCCCCTTTGGGAAAGGTGTACCCCATCTGACTCCAGCAGGCCTGGTGCCGTGTAGATCATCCCGTTGTCAAAAAACCCAAAGTCGTGGCAGTGACACCAGTCACGGAGCCACGTATTAATGGAGCGGACCCGTCTGTTTCTGTCCATGTCACTGCCTGCAACTGGTAGGAGGGAGGAAAAGATGACCTGTGCCCCAGATCCTGTTATTGACCGTCCCAGGGCCCTAAAGTCTCTTTTGATTGCCCTTGAACTACGCGTTGCTGCTTCATCGCCACCCACATGGAAGAGTAGTAGTGGGTGATAGTCCGAGGGCCTTACTAGGCTAGGAAGTTTCCTAGTGACATCCTTCACCCTGGCGCCAGGAAGGCAGCAGACCTCCCTCAGAGGAGGGTCTGTCTGACATATGGGACCTTCTGTGCCCTTCAGAAGGGAGTCACCTACGACTATAACCCTTCTTTTCTTCCTTGTGGAGGTGGTTGTGACACGAGGGGTAGTCCTTTTTGGCCTGAATAACATCTCTGGTGTATCAGGACCATCGTCTTCATCCTTTGATGACTGCCCTTCCACATCCAGGGCCTCATATCTGTTGTACAGAGGCACCTGAAGAGGTGAGGTGGGCAAGAGAGAGAAACGCCTGCTGCCCCGAGCACAGACTTGCCTCCATTCCTCCCCTTCCCTTAAGCTACTGCCTTTATCCTGGCAGGGGGAGGGTACAGGACCTCTTCGATCTTGGGTGATTTCTGGTGGCTGTTCTTTTCTCAGGGAGGCCAGAGCATGGTTCCACCAGTCTATTTCCTTTTCAGACTCCCTGATGCTCCTCAACCTTTCCACCTCTTCCCGTAGCTCTGCCACCAAGCTGAGCAGATCGTCCACCTGATCACACCTCACGCAAACTTTTTCGCTACTGCCACCCGTTGCCAGGGCGAGGCTCTGGCATTCCCTGCAGCCCGACACCTGCACGGCTGCGTGTTTTCGTGGGAGCACCGTCTGGGTGGCCACATCTGTTCTGGCGGGGGCAGGGGCCGCGGCTTTTCGCCGGGTGGGCACCATACCTGGGCTCCTGCTGAGAGGGCGAGAACGACCGGCCGAACTCCCCCCTGAGGCGGCCGGGGGACTGCGCCCTCCCGCGCGAACTGCTGCGCCGCGCTCTGGTCGCTCGCGCTCCCTGAGGGCCGTTTAAATCTCCCGCGGTTGCTCCTGGCAACGCCCAAGCCACGTCAGCCTCTCTCGCGAGAGCTGCCGGTGCCTGGCGGGACTCGCTGCTCTCTCCTCGCTGCTCGGGATTCCCTGGCTCCGGGAACCCCCCGTCCACCACGATCTAGTGCTGGGCTACAGAGCGCGTTGCTGCCGCCGCCGTGCTCCTCGCCGGCTGAGGATGGGGACAGACTTTTTAATAGGGCCTGTAGTGATAGGACAAGCGGTAATGATTTTAAACTAAAAGTGGGGAGATTCAGACTAGATAAAAGGAAGGAATTTTTTACAATGAGGATGGTGAAGCACTGGAACAGGTTGCCCAGAGAGGTGGTAGGTGCCCCATCCCTGGAAACATTCAAGGTCAGCCTGGACGGGGCTCTGGGCAACCTGATCTAGTCGAAGATGTCCCTGCTTATTGCAGGGGGGTTGGACTAGATGACCTTTAAAGGTCCCTTCCAACCCAACCCATTCTATGATTCTATGATAAATGTAGTAAGGTTGTAGAGAAATAACTCCTGTTTAAGTTCAAAGGCACCTTCCTGTGGCTTCTTGCTTATCTGAGGGAGGTACTGTGCATTTACACCGGGAGGTTGAAGCCTTGCTCTAGGAAGGCTGGCAGTAGCAGATGATTTCAGGGGAGCAGTTTTCCAGCAGAGCCTGCTGTGGTGCTTAGGACCTGTGTCTTGATTATGCTTCAGCAGGGATATAGGCTGAAGAAAACGGTGACTTCCTAGCACGCTTTTTCTCTGCAGGGGCCCTGCTCTGGTTCGTGCTCTATATCCTGGGGCTCCTGAGCCCTGGGAGCAGAGGATGGACATACGCAATGAGTTCTGGTACTGTCTGCCCACCTCTTTCCTCTTCTCAGGCAGTTCCAATGGGAGGGCTAGGAGCAATGATCGCTTCGAGGCACTAACACCAGCTAGTGCTTCACACTGCACAGAAGGGTCATCTTCCTGAGCTTTCTCATGGAGTTACTTTTGGGCCTTTGGCACCAGAATGAGCTGTTGTTGTGGTGTGTCCACAGCCTTGACAGAAACGATAGCAGCATTTACAGGATGCAGCAGCAAATATAAACCTGTTCTGACAGCTTCCTACCATCAGAAGATCTTCACGCTCTCCACTGCTGCAGTTTGCTTCTCCCCTGTTATCCAGTGCATGCTTTGCAGTTTAATCAAATGCATTCATAAGGTATATTCTGAAATCATGCGCTATTAAAAGGACTTGATGGCAAAGCATATTATCAAATATTAATCCCCAGAATAATCTTTGACAGAGTTCATGATTCTCTGCATCTCTCTTCTTTCCTTTTTCAGCTTTCTGCTTTCCTGAATCCAGCAGAAGACCAGAGCCAGAAAGAAGAGAGGGAGTAGAAGAAAGCATTTGAAGAGGACTGAACATTTGCACTGGTGCTGTGAGCTGCTTTGGTGGTGAAAAGTCAGTGTCAAGACCATTGACCCGTGTTATCGGTTTGGGGTGGATAGTCGCACTCTGTAGTTCTGGAAATTGGAGCTCTTCACCTGCAAGCTTTAGAGTTCTTCTCCTGGGAAGGCTTTACTTAATGACTTCTGGCTGCTTTCTGGGCTGTGTGAGATGTGCTGGCAAGTTGATAAGCAGCTGGAGGCCTTTTCTGAGGATGTTCAGTGGGGTAGGTAAAGTGGTGGTGGTGGTGATATTCTCATCTTACAGAGAGGGAACTTAGAGACGTCATGCTTTCAAAGGTTGGAGTTCAGCCTTGCTGGAGAATGAGGTCTTCAGTCAGTTTGCTGAAGATAATAGCTTATTGGCCCACACCTGCATTGCACATACCAAGGGGAGGACATCTGCTTTGTTTGCTAAGAGCTGCGTTAGGGCCAGGGTTATCTGGCTCAGCTCAGACAGGCTCCAGGGTAGCCGAACCTTACCCTCCAGGCCAGCAGCATGCCCACTGGGTGTGTGAGGTGGCTATATTGTCAGGGAGCTGATGATGTTGGACTTGCAGCCCTTTGTGAGGTGCACTTTCATAGCAGCATAGATGCAGCGGGATTTCCTGCAGCAAGTCTTTCGTGTGTGTGTTGGCAAAGATATTAGAAGTTATCTATGAAATAGACATCACTGATGCGTTGGATACCAGTTTTCTTGCTGTCATTCAAAAATCAATACTTAAAAATAATGATGCTTTTAATGGCCTGGGAGCTATTTCATTTACTTTGGCATTGTTTGTTCACCATCTGTCAGATGCTGCTTTAGGGCAGGTTGTGCAGAAAAAGCCTGCAGGCCTGGCTTTCTTTGCTGTTTAATTAAGTACTGTTACTGAGCAAGTTGAGGCAAATGTACCAAGCAACGTCTGTGATGACTAAATGAATGTCTAGCCAGCAGGAGGGGGTGTGTGTGTGTGCATGCCACGTGCTTTCTGAGCTGGGATGTGGGTGCATGCCTGTATATGCCTTTGGGCCTGCAAATAAAAATGCAGTGGTCTGATGTGGGATAACCAGAGCAAGTCCTACCATTGAGATTTTAGGCGGCTCAGCACAACAAAACAGCTGTTTGTGCAGTGCTTGTATTCCCAGGCACTCAGCACCTGGAACTGGAGCCAAACTGCTCAACTTCTGGTGTGTTCCTGTTGTCCGGTTTGTCCTAAGGGTTCAGTTTCAGTAGGATGAGAGCCCAAGAAAATCAGACCATGGAATGGCTTCACTTTTGAAGTGACCCCTGCTTTGCCTGGCAGTTATGCACTGTGTCTTCTTACTCAGCTGGGAGGTTGTGGCTTGCAGTCAGATAGGGCAGGATGAGCTCACTCTCTATTTCTTTTTTCTTTTTTTGAGACATTTGTATAGGTGGGTCATCCTTTCCTTCTTGCTCTTCATGTAGGTGCTTCACTATTACTCCATTCTCTTGTACTTCATTACTAGCATCTCACAATCTTTGATATATTTAAGCCAACATGGTAAATGGTTTCCAGAATTGCTTTACTAGAGTCTCATTATAAGTATGGATTTTACTAACCCCAAAAGAGGTTGTTTCAGTTCACTGGCCAAAGTAGCCTATACTGGCAAAAGCACTTTTCAGGTAGTGAAATTATGTTGCTGTAGGGCTTTTGCCAATACACCAGTCACCTGGAGCCTGTCATACCTGGCAGCTGGCATTCCTCTGTCAGCAGGCGTTCTCAGTGCAGATCCTTACAACATCACTGGGTTTAGAAAAAGATGAGGGTCCTGCACTGGGGAGGAAAAGCAGAGGCAAGGGACAGACTAAGGGTCTTGCCCAAGGCCGTGCACAAAGTCTGTGTCAGAGTGGAGAACTGGATTCAGGCTGTTCAACTCCGAGTTTCTTGAATTAATCTTCAAACTGTTACCCCTCCCTTTCATGTGCAGGTTCTGCCGCACTGAGGTTTGTCCTTGTTTTTTCCTCCCATCTTTGTGCATTTTGGTTTAGTTAGAGCATTATCTCTCTATCACTTACGTTGCAGTGTGTGTGGGCACAGTAAGAGTCTGTTGTTGATTCCTGGCAAATTACATAAAAATACCTCTCTTCATTGTATGACTAAATTTCACAGCCTGTATCCCATGATTGCTTGCTTAAATTTGACTTCCTGATGAAGCTACTGTCTATTGGATCAGACCAAGTGAACTTCATTATGGAAGTGCTTTTGGTCTTCTAACCACTTTTTCAGTTAGCCAAGCACTTCCCATTATGAAGCTCATGTCTGATTAGTATGTTTTTATGCATTTGTAAATACAGCCCTGTGGCATAACTCGCCATTTTCTGTCTGCTGGAGAGCTTGTTCGTAATTATCGATGTGATTCAGAATAGACCTTTGCTTCGGTGTTCTAAAATAGAATATAACCATGTGTGTTAATTAACGTTGCTGCTTCTTGTCTGGTTTCAAGAGTGATTCGTGCCACTGCTGAGGGTCTGTTATAAAGATGACTGAAGCCAAGAGACCTTGGTCACGTCAGTGAATTCAGGATGAGGCCCCCCACGTTCCTGCCAGTGCTGTGGCACAGATCAACACCTCTGTGCTTTTGGGGACCGTGAGGCTCAGAGCCCAAAGCCACCCTTAGCATGTGAGGCAGATTGTGGCTCACCTCTCCACTGCCTGGGCTCTTTGAGAAAGATGTTTCACTGACCTCTCCTGCCCTCAATTGCTTTCCCTGAAGACCATCGTAGCTCCCTAAAGCCTGACCCAGACTTTGCAGGCAGCGGGAGGCGGCAGGCCACCTCCTCTGTGAGGCAAGGAGCACAAACACATGACTTCCAAAAAGAGGGTCTGGAGAGAGCTGCCTTTCCCTGAATAGCTCGCTGGGTGAGTCATTAAGCATGCAGAGGCAGCCAGTGCCATCAGCTCTGCTCCTGGCTAGGAAGGATAGATCAAATGGGAGACAGCCCTGATTGCTTTCTGATTCATGGCCTGCCATCCCTGCGTGAATCACCATGCTTTATAAACCTGCAGCTGTTCCCTGCCAGCTTTCTGGAAACAGATCCTCTCCTCCAAGCACCGAAGGCAAGCTGCATGAAAGGCCTGTATGTGGCACTTGGTGGAGCAGGACCTGTAGTCTTGAGGAGAATTTCAGACTGACTGTCATATGAGTGCAGGTACGGTCTCAGCTGTATGTCTGCCCAGTCCTCACCTGGAACAAGATGCAGCTCGGTATGGGATTTCTGAGCTCTCGGATCAGAAGGAGGGACAAGTTAGCATCCCTCGCTAGAGCTCAGCACCTGCTGTATGGTAATACATGGAAATACCTGTAGTGGCTTTTTTTTGGCGGGGGACATACTTTGAGGGGAAGGTGGAAAGGTTCCTGAAATCCTCTGGAACAGGAGGGGAACTGGGCCAAGGAGCCAGCCCAAGGACACTAAGCGTTGTTACTGTCCCCTGGCTATCAGTAGTATGAACCAGGGTCAGTCTCAGCAAACCTGTGGTGCATTTTCCTCTACATACGACCCTGATGTTAGAAGGGGTGGGCAAAAAGCCAAGCGCAGCCCTTAAGAGTCTGTTACTGGAGGGCATCTCTCGAGTCTGGGCTGAGGTACCTGTTTTGGGTTGTGCAGGCGTGCATGGCTGTGGGAGCCTGCCTTGCTGCTGCCATTCCTGTTCTGTGGCTAAATGAAGCCTCTAGGAGCTATAAATCTGTCACCTTCCATGAACGTTGCATTCATGAGGCATCTTCTCATTGAGCATTTACAAGTCTATTCAGTGCAGACGGTACCACCAGCATCCATTCCTCCCCACTGCCCCTGGCCTTTTTGTGCTGCAACGTGGTAATTAACCTGAGCATTGCTGGAGGTTCTGATTTCTTCTGAAGATAACTCTGAAGAGTTATTCTCCTTGATATATGCCACCATCTCAGACCTGCTCCCTTTGCCAGTGAAACAGCCTTCTGCTGCCAACTGTTGTTGCCAGATGTTATTCTAGAGAAAAATGTTTTCTTACGAAATGGTGACAGGGGACAGGCATGGGTGGCACTGCTGGCATGTTCTCACCCTTGCCTTCCCTGTTACCTTCATTTATTATTTTCTAAAGCACAGGCCTGGCTGGAGTTTTTGAATAGGCTGGCATGAAGCAAAAGGAAACAGTTCCCTGCAAATAAAATACAATTATGCTGCAGAACGGGCAGCTGCTTTTCCCAGCTTTGGTTTATCTGGCTCTAAAGCCAAGATGTTAGCAATATAGCAGCAAAGATAATACTGACTGACCCAACCTGATAGCCACGTGATGTACAGCCTGGGTGCGTGTACCCATTTCTTGCTTTCTTTACTGTCCGATGTTTTGCAGTGGGCTTGCCAAAGTAAATGAGTGTCTGTACTGCATGGGTGGGTTGCAGCTGCAGTGGGTCCCCGGAGGAAGCTCGCATCACTTGTGGGAAGAAGTTTTGTAATCTAAGCGAGCATGAACTCCCTGCCTATGGAAAAGGGGAGAGGCTTTTTGCCTGCCTGCTTCCAGGGAGACTGCTGTGTTAGGAAAGCATTTTGATCTGATAGGGGTGCAAGATGTTTGCATCATCCCCTGCTGGCTGGTAGGGGAGGAAAGGGATGATTTTTTTAATTGAATGCAGGAGAGGTGGTGTGGATTTGGTTGCACTTCTGCAAACTGCCTCACACAGGTGATGCTGGCAGTGATGCTCTGGGCAGTGCCTTTGTCTTGTCTGCCTGGTCAGGTGGTGGTGACAATATTTTTTTCAAGAGGTTCAGACATTCTGGCATCAACAGGAGGCAGTGAAGTGACATGGAGTTGCACTTGCTGCAGACCTGCTTCTGAGAAACCTGCTCAAGAGCGTAGCAGATCTGTAACACTGCACTGGGACTGACCCGCAATGAACTCCCATTCCTTATGTATCATCTGCAGTGGCGTTTTACACTGTCAAATCATCTGAAGCCAACGGTTATGTTTCTTCCTCTTCGTAGCTGGGACAGCTGCCCTCATAGACAGCTGGCCAGTGAGAAGGGCCATGAGAAATAAGCAGAGTGAAGAAGAGAATTAATTACTCCAATGTATTGCTGGGGTTCAAAAAGGATAGGGCATTTCAGTGGATAGCAAGTACATTCCAGTTACAGTTGTAAAGATTAAAAATACCCCAGACTTAGAGAGGGATCTATTTAAGGTGGTTGTAACTAATGCCAGTGAGGAAAGAATATTCTTTGGAGACAGATTATTCCATAAATGTCAAAGACAGAGGTTTCTGTCACCGCCTTCGGAAGCAGCAGTTACAGGCTGCAGTCAGGAGCCAGATACTGGGTTTTTCTGGGTTACAGGTGTGGGATTACATTTATTTCATTTATTTCAGTTTGAATAGGAAGAAGTGAGCATGAACTATACTGAAGTTTCCTTGTTGATCACAATTCATGGTTTTGGCTTGACCGCTCACACAATGGTAGGTCTGATCCCTCCACTGCAAGTATTGATCTAAAGGAAAATGAGTCTCCTGAAGTGACAGCAGGATGGGGAGAGAGAAGGAAGATGAAGGCAGTACAGGAAGGCCACATGCTGGTACCATCTGCCTCCCTTTCACACTGTGCAAGGTCTCATGCTGTGTAGGCCACCCAAATGGGTACAAGAGCTCTTTATCTAAGCAAGCACTGTCTAGCATCCCTGAAGTCAGTTGAATGGCTTGCTCACTGGCTTACTTCAGCAAAAGGTTGGAAGTGTGAGCTCTTGCAGGAGGAGGGTAGCAGTGCTGGCCTTTTGGGAGAAAGGATGTGATGACTGACTGACTCAAGTTTTTCTCATTTTTTTATTTTTCAGGAACTTGCTGAGCCAGAAAGATGCGTGAGTATACAGAAAAGAAGGAAACATGTGGGACTATCTGTCTCAAGTACCTGCTCTTCATCTTCAACTTCTTTTTCTGGGTAAGAAACTTCAGTCTATTTCAGAGGCACTGCAGTTTTGGTGTCAGGGGCGCAGAAATCCTGGGCTTGATGAAGACTTTGGCAAAAAGCACTGACATCAGTAGGACACAGATTTCGTCCTGTGGGGTGAAATCCCATCCCTTGGGCTTGCCTGCCCAGGCTGCAGAAGTTATGGTTTGACACTGTAGTCTCTGGCTGTTTCTAGGTCACGTTACCAAGTATAGAAAATAACAGAGAGCCTGAAAACGTGCTCTGTTTTTTCACCTGGCTTGCTTTTTCAGGGAGCCTGAGGACTCCACTGTCTTGCCATTCGTCCTCTCAAAATGGCAGAGGGAGTCCTGGCAGTGGAGTGGGACAGCTAGAGCAAGGACAACAAACACCTTCTTGCAGCTGGGTCCACACTAGAGCTTCCTAGTGTCATGCTTTCCACCAGAAGGTTACTGATGCCAAAGGATTATTTTTTCCTTTGCTGCCTGGGACAAAGCATTGGAGTGTCCAGGTCAGACCTTTAAGGAGAACTGTCTGAGCTTACTAAAAGCTGCATAAAACCCTCCAGAAACACAAGGCTTGCAAAGAGAGAAGGGACTGCTAGGAGTCTGGTTGGCTTCTCCATGTTAATTCACTGCAAGGGTTAGAGTTTAACCAGCCAGGCTGTTTAGCTCCTTGACTGCTTTGTCCCCACTGTATAGTCTAGAAAGGAGATATTGGGCATGGTTCCCTGACAAGCAGTAGAAAGCTTGCTGATGTAAAGCTGTTTTCTTCCCCTCTGCTGTTAGGTAGCACCCCAAAAGATTTGACGTTTTTTCGTATTTGCCCAGATAACAGTGTGGCTACATTTGGGAAGGCTCTGGTCCAAGGATGAAGTGCTGTGCACAAGTAGATGCTTCGGACAGCTTGTATCTCAGGCTGCCTGGGATACTAAGCTGGCCGTCTTGAAGCCCAGCCCCTCCCAGTGCACTGGAGCCTGCTCCTGGTCCCAGTGAGACCTCTGGGAGTCCTTCCTTTAGTGCAGATCATCCTTGACTCAGCTTACAGAGCTGAGGCACGTCCTGGTGTCCCAGTCCAGTTGCTCTGGGAGGTGAGTAAGTTCATACATGAGATGCCCTTCATTTGCTTGTTTCTCTCTACTCAGCTGGCTGGTGGGGCCGTGATGGCAGTGGGCACCTGGACCCTAGCTGAGAAGAGTGACTACATCAGCCTGCTCTCCTCCAGCACGTATTCGGCAACTGCTTATATTCTGGTGGTGGCTGGGGTGGTTGTCATGGTTACTGGCATCCTTGGTTGCTGTGCCACCTTCAAAGAGCGTCGGAATTTGCTAAGAGTGGTAAGTTTTGCTTGGTTGTTTTGCTTGCGGGAGGATTCACCCCATTTTTTCTTGAACCATGCTGGGAGGGAGGGAAACATCTTGGTTGTGTTCTGCACCAACCTTATTTGTTTGTCCTAGAGCAAATACCACTAAGGCCTCCAGCTCCTAACAGCAGTGCTGCCCTTATCCTAGGGGGCAGGTTCTGCTGCAGAGCATTTCCTTTCATCCACCCAAAGAACGTGCTTACCACTGCATGGTTCAAAAGTACAAAGTAATACCTATACTTTGTGTAAGAACGTCTATTTGAAACTATTCAAAACAAAATCTCGTGGCTTTTGTCTCTTCCTTCTTCCCTGCCCATCCCATATTCTCTTTTGGAAATGGGGAGAGAGAGGAAAATATGAGAGACCTGTAACAAAGGTGGCTTTTAACGATAGTAGGTTCAAGCCAAATTAACCCGCTTTTTCACTTGGCTGTCAAAAATCAGAACATTTCCAATGAATATTTTCTTTAGTTGCCAAAAAATTATTTTAGTTTTGCTTCCACGAAAAAAGCCACACTGTTTTGATAATATGCCACTTTTTTACACCTTTCCCTATGTTACTTCCTGAGCTCCCTGCTCGCCCCACCTACAATGAAGTTTTTGACCAGCCCTAGAGTTTCTATTCTGCTTCCTGCCTCTTAAATCTTCCCTTTCAGTCTGGTGTGTGGCAGCAGTCCGTTTTAGTATCTGGGCTACAGTGGTGAGTGCAGTGACTGAAATAACAACCAGTGGCTCTTTGCTTTCACAGTTACAGAAGAGGATACTTCAACTCTTCACCAGCTCCTTCCTTTGCAAATCTTCATTCACCTGACTGTCCCATTTCCCCTCTTTCATTTGGATAGAGGAGCAGAAATAGGAGGCATGAGCAAGTCTAATGCTTGTACCACCGCTTTGAAGGAGTGGTAATCCCTGGGAGAGGCAGAGTAGGGCCAGGAAGGGAGAATAAAACACAGAAGAGGACCCAGTGAGTGCATTGCTGGTGCTTGTTCATTAGGCTCCTGGTCTGTAGCAGTCCGTTTTGGCCTTGCTTCACTTACTCTCCATGCCAAAGAGATCTTCCTTTGTCTTTTTGCCTCAGCCAGAAGCTACAGATGAAAATCCGGTGGGGTTTTCTTTGTTATTCTGCCACAGAAAACTAATAATTGTCTCTTGGGAACAAAAGGTCACTCTGTCTCCTTACACCACGCGTCCTTTCAGAGTGGCTGGTCGCGACAGGCCTATTGTCTCTTCTTGCTTGTGCTCTGCTTTGGTTGCCAGTGAGTAATCTGCACAAGAGATAGGGCTGTGCTTGCCAGGGCTGGGTGAGCCTGGCTGGAGGCCTTTGCCAGCTCTGAGCTCAGACAGTAATCCTGACAGCTTCACAGTCAGTGCCCCAGGGTCTGTGCCAGCCTGTCCCAATTTCTCTCTGTATCAGAGGCCCACGTAAATATGGGAGGGAGTGCTGTAAGCAGCACTGTCTGCTCTCCCTCGTGCTTCCTTGGTGCTTTTAAAAATCAATTATTGACAGCTTTGGGTGCTGTTTATAAAATGCATATCTGGTTTTTAGTTTGTTTTTCTGTTGAAGGCTCAGGAACCTGTGATTTTTTTTTTTTGCTGCCTTTCTACCTAACTATGAGTTTTATGGGCCCACTTCAAGGCTTTTCATAGTATTTCATTGCTCATCACTGACAGCTGTGCTACTTTTTTTATGTCATTGTGTATTTGCCTTCCTCATGTCCCTCCTTAGCCAGGTGATGTGCTGAGGCTTGGGCAGCAGATGTGGAGTTTCTCTGGCTCTGTGAGCAGGCACGGCAGTGGATCTGCAGCCAGGCTGGCCGTGATGCTGCAGTCCAGCTCTTTACAAGCACACAAACTACATTATACTTCAGTCAAGATGCACGCTTTCATATACAAAAGTATGCAAGCAGGAGTCTCAGGAAAGGACCCATCAAATAGAAGACCTTGCATGTAAAGAAAGAAGGTGGCTTTTTTGAGGATTGGCCTCTCAAACTGCCACTTCTAGTTAGCTACCTTGGATAGGGAGAAGGGAACATAACATTGGTTATGATTTCTGTTCCTGCTGTGTTTCAGCCTGGAGCCTTCCTAGTGAAGTGAGATTGCTGATTTAGAATAGTTGCTGTATATCTCTTCTTCAGGTAGTAGAAAGGTCTCTCCATAGAGCAATTTGGATTATAGGTGGGTTGAACTATTCTTTGGGTATTCAGAGAAAATGCACTAAAGCTTGGTGCTTCACTCAAACACTTGAAGCTGGATGGAAGAAATCTGGACTCTGTAGATCTTGAGGAGACACCAGATAGCCCTGACTCTGGCTTGGAGCCAGAGTAAGAGTAAATTTTGCCCAGAGCCCACTCAGGTCCGGGCATGTGTCTGCTTGTCCTGGTTTAGGCTGGGACGGAGCTAGTTTTCTCTCTAGCAGCTACCATGTTTTGGATTTAGTGTGTGAAGAATGGTGGTAGTACAGTGATGTTGTTGGTTGCTGCTAAACGACCAAGGACATTTTGCAGTTTCCCAGGTTTTGCTAATGTGCAGGTGCAAAAAACTTGGGAGGGGTAGAGCCAGAATAGTTGATCCAAACTGGCCAAAGAGAGTATTGCACACCATAGACGTCATGCCCGGTATAAGTGAGGGTCGGCCGGTGGGCCACTTCCCTTAACTTGCCTTAATCATTAAGCTTCCCTGTGGGTTGCTTTTTGTTTCCCTGGGTTTTTTTCCTTTTTTTTTTTGTTTGTTTGTTTGTGCCTGTTCATTCGTTCGGCTGGTCGTTCCCTCGCCTGCTCTCTCTGGAACTTGCTGTTCTGGGATAGCTGGTGGGGGGGGGAGAATATCCCTGCTCCCTGGCTGCTGCTCGGGACGGGCTGTATCAGTCGTTGGGTGCTGAGAAATTGTGTGTTTGTTTTGTATATTCTATTATCCTTATTTATTATTATTATTATTAATATATTATTATCTTTTTCTTTGCTGTCCTGGTGAGCTGCTTTTATCTCAACCCGCGAGTTTTCCTTTCTCTCCAATTCTCCCCATCCCACTGGGGTGGGGGGGAGTGAGCAAGCGGCTGTGTGGTATTTGGTTACCATCTGGGGTTAAACCATGACACTGCTACAGGCCTTTGGGTGGTCCCACATTTCTGACTTGTTCCGCAGCCTCTTGGGAAGTGAGTAGGGCATGTCCCTGCAGCTCCATGACAGAGCTGGCCTACTCCTCCCAGAGCAGACCTCTGTAAGAAAGCCCTGCAACTCCTGATGAAGAGCAAGGAGAGCAGACCTGTGCTCTGTGTGTGTCCAGAGTGAAAGCTGCTGCTCCCCTGTGTCGGCATGATACTTGGAAGTGGCCCTGAGGGAACGATGAGACTAAGATAAGGGTAATGATGCAGTGAATCAGCAGAGACAGGTTGGATTCGTGGGTGGCAGATGCACTAACCTCCCTTACAAGGTTTTACAAGGGCCTTGTGACTCGAATTTTTTTAAGGTCTGCTGGATACATGTTTGTTTCTATCCACTGTAAGCCAGCACAACGAGCCAAGCTGTGGTGACACAACTCAGCTCTACCTGAATGCCTCTGACATGACGACACAGAGCAGGGAAAAATAAATAAAAGAAACTTTCCAGTTCATTGGTTGTTCTCAGCATCCTGTCACCCTCCTGCCCCCTCCTTGGCAGAAAGATGATGTCAGAGCAGTTAGGGCATAACTAGGTCCCAACAAAAGAAAGCCAGCCTTTGTGTCAAGGCATGCTGATCCTTTCTTGCCCCCTTTCAACCTCCTGTGAGTGTTGAGACCAGCCTTTAGCTATCCCACACTCCACTGGGTGATTCATTCCCCTGGTATGAATGGGTACCTTGTACAGGCATCTGCAGAGAGGGTCAGTGTTTGGCCATGGGGGAGAGTGTGGGGCTGGGGAGTGAAAGCCTGAGATTGTGTGCTCAGATTAAAGCCTGGTCTGCAGATAAAACCCAGCTGTCCATCCTTCGCAGCTGCTGAATCCCAACAGGGGTGAAAGAGGAAGCCTGAGTGTTTATGTCTGTGTCATTTTACTCCTGCAAAGGAGCTTGGAAATACCTAGCAAAGAAGGGTGCGCAGTGGGAGTGTAACCCTTGTGCAACAAAAGGCATCTGTGCTGTGTAGGTCAGCTTACTGTGTCCAGGTCTTCGCTGTCCTTCTTTGTGCCAGGGAGAGATGGTTTGATGTCCAGTTACATTTGTAGGGAGCCATTTGCTTTGTCCCTTGGGAACAGCTGTTTCTTAAGGTCAGGAGTAAAACAGAAAATGGGAGATATTTTGTTTGTTCTATCCTGGGGAGGCCAACTCTTACAGGGACTTAGCATGAGGTCCTTGTTATGGCTGGAAGTGGTGTCTCTTCAGCTTTATCTACAGAAAGATTAATTTAATAGCAGTCCTAGAACAGCCTGGATCTGTAAAGAAACTGTCCATTGATGACCAGAAGCAAGGCAAGGGTTGTCCCAGAAAAGCTGTCTTTGACCCTAAGGAGGAAGTGGTCACATCGTCCTCTGTCTTCAGGCTTGAAGACAGTCCTTTTAATCTAGTACACATGTTCCTCCTCATAGGTTTGGCTTCCCTTCCTGTTTGTCTATAGGAACAGTGCTCCCAAACAGTTTTCTGTACTATGTATTTGATTCTCCTTGCGGTATGCGGGGCATATCCCTTTCCATTTCACTGCTATTAAGCCCTTTTAAGAAATAGTCATGTTCTCCTGTTAGTCTTCTAAAAGCGCTTCTCACGTTGGTTTTGAGATACTGAGCTTTTCCCTCTAGATCCTAGTTCAGCAGAACATATAGTCACAGTCCTGAGTGTGAATCAGTGCTAAAGTCCATCCACTTCAGTAGTGCCCTTCAGCCTGTGTTTGAGCCCCACAGACATCCCTGGGAACATAAATCTATGGTTTATGCTTAGCTGGTCTGCTATATCCTTGGTGAAATGGGCCCTTTCTTGCTTTATTGAATCATTATTATAACATACATTGCTCCTTAGTAACTTGGTGAAATACCCTAAACAATATCAAAACAAGCAAAAGTTTCAAATTTTTTTGTATTGATGTCAGAATCAGATGTTTTCTATGATAGTGAGTGTAGTCATCAGGTTATCCAGTAACCACTTTCTTTTGTCCAATGATCTTATCTCAGTTGCCTGCACTCTTCCATTCTCTACATCCCTCTGGCTCTGTGAGTTAAACTCACACTTGCTGCTGCTTGTCTCCAGTTACCCTGTGGTTTGGGTTTTTTGGGGGGGGGGTTGGTTTGTTTGGTTTTTTAACCCGTGGGATTGTTAATTTCCTACCCTATTGAGGTCTTAATCCCATTCCCTGCCTTTGAACACTGCTGCAGAAAAGCATCAATGAAGACAGTCATGCATTTTGCCAGCTAATGAAAAGCTGGCTCCTGGCATCTCCTTACGTTCTGTTCTAATGTCCTGCTGTTCCCTTTATTTTACAGTACTTCATATTGTTGCTGTGCATCTTTCTCCTGGAGATCATTGCTGGAATCCTGGCCTATATCTACTACCAGCAGGTGAGTGGACATTACTCCTTAGAGACTCAAACCAGGGAGAAAAATCAGCTGGTTATCATCCCCTTTCTCCAGCCAGAATTGGGCTTGGAGGCTTGGGACCTAGGGTCTGGTTGTGGTTCACCTTTCCACATGTCTGTACTCACTCCCCTCCCCATACAGAAGACCTTGGATTATTTACTGGTTTTGACAAAGTGGTGATAGTTACTCTAGGGAGGCTGCTCAGCCTTGCTGCTCAGCTCCTTCCTGTGGTTCACCTTTGGGCGCTGTTTTTCTGCAGAGCCTTGTAGAAGACCATTTTTGAGGCTGTGTAGATTTAGGAACTCTCCTAATGGCCTTCAAGGAATTGTGCAAGCAACTGAAATCACGTTAGTGCCACTTAGTATATTCAGGACATAGGAGTAGTTCCTGCTGTATCTGGCAAGCTAGCTGCCATACTTTGGAACTGGCAGAGATAATGGATGGTCCAGCTGAGAGGTCCTTTCAGGTCAAGAAGTTTTTGAGGGCTTTACTTAACTCAGCCCAGCTGAGGGGCTGGAGATCAGCACAGGCTCCCAACAGCTGCAGTTCTATCTTGGCACTTTTTGCAGTTGCAGAGAGCAGAGGCTTAAGTCGTCACTTTGTTTTCAAAGGGAGTTTAGCCACCAAGGCACAAACAGTCTGCAAAGTTGCTCTCACATCTGGAAATTGGAAATGGCAAATTAGGATTGTTGTCAAGTGGCTGTCTGAAAAGCAGCTGGACATCCCATCTTCTTGGCTTCACTGCCAGGATTCCTTACTATTCCTTTTTCTCTTGGGCCTTCTGTGCTTTGCCTCACTAAGATGGGCACTGGTGGTTTGCGAGGAGCCAAAGAACCGTGCTGGCTCCCACCAGGAGGGATCAGTGGTATGAGTGTGCCTATGTAACAGGGAAAGATCAATCCAGGCAGGCATGGCAGGAAGACAGGATCCGTCCATCCATCCATGCAAAGGCACGAGGTTCATATATGACAATGGATGAAGAGGAGCTGATCCTTAGCTTGAAATAAGGGACAACATATTCGGAGCTGTACCCTTGAGTGCTTTAGATCACTTGAGGGTGTCTCTGATCAATAGCTGCACTTCCCCCTGCCCTCTGGCTGGCAAATCCCCCTTCTTTCCTGGTTGCAGGCTGCTTTCTCTGTTTGCCACTGTTTTTATTTCAGCCCTTGCTTTGGTGTTTAAGGCTTGTGCGTGTGTGTCTAAACTGTTTCTTTTGTTATCTCTGTTCCATGCTGCAGTTCTTCCCCGTGAGCCCGCAGGTAACTGCTTTTCTCCCAAGTAATAATTCTGCTAATGGACTCTCCTCTTTATTTGCCTCTGATGCCTTCCAGCTGCTGAACCTTTTCCTTTCTTTTTATTACACTAAGTCCTTTGCACTTCTGTAGAGCTTCCCAGCCCAGGATCTCAAAGCATTTTGCAAATATTAATGAATGAAGCCTCATATCATCTCTGTGAGGTAGGTGTTGTCCCCATTTGACACATGGGGTTGGAAAAAACAGTGTTTCAAAGGGAGAATAAACAGCAGACTGTATTTTGCACAGTTCAGCATAAGCAGATGTTTGACCTTTCATTTACTACTTACTGTGTAGAATAAAAGGTGTATAGAGAAGCTATCCACCTGTTTCATTCATTGACTCCCATCTAAAATGCATGTTGATATTGTTTATTGGTATAGGAAACTTAGGCGGTTGGACTAAAGCAGTGTTGCTGTATGAACCAGGATGACAAAAAAAAGATGCAGCTCTTCGGCACTTTTTGGCTGTCACCTGGATGGATGAGAAGAATTCAGCTAGATTAAAAGAGCCTCCACAGGAATAAATGTCTGAATCCAATCACCTGAACATGCCAGTGGTTTATGATGATGCTTTCAGAAATTCTGTACTTCCAAAATCAGACTTTGTCTCTCTGTCACTGTTATCAAGAAAGGCCTTGCAGTACTTTTGCAATCGCACACTTAATTTCCTCCTGTGGCATCCTTTTTGATGTCAATAGAAGAGCTATTCAGACTATGTGGCTTCAGTCCAGCATGCCCAGGACTCTGATTTTTTTCCTGCTCCTGGACAGAGTGGTTTGGTTTTTAGCATTTTGTCACAGGCTTCAGAGGGAGAAGACTACACACGGTCTCATAGGCATATTCATATTTAAGCAGGCACAGTTTTGTATTTTGATGCAGGCATGTCTTGGCAATCTTGGATATTCAAGGTGAGGGCCCATATGGTGATGTGTAGTACAGGCTGAAGTTTGGTCCTGAAGCACCTCCTTCCAGTTATTAAAATGGAGGCATGATCTGTAGTCAATTGGAAATAAGCCTGTCCAGTCCAGCCTTGGAGGATGATCTTGAAGGAAGCTGTAGCTTCCACTAGGCTCTCTACTTTCCTCTTGGAGCAAAGGCAATGAAACGTGTGCAGGGCTCTGGGTCGCTCTGAGGGGTGAGTTTGCCTTGTGATTTTATCCCACTTGTTTCTTCCATTCAGCTGAGCATGGAGCTGAAGCAAAATTTGAAGAACACCATGACCCAGAAGTACCGGAAGGAGGGAGAAGAGAGTGTTACCAGCGCAGTAGACAAACTGCAGCAGGAGGTAGGCATCTCTAGAGGCAGGGAGAATTAATACAATTGCAGGGCTTAAAATCAAACACACAAAAGGCATCGTGGGCTCTTGACATCTAACATACAGATGTTTCTTCTGTATGCTGAGTGTATGTTCTGCTTCAAGACAAGGTTGGGTGGGGTGCAGGGCCTGGGCCATGCAACCGGCAGAATTGCATGGTATGATCTCTGAATTGCATGCCCAGTAGCACTGGGGAAACAACATCTGAATGGCTCCCAGAGTGAACTGGAGCTGCCAAGTCACTGACAGCTGTTTCTGCTTCTCACTTCAAAGCTTTGGAGAAATTGCTGACATTTTTCATTAAGCTCCTCAGTACCCTAGAGAGCAAGATGTCATGAAAGCAGAGCCTTTCTGCTGCTGTTGCTAGCTGTGGCTGGCTCAGGGGTGGTTCAGGTTAGGGCTGCTGCGGTTCTGTCAGGCTTTCCCACAGAAAGGACCTTTGTGCGCAGGCAATTCCAAAGCATGGGGCCTACCGTATACATACTGCCATAGCAGGTGCCTTTGCGGTAGTAACTGGTGATTAAACTTACACTGTTATCACCATTAACACTCTCCAGTCTGGTGGTTAAGAGCTGAGGCAGCTGCAGGTGTGCTCTGGTTACGGTGCATCCCAGCAGTAACCAAAAGTCACAGCTGCTGAAAGATGGATGAAGCTGATATTTAATGGCCATTTTGGGGACTCCCTACACAAAAGTCACTAATAGTTATAGTAGCCTGGAAAGAGAAAAAAAAAAGCCTGTGAGATAGCTGGAGTCTCTCTGCAAAGGAGGGTGAAGCCCAGGGCTTGGTGTGGGAGGCCAGAGGGAGAAGGAGGTTGCAGTGCTTGCAGGCTCAGCCTTTGCTCTGTGTGTGTGCAGTTCAAGTGCTGTGGGAGCAACAACTACACAGACTGGGCTGACAGCCTGTGGATCAAATCTTCAGAGGCCAATGGACGGAAAGTCCCAGACAGCTGCTGTAAGACGATAACTGACCTGTGTGGCCGAAGAGACCATCCTTCCAACATCTACAAGGAGGTAAAGGGCAAAAGGGCTTCAGAGCTGCCTGTCACAAAGTATGTAAAGGAGGTGGGCAGGGAGTGAGGGTGTTGGGTTATTGCTGCAAACTGTCGTAGGCTTCCAAGTCAGTAGGATTCCTTAGAAAGCAGAATTCATTTCTCTAGTTGACTGTTCAGCCATCTAGCTATTGTTTTATATGTAGATATAGAGGAAAAATAATAAATTATATTTGTTACTACAGAGTATGCTAATGACAGAGGGAAGTGGGAGAGGTGGTTGTTTCTGGCAAGAGACTTGGATGTGAGCCCTACATTTGACACAGCTTCATGTCAGTAGCATTACTCACTGAGGTGCAAATGGAGATAGTGGGATTTGACGTACAGCATGAAGAAACAGCAGATAGGGAAGAAAGAGGGCCTCATGGCAGACAAATTAGGCCAGTTCCAGTGGGCTGCAGTTTGGGCTGAAAAGAAGGCTGGAGTTGAGATAGAGGGGCTTGTCTCTTTTCTAGAAGAAGCAAATTGAATCTCAGACTGGCTGAGTAGGTAAACAGGTAGCTCTCAGACCATTTATTCATCCAGTTTGCATAAGGCTGGCAAAAGTTCTTGCATTTATTTTGGCACCCTTCAGTCCTGTCACCTGGCTTTAACTTGCTCACTGTAACGCTCTCTATGGGGTAGCATAGTCCTTTTTCTCATCAGCGGAACCAGCACCTTGCTGGCTGTATTGAGCCTGGGGAGCAGCAACTGGAGCTTTTGCCTTGTTCCTGTCCCCATGACAGTTAAGGAGGGCTGTGGATGAAGAAGTGGCTCCTTCAGAGCAGCTATTTCTTCTCACAGTCTGTGCTTTGAGCAGGTCTTGGAAGAGGAGTGTGAATAACATCTGCATTAAGCCAAGCAACTCAAAACAGCTAAAAGGAAACCAACCATCTATCTTTGTGGAATGAATAGGGAGATGAAGTCTGGTCTTTCTGATCTACCAAAGCCCCTTTTACGTCCAGCTGCCTGGCTGGGTTTTGCTCTTCAGGAAGAAGGCTTTCCCTAAGGTTTGTGCCTTCCAGGCAAGACCCAACGAGGAGGTGCAGAAAAGAGTGCAAGGGCTGATGAGGTGTTTCTGAGAGTGGAAACCCACAACCATTTGAGGAGCAGGGCTGGCAATTCCCATTCTTTCTCTGTGCTGCATGAAGCTGGAGGTGGCTTCCCAGCTGCCTTAAGAGAGGCCCTGTAGGCTGCCAAATGTATTGGGCTAGCTCTAGAGGAGAAAAAGCTGTAAGGGGAGGTTTGGATCCACATGATATGCAGCATATCATGATATGAGGTCTCAGTCAGAGTTCAGAAAGGATTTTAGTGGCTTTCGGGAAGAAAAACCTAGAAAAGGGTCAGATCAGGGAACAGGAGTAACTGCTTCATATCAGGGTAGCTGGGGCTGATTCTAAAAGCTAATGCTGGCATGGGAAAAGTGAGGCCTTTGCCATCCCTCCCTGGAGGGCTGCATGCTCACTCCTTCCCTCTGCCTGTGTGCACGTAGGTGTCTGTGTTCACTGTAAACTCCTGGGGCAGGGGGGCCCCCAGCACCCTTGGGCACTGCTGTAGCCCACACAATAAATGCCCCTGATGTTACAATAGATTAAACAGTTTCATTATTTAAAGGGACACCACCCCCACCCCCACCCCCAAAAAAAACCCAACCCCAAAACCCCCACGAAAAGAGAATGCTCTTACTGATTTTTTTTTGCCTTATGAGAACGAAAACTTGGGCCTGAAACAGGGAGGGAAAGGTCATGCTGCCAGCCAAGGATGTAGTTGGAAGGCAGAGGTAGGCAGAGCCTGGCTTTCCAGATTCATGCTGAAACTCATTGCTGTCATAAATAGCAGTGGGAGGAATTTACTCTTAAAAGGCTCCTGTCATGTTAGAGTTCTTGGTACTGGATGCACTCAGCAGCATTTCCTTGGCCTATTGGCCTGACAGGAGTAAATGCACTCTGCAGGCATGTGCTAGGCAGTGAGTGAGGGAACCTTTCTCCGCATATCTCAGAGAAAAAATGACATGCTCCCTCTGTGTGATGTTGCCAGTGGTGGTTCTGTGTTTCTCCTGCCCAGCTAGCAGCCGCCTTGAGTTTGTTGGATGGTTCCTGAGCCAGTAGGTCCAGAGCAATACAAAACATGATGCAGTTTACATCATCTGTGTAGCTTTTCCAGTGATGTCGGGGGAAGAGATTGCTCACAGACAGTGCTTTTTATAGCATTGCTTTCAAGGGTCGCAACCATTGGATTAAAATGGACAAGATGTTAAAATGAGGCTGATTTTTCCATGTCCCCCCTTTCACCCCGCAGAGCGGTTGCATTACCAAGCTGGAAAACTTCATTCAAGAGCACCTGAAAATTATCGGGGCAGTGGGTATCAGCATTGCTTGCGTGCAGGTAAGAGGGCTGAGTGGAGTTTTGTGGGTACTGGGCAGAAGTTAAAAGAACCCCAAAGCTGAGGGACGGAAAAAAAATGGTTTTAGGCTCTTCCCTGCTTGTCAAGGAGAAGTTGCCAGGTACTTCAGGGACCCGAGGATTCACTAGCCCCAAAGCAAAAGCCTCTTCTGCAGCTCTGTAAAATTTGCTTCTGGTGAAGGAGTGCAACCAGCTGGGCAAGGGGAAGAGACTTCTGCTCCGGGGCTGTGGGAAAGGCAGTGCTGGCCACGGCAGGCGGTTTGGCAGCCTGAGAGAGACCTCTTGTGGGGATGTGCTGTGACTGCCCGCGCAGCTGAAGAGCGTCCGGAGGAGTTTCCTACCCCGGCTCATTAGGATTATTTATGTCATCCAGCATTTCTCTCTCAGCCGTGTCATATTGAAGAATGGGACTGTGGGTCTGCAAATGATTTGGGAGAGGGTGATGAATAAAGGGCTAGGATATGGATGTCTCCCACTCCCATTTTAGGGGCGAGGGCACAGGATATTCTTTTCTTCCAGATGCAGATGTCTCTGGGAGTTCCTTATCTTCCCATTTGTTCTGGCAAGTAGCCAAATTACACCCCAGAGAAGCTGCTGGTGATTAATTACAAGGATTAGCATAGATTATGTTCTCTCCTGCTGCTTATTGCAAGCTGGAGTGCAGTATCCCCAGGCAGGAGCTAGCTCCCACTCCAGTCTGGGTCCAGACTGTTAGTTTGTAAGCTGCTGCATCCATTCTGTTTTTTCATGCATTGCTCTCTTCTCTTTACACCCCGTAGATCTTTGGGATGATTTTCACCTGCTGCTTGTACAAGAGTTTAAAGCCAGAACCATATTAATAGCTGCAGGAACTCTGTCGCTCCCGCTCTGCCACTTCCCTTAGCACCTGCCAGTCTGACCACTCTCCACCACAGAAGTGTCTGTAACCTGAGGACTTGGCTCTGTAATTAAATGCCTCTTGAACAATGCACCGCCTTACCTGCCCCTTTGGGGGAAAGTCACCCTCCTTGTTGTGTACAAGGCAGCCAGGAGTTCAGCGAGTCCTCTTCATTGTCAAGAAACAGAAGAGCTGTGGATCTTCTCCTAGAAGCTTTAGCGAAACAGTCCCTTGATATAACTATGAAGCAAGATTTATCCAGGGCCATTTCTCTTGAGGCTTTTCCTGAGCCAGCATGAAGGTATCAGGATGCTATACAAGAACCATGGTTTGCTCTCTGAGAAGTGGCTCAGCAGCATCAGGCATTGACTGTGAGGGCAGATGTTTCTGCGCTGAGCTGGAGCCAGAGCTGTCTCTCATACATGGAAGATTTCTCTCCCTCCTCTCAAGCATGCACCAATGTTCTAACACAGCTGTTCTCTGCCTGAGAGGATGTCTGGATGGTTGCTTGGGGCCGGAGCTGCTCTCCCTGCTGATCGTGAGCACAAGTCGGTGCAGTTGAAATCTTGTCATGACTCTGGTGTTGCCAAGATGTGGGTGCCTTAAGATTTCTCAGCAATCCTTCTTCTTCCTTGCAGCTTCCCCCAACACAGTGCCATTAGGAGTCGCGGGAGGCCTTTTGCCTCCTAGTGATTCTGGAGCAAAGACGATGGACTACTTTCTAATTCTTTTGGGTCTAGTCTGTTTTATTGAGTGGCTTCCAGTGTGAGTGAGAAAACTTTGTTTTCTCCTACCTATCCCCTGCTGAGGTTTGGTGAAGAACTGGTGTGTTTGCAGAGCTGGCATATCTTGCTTCCCTTTGGCCTGTTTGGTTAGTGGAAATACCTTCTCACATCTCTTACATGTTGAGAGATGCCCTTGGCTTCATTTTTCTAATTAAAACCTCCAGGCTTGTATATATTCATTTCCTGCCCAAGAGAGACAAATGTTTTATCAGTCTCCAAAGAGCTCATTAATCAGCTGAGGTTTTTCTGGCTTTAATGAGATCTGGAAGCCCACTTTACTGGTTACTGCCAAGAAGGTCAGGAGAGCCAGCTTCAACCAGTTACCTCAGTGTACTTGGTAAATTGGTAGTGCTGGGTTAACTGTTTGCTGCAGAGGAATAGATTTTAATTAAATATTGCATTGGGATGTTGGATACATACAGGACATAGACATCACCACTGCCATGGACTTAGTGCCATCATGATGCCAGCAGGGTCTTAGCCTGAGTTCATAGGATCTTGTGTGCCTCTTGTCTTGTTCTCACCTTCCTGATATGCCTGTTACACCCATGAAGCAGAAAGGGCTGTGGGGTTTTGGTGTTTCTAAGCAGTGAAGACAAGCCCTTTTGTAAACAAACAAATTTAGTCCCTCTCCTGGCCTTTTAGTGGTGCCAGCTGCGCCCTGTCCCTTGGCAGCAGACAGGTAACATGAGCAAAATCACCCAGACCCCTAAAGGGTCTTGCAGCATCGTGGGGTTTTTAGTTCACAGAGCAGAGATCTTGGACTGGCGCTAAAGCATGACAAGTTAAAATTCAGAGCAGGTCAATCTGAAATTCCCCCATCAGCATCAGCCCTGTGAAATAATCCTTAACTAATGCAGAAAGAGAGGTGGAGGAACTGAGGTGTATCCTTGGTTCCACAGCAGTAGGAAAGGGGAAAGAAATCTAAATTATTGTGTAATGATCTAAAGGAGAAATCTCTAAATTATTTCTTGTTTCATAATCAAGTTCCTGACAAGTATTGACTACTAACTAAGAGGAAAATATTGAGCATGTTGCTTGAAGCAATATTTCTAGTTTCTTAAGCATATCTTCATAGCTGCCTTTGCCCATTCCCTTCAAATACATTGTACAGGGTTGGGGGAGGCCACGAAGAATGAGATATGAACAGTAAGGTGGCTTGTGTCCATTGAGTTGTTTTATACTTTTTCTCTGTGTAATAATATTCGTTGCTTTTTGGTTTTTTTTAACCCAGTTTAAGTTGCTGGCCAATAGAAAAATAAAGCTTAAGATTCTGTACTTACTCTGTGTAGCAAAATTGAAGGGGTACCATGAGCCAGATGGGTTATATGGATTCCTCAGATCTTGCTGCTGAGGAGCCAGTTCCTCAAGAAGAAGCTGGTCTGAGAGACCAGGCTGAGAAGGAAGCTGGGGGAGAATCTGCTTCGTGTCACTGATCTCGCCAGCCTGGTTATGATCGGCTGCCACAGGGTGCTGCAGACTGCTCCTCCGCGTGGCACCCTGAGAGCTGAAGTTGCAGGACCTCAGGGTACCGGTTACTGCACGTCAGCCGCAGTCTGTGTATGGAGGTGTGCACACCCAGCACTGCTCCAGGGTCTGTGGTACACCTAAGTGCGCTCGCTGGGGTGCTCAGTGATCTCTTAGCCTTGTCACACAGGCTTTGCTTTCTTGCCATGTGCAGAGCACTGAGACAGACAGAACAGGGCCTTTGCCATCAGGTAACTTACGTTCACCTTGCTGGCCCAGCTGCTGCCTGTGATTACCGGTCAGGTCTGCTTAAGAAGACCAGTTGAGGGTACGAATTGGCTCGGGGCTCTGCTGTGCTCTCCTCCACCCTGCTTCCACTTACCCCAAAGATAGTGGAAGTCTTTCCCCTTTCCATCTCAAAGGACTGAGGTGGGCTACTGCAGCGGGCCTGCCTCTTCCTACAGCAGTAGGATAACGGGGCTGTGGGAGCTATCTGCTGGTGTGTGCTGAGTATTTGCTCTATGTGCTGTGGAGTAGCTCGTAGCCACCTTGCATCACAGACATGTCAAAAAGAGGGAGCAGATGTGTGCCCTTTTTTATTACCCTTTGGGATTCAAGGTTGAAAATTAACATTACAAGTTTCAAATATGCCTATATCTGTCCAGATGGAAACGCCTGCCTGCAGCTAATGGGCATGGCCACTTGGTGGCTCTCAGGGCTCAGCACAGCGTGCTGTGAATTCAGCTCCTGTAATTCAAGTGAGTCTAATTCAAGCTGCTCGGCTCCGTGGGCAGCAGGGCCATAGTGTCACTAAGCCCCAGGGAAGCGCAATACAGGTCACGCTGGTGTTCCCTCGCCTGCAAGGGAAAGTTGCTCCTTCCAGCCCTGGCAACATGCCTGCTTTTCATGCTACAGCAAGGCACTGGTCATGCAAGACTGAGGCTGGGGCCTCAACCTGGCCTGCACTCGGCTTGGAGCTGGGACTTCTGCTAAAAAAACCCCCACAAATGTGTTGGCATATGCCAAGGAAACACACCTGGGTGGCTCAGTGGTGGCGAGATGAGCCAGCGCCACTGCTACGGTGCTGCTGTGCAGAAGCCAGATGCACTCCTGAGATGCATTGGGTAAGACAATGATGTGGTCGCATCCATTTATGATGCCTTATGAGGACTTGCATGCAGCACCGGCTGCCTGTTTTCAGGAGAGGTGAGTTGAAAGTAGAGCACAAACGAAGAAGGGAGGGCTCCTCCTGGAGGGCTGTCTACCAAGGTGGGGCTGGAGGAGTGGGGCAGGCTGGGCTCCTGCCCGCACGCTTGCAGTGGGGGCACAGAAGGTGGCATGGATGGCTCCGTGTTAACAGGGTGTCCCAAACAGCTGCTGGGCCACCTCAGCTGTTCCGCCACAGCAGAAAGAGAAGTGCCTGCAGCTCCCCTCCTCATGCCTCGCCCCGTTCCCTTCCGTGTCATTAGGGGTGCAGTGTGGCTCCAGTCACCTTTTCCCACCCCAGAGGGAAATTATTCCCTTCTGCAAGACTGTCATGGGGTGGCGCCTGTGAAGTCTGTAGCACAGTGTCTTTCAGCATGAAGCCGTTGCTTAAAAGCAATTTCTCTTCTTGTTTGAATTGATGACTTCTGCAGCGTCTGCGATCAGAGGGCGATGAACCATCTTGCAGCATCTCCACAGGCTGCGCAGCCTCAGGTCTCTGGGTGCTGCCGCCTCTCTTGAGGGAGGAGTGTGGATTTCTCCCCCTCCGGACCTGGAGATCTGCGCTGTGCTAATTGCCCTTCACAGCAATTAGCTCAGCTGTTGGTCTGCTCTCTTGGGGTGCCCGGATGGTCAGTACAATTTGCTCAGGAATAAACGGGAAAAGATGTAGCAGTAAACAGTTTCTGCAAGGGTCCATCTTTGGGGCAGTCACCTGTTCCTGCAGTTTCAAACAAGACACAAGTATTTCGTGCTCCCCTGCAGGGCTGCTTCTGACCTCAAACCAGTTCACAAACATGCCCTTTCTGCTCCTGCCATTTAATTGGGAGGAATTTTCCCCCCAGGGAGGCCGTGGTGCCGCTTTCTTTGGCCATTTATAAAGCCTCCCTTTGGCGGTGGTTGTAATGTCCTTGTTTTTCTGCTGGGCTGCAGTGGTGGAGAGAGAAAGAGGAGGAGCAGGCAGCGCTGCTCTCCTCCCTGTCAAGATATGACAAACGCACCCTGCTTGGGAAAGGGCAAAGGGAATGCTTTCTCCTTTCCTGCCGTGAAAACTCCCCAGGTTTCCGTGTGCGTGTGTGCATGCACCCCTGGGAGAAGGTGCCTGGTGCTCTGGGCTGCTCCTTATCACACAGCACCGAGCAGCAACAAGAAGATGCCTGAAGCAGCACTGTCCCTGAATTGGGGCACAGATGCACGTCAGCAGAGACCGGCAGCTTCTCCTGGCGTGGCTGGTTTTGCTGTGGGGGTCCTGGGCTGGCTCCCGTGCTATTAAAGAGCAGCCTCTTTGGGCTGCCATCCGTGCTGCGCTGTGTCTCCCTGGCGAGCTGCTTCTGCAGGAGGAGGGCGTCTGCCTGCCGCTTCACTGTGCCGAAGTCTGGTTGGGAGGAGAGGCGGCAGTTGCGCCGGTGGCACCGCCCGGCTGGCCAAGGAGGCAACGGGGAGGATATTCATGTGGTGCCTTTAGAAATGAGAAATTCCTTGCAGGGAGGGAGCATGATGCTCTGAAATGAGCTATAATCACATGAACAGCAGGGATGCTGGTACCCACCAAATTCATTCAGTGACTCATTCCAGCACAGCAGATCATCAGGTACACTGGGGTTTTGAAGTCCTCTTACTCCCTGCAAAGGAGGCTGCTCCTCCTGCTTTCTCGGCTGCCTGCATTAGCAGAAAGGATGCTGCACGTGCTGGGGCCATCAGGATCAGCAGCTTTCTCTCTTCTGATTACTGCTCCTGCCTGCAGAAAAGGAGCTGCTGAGCATCAGGCATTTCCAGGCTTCATTTTTTTGAGTAGCAAACTGTCTTGCTGACAAGGGAAGAGCAGTTTTTGCCTACACGGAGGGTAGAGAGAGCCCAGTGCCCCAGCAAGGCCTGATCCTGCCAACAGCTGCTGTATCCCCACACTGGGACAGCAAAACCCAACCCTCCCCCCGTGCAGTCCCAGAGATGGCTTCAACGGCAGCAGCACGTGTCTCCAGCAGCTACGGGGTGAGCCTGAGGGTCACACTGAGCCCCCTGCACCCCTCTGTAGTTAGAGGCCAACCCAAACCGGGCATTGACACCAGGCTGCAGGGTGTGTGGAGCAATGCTTCACAACTTTGACCATACGTGCGTGTACGTATAGCTATATCTATGTATCTCCTCCTGCCATGCTGGAGGATTTCCACTGCCCACAGGAACTTTTACAGGTGAGGTTTATATTTCTTATTTTGCTCAGAAATGCTGGAACCCCTTTCCCCAGAAATATGCCACCATAGAAACATGCTCGGTCCTTCCAGAGTCACGGTCCCTCTCTCCCGTCCCAGCAGAGAGACGTCATCTCCCCCAGTGCGTCAGCCTCCCTGCTTGCCAGCGGTCACAGCCTCAGCCTCCCTTCTTCTAAAGTGCTCCCCAGCCCCGGATTAGCGAGGGACCAAGGTGAATTATTGTACCACACAGCAAACGGCTTTCTCGTTAACCTAGCGGTGCCCTGTTAACGTTTGGCTGCACGTCTGCTGCCTGCCACTGGCTGTAAATAAATAGGCATCTGCCTAACAGCACCTCGCTGACGGCAGGAGGCAGGTGCCTGCATCAGTGCATGGCTGTCGTCCTCGGGGGAACACAGGGCAGTACCAAAAAGCTTAAGCCCCTTGCTTTGTTTTACAGGAGAAACTGAGGCAAGTGTTTCATCCACGCTCATATGGCAAGTAAGTGATGGATGCTGGGGGACTCACGGTGTGGGGGTGTCTGTGCAGAGTGCTGCCTGCAGCGCTCAGTAGCGCGCTGTACACATAGCACATATTTTAAGTATTGACAAAAACCTCCTCTTTCCTGGGAGAGCTGCCTGTTCAGTCGCCTTTTAACCCTCCCAAGCAGTCTCTATTGATTCGTTGTTTTCCCAGGTTGTTTAACATGCCTTGATTTCTTGCTGCTCATTGTGGGATGCAGTGTTAAGCGATGATGGCCTAAGATGTGAGGCACCAGGCTCAGGTTTTGAGATTGGGACTTCAACTGCTACCTCCATTCCTAGAGGATGTCAGCTCAGTTCCCTCTGGACAGAAATAACAGGTAATATCACTACAAAATGACATCTGAAGGCTCATCCCTCCACGCCTAGCTCTTACAGCTGCTCTCTTGCATGTTATTCCTCTGTTATATGCTGACCATTGTCAGGTACTATTTTATATTTATCTAAATTAAATCTTGTCCCAATTAAACATGCCCGACTCTCTAAGATATCCCAGGCTGATTCCCATTTTTTCCTTCCTTGCGTTTTCCATCGCTTCTCCTTCATCAATCCACAAACGTGATCAACGTTATAATTTATTTCCTTTTCCTCCTTTCTGCCTCTCCCACCGCTCTCTTCCAGGACTTTAATGAAAGTTTTTAATAGCAGTCAGTTGAAGCCTGACCTGCTCTTTCCTTAGCCGAATGCCTCGTGCTCTGCAGATGGGCTCATGAATGATACAGTTGTTTGGGCTCTAGCTGGCCACTGTGGCAGAATTACTCAAACACTTCTGAGGTTTGTCCACACCTCCAGGTTGAACAATCCTGAACCTCAGAGCAGAGAGTGGAACCCTAAATCATAGGACAGCAAAGAAGGCTGCATGTGTATTAAATACGTTTATACCCAAATGTTATTCAAATGTATTTTACAGTTCATTTACCACAGTTAATGGCACTGGATGGGGCTATTAAAATAACAGTCCCTACAAATGTGGGCTCTTGGTGCCCTTTTCACCAAAAAAAGCAATGCTGTCTTCTGGAAGCGAACTGAATTTAAATGAACGTGGGCAAGAAGAGGCAGCATTTCACAAGCAGAGCAGTGGGTCACCGGGGAGGCGGTTAAGGTGCTGCCTGGGAATGCAGGAGCTTGGTGTTGCATCCCCAGTTTGCCTGGAAGTTTGAGGACACCTCTTGCATCGGGGTTTTTGGCGGAGCTCAATGACCTCTTTAGCGAAGTGACCAGATATTCAGATGTTATTGGTGCTGGTGCTGGATGGGAGCGGATGAGCACACAGCACCGCAGGTGAAGTTTGTCCTGCACCTGCCTGAGTGAGAGCTGAGCTCCTCTGCACCTGCGAGCCCACTGCCAGAGGCTGCTAAGCACCGCGGACAAATTAATTCCTATCAGTGTTTCTTTCTTCTAATCATATTTCCTTTTCCTTGTCCCCTTAGATTGAAAACTACCTTTTAGTGTCTGTACAACCTGTGCCAAGCCCCACACAGCCCCACTTGCAGCTGCACCACTTAAGTGCTGCCTGTAATCTAAGTAACAATAAAAATATTGCTCCAAAGGAGTTACAACCCTATGAAACTGCCGAACTCTGGTGGCACTCCTCTTCTGAAACCAACAATGGAAAACACAAATCGGTGTTGAACTGCAGCGTCTGGTTTGGCATCAGCAATTTCTTCTAGTTCTGCAGAGCATAGAGCTTCAATTAAACTCGATTCTGCTCTTGCAGGCAGAGGTTTTTGGAATGTGAATGCAAATAACTTCTGCTCTCCATGCATCACTGGAGAGGTGCTCTTGTTTCACCGCTTTAGGATTCAGAGTCCTTCCTGGAGACAGGGTCCAAGGATGCCTGTCATCTCCCGGGGGACACCACGTGCTGCCCGGCTGCGGGTTAACTAGAAGCAGGAACTAGGCTAGAGCAGAGAGGGAGTTTAGGGTTTGGGGAGAGGGAGGCAGTTCCCGCTTCACCTGCTTAGAGCCAGCTCAGGGGAACAGGTCCACTTTTCTGGCCCAATTTTTAATGCCACTTTTCCCTTGGAAAGAGTCCTGGAGGAAGGAAGCAGCTGAGCCGCAGCCCCCTTGGGCGCTTCCACCTGCCCTGTGCACAGACCGGGCAGGCAGGGGCAGCCCTGCTGACACCACCTCCTGGGCATGGGTCAGAAAGGACGGGCTATATATAATTAAGGCAATTATGCCTTTAATTAGGGATAATTGAGCTAATGGGTTTTTTTCCATTCTACATCCCCTCTCCCAGATAACCTATGAGCCAAGCTCTGAGCTCCCGTTTAGGGCTTGTAGGAGGCAAATATTCACCCCTTGTTTCCTCCAGCTAATTAATCCTGTCCCCAGTTCCACTACAGGTGGCAGAAGATGCCCCTAGTTGCTCTTAGCGAAGCCAGTTGGTGAATGAGGGTTATTTGAAGGCCTGAAGGGACTCCTAGGCAGCTCTTTGCAGGGCTGGGTCTTTCCCTCTGTACCTCTAGCCCAGGAGAGGGGCTGTGGCACCAGCCAAAGCAGATGTGTTGGGACTGAGCCCAGCAGCGCTGCCCGAGGCATAGTGGCTGAGCTGCAGGCGGAGGAGATGTGCTTTGACCTGAGAGCAGTCTGGACTGAGGGCCGGGTGCGGGACTGCATGCCAGGGGAAAGGCTGCAGGATGGGAGAGATGAAGGTGCGTGTTTTATTTTTGTTACAGCCCATCCCGCACTGCAGAAGTGCTAGCGCCAGTGACGTGTCCCCAGTGTGCCACCACCATCAGCCAGCTGACACGGCCAAGGGCAGGAGCAGCCTCCTCCCCAGTACCCTGCCCTGGCAAGATGCATGTCTGGCCCTGCCTGGCACATCCCAACCATCGCAGCATCCCTGTCCCTGCCTGGGGGCAAAGCAGCAGCTGTCACAGCCCCTTTTGGGGGGGGGGGTTAGGTTTTAGGGGCTGCAACACTGCAGGTGGCCTGAGCTTTTATCCTCTGCAATGCAGAGAGTAAGGAGCAGCAGTGGGATGGCCGCACCACTGGCTTCAGCTCTAACAGCTCTGCAATGAGCTCTTTCTGATGCAGGAGCTGTGGGACGAGCTGGGGATGGGAGATGCATCCTGCATGCTGGGAGCAAGGGTTAAATAAACCCTGCAGTGAACAAAACAAATGTCACCTCCTTTCAGCTGTGGCTTGCTCCAGTTTTTATTTCTAAGAGCAAACCCATCTCCACTGTTACGCAGGTAAGTGCTAATTTGGACATCTCTGGCACCAGAGTGAAGGGAGCAAGAGATGGTCCCAGGGCCAGAGTAAACATTGCTCCTGCTGGGCAAGTGATACAGAAATGAAGGGGGAGGAAATACGGAGACGCTTTTTGCTTCAGCCATTTCACAGAGCTGTGCCCATCTCTGTGATGATGTTTTGCAGCTGGCCTCTTCTGCAGCTGGGCTGAAACATCCACTTGAACTTGCTGTTGAGCATTTGCCGACTTACAAGACTCATTCTTCCTATCACACTCGATGAAGAGAAAATCTCTGATGTCTCCTGGAGAGAGGAGACCTCATCTTGATCTGTTCTCACACAGTAAGGGATGCTGCCTCAAACACGCCTGCGGAAAGTGGATTGGAAAAGGGCAAATGGAAAAAGTGGGTTGCAAAGGCGGCAGCCACACTGGGGCGAGAGTGGGGTCCCCTCCTGAAGGGGAGTAGTGCTGCTCCCTCCCTGTTTCCCTCCTGTCGGTGCTGGAATACTTTGGGGACCACTTGCTCTGCATCCTGGGCTGCAGTGGCCCAAAATTATGGGCAGGAATAAGCCAGCAGAAATCGGTGGTATCCAGGTAGCAGGAGTGGGAGTGAGGCTTAAGGTGCAAATGGGTCCTGGTAGTGCCCTTTGGTAGAGCTGTGTGTGAAGGTGGGTGGCACACTCCATATCTCTGACCTCTTCTAAGCCAGAAGACCTTCCCAAGGCCAGGTGTGTAGTTAGGTGCAGACAGACATCTCTGTGGTTTGAGCCAAGCCACCTGAGATCATCCACTCCTTGTTTTGGAGAGGTCACCTGACCTCCTGAAGCTGGGAAGATGCCTTCTTCCTCACCACAGGTGCTGGTGTGTTGATTTTATACATGCATACACCCCGAAACTCACACCCACTGCCGACTGCACATCTCAACACCAGGTTGTACATCAGCTGTTGCTCCCTGCTGCCTCAGCATGTGGTGGGAGATGGGCAACGGCCATCCTCCCCAGCTGTTGGGGTCCTACTGATTGGGCCAGCCTGCTGGCCGAGGTCCCTGCTGATAGAGGCCAGGGAGCCCAGTTGGCAGGCTTAATTTGGGGCTGCCTTTTGCTGCACTGACGAAGGTAAGGCTGAGGAATCCCCTGCAAGTGAGGTCAACCTTAGACCTGGTGCTCCCAACTCTGAGCTCTTTGCGGTGGCCCTGAGCTTGGTGGGGATGCTGGCTTCTTCCCACCGGCAGTAAGCCAGCGGTAGCCGCCCTCTCTCGCAAGCCCACTTGCACCAGTTGCAGTGGCAGCTCACTGGTGGCTCTCTGGGAGGCTCCTGCCTGAGGCTGGGGAGTGAGCGGCAGAGCCAGGATCAGGCACGTGGCATCTGGTCCAGCACCCTGCTCACATGCTGTCCCTGTTTGTTGCTGAGGAGCACCGCAGCCGCACTCTCCCGCCCTCGCGGGCAGCTCTCAAAAGCATCTCAGCGCTTTCTAGGCATCCGGCCCCAGTCATCTGGTGAGATTAAATCTAGCCTGTATCACATCTGCCTAAAAGTTTCCTGGGGACCTGGGGCTCAGCTGCTCCCTGGAGTAGCATCTCACATTGCATCTGTAACTCAGGTGCTGACATGACTTTAATACAACTTTTTAAAGTATGCATTTGTATCTAGTAAGCCCTTGAGTACAGCAGAGTCCCTTTTATATTGAAATTCAGGCTCCTCAATAACATTTTATTATGAGGCTTGCTATTTTTGGAATTGCTGTTACTCTGTTATGAGCAAGGCACCTAACATCCTTCGATATGAAATCATTAAGGGCACAGCAGAGTTCATTACAGGGGCATTTCTCTGGATTAAGAACAAATCAATACCACATACTAATATCACAGCCTGGTACCTGGCTTTGGTTGCAAATAGCACATCCAGAGAGCCAGATACTCTTCTTTTGGCCTCTTGTGCTCTTCTTCCAATATCTGATTTACTGTTTTCCCCCAAGCTGTTGTGATGGATTTATGAGCAGACAAAATCCAAAGGTTGTTTTTCCTTGAGCTACCTGAATATTGTAGCTTTTAAAATACAGAAGAAAGAAATAACCAGCTTAAGTTTGTGATATTGCAGTAACCTCACATGCAATATGACTTCCCCGCTTCTGCTGGCAGAGCCCCCTGGAAGTGGACGCATAGAAGGGAGCAAAGCCTGAAGCTCGCTCTGGTTACATTTAGCTGATCACATTCAGAGTTTAGAATAAGTTTCAGATGTTTTGAGTTTGGAAAATGCCTGGGGGAGGTGAGTTGGGAGGGAAAAAGGATGAGGATAATTTATAAGAAGCCTCCAATAAAAGGAAGAGCTCTGCTGACCACGTATCCCCTGGAGCAGTCACCTTCTTTTGTGAAAATCTGCCCTGGGTTGAGATGTGGAAGCAGTCGGAGTTTGTTGGCCTCCTGGGCATGCTGCACTGGCAGGGAGCGAGGATAAACACCGCTGACGTGTTGGGTGTGGGGCAGTATGGCCACAGCCTCCGTGAAGGACCTTCACTCAGGCAGTGCATGGCCACCTTGATCCTGGGTGGAGGCTCCAGCTTTGCTTTGGGCAACACAGATCTATGTCCTGGACCTGGCCCAAAGCAGGTTTGCCCATCCATGGTTTGAGACAAGGGCAGGATAAAAGGGGTTTAACTGTGCTCAGCATGGGGCTGCGGGCTGATGGGAACCACCAGCTTCTCTGGCTGTTGCTCAGCCATCAAGAGCTGTGGCTTGAGATGTCTCCTGCTGTAGCTGAAATGGGAGTTTCTCCACATTGCTGCTCCCAGCTATTGCAGCACGTTACGTTCATTTGGCTCAGTAGCAGCTCAGGTAGCTGACATGAAAGCTTCTGAGGCCAATGGCATTTGTTTCTCTTTATTTATTAGAAGTAATTATTCATCAGTGGAATTTAATTATTGCTTTTTTGCCTTTTAAAAATGTTGCTTAATGGAGGAAAGCAGCCGTTTGTCTAGGCTACATTTAATACTGAGTGGATCCAAAGGGGGTTTTCTTCAAGCTGTTTTGACAATAATAATAAAATTAAAAAAAAAAAAAAATCAAGTTGGTGAAGTGTGGAGCTGTAGGCTGTCTCTGTAATGATCTGAAGCACTCAAGCCCTTATTAACTTAATGCTTTCATTTACTAGCTCGTTCCTGGAGGAAGACCTCCGGGTCAAACTGCTATTGCTCCTTTAAAAAACTATAGTTAGTAATTGCTTCAGCTGCACAGCTCATTACAAGGAAAGGCCTACAGCTGAGAGCAGCACTCATCTTCTTGGTTTTGTTTTTAAATTTTGGGGGGAAGTTCAGCAAAACTTCTTGTTACACCTTCAGCTTAAGTGTTAGCTATTCCATTGCTGCGTATAAATTTATAAACTCAATTCTAAAAGTTCTGCATTTCCACTTTCTTTGGAAACAGGAGGCTTGAGGGCTTGGCTGTATCGCAAACCATTACTGTATTGATGAAGAGCTGGGCAGAGCCTGTCAGCTGGTGGGTAGTTGGTGATCAATGTTGGTAGGAGCACATCCTATTTCATCGGTGCAGCCTTTGACCGTGAGTAGTTGACACTGCTCTGATTACCGTTTACCCCATTGTTCCATTAAGTGGATGTTTTCTCCCTTCCCTCTCCTAGCGCTGTCTGGGAAGGAGCACGCTTCCACACATGCTACCAGAGGGAAGACTTAGTTAAAAGGAAAAAAAATGGGGGGGAAAGCACTTTAGGGAAGCTTTGAGTAAATAGCTGGAGATAATTGGGTTTTAGCTGTGTTCTTGTACCTTCTGGATTGCCGGGGACAGTGACGCTGCCAAGCTCTGAATTGCTGCACAAGCTCAGGGCAGCAGCTTTCCACCAGCAGTTCCTTCACTGGGCTCTGCTCACAGTCAAAAAGCACTTTTTTTATCTATTTAAAGATATTCCATTAGGATTTGAAGGCAGGGGACGTTGATAAGAGGAAGGCAAGAAGACACCAGGGATTGGGTGAGATTAGGCTTCTCCTTTTTGCTTGTCTCTGTTGGTTTCTGAAGGGTGGGATGAGTACCATCTCAGAGGTACAGGCAGGGAAACTGAGGCATTGCACCGATGGCTTGCCTAAAAGGCTTGTGTAACGAGCCTGGTTTTTTTGGCAAGGCCTGTCCCTAAATATACACCTTAAGGTGAAGCATTTTTCTGTCTTTGAAAGACACGAGCAATGCCACTATATGGGGATGGACAAAGGGAGTCTCCCTTGCTGATGTGACCAGCCTGGAAAAGCAAAGAGAGGGTGGAATGGGGTGGTCCCCAAGTACACCGGTGTTAGAGGAAAGATTTCCATTATGCTTCATGCATTTGGATCAGGCCTCTGGGGAGATGATGGTAAGCACAGTGACTTCTATGTTAATCTCTGAAGTAATTCAAAGCTTGTAGATACCACTGTGGTGAACCACTAGAAAATGTGGAAAGCAGCAGCTCAAGAAAGGTCAGCACCTAAAGGTGGGGGCTGAGCGCAGCTGTCCTACTGCTGGCACTGATTTATTTAATTTTTTTTTTTTAAAGCAGTTTGTTTCTTGGAGTTTTAAAATAAGGAGGTCTGATTCATAAAGAGCGGGTATTCAGTATTCATTCTTCCTAGCTCCAAATCCAGCCCTTCGGGTGGGGCATGGGTTAATTCAAAATCATTAGTGCCGATGGAAAGTCTTGACCACAGCCTTTGCCGCTTGCTTTGAAGTTTGCTGTTAACTGCCGGTTTCCTGCGCTCCTCCAAGTATATGGGCTTTTAGCTTTTTGTCTGCTGTTCCGTGCCTATCTTTGATCACTATTTGTTCAGCTCCTGAAAGCAGGAACCCGTTTTATTAAAACACTTGCTTCGTATTTAGGAGGCATAAATGAAGGACTTTCCTGCATGAATTTTCTAGCTTGGCGAGACAGTGTTCGATATGGGAGCAGATGCATCGGGAAGGAAATTGTGGGGAAACTTATGTATGTGGTGCTTGACAGCTCCATGTCTTCACCCCAGCTACATGTGACCTACAAGCACAAGACAAGGTGTAGGTCACCAAAACGGGTGACTGACAAAGTCTGGAAGATGTGCTTTTGTGGAGAAGGAGAAATGAGATTGGGGGTAGCAAAACTAACGCTCTCTGCATGTCTTGGCTCTACATCCCCTATATATTTCTGTAAGGGAGTGTCAAGGAGAAAGAGATGAGGGTTTAAATGAGACCTAGTCCCACGTAGATACTGTGCTGTTTCCAAGTGCTAGCCCAAAGCGAAGCTGGTTGCCTCGCAGGTGGCTGGAGTTGCTGAAGCCAAAGATAACTTCTTACTTTTTTTTTTATGGCCTTATGTGCTGGAGGTGCACACGGCTGAGGTCTGCAGCAAGATCTGAAAGCTCTTTGAGTATCTGAGGCTTGGGCATCTCAAACAGCTTTTCTTAGCAGAACTTAACAAAATGAATTAATCCTGGACACTTGAGTGGTGTAAGGCACCACACGCTACCAGGCCATTTTAAGTCACATTGAAGTTAATGAAAAGACTCCCACAGACTTCAGTGGGCAACACATCAAACCGTGCAGCATGGCAAAGCTGAACTCTCAGCCACGTGCTCCCTGTCCTTGGTTTTCAAACATCTCTATTGTGCTGTTCCTATTGAACAATTAAAAATGCTTTCTCACTGGCTGGAGAAATTGAATAAAAATTGGATCTGAAAACAAAGCCACAATGTAAATCATGGCGCAAACGTGCTGAAGGGGAAATCAAATCTGTGTTCATCATCTGGGCAGTCAGAGCCTGGTGGAAACACCACTATTTTGGAGATATCTCAACCAAGAAGTTCCAGGAGTAGAAAAATCTCGCTGGCTAATTAAGCTCAAATGGATGTACATAGGCCTGCTCAGAGAGGGGACTAAGTAGAAGTGCTATTTTCTTACTAGGATCAGTGCTGAAGTGAGAAACTATTTGGAATTAAGCTGCTTTTAGATGCAGATAGGCTATTTGGTTTGTTTGGGTTTTTTTCTTTGGTGGTGGTGGTAAATTGTTTTTTCCTGTAGAGCTATTTGCAGGGAAAGGGTAGCTTGTGTTCTATATCCTCATAGTTTATTACCAATGGAATGCTGATTTGTAGCCACGGGGCTAGTTAGGCATCTCTATGGAAACGTACAGCTACGGGGTTTGTGCTCTGGTTGTAATCGGGGTTTTCAGGCCTTTCATTTTTCTTCATATGGACAAGAAGCATATACAAGAAGTCAGACTTTAGTATCCAATTCCAGGCTGCATTTGGGGAAAGGTCATGGGAAGAACAAAAACCCAGCATACATCTCTCAGTAAATCACCCTGGGGTGAGACCCTCACAGGAGGTTGTTTTTCAGAGCAAAACTCCTTTTGAAATGTAAGGCTTGAGGCTCGTTATGGGGAGACACGAAAGCACTTCACTTCCTTCCTGCAGATGGACTCAGAATCGTGATCAAGAGGGGTTTTTTGTTTAAAACTAATTTCAAGAAAGGTAAAGCTTTCCAAGCACACACATACCTTGGTGCTGATGCTCCAGGTAGAAGCAGGACACTGAACTCCACGACCAGATTCCTCCGTACTTTCGTGACCTCATCTCCCATCATGTGCTTCTCAGGCACTACTTCATTATTTTTATATGATAGTGATGTGTCAAAGCCCCGCCTGAGGGCCCCCTGGCCCCAGGGAGGCTGCAGCCTGGGTGGCGGCGGTTCTTCTGGTACACTTCTCATTGTGCTTGCTTGCTTTTCCAGTACCAGGTTAGCATGATCCCTGCAACAGTCTTTCAAAACAGACTTGAAAAATTTCTAAAATGCTTTATATGTAAAGTGAATAAATGACTGCAGAGGAGTGGTGGGATTTTTGTTTTTTCAGCAATCTTCCAATTGACAGATTTCTGCATGTAATTAATGGCTGCATATTCAGTACAATTTCTCTTTTTTTGCCATTTCTGCCTATCTGTTGGTTCTGCTAAGGGCTCCTTTTTATTAAGATTCAGGGAAAAATGAAGCTTTGGTTTTTTTCCTGTGTATACGCATGTGTCTCTTACATTGGCTTTAAAAAGTACAGTTGTTGTGAGCATACTTAATGGCTCTTCTCAAAGAGCTCTGGCAGGTTAGAAAGCAGATCCAATATGCTTATGTTATTAACAAACAGCTGCAGAAGCAAGCACAGGAGAAATGACAGCGAAACTTTCCTAGTTACCAAAGAGCAGAGGTGAAAGCTGGGATTTATAGAAATCCATTGAATTCCCTGACTCTTTCTGGCACAGGATTCAAGCTCTGCTTCTGCTCCTAACCCTCCCAAGGACAAAACTCTTGAGACAACCTTTCCTATGAACACGATAAACCGTTTGCTTCGCCACATTACAGAAATGGTTTTTTTGGACAATGCTGCGTTTGCAAACTCCCGAGGAAGAGCTGCGATGCAGACAGGTTGTCATGTGCTGCACGGGCTAATATTAATGCCTGCTGTGACTTAGTCTTGCTACTTGGGGTTTTTTGCTGCTCCTTGTGTAACATCTGTCTGACGGAGCGATACCAGACTGTCATTGGCTTCCACTGCACCGTTTTCTGTCTGAGAAACAGTAATGAGAGCAACCAAGGTGGTTTTTCTTTTTCCTTTCAATTTTCGAATGAGGCCTGCTGTGTTTGTGCAAATTGCATCTTCATTGTAAGTATTTAAGAGCCATAGCTTTTCATATCAGACAACTTGGCGTCAGCTTTGAAAAGAAACATGTTATTCTAAAGCAGAAAACTAGATTAGAAAATTGCTTTTGCAGATAGAAACAAAGTCCTGTCGGCTCGTCTAATCCAGTTCTTTGGCACTGATGCAGGACAGCTTTATGCACGGCATAAGGCACGGCTGCCTCTGCCAGACGCACCAGCCTGGGCTGCTGCGCTTTCTCAGTACGGCTCACGGAGCGAGCGCTGGGCCCGGCGTTTCTGTGTGAACAGCCTGGCACGTATTCCCATGTAACGCTCCACTGCAACATGGGAATGTGTCCTACAGGAGTTCAGTTTCGAAAGGTCATCCCGTATTTCATAGTCTCCCTTTTAAAATATAGCCTGAAAGAGAAGTGAAGGGTGGGGGGGGTGTGTGTGTGTGTGTGTGTGAGTGTTGTTTTTTTTAAAAAAGTGCATTTAGCTAGCTAATACAGCAGGCAAGCAGAACATCACAAGCTATCCAACCAACTATGAAACAAATGCTAGAATTAATTGCTTAATTCTCTTTGCATTAAGATAAAGGATATGGTTTTAAAATGTCTTCAGTGAAGAACTGCTGAATATGGGAAACATCTAGTATTGCCTTGTACTAAATTGAAAAGCAAGTTCAAGTGTAAAGATTGGTGGGGCGATAGCCAAAGGCAAGCTGTCCTGCAACTTATTTTGTGAAACAATCTAGTTTCAAGGTTTGTGTGTACAAGTTTGATCCAGGAAGCACATTAAATAATTAGCATCTCTGGAAACCCAGGTTTTGTTCAAACCAACTTCTTTGTAGTTCTTCAACTACAGGAAAGAATCCACAGAGATATTTCTTACCCAGCAGCCGATATGCGAGTGCCAAAAGTTTAACTGTACCAAGGAATAACAGACTGCAAGTTAAGGGATCATCATCTGTTCTAGCCTGCTCTGTAGAAGGCTGCTGTAATGATGATTTGTCCTACATTTGCATATGGGCTAATGCTGCATTTAAACAGAATCCTGAGCACGCACAGATGAAGGAATTGGCCTCCTTTGTTTTCAGGTAAGGTGGGTGTGTCTGCCTGTGCACACACCACCCCAAATGATGCATTTTCTGGATGTCAGAGAACAGTGTGAAACGTGGTGCAGCTTTCAAGCCGATAGTGCGACAGGAAGGTGAGACCTTTTGGCAGGGTCAGTGCCTGTCCCTCAGTGTAGGTAACCTTCACGAGCCCTACATGTACAGCTGACCTCCGCCTTTCGTTCCACCAGGAGAGCACAAGCTCTTGCCGTTTGGCCAGGCAGTACCACACCACACGCGCAGCACAACGTGAAGCCAATGAAATGACTAACAAGTGGAAAGCTTGACTGCATACCAGCTACAGAGCAGTGCAGGTGCTTGGCAAGATTGAGACTTTGATCCTGTTCACACCAGCATGCGTAAATTCTCACATCCAGTGCTTTCCATGGGAACACTCATACGTGTTTTACCTAAATGAAGGGCACTGCTCCATCTGATTCACTGCTTTTTTATAATACAGCAGCCCCAGTGTTTGATAAGAATTGGGGTAGAGACCATAAGTTGACTTTAACTGCAGTGGAAAGCGCAGTCTGTTCGCTCCAGCAGCTTTGAGGAATAACACCTCATTCTTACAAAACTAACTTACCCGCTTCCCTGTCGCTGGAACCCTGAGCTCCCGTCCCGTGTTTCTAACCCCCTTGCCTGCCTAGTGCAAAACACCGAACTGATTACTTAATAGTACTCCTAACCTCAAAGTAGCCAGCACAAGCAAAGGGCAAGATCCAAGCATATGCTTAACTCTATCCAAAAAAATGTAGTAAGGTTACAGGGAAAGACCTCCTTTATTTCAACATTTTTATGAAATATAATCATTTTTCTACATGAACAAACATTTATTTTTGCTGGCAGAAGCATCTAAAAGTTCGCAAAACAACTCCAAACACAGATCTAAAAAGAAGCATCCAAACTTCTAATTTAATCTCCAAATCTTAGTTACGTGGACTTCATCTTTCCTTTGTTTCCTTGAAAGAGGTCAGTGGCTCAGGGCAGTGTTTTCTCCAAAAGGCAAACATCTCTCAGTAGTTGCACTACAGGTGGCTTTCATCCTTTACTGCCTGAAGTCCAGTTACAAGTTTAGAATTAGAGATACGTTCCACATGGCTTGCAGCACGGTACTTTTTAAATCTCATTTCTCCAGGGGTGCATAATTCAAAAGCTTCTCAATCAGATCCACATGGGCTAGGAGCATTCTGCGGCAGCAGTATCTCTTCAAACCAAGGGCATCCAGGGCATCTCTATTAATGAACAAGAACAACAATAAAAAAAAATAATGGATGAAGTGAGTCAGAACCACTTGTAAGTGTTCCTAAGCAACATACTGATTACTTTGAGCTTAGTCATAGAGGAAAACTTGTTTGCAGTTTAAACTAAGAAACAGAAATTTAGCATGTGCCGTTAATGTTCTTTTCCATTTACTGCTGTTGACAGGGTGTTTGCCTGTTCTCTGGCCTGCAAGAGCACACCATCTTCTGTTGAAGATGGCATCTAGCTGACAACTACTGAACTTTCAGATCTAAGTCTGCAGAACTTCCATAGGAACAGAACCATAACAGACTAACTCTTACGAGTGTCCTCTTCTGAACTACCCCACTTGTGAGGGCATATTTGGTCATGAAACAGCAAGGTTAAGTGAGATGCAAGTATTTTGGTTTTGGAAATAAAATTTTAGTCTTCACAGGTGGAAAGAGACTTGAAATATGGTACATTTGTAACCTCAATTATTTAGTTACAGTAACTCAGTCTTCCTTTTACAAACACCAGTCTGTAGAAAAGAGAGGAGCTGATCTGGTTAAAAATCTGATCAATCAAGAGGTGTGAATGTAGTAACAGGAACACAGTTCTGAAACCTGGGAAGTAATTTCCATTCCTCTTAGGATCCTGGGCAGTCTATAATTACCTGTGCTGACTACAGCTCCTGCTAATTGTACGGTAGAAGGTAGCACGACGGCACTAGACAGTCTCCTGACACAGGAATAAGGAAGAGCATCTCTAAGCATTGTTATCCATGCTATTGTTAGCATCTCTAAGCACCGTTATAACGTGTTTCTGTATAACTGAGGATGATACTTGCCTACTTCACAAGACAGATAAATTTGTGATCTAAGCCACGTTAAAAGGGTAAGAGAACTATAGAAACTAAAATAACTCAAAATGCAAACTACCCCACATATGGATGGGATGCTAATTCTGAGGAAGGCTATAAAATCCTTTCCAGTTCCCATGTAAGAAGGCATTCAGTTATACAACCTGTTCCCCACAAATATACAAATAAGGATGTGCAAACTGCTCAACAAGAAATTTGTGTTTTACAGTCCTTCCCCTTAATTCCTTCTGAGTGACTGCTCGAGATTCTTATGGTTGGGTAGAGAATGTATGAGTCATCCTAGCCTAAACCGCTGCATGCGTCTTCAATGAATATCGCTATCAAATCTCTCAAAGATAAGGGACACTATCCAAGCTCTTTAGCATCAACCTATTAACCATAAAGCCAGTCTGATACTCCTTCAGAATTTGACATTCATGAAACATGACTGAACTCAGGTCTTTAGATGTATATGATGCAGTGCAACAACCCAGCATTTGCTAAAAACAAATGTAATTTTCTGAAACCTGTAATTCTCCTGTAGGAAGACGGTCATAGATACTTTTCTAAAGTACAAATGACTGAAAGGAAGCCTCTGCATAAGCTGGACCATGGTCAAAGGTGGTTTGGCTTCAAGCAGTACAGTTTCACCACATGGAGTCAAACTCCAGCAGCTTCTCTGATGACGTCAATTAGTCCTTGTACCTATCAACAGTTCTTCAAGGGCTATTCATTTTAGGACTAGCACTTGCAAAAGTTATTTAAGAGAACCATATGAACAGTGTACTTTTTTAAAAATAACGTTTATAGATAATATCACATGCTATCTAAGCTTGCCAAACACTTGAGAACAAAAGCATCTGATGTCTGTTGATACATAATTTTTAAGAGCTTCTGGAAAGTTCTGAACTTTCAAATGCAGTTATCAGAGATGCAAAATACTAGCATTAATCACAACTTTAGAAGTCATACTATACATTTCAGCTAAAACAACTTCAATTTCATTTCCCTTTTCCTCTAGCTTCCAAGAACTTGTTGAAAAAGAGCAATTTTAAGGGACAAACAGAAAGGTGTGAGTCTTTTTTTAACCACAGATTGTTTAGACAATTTTATTTCTTCCATTTTGTACATCCATTTCTTAAGCCACCGTTAATATTGATTCTCACACTGCACTGTAAGATTTTAACTGTTCGATATCTGTAAACTCTGCTTCTGATCTTACAATACCATAACTGCATGAGTTTGAAAAGGCATCCCAGAATCACACCAGTGACCATACCAATCATTTTCAAGTGAGCATTTATCAATAACAATGTACATCTTCCTGTCCCATACAAAAGTAGAAGAATAATGAAGACAGGAAAGATATGAAGATGTAATACTTGGAAAATAAGTCAGAAGTGCTACCAGAACAGCTCTGATAAATTTCAGTATTAGTGAGAAATGATTAGCAACCCATGCTATGTTAATGCTTTTAACTCCATAAATGAAAGAAAAAAAAAAAATTGTAGGAACTTTCCAAATACCTTTAGTTTAGCAGCTGCAATATTCTACTCAGCTATGTTTGACAGGTTCTGGGATGTAAATGCACTCTAAAAAGGCCACTCACAGAAGCAATGAGATTTAAGAAAAGTATTGAATGATTTTCACTGGACAGTTTTTTAATGAAACTGATAAATGGTGGGGGGATAGGACATCTTCCCCCTGCAAACTCCACATCAAGCAGTGAGAAGCACAGAGATTAATCACAACTTCCTACAAGTTTAGAAGAGGGTCAAAACCCAAAGCTTTCCTTCTCTGTTTGTTCTGTGCTCCACTGTTTAACATTTGACAAAACAGTATTCTAAATCATAAGAATGTTTTCAGATTTACTTTAAAGGTAGTGAAATCTGTGTTGTTAATATACATTATTCTGATAGTTCATAGACATAAGTCCATTTAAAAACCTATTAGTAACCCTAACCATATTGAATGCAAAGCAAATACTCTTTTCTTTCTACTTAACGGTTTCAACATCACTTCGGGAAGTCTCTCAAGCTTCTAACATTTTTTTTTTGAATTGCAAGTATTGGTGGGGTGTTTTTCTTTATACTTAAACTTGATGACAATGTAAATATTTCTCAAGAGTTACCTTCTCAAACCCTTCTGAAGTAGTCCCACCACCTCCTTGAACGATTAAAACAAAATTCTGTCTATGCAAAGCATGCATAGACCTCTTAAAATAGAATTGTTAGGACTATCAGTCAGGTATCTAGAGCAGTCAAACTTCCCCTTCCCCCCAGCAAACCAGTGCTTTCAAATAAGGTTAGCAATTCTGGGTAGCAAATATGAAATGCTTTTAAGAAAACCTAAAAGGAGTATACATTGTTAACAACGTTAGTCACTTATAACTTCTTCTTTCTCTCCCCTTTAAAAAAAACACATTGGTATCAAAGTTGACTGTGCTGCTTGTTTCTTTCCTTCCTGTTCCATACAGAGTTAAATATTTGAGACTGTTTTGGGTATAAAGGTTATGACTTGGAAACTTCCACACTACTACCCAGAAAGATTCAGTAGGAAAATGAGTACTTTCTTACCTATTATAATTTCTAACCTCTGGTTAAACAGTTAGCCTCAGAAAGTATCTGTAGTTTTCAGCCTCTTTACAGCTACTTTGTACTGCCATGATCCTGCACTTAGATATCTTATGCACTGCGCAATCTCATCTAAAATCTGAGTCAAAGAACCTACAGAAATAATACCCACCCTTCTGTATATTCTGCTTGCAGAAGACCAAGATAGGCTTCCCACTTGTTTCCAACTATTTTGCCACATGTGAAACATCTGACTGGGATGATCATTTTTGCGCTGTAGCTGTAACATTAAAAAAATACAGTATCACACCTCTGCAAAATGACTAAATGCCATATTAAGATATAAGAAAGGAAATTCAGAACTTGTGCAAGTCTCAAACGGCAGCCCAACAGACTACGTGACACTAAGCAAGAGAAGAAGCCGCATTACGGAGGCGCTGAATTACAGCGGCGCAACGCGGCTTAGGCCGCGCTTCACCGCCCACGGCCAGGCCCGCACCACCTCCCACGCGAGGTAGTTCCGAACAGGGCGGTGGCGCTCTGCCGGGAGCCAGAGACCCAACACCCTCTGGCAGGGAAACCCGGCCAGCGCCCGAGCCCAGGAGCGGGTTACCCCTGCCCCACGGCCGGCAGGAACGGGCCTGGAGGTGACGCAAGAGGCGGCTGTAGGGCCGAGGGAGCCCGGGGCTGAGGACTCGCTCGCCAGGCCAGGCCTCTCCGGGGGAGACCGGTCCCAGTTCGCCCGCGAACCTCACCCTAGGGCAGCGAGGACGCTCCCAGCCCCACCGAGGGGACCGCGGCGCCGTGAGGCGACTCCTACCGTAACGGCTCCTCCGCGCTCCCGTAACGGCTGCCAGGGCGCTACCAGTGCGGGCAGGCGGGGGAAGGGGCGCCGTCGCCAGGCGGGCAGACGCGCCGGACGAGCGGGAGGCGGCCCGGCGCACCCCTGTTTCCGCGCAGGACGGCGGGATGGTAGCGGCCGAGCGTACGGCGTCCCGGGCGGCTCAAGAGAGTGCGCGCGCGGGGCGGGCTTGGTTTCGCGTTTCGCGTGTGGCGCGCTGAGTGGCAGCGGGGGCGCCAGGAGCGCTGAGCGGCGGCACCGGCGGTGCGAGAGACCGAGCGCGGCGCCCGCCCCTGCTCCTCCTTCTCCTCCTTCTCCTCGTTCTCCTCGTTCCCAGGCGGGTGGGCACTTGTTGCATTGCGAGAGGGTTTTTGCAGCGACGAGACTTCTCATCCCATCCTGGCTGAGGTACCGGGGCCGTCCGGGGCGGGAAGCGCAACTGGTGGCTGCAGCCCGGCACCCACTAGCCCAGTCCGGTGGGGAGGGGGGTGGCGAGCGTGACGAGGACCCCGGCGGGCAGCGCTGTGGGACGGAGTCGGGGTACCCCGCGGCAGCCCGCCCGCCGGTCCGCTCCCTTTCCCTCACGGGCAGGGGCGCCGGTGTGGCGGTGCCCGCGGTGGCTCCGCGGCTGGAGAGCCTGTCCCCGCAGCGGGCAGAGCTCCCCGCCGCCGTGGCTGAGGAGCGGCCGGCCGGGGGAGGGCGTGAGTGGAACCGAGAGGGTCGGGGGTGGGTCGGCTCGCGGCGGCTGGGACCCCCCAAGGGTCGGCTCGCGGCGTCGCTTGTCGCCGCATCGCGGCTCTGGAAACGCGGCGCCGCGGCCCCCTCGGGGCTGTTTCTCCGCTTTTCTTCGCGGTCCCTCGGGCGGGAGAAGGCAGGAGCGGCTGCCGCCCGGGTGCGTAACCCGCTCCGCTTTCCCGCCGCCTGTTCCAAGGGGGGTCACTGCTTTTCTTTCGTTGCTCTGCACAGCTACGACAGTGTTTATTTCTTTGAAGGCGAACCCGCCCTCGAGTCCCAGTCAAGTTGTGGGCGCTGTCGTGGCTGGAGGTTTGCCGAGAGTTTTTAAACTCCGGGGTCAGATGGGACTTGACGCTATCCCGTTTAACTTTTATTGTTGCTCTGTCTTGCTGTGACCTGTGCGTGGCTAAAATAAAACCGAAGCAGTTCAACGGAGGTACGCGCTGCCCTTGAGGGGCAGTGCCGCAGGCGCAGCCTGCACGAACAGCAGCGTTTTCCTCGGTACCCTGAGGGACGAGGGAAGTTCCCCTTGCTCGGGAGGCAGTGGCTGGTTGCAGCAAAACAACCAATTTTATTGGATATCCCAAGCCGGGGAGGTTTCGTAGCAAAGGATAATGCATCTTGAAACTGTTTACTTGTATTTCATTAATCTAAGGATTGGGGAAGCATTAGGCAAGGCTATGTGTGCTTAGCGAAGGGAAGCATGCTGTGATGGCTACAAACTTTAGGGACCGACACTGCTGTTCTGGAGATTCTGGGATGAAGCATTAGTCTGAACACTGTCAGTCCGTATTGTTCTCTTGCTACAGCATTAGCGTTATGCTAATTGTCCTTGGGCAGAGCAGAAATTCTCCCAAAGTGTTTTATTTTCCTGCTAAAGTATCTGTGAGTTGATACAGTGCACAGTGCAGAGCCATTACTGTCAGACATATAAATAATTGTGCCTTAATGCACAGCTTATGTTAATACGTCTTTCGTGACTATTTTTTGAACGACTGGATTATTGACCCTCTGCGCAGAAATGCCAGACCTAGCTTGAACTGTAAAAGAGCAAATAGTTTTGTTTTAACAAATAAGGGTTTGAGGTTGTTTGAAAGCATTCTTACAGTTCTGGTTGCTAGTGAAAAGACAGTAATTTTTGCAGTCCCAGGAACAATTATACGCAGTTGTGAACAGAGTGAATTGACTTGGCTTGGAGGGTAGATGAACCTCCTGCGATCTCTAGATTATTATCATTATTGTTATTGTAGGCCAGTGGGAGCCAAACTGTGTCTTTTCTTTTTCTCCTTTGATTTCTTTTTGGGGGGGGGGGGGGGTGTTGAGCATTTGGAGATTGTGCTTTGATGCATTTTCAGCACCAGGGCTCCAAAGTAATTTTACTGAACTGTGCTGTGAAAGGCATTTGTGTTTGGAGATGGAAATTTGCAATTGGGAGTGAGAAAGAGGGGCTGTCACAGGGGCTTCATGGCAGAGCCCCATCACTAGATGTAGGTTGGTGTCTTATAGCTGCCTTGTAGAAGTGTGCTTGCTTATTTCTTAAAACTGAATTTTAACTTTCAAACCTAGTTCTCATGTCTGACTTTGCTTAGCATCTTTTTTTTCAGAGAAAAATTTACTCAGCTTGTTCTCACAGTATTACTTTAACTTTGTTATGTCTTTTCTGGATAACCTGCTTTGGCTGGGTGATAGGCGTAATGAATAATAGGTCTTTTATGGCTGTAGCTTCTTTGATCCTAGAAAATAGAAGGATTTTTATGATCTGTGACCTGGAGAGATTGCTACATACAGAGAACATCCTCTGCTCAACTTCATGTATCCTCTGCTTTATCTGACTGTTTGCCAAACCACAGAAGTCTGTTTAAAAGAGTTGGGGGGGATGTGCACACACGTGACTGTTAGGAATCGGAGTTGGTGTTTTATGGGCCGTAGCTCACGCTGATTAGGGTGACTGTGATACTTCGTCAGGAGTGAGCCTCCATTTGTGGCATGCCGCCTTTCAGCTCCTCTTTTTCATGTGAGCTGGGTACTGCTGACACAGCTGTTGCAGTTTAGTATTTAGTCAAATTTGGTCTCGTCAACCATCCTTCTGAAGAGGGATGAGAACTCCAAGAATTGGAGAATTGGGTCTCTTTAAGCATCCTTCTGAAGAAGAATTGCAAGAATTGGAGTCCTATCTCCTAGAACTAATCCTAGAATTGCATGGGTCTTTCTCACAGTAAGTTCTTGTCCCATTTCTGGTCTCTTGCCACATTCAACAAGCAGCAGTCCCCAAACTGCTGACTCTTTGGGCCTTCAGATGGCCTGGTGGTCAGGAAACCCATTGGAGCGTTCCTCAGCATTGAGCAGAAGAGACTTCCCTAGAACTAATTGAGTTGAAATAAGTTTGAGAACTGTGGACTGCTTTTCTGATGTGCTTCTGGAGCAGCTCCTGTCATGTGAGGCTTTGTTGTGGGGCACTGTAGATAATATATCCCACTTCTTGTGGGAATAAAGTCTGTCCCACAAAAATAGCAAGATAAAGTCTCTGCCCTCTTCTCAAGTAACAGGCAGTGAGCTTTACACGTACAAAACTGGCTGGATGGCCGGTCCCAAAGAGTTGTGGTGAATGGAGTTAAATCCAGGTGGCGGCCGGTCACAAGTGGTGTTCCCCAGGGCTCAGTATTGGGGCCAGTTCTCCTTAATATCTTTATCAATGATCTGGACGAGGGGATCGAGTGCACCCTCAGTAAGTTTGCAGATGACACCAAGTTGGGCAGGAGTGTTGATCTGCTGGAGGGCAGGCAGGCGCTGCAGCGGGATCTGGACAGGCTGGATCGATGGGCCGAGGCCAATGGTATGAGATTCAACAAGGCCAAGTGCCGGGTCCTGCACTTGGGACACAACAACCCCAGGCACCGCTACAGGCTTGGCGGGAAGTGGCTGGAAAGCTGCCTGGTGGAAAAGGACCTGGGGGTGTTGGTCGACAGCTGGCTGAATATGAGCCAGCAGTGTGCCCAGGTGGCTGAGAAGGCCAAGGGCATCCTGGCCTGTATCAGAAATAGTGTGGCCAGCAGGAGTAGGGAAGTGATCGTCCCCCTGTACTTGGCCCTGGTGAGGCCGCACCTCGAGTACTGTGTTCAGTTTTGGGCCTCTCACTACAAGAAAGACTTTGAAGTGCTGGAGCGTGTCCAGAGACGGGCAACGAAGCTGGTGAAGGGTCTAGAACACAAGTCCTATGAGGAGCGGCTGAGGGAACTGGGGCTGTTTAGCCTGGAGAAAGGAGGCTGAGGGGAGACCTTATCACTCTCTATAACTACCTGAAAGGAGGTTGTAGAGAGATGGGGGTCGGACTCTTCTCCCTAGTAACAGACAACAGAACAAGAGGAAATGGCCTCAAGTTGCGCCAGGGGAGGTTCAGATTGGATATTCGTAAAAATTTCTTCACCGAAAGGGTTGTTGGGCATTGGAAGAGGCTGCCCAGGGAGGTGGTGGAGTCCCCATCTCTGGGGGTATTCAAAAGACGTTTAGATGAGGCCCTAAGGGATATGATTTAGTGGGGGACTTGGTAGTGCTAGGTTAATGGTTGGACCCGATGATCTTGGAGGTCTCTTCCAACCAGAACGATTCTATGATTCTATAACGATTCTATGATTCTTGGTTAATGCAGTACAGGAGAAAGTCCTGTGTTCTGAGCAATTTTTGAAAGCTGACAGTGTTCTGTCCCACCATCACTGTTGGGTTGAGGCTTGTAATTGGCATTTTTTTTTGTGGATTTAGACCTACAAAAGGCAGCTGAGTATGACCGCTCCATGGCACTGTTAGTGGTGAGTACTGAAATCCTAGATCAGTGACTAAGGAGTAGATCCTGCTTCCTATTCTCCCATCCGCAAAATGTAAGGGAAAATATTGCTGCATGTTTAAAAAACAACCCCCAAAAAAGTCAGTTAAGTGACCTGACTGACTGAACTACTCTTAAAATACTTTTATAGCTTGAGTGGCTGTGTGACCTTCTGCAGCTCATGTTGGCAGATTGTGTCTTTTGTGACCTTGTCTCTGTAATTAGGGCTGTAGGAAGGAGTCGTGGGATCCCTGCACTTGTACTGGTATCGTGAGAAACCAGTGGCTGAGAACTTTTTTCTTTTTTTTTTTTTTTTTTGCTTTGTGGGTTGCAGTATGTCAAGTTTAGGTGCGCACCCTCATGAGTCTGGAGACTTCACTGCTTTTTACCTTCTGTGGTTGTTCCCCTTCTTCTGACTTTCTTTGTTTCTGCATACATGTAGATAATCACCAGAACTGAAGACTTGCATCTTTTAAGATCTGATTTGCCAGTTAGGTAGCAGTTGTGTTCAAGGTTAGTGAATTGTTACTTAAATTCAGGACTTTTTAGAAGAACTTTTCAGTGAAGGATTGTTTTGGTACTATTGATCATGACTTGCAACCTTCTATAAACCTGTGGATAGCCCTGTTGGCTCTGTTTGGAGTTAAAAACTCTGTTTCCTGTTGCTTCCTGTGGTTGTTTAGAGAAAGAATGTTACCAGTTTTCACTCCATCTCCGACTAACACCTCAGAATCATGTATGTGATTGCAAAAGTTCGTGGTACCATATTCGGTGTTGATCGACTCTGATCTCAACAAAGCCAGAGAGAGAAGAACCCTAAGAGAAAAAGACTTGCATGAATCTTGAAATGAGTGGTTAAATAGGACATTAGTCAGGAACTGAAATGTGACATGGAAAACTTAACAAATAAATATGTATCAGTAGAGAGCCAGAGTGAGAGGGGAAGATAAAAAAAAAAAAAATAAACCCAACAAAAAAACCCAAACAAACCCACAAACCACACAAGGTGGAGCTTGGCTGCTGTTTTCTCAGGCACATTCTCCACTCCAAGTCTATTAAATCCTGCAGATTTACTGTTGGACTTTCTCTAGTCCTGGTTAACTACTCTGAAGTGTGTCATTCATCCCATTCCACAAAAGGGGAAGAAAAGTGGCTCCTTCTGGAGCTAGCTAGTGTGACTTTGGAAGGACTTCCCTCCTTTCCCTCTAAAGCTTGCAGGCTCAAGGAGCAAAGACTGAGCTTGATTTGTTTTCCCCTTGATTTTTTGAGTGGATGGCTTTCTGCCCCATTATGTGTCCGTCCGCCCCCCCAATTGGCTATAGCTTTATATGTGATGGTGGCGAGGTGGAGAAAGCCAAGAAGGAGAGGCAGGGATGATGGAAGGAGGAAAGACTTGTCTACGCTGTAGAGCTTTGCATTGTTTAGTTGCCCTGCGTGCTGTTTAATAGCTGCTCAGGTCCCTGGATTTAGTGAAACAAATACAGAAGCTGCTAAGCAAGTAGAAATGAAGAGAAACCTCTCTAAGCTGGGGATGTGAGTACAGCTTCACTGTAATACCAGACAAGCCTGATGCTGCTGACTTCATTAAAAGCAACATTCGGGGCCTCAAAGCAGGGTTTAATACTTGCTATATATTTTTTTAAATATGCTGACCTTATCTGGTAAGCCTGTAATATTTGTTGCAATGAAGAGCAGCTGCTGCATAAATACATATATAATATCAGTTGCCAATTCTGAAAGCTGTGCCGAGACTGTGACTTGTTTGAAGTGGGGTTGCTATTAAAAGGCAGGTGGCAGGATGTTTATTTTACACCTTGTTAATTGCTTGTTTTTCCTGCTGTAATTGGCTTCCTAATGGGGGCAGAATGCACTTGGTTTTGCACACAAAGCTTCATTAGTGACAACCGATGGAAAGGATTCGGAGGGTGGGATTTATATGAAATATATATATATTGAGTAACAGATGTCTCTGCTAAATACAGTGTATGAGGAAGTCTCATAGATGCGTCCAAAAATGCAAATGTTTTTCCATAAAATGATTTAAGGTGTCCTTGTGTTAGATGTAAAGCTCACTGCCTATTACTTGAGAAGAGGGCAGAGACTTTATCTTGCTATTTTTGTGGGGCAGAGACTTTATTCTGCTTCACTGGACAGGAGTTAGGTTGCTGGGATGGTGCTCTGTACTTGGGACTCTGACAGCGTACACGTATTCGTAAAGATATCTTTAATGTTCTCTGTGGCATATCTAGAGATTGCTCCTGCTAACGAACTGGGAGGAGATGGTGAGCAGCGGTGGTGTTTAGAAGCTTTCTAAGATTTATGGAGCCTTCCCTGCTGCTTGTGTATGTTAGTGCTATTTCAGGTGTCCTCCCAGTTGCACTGGGCCCTTGGAGGCAGGGCCTCCCTATGGAGAAGCATAGCTGGACCATCTGTATTTTCAGGGTGATCCTGGTTATGCTTAGAAGTGAGCTGAGGTGGTGTTCTGGCTAGGGATGGGTGGTCCACAAAGGCAGTTTTTGTTTTAATAATGACTTTTTTTAATGTGGTATAAGGTTCCTTAGTGTAAGAGACTGGTCTAAGAATTGTCCATTGACGGTCATCATGATGATCAGCAGACACCGTTGTGTCTGATGCCGTGAACAGGATTTTGTGCTGTTCGGTTTAATATGCTATTGTACCTGTAGGGGTTGCTGTAGGTGGCAGGTGAGTGTAGTTTTGTGTGTGTGTATGTGTACATATATATGTGTATATATGTACATATATATAAAGTTAATAATGAAAAGGTAAGATAGCTCTTCATGGAAATGACTTATCATCCTTAGTTCCCCCTATCTCTGCCCCCCCACCCCCTTTTTTTTTTTTAAAGCACTGAGATGGGATTGGAAAAAACACTTGTCTACTCCCTCTCTTCTCTGCTTCCTCAGAGGTCAGTATTTAACTAGTTTAGGACTGGTTTTATATGTCATGTTTGTTCTTGTAAGGTCACTTCAAGGCAAAAGTATAATGTTTGCCAGTCTTGGAATGACATATTTTATAAGAAAAAGCCTTTATTATATGAATATATCACAGCCTAATTGACTGTTTCATGTTGGGGGGGGGGTAGAGTGATATCCTGAGGCAGCATTTTAATCAGAAAGATCACAGAAGCTGCCCATCAGCTCTGCTCTTCCATGCAAGTGTCCTCAGACGACAAAATAATCGCCTTTCTTGGGATAATGCTTTTCATTTCTGCAGAATCTTTCCTTCCAGAGTAAAGGATGGACTGCAAAGTTGAGGTGAAGCCAGGACTTGCCAATTATTAATGCTTGAAGGGAGGAGCCCCAAGGTGTTGTTCTTCCATGGTGAAAGCAATATGTGCATTCCCATTGAGCTCATGGGTGTGCTCCTGTCTCTGATGTACTTCTTGTCTTTAGTTGGGAACTTTTTTCTCTGGGTGTGTAAGGAGGTCCTCTCCCATCAAGATTTATCTCTATTTAAAGAGACTGTAGCAAGCCAGTCCTCTTGTAGTAGTTTGCCCTGGCATCTATGAGTCCCTGAACTCCAATAAAAAGGAATGGGGGGATTTTCTAACTTATTTTTGAAGTCTTATCTCTGAGGCTCTTATAAGTGATGATATTTGGAACAAAGAATTAAAGAGCAGGCTCTGCTGAAGGCTATCCTTTGGGCCTTTTGGGGATGCTTATGTCTGTATTTAAACTCGATGCTTGGGCTTTTCCTTCCATCTGTCTTCTGGCTGGTCTTGCGTCTTGCAAGCCTTCATGGGAGTGGGAATAAAAGGTGGTTGTTATAAGTAGGAGCAAAGATCCATCTTGTTGAGTACCTTGTCTCTGACAGCGGCCAGTAGTGGCTACTTAAGGAAGCAGGTAAGCTTAAAGCAAGCGTGCAGCAGTAATACAGTGGGATGCTTGTATTTTGTGTTTCATGAAAGTCTGTAACTGTAGTCTTGGTCCAGAACTGACCAGGTAGGGAAGAAAATGCAGTTTTTCTGATTAAAACCACTTGCTCAGCTTGGGCATGTCAGTCTGTTGTGTCCAGATTAAGGTGCTGTATGGAAACTGGAAGTCCTAAGCCAGCTCCAAAACTGTCCCTGCTATGTGCTGCATCCTGGTGAAAGACAGCTATTTCTGGAAGAGTCCCTGTTGGTGTGCAGAGCCCGAGACTTCCCAGTGTATGGGGCTTCCAGCATGGACGTGGGGAGGAGGACCGAGTCGATGCACAGGATATCATGTTATCACTCAGATGAGTGGGTTGCTGTGCACCTATCATTGTGCTATCCACGGGGAATGTTCCATTGCTTTGTGTATTGAGCTGCTGTTTTTAAAATTAAAAACAGCCAAATGTTTCATAAAATATTAAGAGGCACTGCTTTCGCATCTCTCATCAGATTAAGTATGTCACTTTGTGTGTCCTTAGGGTGATGAAGCCAATCAGCTTGGTCGTTCTCTCACCTTAAGGATGCATTAAGGTGACATGCTTCATCTCACAAGGGATGCTGAAGCTATCACACTGCAGAGCTGGTAACTGTAGGGGTCCTGCACTTTAACTGTGGATTCTCAAATGAAATTTTGCAGAAGCAATACAGTTTGCTTCTCTCTTTTTTGTTAGAGAAGCGCTTCTTAAAAAAAAATATTGAGGTAATACAGCGGTAGACACATGCACAGTGACTGCTCTGCAGGAAAGAAAGAAATTATGGCATGTTTTGTATGAAAGACCAAGAACTGTTATGTTTCGGTGGGTAAAGGGGGAGAAGCCTCTACATTCCTTAAATGTTCTTTATGAATCTGGATTTTGAAGCTGTTTTGCTTGCAGGTGAATTTCTTTTTCATTCAAGAGCCAATTTCCAGCATTTTAATCACAACACAGTGGCACTGGAGTGGCAGAGGGTTGGGAAAGTGTGTGGTGTAGTAGCCCCAGGACTAGAAAGTTGAGGGAGGGTCTCCAGCTTGCTGCAGAGAAGCTCTGAGGCCTGCACACTGGTGAAACACAGTATGTTGGAGCTGGGACCAAGCTGTGGAGAGCTAGCTTTCACTGAGTTTTCCATCATCTCTTGCCTCTACCCAGCACTTCTAGCACTCTTCAGCACGTGTATATTACTTGGGAATGCTGCAGCGTACCGGGTTAAGTAGTCATGAAGTTTTAATAAACTCGAGATACAAGACCAACTCGACTTCTGAATGTCCTGGTTGTTTTCGACTGTGTTGCCTCTTTAAACTCAGTAAGTAATGGCACACGTGGCATGTTACTCTTGCATTCCCACTGCACACAGCTAAATCACACACACGTGCACATCAGGGAGCAGTTATTCAGGAGTCTGTTCTGAAGGGCAGCGGTTCCTTTGTCTGATCTGATACGCCGCTTTGCTTGGTGGTGGTGTGAGGGAATAATAAAGTAAAGCCTTCAATCATATGACCTGATCAGAGAGGGTTGTCTGTAGTGATTGATAAATCCTCTCGGAACAATAGGCTGCTTGAGCTGTGCCCAGGGACTGATGGGTTTGGTTGGGGTTTTGCGTTCACTTTTGGCCAAAGTAAAAAGAACAGCGAGATCAAGGTTGCAGTTTTGTTTGCAGCTTGCCTTCAAATCTCCGCCTGATCTAAAATGGTACTTAACTGTATATACCTCTGCTCTCCCCAAAGCTATTTGGAGAGCACTTTTCCCATCTCCTTTAGGATATGCTGAGTATTTTGAGGACCCCCAAATTATTTTGATTCCTTAAACTGACTCTGTTGAAAGTGGGCATAAACCAAAGATATCTTTCCACGTTGCACCCCCCTGGCCTGATAAGCAGCATGCTGAGCAAATGGACATGGGTTCTCTTCCCTGGGACGCCTCCTCAGCCAGGGCTTTTTCCCACAGGCCTCTTGTATGACCTTGTCAAGCTGCTTCACTTCTTTTCTTGATTTATGACATTTGCCTTTCTCTGTAGAGAAGCTAAAAAGCTTAATATTAAGAAAGTGCTTGTATTCTGTGAAAGGTAGCTTTTTCTGTTTGTACTGAGAAACCTCTGAAGATGAATGTGCGTGTGTGGATTCTGCTTAGCTCTGTAATAACTGAATTGTGCAGTGGTTTATCTGTAATGTGGGTGAATGTTAGCCATGCACAGTGTTACACAAAGGATGCCACCTGTCTGCATCTGGGCCAGAGGTGTATTTGGATGTAGTTGCATTTCTGCAAAGGAGATGTATTTTTCCGCTTCTTTATTGAGTTACAACCACGGTGTGTGGGGTCAGTTTAAAGCAGAGATGCTCTATCATCTTAAAATGCATGCTGAACAAATACACTTTTCCTTCTATCCTGCAGAACAAAATGGTATGTGGGTGAAAGAATGGCTTTCCCCCCACCACATGTGCAAACACTTTATGGATCGAGGAAGGGTCTGTGGAGCACAGAAGAGCTACTGCTGCTGTAGAGAAGTGCCAGTTAAATGCCCCCTTTCAAGCATTCCTAGCTTCAGCCACAGTGGTAGTGGGCTAGGGCTGTGCTGCAGTGGCTCTGCCTGTAGTGCTACTGCTGCTTAGGCATTCTGCCTTTGTCAGAGTGAATCAGGACATCTGGAGGAAAGGGATCGTGGGATGACTAGGACTTTTCTGTCACACACAAAAGAAAATTTCTTACTTGGCGAATGGATAATAGAATGCCTTTATACCAGAAACCAAGAACTGCCCAGAAGATCCTGCTCCCCTGCTAGAGGTGAGGACACAGAGAGCTACGCTCAGAAGTAGAAGAGGAGATTTCTTCATCTAGATGCAGTGGTAGGCTTGAGAAGCATTTCTTTTCTGAAAGTTATCTGTGATCGCTTACTGTTCTATTGGGGTTTTATGTTTCTTTGCTCTCTCTGTCAGTAAATGACCATTTCATTTTGGTAGTGCCCTACTGTTTAAATTACGGTTAGGGCCAGTTTATTGTGGACCTGTTTAGCATCAGTTTTATTGCTTGCCTGCATTCCTGCTCTGCTGTGGGATTGTCATTGCAGTGCCTTTTGGGTATTCTCTTCGCTGTCAACTGGCCTGACTCCTAGGGCTTGAAAAGCTGTTTGGGGATTCCTCTGGGAGCCTAAGGGAGTTATTGGAAAGAAGTCAAATTCTCATAAGTTCCTGAGAAAGCTGTCATAAGTCTTGTGGCTGCTGGGTTATTGCCAAGTCCTTTATTCATGGGACCCATGATGAGCCATTGCTAGACAATAATGGTTTCAGGTTCCTTTGTACTGTATTATGAAAGGAGAACCAGTTCTGGGCCGTTGTTTTGGCCAATGTAAGAACACACAAGATTCTCTGTATCAAAGTGTTTACAGTTTAATAAGCCTTGTTTTCTGGCCTTTCCCCCCGCCCCCCCCCGGGTTCTTTCTCTGTGCACCCAATTTACCTGTTGCAGGTTCAGTCCTAGCAGTGATTCATCCAGAGTCAGACCACTTTTGCACCCTATGGCCTTTGGCAACCGGAAGCCCCATTTACCATGTGAAGTACTGATTCTAATGGCAAGTGCTGCTGTGCGTGAGCCAACTGTCCTTTACTGCTGCCTAAGTTATTTGTTACAGTGAGGAAAATGGTTTTGATGACCCTTCCTCATGGTATTTCCTTAGTGTATGTATAATTATATATGCATACACACGTACAGAGTGTCTGTATTAACCCTACCTTTGCCTGTTGTTGACTAGTTCTGTTGGGCAGGCTGTTGTATAAGTTGCAGAGTTGTCTCTGACCTTGCATATTTGCCCCACATCCTCAAGGCATTTAGCAGTTTGTTGTCCCCTTAACTGCCTCTGCAGTGAAAGGGGTGAAAGTCAGAACTAGCTTATTTACCTCACTGAGTTTCCTTTTTTACTGGTGGCTCATGGCTTTGTCCTGCTTCAGGGTGGACAGTGTTTGGTACAACCAAATTTTGAATAGCTAGTGATGAAGTTTTCATTTCCCATGGGAAGGTGGTACTCCACCCGAACAGCTTTCATTCTGTGGATGTCTGTCTTGGTGCAATCTTCTTCTGTTTTTAGTTTAGTCCAATTGCCCTACACTCTAACCACTTAGTAAAAAATGGGTGGATTAAAAACTTATCCAGAATAGTATTGAAATGTCAAGAATGTGCATTCAAAGTAATTTCAAATACTTAAATTTAAAATGAAATGTGTTGGTGCATTGAAATTGTTTGATACATCTCTCTGTTCGGGACTGAGCTGGGATGGAATCCAAACCAAACCATGCGAGATCCCTGGAGGGAAAAGTGCAATGCAAATTGGAGGTAGAAAAGTCAGTCTGAGCTTTGGTTTGGCTTTGTCTTTGCAGTCTCTGAATGTGTGCCAGCTATGGATGAACAGCAGTAGGACAAATATTTAGGTGCTGCTGTACAACCTATGGAAGCTTTCATTCAGTGGCATGCATTACACATTTCATACCAGATCTGAAAAATTGTGTTTCCATCAGAACCCACGCCACTTAATTTCAGCACAATGTTCTGCCAGCCGTGAAACATGTCTGCATTTCCTTGCAGAGAGCTTGCTTGGATGCAGGGCTTAGTTCCGTCTATTTCTCTCTTTTCTTGGCTTGCCTTCTGCAGATATCATAACAATAATAATAAAAAAAGCCCTAGAAAAATCCTCTCTAAAATGTTGCTATTGCAGCTGATATATTGATGATTTTAGCAGTCATTTAAATTGTTTGTGTTTGGTGTTTGTTGTTATTTGTTTGTTTTAATTTGGAACTTCTTGTTTTGATTTGAAGTATTTGAAAATTTACATATGGTAGCACTACAGTAGAGCTAAGCATTTGGTCAGCTGCATGGATATTGGCAAACAAGTCAGGTGATGCGTTTCTGAGCTAGAGTTTGGAAGAGGTGGGGTGTAAGGGACTGACTGAAAGCTGGAAGTATTGGGGGGGGGGGGAAGCTTTTCTGAAATCTGATATGCCAGGCTGCCTTCGTGTTTAAGTCTGAAGGGTCAGAGTGGACACAACAAATTTGAAGGACTGGGGCAGAAGTCACAGAGGATGCAAAAAGCCAGGCCGGTATTTAGCACCTGTGAGTGTAAGTGCATGTGTGTGTGCAGATGATGAGAGCAGAGTATGACTGTTAGTAGCTCCTAGATTTACTGTGTAACAGTTTGCATCACCACAGACGCACAGAAAGTTGCTGCTCACTGTCTGGCCTTGACTTGTAATAGCTGCCTATAAGCCTTAATGTCAGCAAGCGTCGTTGGAGTGCAATGGATCCGGTACTGTTTACCCAGTGCTCAGCCTGCAGCTTGTGCTGAGTGGCATGGACTGAACTGGGTGTAACAAGGAGGAGATGATGTCAACAGGGTGGGAAAATAGTCTTGTGACTTTATAGGGCAGACTGCTATGGAAATACAAGGGAATGGGGAGTTGAACATCATGAAGGAAGTCAAAACAGCGTTTTACTTTGGTGTATCAGCATATGGATAATGGGGATTGAAGGTTGAAGATTCTGACTGTAGATGCTCCAGTTTATCTTCAGAAGTCAAAGGTCTGTCTTGAAAGGTTTCCTTCTAAGACAGGGTGTGTGTAATGTGCATACTGTGTTATGATTGTATGATATAACCATGTGAAATTGCCTTTCATAGTGTCCTGCTGCTGCAGAGTGGATCAGACTGGCTCTCCTTCTCTGCTTATGCCAATGAAAATAAATTGCCCCATCGTAACTTGTGAGGAAAGCAGCGTTCTGTAATCCTGTGTATAAGGCCACCAGCCAACAGTGTCGAAAACAAAGCCAGCCCTTCCTGTGGTGTTGGATGCTGCTTCTAGGCAGGTCAGAGAGCCAGCTGGGCAGGGAGGCAGTGAAGCTGTCACTTCTGCAACTTTCTTACTCACGGCTGCTGAAAGGGGTTCTTCTCTGAACTGTGGACAATGTGTGTTTTTCTTGCCCCTGTCCTCTCCCCCCACCCCCAATTACTTAAGATAGCCCTGTTGCTTCTGTCAACGAAGGTGCTGTTTTCTTTTGCAGCTCACAGAACAGGAGAAGAGGCATTGCACATATGGTATTTTGTTCCAGACACTTTTTATACCCCTCCCATTCAATTTCAGATCTGTTTTCTCTTTTTAAAAGCTTCATAGAGCAAAAGATGAGGCTCTAATGACGCAGGAGGAGGGAGGGAGAAGGAACCTTCCCTCTTAGTTTTTTGCTGCTTATATATGTTGCTGACGAAGTAGAACATGGTGTGAGTGTCAGCGTCTCTGTACGCACAGTGGTGTGGAGCAAGTGCCTCAAATTTGAGTCGTACAGGGGATAGCTGAGAGAGGATTGCATGGGCAGGGCTGAAGGAGAGAGGCAAATACTGGAAGCTGGAGTTCTGAGCAGCTGGGAGAAGGGGGCTGCAGCTGACCTAGCTCTGTCCCTTACCTGTTTCTTCTTATTTTATTTTTTTGCCGGCTCTGATAGTAGAGCACAAGAGCAGACACAGAGTGTGATTTAAGGGGGCTAGCAGGATCCTGAATGCTGCCCTCTGCTTGCGAGAAGACCTCAAGCCTTCCAGGCTTGTTTATGCTCTCTCATTTCACACTAGTCATGTGCTGTTCTCAGTGATCAGCCTTGCCTGCTTTCTGTTTTCTCAGGTTTATACAGCTGCTCTGTCTGTGAGTTTTCCTGCAATACTTGGGATGTTTCCCTCGCTTCCTCTCTGTGTTCAGTACATGTATTATGGTTGGGGGTGTTGGGACATGAAATCTCCTCATACTGTTTTCTTTGTCATCAGTAAGCCTTGATCAACCTCTGCTAAAAGAGGTCGTGTTTTCTGGGATGTGAGAAGCGAGGCAGAAAGTGAGGTGCCCAGCAAGCCAGTGAAAGGAGCTATGGCTCGAGTCCAGGTTGTGCTGCCATATTGCATCCATTTGGCTAGCCTGTCTCTTGTTTGATGCCTTTGTTGTTTCCCCTGAGCATCTGAGTTGATACTTGGTTGAACACAAGTGAGTCACCATAGTGTTACTGGTGCTGCTGCATTTCTGAGCTTTCTGGCTGGGAATGAAACTATTCTTAAGTCTCTTATGGTAGAATGATCATGGTAAGGTCACCCATTCATGCACTTGACCTATTACTTTTCCCTGATGTTTGTCCCTTGCTACAATATAGTTGCTATTTCCAAAAAGCACAGTTTCCTTAGAAAAATGACAATTCAATTCTAGAAAAAAGAGAGTTGTCTTTGCTGGAACTTGGCTGAAGATTGCATTTGTCTTTGTGCATGTGGTATGGGTTGTAAACAAAGTTTGCCCTGCTGTTTTCCAGAAGGAGCCACAAAGAAGCTTAAAATACACATTTCTGTGTCTCTCTGGAGATTACTGTGCTTTCACCATTTTACTTTCATCTGAATTGAGCATTGCTATTCAGATTTAACACTAGTGCAGGCCAAGTAAGGGAGCATAATATTAATCCTGTTTAGTTGGCCCTGTGTAATCCAGCTGTTCCTAATACACTTTGGCTTGGATTCATGCCACTAAATTGACAGGTCTAAAGTAAGAGGTGGGGAGATGCTTATGTCTAGATGATTACTTCTGTTTTAGTGGGAAGAGGTGTCTATCTCTCTCCATTGACCTTAGAGGAAGCTGATTATGATGATCTGCCTAACTTGGGTATTTCATGAGTGCCTAAAGCTGGGTCAGATGGAGTCAAGCCTAGTGTTGGAGAGCCCATGCAATGCATGGGAGACCCATTGTGCATGCCACCTTTTTCAGCTTTGCTGCTACTTGGATTAAAGGAAACTCTGCTTATACTTTTATAGACCTGCTAAAAGCTTGTTTCAAGTTGGATCTATTTTCCTTCTCTCTTTTTCTAGTATTGAGTCTGGTCCTATGTTGCTAGTAATGTGAAGGATGATGCCTTACTTTTGTTTTGGACATGTATCCTGACTAGTTGTGGGTCATTAAGACCCCTTTAAGCCAGGAAGTGTAGCTGCTGCTGGCAATGGTAGCAGCTCAACAAGGAGCATTCAGCTGCCAGTTGACCTTCAGTGTGGCACAGTACTTGCCCCACCTCAGACTGCAGGTAATGGTTACCCAAACTCAGCCAGAGACCTCAAATGAGGTCTTGAGTGCCTGTGGGTAAGAATCAGCGGGAAGGCCAACAAGGCAGATATCATGGTGGGAGTCTGTTATAGACCACCCAACCAGGACGAGGAGGCAGATGAAGTATTCTACAGGCAGCTGGGAGAAGCCTCACGATCGCTAGCCCTTGTTCTCGTGGGCGACTTCAACTTGCCAGATGTCTGCTGGAAATACAATGCAGCAGAGAGGAACCAGTCTAGGAGGTTCCTGGAGTGTGTGGAAGATAACTTCCTGACACAGCTGGTGAGGGAGCCAATGAGAGAAGGCGCACCGTTGGACCTGTTGTTTGTGAACAGAGAAGGTCTTGGGGGTGATGTGACGGTTGGAGGCCGTCTTGGGCATAGTGACCATGAAAGGATTGAGTTTTCAATTCTCAGAGAAGTAAAGAGGAGGGTCACCAGAACTGCCACCTTGGACTTCCGGAGGGCAGACTTTGGCCTGTTTAGGAGTCTGGTTGGCAGAGTCCCTTGGGAGGCAGTCCTGAAGGGCAAAGGAGTCCAGGAAGGCTGGACATTCTTCAAAAGGGAAATCTTAAAGGCGCAGGAGCAGGCCGTCCCCATGAGCCGAAAGATGAGCCGGCAGGGAAGAAGACCGGCCTGGCTGAGCAGAGAGCTCTGGCTGGAACTTGGGAAAAAAAGGAGAGTCTACAACCTTTGGAGGAAGGGGCAGGCAACTCAGGAGGACTACAAGGATGTTGTGAGGTTATGCAGGGAGAAAATTAGAAGGGCCAAGGCCCAACTAGAACTTAGTCTGGCTACTGCCGTAGAAGACAACAAAAAGTCTTTCTACAAATACATTAACAATAAAAAGGGGGCTATGGAGAATCTCCCTCCTCTATTGGATGCGGGGGGAAACTTAGTGTCAAGGGACGAGGAAAAGGCTGAGGTGCTAAATGCCTTCTTTGCCTCAGCCTTTAACAGCAAGGGAAGTTGCTCTCTGGGCACCCAGCTCCCTGAGCAGGAAGACAGGGATGGGGAGCAGAATGAAGACCCCATAGTCCAAGGGGAAATGGTCAGTGACCTGCTACGCCACCTAGACATGCACAAGTTTATGAGGCCAGATGGGATCCACCCAAGGGTGCTGAAAGACCTGGTGGAAGTGCTCACCAAGCCACTCTCCATCATTTATCAGTAGTCCTGGCTAACTGGGGAGGTCCCAGTTGACTGGAGGCTGGCAAATGTGATGCCCATCTACAAGAAGGGCCAGAAGGAGGATCCGGGGAACTACAGGCCTGTCAGCCTGACCTCGGTGCCCGGGAAGGTTATGGAGCAGATCATCCTGAGTGCCATCACGTGGCATGTACGGGACAACCGGGTGATCGGGCCCAGTCAGCATGGGTTTATGAAAGACAGGTCCTGCCTGACCAACCTGATCTCCTTCTACAACATGGTGACCCACCTAGTGGATGAGGGAAAGGCTGTGGATGTTGTGTACCTAGACTTTAGTAAAGCCTTTGACACCGTCTCCCACAGTATCCTTCTGGAGAAACTGGCTACCCATGGCTTGGACGGGCATACTCTGCGCTGGGTAGGAAACTGGCTGGATAGCCGGGCCCAAAGAGTTGTGGTGAATGGAGTTAAATCCGGTTGGCGGCCAGTCACAAGTGGTGTTCCCCAGGGCTCCGTATTGGGGCCAGTCCTGTTCAATATCTTTATCAATGATCTGGATGAGGGGATCGAGTGCACCCTCAGTAAGTTTGCAGATGACACCAAGTTGGGAGGGAGCGTTGATCTGCTGGAGGGCAGGCAGGCACTACAGCGGGACCTGGACAGGCTGGATTGATTGGCCGAGGCCAATGGCATGAGATTCAACAAGGCCAAGTGCCGGGTCCTGCACTTGGGACACAACAACCCCAGGCACCGCTACAGGCTTGGCGGGGAGTGGCTGGAAAGCTGCCTGGCGGAAAAGGACCTGGGGGTGTTGGTCGACAGCCGGCTGAATATGAGCCAGCAGTGTGCCCAGGTGGCCAAGAAGGCCAACGGCATCCTGGCCTGTATCAGAAATAGTGTGGCCAGCAGGAGTAGGGAAGTGATCGTCCCCCTGTACTTGGCCCTGGTGAGGCCGCACCTCGAGTACTGTGTTCAGTTTTGGGCCCCTCACTACAAGAAAGACATTGAGGTGCTGGAGCGTGTCCAGAGACGGGCAACGAGGCTGGTGAAGGGTCTGGAACACAAGTCCTATGAGGAGCAGCTGAGGGAACTGGGGCTGTTTAGCCTGGAGAAAAGGAGGCTGAGGGGAGACCTTGTTGCTCTCTACAACTACCTGAAAGGAGGTTGTAGAGAAATGGGTGTTGGTCTCTTCTCCCAAGTAACAGATGACAGAACGAGAGGAAATGGCCTCAAGTTGCGCCAGGGGAGGTTCAGATTGGGTATTCGTAAAAATTTCTTCACTGAAAGGGTTGTTGGGCATTGGAAGAGGCTGCCCAGGGAGGTGGTGGAGTCCTCATCCCTGGAGGTATTCAAAAGATGTTTAGATGAGGCCCTAAGGGATATGATTTAGTGGGGGACTTGGTAGTGCTAGGTTAATGGTTGGACCCGATGATCTTGGAGGTCTCTTCCAACCAGAACAATTCTATGATTCTATGAAATAATGCAGAGCCTTGCCTGTAGGGACTTGCTCAGGAATGGCAGAGCACAGGAAGGGCCAGAGGATGTCGGTAACATCTACAGGCGCAAGATAAAGCTTGGTGTGCAACCTTTCAGATTCCTTCTTTCTCTGAACTTTCTTGCTGTTTGTCACTGCTTCAGAATCGGGTTTCTCCCCTAGCCCTCCCTGTCCATTCCCACCCCCAGCCTGAGAACTGGAGGTGAGCAGGGAGGCATCATGTCAAGCTGAGATTGTACTAAATAAATGAACTGGGAAGACGCTGTCCCTAACCTTCCCATTAATTACATGCGTGTGTGATGTACGATTCAACCACTGGGTGTCTCTGGGCTATGCAGAGCTCCAGGCAACATCTAGTCCCTAGAAAGCTGGCACTCTGGTTATGCTTGTTTGAGGCCGCAGTTTGGCTGCAGTTTTGTCCTTGTTTTGAAGGGCATTGTGTTCCCTTCTAGGATGGTCACTCCGAATGTGGCTTCCCCACTCTTGAAAATGGAGTGGGGTGGCACTGTGTGGTAAGGCAGCGCTGTGGGTTGCAAGTGGTACCTGTCTTGTCCTGTTCGAAGGGAAGCGAATTCCCCAGCCTGATTTTGCTTTATTGCTGTTTCTGATCACCGTACCTCTCATTGCACTGAGCTGTGCAGAAGGTCTAAGGGAGGAGAACATTAGCACAGCAGCTTTGCTACCTTTCCCTAACTGATTGATTGGCTTTTTTCTTTTTCCCTTAGCTGTGACAAGCTTACTCTTGCGTGCACCCTCAAGTAGGTAATTAATCTGTCTCTCAACAGGGCTCTGGTAGCCACAGTATTTTCTTCAATTCCATGGAAAGAGTTACTTTTTCATTATGATGCTGGAAGGGTAAAAGGCAGCCTATTCTCTACTTTAAAAATGCCATGATAGAAGGTAAAGCTTTCATTAAACATGCCTGGCTGAATTTATACACTTAAGTATCTGAACTATGGCTGATATCTTTTGAAAGAGAAGGAAAGAACACAGCTGTAATAGCCAGCATTTTGTGTTTGGATGGTTAATCAGTAGCATTTTCAGTAGTTGATCAGTAGTATAGAAAAATAATTGAATTAATTTCTTCACAGATTTAGGCCAGAAAAACCCCCAAATATGAATGTCTTGCTGTAGGTTAGTTCTCCCCTTCTTTCCATCTTACAACCATTTAGGGGTGTTGACATCTCAGTGGTTTGCAGGTGATGGTATCCGTGTTGCAGCTTACTTTGCTGTTATTAACTTGCCTGATGGAAGACTTGCAGTGTAATAGCTGGTGAAACAGCCAACGCGGACCAGGAGCTCTTTGCTGCTGACTCGGCTTTGAGTGGGTACCTGGTTATGCTGAATGGTGTCTTGTCACTAAATAGGTAAACTTGTCAGCAGCAGAACACATTGTTTGGTCACATCACTTGCTTGTGCACTGTTTGTCACAGACTTCAGTGCACCTTTATGGTGCATAAATGGTGAGACAGGATTTTGCTGGATTTGAGCTGGGATTTGAGCCTGCCTTACATGAGGTGGTATTGGTAAGTTTTGGGGGTGGTCAGGATATTACTCAGTGCTTTGCAGAGGGACGTCTGGTGGAACAAGCCCTGGACCTGGAATTAACTGATTTTATAGATTTCAGGCAGTGATTGTAGTAAGATGAGTGAAGGTGGGTATGTCATGTTCAAGACTGAATAATAGTAGTAATTTTTTTTTTTTTTCTGAATTGGTTTGATGGCAGCACTGAACTACTGTGGTGGATAGAAAAACCACAGTGCAAATCAGCTGCTGAGTAATAACTTGCTATACCATGCAGAGCAGCATGCTTTACAATTGTGTGGGAGCTGAAAGTTGTCTCACTGTACAGAGGTAAAATAATTCTGGTCAGCTACTTTGTAGATTGTGTACAGGGCTTAGGCTTGCAGCAACATAAACTGGAGCTCTGCTCATCAATTCAGCGCTTAGCTGTGGTGTGTGGACAAGCGTCATGTTCGTAGCTGGCCCTGCCAAAGATTCGTTACAAACTTGATTATAAGTTGATATGTAGAGATAGCCATAGTGTTTGGCTTGGATAAGTACCCCAGTTCTGGATACGTGGAGGGGTGGTTCTGTGCTAGTCCAGATCATTTGGATGTAGGATAGAGGTTCACAGTCCTCCAGCAGAAGACCAGGAGCTGGGAATCATGACAATGCTATCATTTCCATCTATAGAGTCAGAAGAGGATGTCTGACCAAATAAGACGGGGAACCCAGGACTTTTGGAACAGTTAGAGTTCAAACCCACGAATCTAGCAATTGTATTGCAGTTTCAAAAAGATATTTTTAAATCTGCCCCTTGTCTTGCCTTGGAAACTTTCCACACTTAACCACATGCAGGCACTAATATGAGTTACAAGACCTGATGTTGGTTTCCATTTATTCTTCCTCCATTTTCAGTCTATAGAGATTACTTCAATTCCATGAAGGCAGAAGCTTACATTTTACTGGCACCAAGCCATGTGCTGCAGCTGTAATTGGGAAGGAAGGGTTATGCTGCTGAATTTTCTTGTCACCACTGGGCCTCAAATAAAGGGCTGATTTGGCAGTTGGAAGGTGCAATATAAACTTTTTTGTTTAGATAGTTGAAAGTATCACATCATGACAAAGACTGTTTATCACAACAACAAAACATTCCTTATATCACCTGCCAAACCCATGGTAATGGAGTAGGAGCTGAACTAAACAGGTCTCTGTGGATGTACCGTGGATGAATAGCCACTGCTGAGGGGGTGAAAGAAAGGGGAACTGGGAAGGAATTTTCAAGGTACAGAAAATAAAGATCCTGTATTGTTTATTCTCCTGTAATCTGGGTCCCTATTCAGCAAAGTACTGACAAATCCCTATCCAGCTAAGTATTCAGAGGTGCATTTCCAAAGGATTTCAAGTCTATAAAGGCACAGAGAGCAGCACTTCAAAGGGCTTTCAAAATGTATGTGTTATAGATGCCCTGTATCTACAGAATCTGTGATTATTTCCTCCTGGGTCCTTGCTACTCTCTTTCCTTGAACACCTTGGCTTTGAGACTGGCCTTGCGTTGGTCTGGCTTAGCCAGGCAGAGCAGCATGTGTCAAAGTATTTCTCTGAACTCTGAGGCCTTTATAATATAACAGATCAAAAAAAGAATGATGGGAAACGGTGACCAGAACAGGGTTACTAGTAGGCCCAAATGACTGTGTAAGCACACAGATAAATAAGGATGCCTGCTGTGCCAGCGGCCCAAGTCCACTGCTGTCTGGTGGCAAGATCACCCTTGTGTTCAGCAGCTCAGGAGTTTGCACCGGGCTGGTGGAGACAGACCCATGGGGCTGCTTTACTTCGTGCAGACGTTCTGCGTGAAATACACTGTAGAGATTTGAAGCTGTTACAGCGATTAACTAAATGGGAACTTGAATGACAAAACGATCCTGTTACGCTGCTTAGGCTTGGCAGAAGGAGAGGTGTCGGGGTGCTGCTGCAGTGCGTTTCAGAGCTGTGGGAGTTTGTGACAGAGCGGAGCAGGTGTGAACACTCCAGATCATGACTAAGTGATGTCTTGGCTGATGAAGAGTGCTGTTTTATTCCTTTCCCTTCAATGTTTTCTTCAAAATCTAATTTGCCTCAATTATGTGTTTTTCTCTCTTATTTACAGTTACTGATGGCTTGCAGTTTTGTGTCAGCCTGTTCCTGTTGCAGGCATGAAGAGAAGGGAATTAGTCTTTGCTCTGCTGGTTATCAGAGACCCTGTAGCATTAAGGCACTGCAAAAGGAAAGAGAGCTCCTGTCCTCGGGAACATGTCCTCTGAATGGAGGAAGATGGGCACGGAATGTGTCTAGCATACCTGGAGCTGGGAGTGGAGCCCAGGTCTCCTGAGTACTTAGTCCAGCCTCCCAGCTGCTGATGGTACACAGGCTTGTGTGGCACTCTTTGCTGGCCTGCTGATTTTTGATCTTTGCTCTGTTAATATATTACAGCTGCTGCTCTCTGGAAATAGCTGTTCTGTTGTGGCTATTCAATTGAAGAATTTTGGAACTTGGGTGTGCAAATAAATGGAATGAAAATAAGTAAGACCCCAGATCCCTAGTAGAAGCTGGGATTCTCTTCCTGATGCTTGTGGATGCCTGTGGATTGACATGAAATCTGGAGGAGGAAGGTTTTACAAATGTCTTGCTTAGGTTTCCAAAATTGCCCCAGGCTGCAGATTTGACTGTTTTTAAAAAATATATTTCAGTATTGAATTCCCATACAAAGCGGCCATTAATGCAGCTGACATCTATTTTCCTTATGCCATTTAATAGGGAAAACCAGAAAAGAGTAGGGTGAGGAAGACCTCATAAAGGATTTTTCTTGCCCTTTTGGCTTACAGCCTTTTGGCTTCTTTTGAAAAGTACCAACAACTCATTTCTTAGTCTATGTAGGTTTAATGACCGCTTCTCAAGGCATTGGGTCAAGGCATTTGGAACGGCTAGCCCAAGTCGTGAAGAATAAATGCTCCTTCATTACGCTTACATTTGGGATTTCCCACTGCCTCTCAAAGGTATGTGTGTATCCATAGATAGGAGATAAGCTTGACTTCTGGATAAACAGAACCATACTTACCAGATGAGGCTTTTCAGTCATTCTTATTTTCCTCATCTAAAAATACATACATAAGTCCAGCCACTTGCTTTGTTGAGGCATTTAGATTTTCAGAGGTGGATGTTCTTATTCAAGTGTGTAACTTCGTATTCTGGATCTAGCTGTTGTACAAAGTCTGTCCAGCAGACAGTGAGGACTCTTGAAGACCTGACCTTTGAGCATGGAAGTAGGTACCTGATTTTCAGTTAATTGTATGATACCTAATGCTATACATGTGAGCACAGACACTGCCCTTCATATGTATGTATAAAAGTAATATTTTTCTAATTAACCTTAAGCTCTGGATAGTTAGGAAAGTGTAAGTTAGTGTTCATGTCTTGTCTAGTCAGAATGCACGCAGAAAACACTAGCGTTTGCCTTAAAGCCCTTTTTGGCAGAATTTCCTGTAAAGAACCCAAGCAATATATCTGGTTGGAGGACAGGGCATTGCATATTAGCATACACATCTTCATGTTCACTGAAGTGTTGCCTAATGCTGCAAGTAAAACACTGGACTGGTGGCCAAAGATTTATCTTTATTCAGCCTGACTTCCACTTAATGCGCCTGCCTATTTCTGACCTGATTGTGTCCTTTTAATGTGTTTCAAAAACAAGTGCTCGTATATCTTAACAATGTAAATTTTTCAGATGCCACTGAGGTAGAGCAATTAAAATATACTACTTTGTATAATTTCTTTCAGTCGCTTTCAAACAAGTATCTTGGAAGAGATACCACGCCTTTTGTGTTTTGAGGGTTTTGAACAGATACCTAACTTCTGGGAATTTGGACAAGATTTCCTTGGGTTCAGGTTGGCCCACATTGCTTTCTGCAGAGCATCTTGCATCTTCCAAGTGTGTAATACTGACCCTTTGCAACAAATGCAGTGTGAATTAGACCACAAGCTTCTGTGTGTGCACCAATGTTGGACAGTTAATTTGCATTAGGGGTGCATTTTTTGAAGCTAATTCTCCTGATTGTCCCAGCTTACTGCACTGAAATTCGAATCATGGAGTAGCTTCAGAGTGTGTATTCGCTTCCTTTTTGGATAAAACTAAACTGGAAGCTGTATTCCAGGGGTTGTTTAGTCTGGAGAAAAGGAGCCTGAGGGGATACCTTACTGCTCTCTACAATTACCTGAAAGGAGGTTGTAGCAAGGTGGGTGTCGGTCTCTTCTCCCAAGTAACAGGCGATAGGACAAGAGGAAATGGCCTCAAGTTGCACCAGGGGAGGTTTAGATGGATATTTGTAAAAATTTCTTCACCGAAAGGGTTATCAAGCACTGGAACAGGCTGCCCAGGGAAGTGGTTGAGTCACCATCCCTGGAGGTATTTAAAAGACGTGTAGATGTGGCGCTTAGGGACATGGTTTAGTGGTGGACTTGGCAGTGTTAGGTTAATGGTTGGACTTGATGATCTTAAAGGTCTTTTCTGACCTAAATGATTCTATGACGCTCATAGTCTAGTCCAAAGTACCCCATCCCAGAATGCTGATGATGTGGGTGATGAGGGCCCTTGGGAACAGCTTATTTGCTTTACAGGTTTGTTCCTATTGGGCTGTGTTTAGACAGCTTGCATCTACTTCTGGGTGATGGGAATAACTTGGTTAAGGCTAGTGGTGCTCATCTGGGCTGTGTCTGTGAGGGGAAAGAAAGCACTGTGAGCAAGCAGTGTGTAGAGCAAAAGTGGCAGGCATTCTGCTTACATACATACTTAAAAACAAGGAAGGACTGGTTGGGGATGCGAGAGCTGGGTACAGCCTTGGCCACGGTGAACATCACATGGAGCTCAGGATCTTGAGCAGAGGAAACAAGACAAAAAGCAGGATCACAATCCTGGACTTGAAATGAAGTGCCGGTAAACCTTCCTGGAGCTAAGCAGGGTTTTGGTTATATGTTGATAAGAAGAAGCACGCAGAGAACATTAAACTAAAAACTAAATTGGCAAAACCTTTAATCTACTGGAATATATTCTTCCATTTGAATATGTTCATATTTGTGTGTAGTTCATTATTTTCTTGGGAGCACTGTTCTTTCATTACTTTCTGCCAGAAAAACCTGTTAGGGCTTGGGACAAAAGATGTGCTTTATTGGGGTCAGATGCATGTGAAAGAGGCTATAGACTCTGGCTGTTGCTAGGTTACACTTATGTGCTGACATAGAAAAAGAAATCCTTATATGTTGGGAGTGTCATATGACACGTCAAAATATTTGTCTTGCTGCATGATGTCACTCACTGCTGTTGTGTAATGAGTAGATCCTATGGTTAATTTTTCATGTGATTGGCATTAGTTGAACTCACCTCTGAGTCAGTCTAATGTATGCAAATCTTTCTTCATTCACACACTGGAAGTGAATAATGCATTTCTCTTCTGGGAATTTGCATTTCTTACGAACTACAATAGGATAGCGGCAATTCTGAATAAAGCAGATCTATTTTTATTAAAAGAAATGTAAATCAGATGTCTTGTTCAAAACTTTTGAAATATGCTATATAGAACGTGTCATTCTCTGTCCTAGCTTCAATATGAATCAGCATAGGAATCCTGTTTTTAAGCGTATGCCTGTATTACTGCTATTTGCGTCTCTATTCAGGAATTCAGACTCAGGCGAGGGCCAGCTTGCATCCTTTACCCCTGGTGAGAAGATGCAACAGTGCATAGAAGGCAAAAAGTCTTACACAGTCTTGTCTGAATATTCTTTCATTGCGTGCTATTGTCCTTGAAAGTCTATTCTGTGTAATCTCTGAAAAACTTGTTAGAGGTTAATCTTCAACATTTGGGGTATTGAGGAGTAGCTGAGCAGTCCTGCTCCCCCAGTTGAAATGAGATGCTGTTCTCTCAGTGCAGGTCTCTTGCTTGCATGTGGGATAACTCGAATGTTTTCCACACATAACTCTTCATTGTCCATGTGTCTGTCTTGGGTGATGTCCCGGGAGAACCCTGTGATTTCTCTGTGCAATCTTGTAGCTTTTTTATTTTTGGTTTCAGCCCTGCGATGATGGTATTGTACCAGTTATTGCATGTTTAAGCTAAAAGCTGCATTAGGAAATACCTATAGTTTATGCCGCTGATAAAACAGTAGGTTTTGCCTCCTCTGAGACTTCTGGGCTTTTGTTCTGTTCATGGGCTTGATGTCTGTCTGGAATCGCTTGTGGTGCTGGGAGAGCAGTAATGCAGCAGGCACAAAACCATTAAGTAACATGGTTTTGTCTTGAAAGAGGGTGTTTTAACTTTACCGTAGGCTGCACATCTTTTACTTTCCTGCCGCTTCTAAATCAGATGGTGTTTTCTTGCTCTCAGTAATATTGTTTGGCTTTGAAATTCACCAGCTGGAAGACTGAAGCTGTAAGTGAATTTCTTCGCAAACTATCATGCCTCTCTTACTTAATGCATCTAGTAAAATAGGAAATAAAACCCCATCTAGGGAGCTGTGTATGCTGGGGCTCTTGAACATCAAACTTCTGCTTTTGCTTGTTGGACTCGGCTGGGCCTTCAGGTGACATCTAGAAGATACTTCTTAAAGCCTTTCAGCTGAGCAATACAGTACTGCTGTGTTTGCCAGTGAAGGCTCTTAGGGAGGTAATGAAGTACTGTTAGTTGCCTTAAGTGCTCTGTGGCAAACAGCAATGTCTCATGTGCTTGAAGAACACATAACATAGAAGATCAAGTCTTTGCTGCCCCTGCATTTTTAAAGAGGACAATGAGCAGGGAATCCCTTAGAAGTTCAACATCATAAAGGAAAAAATTCCAGTCACATCCCAATCTCTTTTGAGGGTGACACTTTAGGGACGTGATCTCTAAGCTATAGATATTCTTGGCAAGTAAGAATTTTAATTTTAAATTCAGTTTTCTCTAATTGCTTCCTTTTGGTATGGATAAAGGGAGAGTAAACTGACAGCTGTAGGAACTTGGATAGAAGTGACATTTCAAGTAAATTTTGCCTGTAAGGATGGCTAACAGCTTTATCCTCATGCATTGCTTGAGAGATAATGGGACTGTCACAATGTTAATATCTACTGCCGTTTGTTTTCATTGTTTAATGTGCATGGTCACTGGAGCTCATAATTAGAAAATAAGTTCCTTTTAGGAACATGCCTTATAAAGCAGAACTCAAAATTAGTATTCATTATGAATGCCACTGTGTATATGACTTAAATATGAGCACCTAGCCATTGTTTGCTTTTTTCCTTCGCAATCATTGTATTATTCCCCTTGTGGCCCTTAAATGTTGGCCTGATTTTGACTTCTGTAGATAATTGTCTAATGCAATTCTTTGGGAAGGCAAGCTAACCACCAAGTTAATTTTGCTCTCTGAAGTGTTCAGCTTCTTAGGCAGATCTATCTTTAAAGGCTTGGGTTCTCACTGTAATGACTAAACCGTTGGGGAATATTGCATACACAGAAGTGAAAATGTTCACTGTCTTACTCATTCTGATTAACCTCCTGTGTAAAGATGGATTTCAGAATGCAGCTTTTTGTTAGCTTTCTTCCATCCACTTTTGTTTAGCATGTTACAGTACTGATTTGTGCTTTGGTTAACATTTGTGTAGGCTGGGCCCCTTGGTAGTCTGACCTGTGTGCGTATGTCTGTATGTCAGCTCACTGGTTTTGTGCGTGTGGATTTTGACTGCTGGAAATTCTCTTGGTACGTGTATTCAAATCTACTGTGTTTCTTGCAATTACTATGTTGGCTCTTTTGATGAGAACCAAAGGTGTCCCCTGGGAAAAGTGTTGGCAGAGGAGGACTTCGGATGCCTGCAGCAGGGCTGTTTGTAGCCTGATTCCCCTCATTTCCATTTGATGGCACAGTACCAGGCTTGTTCTAAGCCTTTACTGGTCAATTAATTTGTTCTTTTCTGTTCTTGAATTGGAAACTAATTGAGTACTTGTGAAGGGTGCCAGATTAAACTCTCTTTTTGCTTGGAGTGCCAGAGAAAATGCCTTTCCCTCCCATGTTTCCTTAGGAAACTACACTTGAAAAAATGAGCTTACATGATCACACTATGTGTGACGTTGTCAGGCATATGCAGACGGTCACCCCATGCTGATCATGTTTGACTCTGTCAGCTATTTTTAATCAAATTTGTCAGAAGGTGGAGGTCCCACCTTCCCACCCAAGTACCCTTCTTGCGTCCTTTAGCTTTGTGAAAGAGCTGACTTTAGTGCACTGGTGCTAGCATAGGAGACCTGATAGGTGTGAGTGTCCCTGTCTGTTTTGGACAGGAGAGACTCAAAGTTTGGCCTCTCCTTCGGACAGATCAAAGTCATGTTCTCTGAATGTGTGGTGTGACTTTTTTCCCCCTCCTCTTCTTCCCCTTTTCAAAATACTGTCCTGTCTGTAAGGAAGAGCTCTGAGCCTGCAGTTACTTGAAGCTCTCAAGCAACATTTTTGCCAGCATTTTAACTTCGTTTTCTTTCTGCTGTGGTAAAGATGAGTAATTCTAGACAGTGGTCTGGCATAAAAGGGAGGAAGACATTTTCTTATTCAAAACTCACACCAGGATCAGACTGTCTGCCTTAATCGATGAAGATTGTAAGCTATTTTGGTGAGTGACAATGACTCTCTTGCACCGCCTTGAGTGAATAAAGTTCTCCCTCTTTCCTTGAGATAAAGAATGTTATCCGATTTTTCATGGATGTCAACCACCACTTTCCTTTCTTCCAGGCTACTGACTGATATGGCCATGGAACAACAAACAACATGTGTAGTCCAACAGTGAGGCCAATCAAACAGTTCAGGAACTGCAGGATCCTCATGTTTCCTAGTGTGGGCAGGTCTGCTCCCTTGCAAGCTTCATGGTACACACAGGAGTAGAGACTGTAAGATGGGACTCTTATTCTTTGCTTTGGAAAAGTGTGAGATTTTGGTTTGGTTTTGGTGTTTTGGCATGAGAAGAGCCTAATAAACTGCAGGGCATGTTATTGCAGAATTGGGATACAGTCCCCCTGGAAAAGGAAATGCAGCCTTTCTAGGGGGCAGTGGGGTGTTGTAGTGTGCCCCCCCTCCCCTTCTATCTCCCCTTGCATCACAGGGGGCAATGGTTAGGAAGGAAGGGAAGGAAGATGGTTAGGCTTTCAGAATCTGATGGGTTTACAAATGAAAATCTTGTACTCCATTAAAAATGCAATAGTTTCTCTTCTTTGCAGTATGTCACATCCCATTTCTTGCTCTCCCCCCACCCCCTTACTTGCATACTTTAATCTTTTTGATAGGAAGTCCAGGCTGTTGGGGTTTTTTTCCCCATTTAATGTAAAACAGCTTCCTTACCTAGATATTTTATTGCTATTACTTTATTAAATGCTTCAAAAATATCTAAAGTTCCTGTTTGCTTAGGATTAAATGAACAAGCTGGAATAAAAAAGGTAAGTGCTGTCTTCCTGCTTTCTGAAGAGCACTGATACACTTTGGTACCTTGTCACTCCATCACCAATACAGGAATTCTGCATCAGTTGTCCGAAGAAACCCACTGAAATTTTTTTGCGCTAACATGTTCCTTCAATTTCTGAGCTCCTCTTCCTTTCCCTTGTGAGAAAACAACATCCTTTGTACACTTTTGTAATAGGAAAATGAAGGGGAATCTGAGAACTATGAGAAGAGGCAGATGTTTGTTAGCTTCGGGGATACCTGTGTGTTGCTGCTGAGTTGTGGACTTGCAGTTCAGCTTTAGAAGATTCTCCGCGGGAGAGATGTATCCCCCCTCAGTCAGGTCGTCCCATATTAATGGCTGACTATTTCTTTACCAAGGCTCTTTTTCGTGGAGTTTTGTTCTGGGGAAGATGTTAATTTTAACAAAATGGGAACACGCAAACTTCCATGTGAGGGAGTGGTTCTGGGAGCAGGAGTGAAGTGCAGTAAAGGAAGGAAGGGTCTCTGCTTTGGATAGCAGTGCTGGCTTGCACTGGTACCTGGAACCTGCCACAGTCGTGTCTGAGTGGGATGTGTCTCTTGTGAGGAGCTGATAAAAGGGATCCAGGTTCCAGTAGTAGTAGCAGTGCTAGCTACGGTCCCTTTCCTATAGGACTGACTACAGGGAGTTCCAAGTGAGGGTGCATCTTGCTTCTCTTCAGCTTTGAGATTGTTTGTTTCCTTGACACCCACAGGCAAAGGTAATGCTTGCTTTTTCCTTTTTAAAGACGCAGAAGCTACTGTGGAGGTACTGCAATATGACTTTGAGAAAGAAGATGCCAGGGGAGTATGTAATTTCTCCCCCTGCTCCCACCTATTTCAGAGGTGATGTTCCCTGTCCTGCCTGCTGGATAACTAGTATGGGCTGGAGCAAGAGTAGAATAGAGCAGGTTCTGTGGAAGTACTGACAGCCAGTGTCAAACACAGCAAGCAAGCAGTGATGCAGAAACAACCCTTTTGTCTTATCATGCATTTCTCTTGAATTCTTGAATGTTGCAATGCTAATGCCATTTGTTCCTAATTCATGTGATCTTCTATCAGGCAATACAAGACATGACAAATGAAGCAGTAGGAATTTCCTTGAGCAGTGTTTATTTTAGTGACTAACATGCCCTTACAAACTCATTTATTAACTTGCTTGCAGGTCTTGCTCTCTAGCTGCATTGGATAAGTCTGCGGTCATAAAAAGTTGCATGCTATTCTAATTTAAATGAGCAAATCCCAGTGAAGTGAGTAGGACTGCCGCGATGTAACTGAGAAGAGTGTGATCCTGTCTTAACTGATGATAGGTCTGCTTTGGGCAATCGTGACTGTATTGAGAACAGGGAGCAACAGCAAACTGGCTGGCTTTTATACAAGTGTTGTACTGCTAGTTTTCTGGTTATTCCCCGAGGCAGACAGGATGTTGCCCGTGCACTCTGACCGCTCGTTCTTCAGAGGCAACTGGCTCGATGTCCGTTGTTAATAGCGGCGGTAAATGTTTGCAGGAAGAACAATCTCATAGTCCATGTATGGAAAGTTGCCCCTAGGAAGGTAGAACTGAACTCCCAAGTTGCACATACCTGCTCTATGCCTTGACTTATCACTAATACAACAGGCTTAATAACAAAACTATAAGGGTATTTCAGTTGAGTAGTTAGGATATGAAGCAGGAGCTGATGAACTCTAATAAATAAAGCATTTTGATCCATTAGAGCCTTTGCCTTCACTGGAAATATTCATTTTCTTAAGTTCTTTGTTGGATTAGGGTAATATCCGCTAAATAACCTGGCTGATAGAAGGAAGGGAACTTTTTTTTTTTTTTGTCTTTTCAATTTGCTTCTAAGGTTAAAATAACAGGAACCAGATGTAAAATAGCAGATATGTTCAGGACTTGAATTCACTTTGTGAATTACCATGTCGTGGCTCAGAGAGAGAGGGAGGCAGAAAGAGCCCTGTGCTCTGCCAAATGGGCAGGAATTTTAAATTTTCTTCTGTTTCTCACTTCTGAGACACTGAATCAAAAATACCTGTTGCTTGCATAAGTATCTCTGGCTCATCTACTTGAAGATGCTTTCCCAAAGGAAGGATAGTGTTCATAGTGATCTTCATTAGATACTGTGCATTGTTTTTATCTGCAAGTAATTGAAGTTCTGTAAACGTCAAGGAGAACAACTTTAGAAAATAATATACCCCCCCCCCCCCCCATTTTCAACAGAAGCCTTAAATAAAAGCTGTATAAACTTCTGGGCTATTATTGTTTTAACGATACCATAATTAATTTGCTATTTCCTGCCTTCTTTCTGGAAGTTGGAAGCTCAGCCAAAATATGTTTGGAAGATGAACAAAAGAGTTTGATTTGCTGAGAAACATAACCTCTTTTGGGGCAAAGAGTGAATCATCACTTTCTGGTCTTTCTCCTGAAAAACACTTCCTTCTCATTGCTATAGGTCTCGCTCAAACTACTTTCCTGTCTCTTTCTGTCTTGCTAGAGTCTGAGTTTACAAATTATGACACTGTAATAAATTACAGTGGTCTGGAAAGGAAGAACACTAATGGAGTTGTGTCTGTCAGTGGGATGCTGTGAAAGTGCCTCTTCTAGGGCTGTTTATCTGAATTTTTAAGGGGTATTCCATGAAAAGGATGATAAATATTCCTTACACAAAGAGATCTTTTTGCATTAAAAATGTGATGCCTGTCATAGCCCCACAGCAAGCTAGAGGTCAGAAAGGTACTGAAAATGTAAGTATCGTGTTTTGTTTTGTTTTAAATCGGCTCCCTTTCTTGGGGATCTCCGAGTTCTGATTAGACCAAGTCCTGCATGAAATGCAGTTGGTAGCACATGGAAATGAGGAAGACCCAGAGGTTTTTGTGTGTGTGGTAGTGAACAGCACAGTGATGTGGTGGAACAGTAAGCGCTGCCTCATTGCTTGCAGTCTGGTCATTACTGCTCCATGTTCTCAAGCTGATGAAGTAGGAGAGATGTATTTCATTCCCTTGCTCCTGGATCAGAGTGTGCTGCAGAAGCATGATGTTGTGTCATTCCACAGCAGCTTAGACTGGCCAATTAAGAAAAATCGTTAGTGAGAGAGCTGAAACTGTGAGATGAGGCATGCCCTTGGAAAGGGGAATTTGATGAGATGAGTGAGCAAAGGATGCTTTTGCTTTCAGGGATGTTGGAGCCATCTGTATGGCAAAGGAAGGAGGGGAGGGGACTTTCCCTGGGCTGCATCTCTGGGCTGGCTACACCACACTGTTTCTCTAGAGCAGTTAGCTCTCCAGTTGACTGAAAAATAGGCAGATCTTTGTTTCTTGGCTTCTTTGGGCTTCCACCAACCCAACTAGAAAAATTACAAAGCAGGGTCTTGCTGAGGAACAAAAAGCTTCTAGCGAAATGATGTAAGTACATGTGTTACAGTTATGCTGCATTGGGATTTGAGGAAAGAGGGTAGCAAGGGTCAGTTCCTAAAGAGAAGTGCATGCTCTAGTCCTGGAGATGACATGAGAGCTTAATCCTGTTCCTAAGGGAAAGAAGTGGTGTATTTCTGAATCCTGTTAGCTGAAAGGAGGGTACTGTTGTGGAGAGAGTAGGGAGTCAAGTCAGGTTTGAATCAAGTTTGTGTCGTGTCTCTTCCACTGCAAAGCTACAGACACATCCCTTCCAATCTTGTGTGTGTGTGAGATGGCTCTCCAGGGACCTTAATGTTGCGGTTACCATGGGAGCCAATTCAAAGTGGATTGTCATGCCATCAGAACTAGAAGATTTGTGCAAATTCTGTTGTAGCATTTTGCAGAGGTTTGGAATTTTGAATATTTCTTGCAAGAAAAGTATTTCTATTATTTACATGGGGATATAACTGTTTTGCGTGTTAAGCATTTCTGAAATCAAACTGGCTCTGTGATAGAGAGGACAGCGTGGCAAAACAAGTCAGACAGCCTGAAGCGCGTACAGGTAGAAGAATTTTAACTTAAGATACAAGTTTCTCCTGGGAATTGTTCTGTTTGGTTGTAGTGTTTTTGAGTTACCTCAATCCCATTCATATAGTGCACTCATCAAAATCCAAGAAGAATCTTTTTTCCTTGCATATTTATATCTCCACCCTTTCCATTGCCCTGCTTATGTTGGCTGACACTTTCACCTACTTGAGAAAAGTCCTCAGCTGAGACTGGGAGGTGCTCATTCTAGAGAAGAGCACTGTGATAAGAGCAATGTGCCGTACATCTCAAACTTATTTTTTCATCCATGAAAATTGGATGGTTATTCATGCTGGACTCCTACAGTTTAAAACATCTGCTTGCCACCAGAACCTGTTCAGTGACTTTGGACTTAACAGCTTGGGGGCTGAGCTCTAGACCTCCAGGATCTCTAGGTTCCTGTGCTGACAGTGCTTCTAGCACTCACAGCATCTCAGTCCACCAGCACAGTGGAGATGGCAGATGTGCTCCTTTGGAAACTTTTTTGTGTGAAGTTAAATCAAATCTCTAAATTTTAATTGCTAATTTCTTTTAGAAAGAACAGTTTGTCTCTGACCTACATATGGGACTCAAATGTGACTTTCTGGCTCTTAGAAGACTTTTTATTGTTGAAAATCTGAAATAGTATTAAGTCTACAGGGATGCTGTTGTGTCTCTTCTTGTAACTTCTTTTTTTTTTCTTTTCTGCTGGTGGTGTGGACTCTAATTCTTCATGGAGAAGAAAGCTATGTCAACAGGTGGAGAGTTAGAAACTCTTATCGATTGCTGTTTGTAGGTCTGTTGGGGAAAACTCTTTTTGAGCAGAACTGATTATTTTTTTCTTATGCCTTCTCTGTAGGAATCTTTTTTTAATTGTTCTTTTTTTTTTTGTCTTTCTCTCAATACAGAAAAAATTCTGGTCTGTGAACAAAGATTTTTAGTATTAACGCCTGTAGATTTTGATGACTTGTCAAAAAACAATAACAAAACCCTCAAACACCTCTGGAAACCATTCTTGTCCTATGCAAAAAGTTCTGCATTGAAAAATCTAATTCTTTGTTCCACTGTTATTGGAATTGTTTAGTCTGTTTTGCTCATTTCTAAGGAGGAAGTGTTTTGTGTCCATCAAGTGCAGAAGCTATTAAGGAAACTTAACTGTATCATTCCCTAGAGATATGGCATTTTCATAATAACATTACTATTTAGGCAATTTCGTTCAGATTTTACCAAATATTCTCGACAGGCTTGTTTCAGGAACTGGATGTAAGAATAAAGATGTGCACAGCTGAGGAAGCCAAATTAGAGTGAGAAGTAGAATATTGCCAAGAAACTGGAAAAGAGTTGTTTTAGTTCAAGGAGAGTATAAGCATTTGGTGCAGGTGACATGAAAATGAGAGAATCTACAAAACAGGAAACAAAGGCTGATATTCTATATCAGGTAATAAAGTGGTAGTTCCTCTTATTCAGGGATTCCAAAATACTTTACAAGCATCAGTGAATGATTTGGTTGTACAGTCATGGTGTACTTCAGCACTAGTATGTGTCATAAAAACTTCCATGGATGTTTATGGTAGGACAGTGGTTGATGATTTGGGTTTTGTTTCAGTAGAACATTGTTCCAAAAGGGTAAAGCCATTATTTGCAGAAGAAACTGTTTTAATGGAAGGGAGAGGAGGATATTGGCCCTAGTCTGTGAAATTAACTTTTACAGTGTGTGATGTGCCTGAGCACCCTTCATTCAGGGCACATGCTTTCAGCTTCAGAAAAGCTGTTTGTACATGTTTAAAACCTATACTCTCTCAAAACAATTCATACTGCAGTGCATATAATTCTCCCTCAGGGAACAGAGAGAATAAACTGAACATCAGATATTAGCTGCAGCACTTAGTGCACTGCTGGGAGGCACTTGGATACGACAGTGATACAGGCAGTGTCAGAAGCGATGCAGCACAGAAGAGGAAGTGTTTGTGCCAGCAGATTGTGTTTGATGTTCACTACAGTATTTCTTTAGAGCACAGCTATGTTTAAGCACCTAAGCCAAAAGCATTTTTGCTCCACAGCCCCCAACTACTCTGTAAATACAGCTAGAGCATCTTGTGGCTCCAGCAAATGCAAGAAAGTAGGAAGGTAGCTCTTTTTAAGGTTGAGACAAGCCATCTCTGCCAGGAAAACTCACCTCAGCATAGCTGGTAAGCTCCTGCCATCCCTGTGCTGATTGCTGATCAAAGAAAACATGAATCCATGAATTAAATTTCTTGATTTATTTTTATGGACAGGATTTTCCCAAAACTTTCTGTGGGATTTAGGAACCTACTTGTCACTGACTTTCCTTGGGCATGAGCATTGATTCTCTGAGGCTATCTGGAGAGTGTCTGGAGCATCCTTCTGAAGATACTGGCAAACCTGTATAAGCAATTCATGAGGCCTTATAGGCAAGAGAGAGAAATGGTTTGCTTATGTATCAACTATCTGTATATGGGGGTGGAGGGGGAGGCTGTCTCCACAATGCCTAGAGAGTAGACTATAGCAAGGGCTTGGGACTTGCAGTGGAAAGTGCTGCCAACTAAAGAAAGTATGTTGATATTGCAAGGGGTGCTGGTGTCAGAGTACATGCCTTATATTCCAGGTTCTTGGTCACTATGCTTACTCTGAAATCAATTGTAGTTATCTAGTTTTTTGGACAGCAGGAAAGATGTTAAAAGACTGTGGCTTCCCCCCCCCCCCCCCCCCCCCTTTTTTTTTTTCCCCATAACAAAGCTACTGTGTTCAATCTGGCCTTTTGACTTTTGAATTCATTTCTAAAAGGGTTTCCTGCTAGAGAACTTTATATTCCTAGCCATGAAAGACTGAGCTTTAGAAGTGCTGTTTTAATTTAAGGAACTTGATCTTTAAAAACGCTATATCTGCATGGGCACTGTATGTTAGCACTTTGGGCATGTTCCTGTGCTGATTTCTTGTCAAAGATAGGCTTCTCCCTATATCTTGTTCAAAGTGACTTTTACTTCTTTTTGAGGCCTGAAGCCAGTACTGTCATAAAATATGATAATATCTTCAAACTGACAATTACCTGGAGATGTTTTTTTCTTGGATAAATCCCCCTGCCTTTATTTTCCTGTCCTGTGTGCAGAAACAAGGCAGCAGTATAATTCTTATCTACTTTCTGTTTTGTTTGACCCTGTTTTATGGAAACCCTTCTTCAAGGGTCACAGTCGTGCATTTGAATTGGGACACTGTATGATCTTCTCCACTGTGCTGGAGGGGCAACGTAAAAATGAGAGAAGCAACGAGACAAAGTGCAGTGTGAATAAGCTCCAGTAGCTTAGTTTTGAAAAGCTTTGTTCAAGGCATCACATAAAAATGACAGAAGATAGTTTTATGGCTTAAAAAATGACAAGAGAATTATGTAGGTAATCTTTGCAACCTAGTAAAAATATCATAGTATACAGAAGTTGAAGTGTTACAGCTTCCTGTGATCTAAATTGGCATCTAATCTTAGTCAGTAGGTGAAACAACACTTGAGGATGTTGTTTATAGTGATTGCTTTTTTTATCACTATAAGAACAAAGTGGTGTTTTGAAAACCTTCGTTATGTGAATGAGGCAACTAAGGCAGTCCAGGTAATAAGTAAAATCTCTGAAGATCAAGGGAACTCCATGCTTTACATCATATTTGTAATTGGCTCAGACCTTTATTTTAATGTTCTGAATCTAAGTCTGGAAAATGCACTGGGGGGAGGCGGGGAGTAGTAGTCTGGTTATTAAGAGCAAAGTCTCTTTCTGTTTAGCGCCTAAAGCTGTATTTTGCCTATTATCCATTTTTTTTTTCAAATCAACAAGTTGCTTTTCCTGCAAAGGAGATGCTTGGCTGCTACAGGGACTGCTCCAGCTGTGGAGCAATTTTTTTCTGGTCAAGAGTAAAACCTTCAACTTGTGTTAATTCCGTGTATCTAAAGCTCTCTAAGAATTAAGATCTGACCAGTCATTTAGGGCTTCCTTCTGCAGATGACAAGGGAAAAGAAAGAGAAAAGAAACTTGGAGAGGGAGATTCATCTGACCTCAAATAGGGCTTACCTCAAGATGGGATATATTAGAGTTGCTGTTTCTTTCCTTTGGCTGTACAGGGAGCCAAGATGTCCCTCTGAGACTGCATCTGGCAGTTAAACGGCTCCAGTTGTGCACAGGTGTTTGTGCGATTTGAATCCCAAGCATAGTCCTTAGAGCAACAACTGACTTTGTTACAGAGAGTGTACCTTGAGGTCATGCAGTGTTTGCAACCAGAGACATTTTACTTTGGAGGCTGATGCTCAGTCTGTGGGGTTCTCATGCTGGTAGCTTACATGTATTTAGCTGAGTGTGGTGGTAATTGTGTGAAGAAGACCCAGCTTTGGAACCTGCTTCTCCTGTGGGACAGCCAGAGTCTATTTGCAAAGACTTCACAATGTGCTTGGAAGAAGCTCAGTCTGTTTGCTTGGACAGTTAACCGCTTACTGTGGTAATGATGAAGGGTGGATTTTGTCAGCATGATACAACAAAATTTTCATAAAAAACAGAGGGAACATACCTTAAAGGAAAAAAGAGCTTTTTGAAACAGGAGCTTATGTTATGTAAAATCGAATGTTTTGGAGCTGGGAGTCAACTCTTTGGGTTTTGGAGTGTGTTTTCCTCCCTTGAATTCAGAGTAATTCCACTGTTGTCCAAGTTTTACAGACCTTTCAGGGTCCAGCTGGCATTCCTCCTAGTAGCTTGTAATTCATTTGGAAGATCAGCTATAGGAGTGAGTATTTATCTAGCCATTCTACTGTTTTTTGTCAATGTGGGTATATTCTCACTTCAAGTCTTGTGTGCTGGAGCTGGTTAAAGAGTGCATGAGGGGCCCTGCTGTAAAGACTCCAGCAAGTTCGGAAGGGTTTTTTAGCCTCTCGTGTGTGGGCTTTTTCTTCTTCCATAATAGTGTGGTTTTCCTTTCTTCTCATCCAACTTTTTTTACCTCAAATGAATTTAAAAATGCTAAAACTGGTAGATAAATAAAAGCAAAACTCAATCTCATGCAGTTCAATGCTGAGCTGCAGACTTGCTGTTTGACTTTGATTAAGCCAGCTTGTCTGTCAGAGCACTCGCCCATCTGTGAAATGAAGATGGCTATCTCCAAGGGACTTCTGAAGGTAAGCACAGTCAGGATTTTGAGTGAATATACTGAGTGCCCATAGGAGGATGGGGAAGGGGAAGGTATTGCATGTTTCTGCATAAGCAGAACGTCTAGTGAGAAGTCACATGCAGCCAGTCTTGCTTGCCTTTCTCCTCTCGCTCTTTAGTGTTTTAGCTTGCAAGTTCTGAAAATGTTTCACTGACAAATTTATAACTTTGAATAGAGATGAGACTTCATTTGTTTTGCTTTTTCTGTTAAATTTCAAAGAGCATCACAGCAACATAGGCTGCTAAGCTGACAAAAGAAAAATCAGTAGGAGAGCAAGTTTCTCCAGGTAAATTTCCTGACCCAAGACAAAGGCAGCAAAGAACTGTCAGGATACATTTTTGTCACAGGAACAGAAGAAGAAAACTGGACACCTATCAGTTGATCTTCACAAACGAGTTGCTCTGAAGAAGCATGGCTCATTCTAGCTGGAGCCTGGGGTCCTGTGCTAGGCCTGGAGTAATAGTAGAGAAAGGATTGCTTTCGGGGACTGTCATATCATCCTTGCTGTTCTAGGTTCCAGCAGCGCAAAATGTCTTGATGGTGGGCAGAGAAACCTGAGCTTTGCACTGAAATGACCAATAAATGTGATCTCTTTTCTAACAGAAGAGTGTCTTTCTCTTCTTCAGGGTTTTTGGTGGATGAATTGAATTTCTACAGGGCCTTTCTACCCTGGCCTGTGACTGTCCAGGCCAATCACTTGCTCATTCATGTTGCTACAGAGCTAATTCTGCTTCAGCGATGGATAAGGAGTTCTGCTGAACCTGCGCTTGATTACCAGCTCTGTTTACCACAAGGGAGCAGTTATTAATGTGCTCTCATTTTTAAGCCTATTATAACTCCTTCACTTTGATTAATCTCATTGTGGAGCTCTTTACTCTTTTAGCCTGCATAAGATGTAAGTCTGATTGTAACAAGTGCTTCTGTTGTTGCCCTCCCAGCTGAGGGAGGAGGCAAAAGGGCTATTGATTTTTATATAAAAATGAGTTTAATAAGACTTGGAGGTTGGACTTGATCCAAGGCTTACTGGAGTCAGTGATGATCAGTCATTAGATTTCGGTGGATTTCAGGCTCTGATATCTGACTTACTGCCATGGTGTTCAGCGGTCTGTGTGTTAGGGGTTTTGCAGGTCTTCATCAATCGTTCAAAAGCAGCAAACTACCATGGTGAGGAGCAGCAAGAATAAGTACGCTGACCAGATATGTAACAGCTGCTTCTTTTATTCTTGTGATCCTGTTGTCTCATCTTTCTGCACATCTCAACCCTGAATGTGTGGTCATGGTGCATGTGATAGTGGTTCATAACGAAGCACACAACTCCAGATAATACAGCAGAGCTTTAGCAACAAGCTTTCAGAGAGAAAAGATTAATATCTTTAACCCTGAGATGAGTTGTAATTTGGTAGGTATTAATACATATATTTTTTAAAATTAATATTGTAAGGTGAAGACCAGAGAATCAGATAGGGATAGGAAGAGTGTAACAAACATAGGCATGAACCAGTGATGTAATTCAGAGGTTCAACTGTGTCAGCAGTTGTGCTAGATTTAGCCTGCGGGCCAGTCCTGTTCTGTTTTGCACACATGTGCACATGTTGATACTTTTCCTATGAGCTGCTGCCTTTTCCTTTAAGAGGGAATTATTTCTGTGATGTGGAACAGAGGATGGCCCACAGCACTGCCCCAAGCCAGCGTGTGGCAGGCATCCCCAAAAGATTGGACCATCTTCTCGGCCATAATTCTCTCTGCAAGCGACTGCTGCAGCTCAAGCTTCATTTCTCATGCTCTCCCTCTGCTTTTTCTCTACTGACTTTTAATTGACTGATACTCTAGGTCAACCAAATGCCATCAATTTCCCCTGATAGAAAAGCGTGTGAACACTGCATCACTCTTACCTCTTCAACCCCCAGGAGCTTGTTCTGTACAGAAGCAGGCTTTTTCTGTGCCTCGTTCCTGCAGATGTCATTTTTCAGGCATCTTCACTATACAGTGTTAGATAATGTATTTTCAACTGGAACAAGTTGGTGTGGCTGTCCATTAAAGTTAAGAATAAATGTATTATATCACAACAAGATGCCATTCATAGAAATAGGGATAGGAGAAAGTTATCCATGCATTTGCCTTCTAAGGAATGCAGCTATTTCTAAGGTCTTTGTAAAGACAGATTTAATCTGTACATCTAAAATTTAGTAAACCTAAAGAAAGCAGCAAAATGGAGTATCTCTTCTTGGAGCTCTTTTCTGTCAAGCACATAGAAGGAAGACAGGGTTTTTTTTGTGTGAGAGAAGGATCATGAAGTATTGTTTGTCTGCTGTGTTTACCGTTAGCAATGGAACTGTACAAATGAAAGGAACAGAGTTCATGTACCCTGTGAATGCTAAATGGAAGTAGGGTCTATATAATAGCTATTGTAAAATTCATCTATTACCTTTGCTTAAAAAGCCGCCAGTCACCCTCTCGGATACGTCATTCAGGTTAGTGATAATGAGTGTGTATTTAAACTAATAGCTTTAAAACTCAGGACAGAACTAGTGCTTTGTCCTTGACTCTGTCTTATCTGTTGCTGTAACTAGGTCCCCCTGGGCTCTTCTCCGTGTTGTCATCAGGTGGCATGTGCAATGCCGTCAATGGACAACACAGCTGGCAGGTTTCTCTGAGACTATCTGCCTTTCTGAAGAGGCTGTCATTACTCTGTAACTCGGTTTGGTTCAGCCTGAAATGTTATGTAGCTGCCCAGAAAGGTGCTGGCTGTTGTGCAGTATTGCTCGTTACAGACCTGTTGAATCTGTTCAGGCAGTCTGATGGCTTGTACATACAGACTTGTGTTTGGATGAAATGTCAGTGTGAAGTGAGCTCCTTTTCTGTTGAGAGTAAGTTTACTGAGGTGGGAATTTCAAAACCTCGCACCTGAGCTTTTCAGTTTTGTCATGCAGGATTTCAATGTGGTGCTACTTACACCTCATAACTTTGTCTTGCCATTTGTTGTTCCCAGTTTACAGGAGCAGTAACTCAGGCTAGAGGTCAAACTGGAGGAGAGGAGTGATGCAGTGGTCTGCCAAGGCCTGCACACCTGTCTACCAATCTTCACACACAACTTGTGAAAGTGAGATGAACAAGGCAGGTCTAAACTTTTTGCACACTCTGGAGGGTGCAGCATTTATGTTTGCTTGTCATTTTGAGGCTTGTTTGAGAGTCATGCATTTTTGTGTATGTACCATACCTCCTCCTCCTCTGAAGAAAAAGAAGGTAAAAAGATTGTAGAACTGAAGAATAGAGAAAGGGGAGGGGGAGAACGTTGGCTCCATATTTTTTCCTTTGAGTAGAAGACCCTGACTGGGAGAGGTAGAGGGCACCTGTGGGCACAGAGATTTTGTACACATGCTTGGGCATGTGTGCAATGGGTTACCATGCTAAAGGCCAACACCCAATGTATGTAAAAATAGTTGTGTCCTGGTCATTTATATGAGGGATGACTCTCCACAGAGTGCTGTCGAGAGTATAAGTGCTGCCATCAAGACTGTGTATGTTTTCCTGTGACTGTAAAGGGCAGCACACCTGGACATGCACTTGACTTGTTCTGGGTGCTGAGCCTTCATTGAGAAGTCAAGCTACAATTGTTCTGTGAGTGAGAGGGGAGGAGGCAGTTGTGGTGTTGAACTGGGGAGGGGAGAGCAGGGAGGAGTGATTCCCAGTCTGCTCACAGGTTCCACATTCTCTGAGGATGACAAGCTGCATGTGACCTGCTTTTCCATGCCAGTCGGTGCTGCTGCTGTGCAGTGCTGTGAAAGCCTTCAAAGAGGGGGGCCTGTGGCTGCTCCTTCTGCCTGAGCTGCCCAGACCTGCAGAAAGTTCTGGCTGCTTGGTGAGTGCTGCTGAAGATCACTTTACTTCCAGCCTTGTTTGACTTTTTACGGTGAACCTATTGGAGAGTAGGTTCGTATCACTTGTGGGATTTCCCTGCTTCCCTCATATGTGACTCCTGCTAACTTTTGCTCCCCTCCACCCCCCAACACAAAACCAGTGGTAGAGGTCCTTTGGTAGTGTTAGGTTCTGTTTGTGTACAGCAATGCTTTTTGTCCTATGGTGGCCTTGAATTGTGGTGACTACGGAAATTAGGAGGTGCTGTCAGGGCAAAATAACTTCCTGCTTGTTTGGCCTGTAGGAAGGCAGGCAGATGTGGTTTGCCAACCAGCCACTGCATGACTGAGTTTCCCTATAGCTTTCTGCAGGCAGAGTGGTTATGGCACAGATCTGCAGGGCACTTCATCGCTTGCATGGGGTGTCTGCTGCCTCTTGAATGAGAGATTAAGCTCAGCTGCCTGTACCCATCTCTGTGGCATGCTAGAAGTGCTTTCTTCTGAAGGTGGTGAGGCTCCATTGTGCCTGTTCCCAGTGTCACGGACCACTGAGCAGTGCCTGTGAACGTGCATCTGGAAGTACGAAGTACTATATTTAAGAGGCTCTCCACTGTTTAAAGTAGAACTTAAGTTTATGCCTGTTCTTTCTTGGAAGGATCAGACTGCTGTAGGGAGACAAAGCAAGGACAAAATGTATACCAGAGGCATGAGTTAATTTGTATCTTGATCCAGATAAGTGCTGGTAGGGTTACAAGGTATTTACAGTGCCGGTGACCTGATCTGGTCTCAGAAGCACTGTGCTGTCTAGCAGCTATTTTTTCTTCAGGGTATGTTCTGGATGTCTGATTGAGAGAGTTCATCCATACCATCCCCAGTGCCACTGTAAAGCTCTTACAGTGCCTACTGCGAGCACACACATCTGTGTGTGCTTTACTGTGTATTGGGTCCAGAAGTGCTGCTCTGGGGGTGGTGGAAAAATGTCGTTGTGAGGAGACGCTTTTTGAAATGGCAGAGATGCATCTGTGCTTTTCTAGGACTTGCACTTTTAGTAAGTGTGTAATTAATACTAACCTCTCAATTTTTATCTCTTTATGGATTTATTTATTAAATCTGTTTGTGCTTAAGTGGCAAGATGCCTCTGAGCCTTCATCCTTTTGATATCTTTTACCTAGTCAATAGAAGTAGAGATAAACTGACTTCTGGAGATATACAGGAGGTGACCGCATAGAAGAGCTGAAACCTGTTCTGATGAACTTGTGCTCTTTCTGCAATCAGAATTGGTGCACATGACAGTGCTGCTGCTGTGCTTTCTTTTGGCCTAGTTTTCTAAGTGCCTCTGCCCATACAAATTTCTGAAAACTGATTCTTCCTGGGCCTCCACAAACTGTGCTGTGAGCTGTGGCAGAGTGTTTTGCTCATTTGTTCCAGGTGACTTCCCCAGGGTCAAGGTGAGTCGATGGCTGAGCCCTGAGTAGAACTGAGAATATCAGATTCCTACTTGTTTTACTATAGACATGTGGAAGCTGCTTTGATAGATTGCTTTTTCAGGTAGTGGATCACTTGGTATTTTGGATACATTGAAAAAATGTCCACCTATGGTTTGTGGTACTAGCAAGTGTTTTTTTTTTTTTTTTCTTCAGTATGAGAAAGATAAGTGGGAGGAGTACGTGGGTACTGGGTGAGATTTTTTGGGGGTTATTTTCCTCTCCTCCACCCAAGTATTATTCACTGTACGAACAGCCCTTCTTTTTAAGAACAGTGTTATGTTTTCAAAGACTTATAGTCTAGACATAAATTAAACTATACAATGCTAGAAAGTTTCCTTCCTTCCTCTCCAACCATTCACCACATACATCTGTTTCCTTGCCAGTGAAGCCGCAGCATTGAACACTGTGGTGCGTATCAAGGCTATTATTATAATCCGCTATTTGAAATGAATGGAATTGACAAGATGAACTACGTAACTGTGTAGTATATTTTCTAGATTATCCTTAATTTGAAAACAAGATGCGTGCTTTGTTAGTTTTCTCTCTTATTCTGTGCTCTGATATTAACCAGATGAGAATATTAATGAAACCATACTAAAGTTGTTGTAGTTAGATTTTTAAAAAATAATTTCATAAGTAACATTGCTAACTATCAAATAGTGTTCCATAGTTAAGTTTGCAGTGGCAGTTAAAAGCTTGGAAACTATACTATAGCAGGCACAACGTCAGGCCATGAGCTTAACAAGATTCTATCAAAATTAAAGGCAGTGTATTGAGAGTCTGCCCCCAATGACTTGTATCTTTTGAAGAGTTTGAACTCATTAGTGCTTAAAGGCTATCTTTCTGTTATTTGAAAACCTTTTTAGAACTATTCTGTTTACTTCTATATTTTTCTCTCTTCAGGCAATTAAACTATGTTTGGCTATATAACATTCTCCGTGCTCCCTCCATCCCCTGTGTGTCCTCTTCTTCTCCCCCCTGTTGTTATTTCATAGCTTTTCTGCACTTCACAAAGATATTTACTTTTCCAGTAGTGGTGTAACTCTCATAACTGGATTAAAAAAACCCTAAAAATCCCACTCAAAACCCCCCTCTATAAAATGTCACAAGAATTGATTTCATTTGTATATAGAAAGAAGAGTGATTAAATGTGTGTGTTTCAAGGGAGAACTAAATGTCTTTTACTGATTTGCAGCTTAATTGGAGTACTGTGCTAGCTATTGAGTTTTACTGATGTCTTGAGTATGCGATAAAGGAGAAAAGGTTGCTTTTTGTACTAAGGGCAGATGTATTTGAAGAAAATGAAGACACTGGATCAAATGGTAGCTCTGCTGAAGTTTGTGTTTCTGGGATTTCCCCTATAATTGTATATTTAAAGTAATTGCATTATTGTTTGGTATTTCTTCCTTGTCAATATAATGTCTGAGCACCCACTAGCATGTTAAGTGACATGACTTAACAGACAGCTTGGTGTAGTTTGTTCCCTTTTTCCTCTGTGTCTGTTTTAGTTAACAACAAACAAGCAAATTGATCTTATGCCAAATGCCAGTGACCGGCAATCCCTCTAAAATCAAATTGTCTTCTCGCAACTCATTGGGAAACATTTGCTACTAGTGAAGCAGGGCTTTCAGGGGAGTAATATGAGGATTCCCAATAAGGAGCAGAAATATGGGAGTGTATCTTATAAACGTCTTAGGTCATGTAGATAAATAGTAAACATCAGAGGCTATATTGTTTTCTCTTCTGTGTCTAAGACTAATGTGGCTTTATTCCAGCTGACATATTTAAGAGATTTCTTTTTTTTGTGTCCCAAGAAGAAAATGAGGGATCAGCTGCTTAAGTGGTGTAAACACTGTAAACACAGAGCTCCAGAGAAGACAGAGATGCTCTTGGTTTAGCCAAGCAGATAACTACAAATTTTGTGTTAAGTGTTTATATTGCCCTATTGGCTCAAATGAGTGTGCTGCTTTTTTTTTTTTTTTTTGCATATGTGAGGATCTGGCACTGCAAACTCAATTTAAATTCTAATGGGAGCATGACTAGAGCTGCATAAATGACATCTGCCTCCACATTAGAGTTGTCATCTATGGCAAAGGTTGCAATGTGGATTCTTACCTTGCAAATGAACATCCTGATGGCTGGCCGTGCGCTCATGTTCTTCTTTGTCTCCTGTTTCCTCTGGCCACTAAGTATAGAATTGCTTATGCCAAATAGCACGATTTCTCTAGGAGCAATTGTGAGGCTTGCTCCAAACTGCCCAGTTGTTAATGTACTCTCCTAAATCATGGGAGACTGGCTCAAATCCCTGCTCTGTGTTGATATGGGAAGGATTTGACCTAGATGTTATGACTGTCCTGGCTGTGGGAAAAGCGTCAGCTCGAGCTCAGTCTTTGAGATGCTTGAGAATTGAACTACAGGGCACAACAGGGACAGAGACGGAGGCTCTGTTGCCCAGGGCTTGTTTTTTCTAAGCCAACAAAGCCTGGAAAATTTAACCTAAATGCATCGATAGTTTTGGGTTAGTCAGATGACTTTTCACCACCTTATTTCAGTGGAAACATTGTTTGCCTAAAATTTGAGAGATTATGCTGTCTCTGTACTTCTCTGGAGAGAGCTTCCAAGAAGACAAGCGCAAGAAGAATTAGTAGGAATAACAAGGATTCTCATCCTTAGCTTCTGGCGAGGAACCTCTGAGATAATTTTCTTTCTTCAGGAGAGAAAAGTCTGAAATTAACTTTTCCAGGCAAGTAAAGAGACTGACAAATGTGCACAGGGATGTGAAAAGTAATACAAATGTAAACTTATGAATGCATATATTGTATTTTATTACTGATATGTATGTATTAGAAAATACTAGGGGAGGATTTCTATTTCTTCACCAAATACTCTTGTTTTTTATTATATAAAAATAAACCTTTACAAACTTATATGGAATGCAGCCCCATCTAATGAACTAATCTAGCCTCTAGTTACAGGAGACTATATTTTCACCTTTTATAAACTGTAAGAAATATTTATACCTTCAGGATTCAATGCCTGATAATGAAGTTATGTAGTCTGATCGGCCATACTGACCCATAGATGAAGACTTTGAGCTGGGCAGAGCAGAGAGACTACCTCTCTGTGTCCTGTTCCTCTCTCTACCCAATCTGACCAAGTAGTATGATGTTTCGTCTTCCGCTTCTTGCAAATCACAAGGTATTCATGAAGATTTATATGTGTACATGCGGTATGTTGGGAGATATGCAGATTATTTCTGATATCCCTCCCCCCGTTTGCAAGGAATCTGTCATATGCCAAAAAACTCTCTGATAGATCACACCAGATTGAAAAGAGCATTGCAGCATTTGAGGAAGGGCAGGTCCTAGGGATAAAATTTTAAAGTGATTGTTGTCTCCTGTTGTGAACAGGAGTGGTTGTTGGTGTCTTGGCCACGTATAGCTCAATGAATTGCAGTGAATTCCTTCACCATGCTGAGGGATCTAATTAAAAGTGTAGAGCTAGTGGGAGGACAGAAGTGTTTGCGGCAACATGGGAAATGAGAGGCTTCCCCTGCTGTCATTTTGGTGTAAATTGGCAGATTCCCAATGAAATCAGTACCCCCTCCCAATAATTCATATAATAGGATCTGGCCTGCACTGGATCTATGAACAGAGGGTGGTATGCCTCCTAGTGATTATGTAGTTCCTCTTTGCAGAAACAGAGTTTTTAATTGCTTTAATTGGTCTGGCCAGTAGATATCTGATTCCACTAGTATGTCTGCTGCTAATGAAATCTGTGGTAGGGAATCGTTATTTATAAGTAGTCTATTTTTAACAGTGCTGCTGTAACAATAATTTAAATGCTCTGAGCCCTATGTACAGAGCATAGACCCTGACGGGCTTTTTGTGAGTGTTTATTAGACGGGAACAGCTGGGTATCTGAGAACACAATTTGTTACCAGGGTAAAAGGCTGTGGCTGTTCCACCTGACTTCTCTGAAGTTTGTTATGAAACCAGACCCTGTTGTATGCTATTCATAAGCATATCATAAGAAAAGCTGAAGAGGGGAACGTTGTTCTCCTGGCTCACTAGCCATCTTGGCCATTGCTTCTCTACAGGTTGACCTGGCATTGTGGGTTGGAGAGGATACCCTGAAGTGGGTGGCTGCTTATTGCTCGCTTCTATTTGTAGGTTATCTGTCAGGTTTGTCCAGAGTAAGGAACGTTAAAACATTATTTCCTAAGGAATGATGAGTTCTCTACTGTGCTAGTTGTCCTTTGCACAGGGCTGTTACCTTCCTTTCATTCTGTTTCTGTGAACAATGTTTTAAATTGCAAGGTTGAAAAGCCACATTTGTAGATTCTCTTCTTGTCCTGATGTCAGTGCACGGCACTGTCCCCTTGTGTCATTTTGCAGATCTAGTGATAGCAAATGCATCAGAATTAGTGCTGTGTAACAAAGCTTGACTAAAAATTGTAGCTGTCTAGTGTTAACTTGTAGCACATGATTTATAGGACATGGGGGGCAGTGGCAATATCTTCTAACCTTTTCAGCTGGGAACCCTGTAACCATTTGTCCTTACTACCATGAGAGCTGATCCTCCCGCTCTGCCAGCCGGGTGAAAGCAGATGCCACCGCAGGGCTTCTTTCCCAACCATTCTTTCTTCTCTTCTTCACATGAGTTCACAGGAGTAAGAGCACCCTCTCCAGAGTGCATGACAGCCCTAGGGCCTAAATAGGCATGTACAGTATAGAACATACTAATGGAGTCAGGATGCATGTGTTAGCCGTTGTCTTGAATGCCAGAGTGATAAGCTCTCACGTGCTTCACCCGGTTTGTATTTTGTTGCATGCTTGCAGCAAGCACCCCAGAAATGTAATGGTTGAAATTACTTTGGCCTTTGACAGGATTTTGGTTGGTTTATTACTACAGGATTTCTTCTTCTGGGTTTTGTGCTAACACGCATCAGCACAAAGGTCCTGACTTCAGTCAGGCTGTCATTGCCAGCCGAAGGCCTGTATAGGCTAAATTGTGAACAGTTGTTGTTAGACACAAGTTTTGGAATGGTAACAGCAGAAGCTCAGAAGCTTTAAACTACTCCTGACTTTTTTTTTTTTTTTTTTTAATTAAAAGAAAAGCACAACAAACTTCGCTAAGAGAACTGAGAAATAAAACATGTACAATGCAGTTGATTTTCTCCATCTTGCTCCAAGACTTATCTGATCATCGTGTCCTCAAGGTTCTTTTAAAAATACTGGCTGTTTAAGGATGTCATTAAAGTCCTTGCTTTGGAGAGTTTGGATAAATGTAGAATTTAATTTAATTAACCTTCAGCTATGTTTCTTTCTGCATGAAAAGGTGACCTTTATAAAATGCCAATTACATATCCAAAAGCCTGCTGCTTGCATTCTTCTGTGTCTATATATATTAAAAAAACTCCTGTATATATGTATATAAAGAAAGGCACATTAAAACATGCTTAAACATGTTTTAGGTATTTAAGGACCCTTTAATTTGAACAGCGTTGTTATACACAGACATACATGGAAAAACTGTAGCCAGTGGTAGGTGCAGGTTGTTCTCAATGTTATGTGGTTAACCAGATACCCATCAGAAAATGGGTTTAGAGCTGGGGAGGTCTGAGGGCCATCGTCTAGAAATCAGGTTGTATGTATCTGAGTTATAGCAGTGCTTAGAGCCATTGATAGAGGTCGTGATGGCTATGAACTATCGTACAGGTATAGAGTAAGAGAGATTCTCTGACCCCAAAAGCATGTAAACCCACTAGGCTGAAAGATGTTGGGAAGACTATGGCTCAGAGTGGGAAAATGACTGTCCAGGTCACACTGCATGACTGCATTTCTTCTGAACCCTTGCTAAGCATGCTGTCCCCTAGACTGACCTGTCTTTTTGTTGTTCTTAGATTCATCACTCATTCACATGCACAATTTTTCCTGTTTTCTCATGCCAGGCAGTCTGGAAGAGAGACATCTAAAAAGCTTTTCTCGACTAAGACAAGTGTGAATAAACACAATTTTTGGAGAATACTAGGTCTAGTATGCTTGTTAAGATCCCCAGATTTAATTTGCCTTTAATATGCTCTTGGGGTTGGATTTCAAATGTATTTAAGTTTCTAAAGATGCGAACAGATGCTTAGTAAAATTTTCAAAGGCTTTTAGCTTGCTTAGGTGCTTTTGAAAAATCCCTTTAGGTGTCTGTGTGCCTTTAATCTCCTCAATACATTTGCAAATCCTTAGAGCCTGTTGTTCAGCATTCAGGACTTGAACAAGGTCTGGAGTCTCTGCCTTCAGTCCATATTTCTGCAGGTATATTTATTGCAGCTGGGAGACTTGCATGCTGACAGTAACTGTAAATGCAAATGGATCCCAGTTTTAAATCTGACCCTCAATAATGCAGGTGTATGATGTTGTCAGAATAATTGTTTTAGACACAGAGGGCTTGTGGATTTTGTAATTGGCATCCATCCTGTTGCAAAGAGGGGATTCTGCTCTCATTCTTTGAGAAAATCCCTTCTTCAAACAAAGTTTATATAAAAGAGAGGTTACTTGAATGTTAAAATATACTTACACTGATTTATAACATCACACAGCTGGCACACAATTACAACCTCACTTTCTCCTGCCAATGGAAAGATGATTGTAAACAGATGTGTATTTTAGCGGGAGGGATTCACCTTAGTGTTTGTGTCTCTCTGTTTCTTGCCTGCTGAATAACTTAGAGTGGAGATGGATGGCAGAGCTAGTGCAAAAAAAAGTGCACTAATTTATCCTTGAAATCCAGCATGCACACAGAGATTACTCAGAAATGTTCCTCCATGGTTCAGAGCTGAAATCAGTCCTGTTGTGATGATAGCTCAGTGGTAGAGGCAAAGAGCTCTTAAATTTCAGGCAGAACAAAAAGTTGATGGATTTCTTTCCCACATTGTGTTCAGTTTGAATAACTTGTGTTTGGATGCTCATTTTAGGACCTGACTCCATTTTAAAATCTGATTTTGAAGCCCATTAGCTCCAGTAGGCTTTGGAAGAGATTGCCAGAATAAATATGCAAGAAATACTGTATGCCAAGCAGTGAGTGTAATGAGGTTTGGTGTGATAGTTGGGAATTGGTCCGTTGCTTTAAGGAAGCTCCATCTCATATTAGAAGCTGTCTCTGGTGTTTCTTATTGCCAAATTATTTTTTTTGTCCTTTGGCAAACGAATATGAGGATGATGTCACTCAGTTAGGATCAACGGAGGAAATTTTAGCCAACTTACTAATTTAGTAAATAGAATAAAAGATCTCCACTTGTAGTCTGCAGTGTGAATTTTTATTTTTAAGTGGAAATGCTAAGGACTTCAGTGTCAAAATGGAAGCGATGTGTGGATAAATCTCCTTGAGAAATCTCATCTGCCAATTAAGTTTTGTTTAGAGAACCAATTAGGTTGTTACTTTTTCCCAGTTATTATTTTTTCTTTTTGCATTTTGCAGGGCTCTGTTTATGTAATAAAAAGAGGACTATTAACCCAAAGCAGTAAAACCTTGCAAATGATGAAATGATTGCTGGGAAATAATTGTCTCTGAAATTTGTACGATACACTACTTATTTTGTTCCTGACATTTGCTCCATCAAGTCTTATGGGTGCTCCTTATAGAAAATGAAATTACCCTCAGCCAGCTAGCAGTAAAAAGTAATGCTTTCTTTGTCTAGAGCTTTCCTTGTCTAGAGTATGCAGTAGATAATTAAAGGAGGGACCTTTGGAGGCTGAATATAGTGATACTGTAGCCTATTTTACTTCTGAAGTTCTCAGTCTCTCTCTTTCTCTGAGATAACGCAGTGTATTCATTTCTCCACTTCCGTTATTGCATAATGGTTCTTATCTTTAGTATTCGACACTGGGACTTTTTGATTGTTGGTGGCTGTTTATTTTGACAGCTTTGAAAAAAAAGATGGAAGCTCCTGAACCAACTGCTGAGCTTTGCATTAGGCCCTGGAAGGGGCCTGTGGTGGGACCACTGCACTTGTTCCTAAATTGTTGTGCAAGGTGGGCTTAAATCCTAGCACTGAAAGGACTCTGTGCCACTTAGACTTGTGCTGGCACAGCTAGGTCTCAGGAGCTGTGATATGCTTAACTGTGAAGGCAAGCGACTGTTCTACAGCATGGTGAGGAACCAGGCTGGAAAAATGTCTGATTGCAAGGGGCAGTAAATGTAGGTCGGTGGAGGGAGGGAAAGAGGCTAGGGGAATGTTGGGCCAGTGCAGGCAGATCTGTTGATTTTGAGTGGATATTTGTATCTTAAGGGCGACATGGTATTTCAATAAAGTCTCAGCTGATTTCTGCATAATGTTTGTAGCTGGTAGCTATTGCTGTTCCCGAGACATAGATAAGCAGGTTGTTCTGGTGCATGTGCAAAGGTGTTGCTTTCTCTGGGAGCTCACTCTTGTGTAGAGAAGAGCTGGTCAGATCCTTCTGCCCGATGGGTACCATGTTCCCTGTAGCCTTTCTGATGAAAAAGGGTGATTTCCCTGCCCCCCGTGGAATCCACTTCCTTCTACCTTAAACTATTCTGCAGAGGTGCCTTGACTTCAAATCCTGCTGCCAGGAGTATGACTGTAGGATACTGCAGGCTGTCTCTAGTACCTCATCTCTACTACATCAGCACCTTGCTGAAGAGGCTGGTCTTGCTGATGGAAAGCTGCTATTCTAGTTCATCTGCCTGCCAGTGCAGCGTCCCTCCATCCAGGGTCTTTTTCTCGGCTGCCTGCAGCAATAACTCAAGATCTGCCTGCCATCTGGATGACACTTCCCACAATGTAACCTAGCATTGATTTTTATGTTGGTTTATTGTGTAATGCTGTAAATACAGATGGCTGTGTATATCTTTTGTAAAACTGCAGCTGTAGCAGTGAAGATGGTGGTTTGTAGGGCCGAGGAGACTGAGCTCTGCTGCTAACTGGCTCTGTGAACTAAGGTGTAGGATGCTTGCTCTCTTTGAATGTATTTTTTTTTTTAAGGCCTGATTTGAAAACTCTTAAATCAGTAGTGTTGTGTTTTTTCTTTTTCTTTTCTTTTCTTTTTTTTTTTTTTTTTTAAGTCTCTAAATACATTTTGAAAATGGGGCCCTCTGATAGCATTCCTTTTATGCTACCTATCTTCATGGTGATGATAAATCTTTAGGTGCAACTGCATGGTATGTTCATAGTATGCACAGAAATTCTGTATGTGGCCTGCAACACTGGAGAGAGATTTGCGTATCTTAATCCAGCTGCAGATCAGGGCTCCAGCTGTAAAGATGGGAGTGTTTCATCCCAGCTGAGGTAGTAGATTTACTATTTGCAATGCTATCAGTCACGTTCATGGCAGAGGCTCTCCAAAGCTGGCAGAGAGCATGGGTCACTGAATGTTTTACTGCAAGACGCACATGAAAGCCAAAATGCTTGTATTGCCATTTATTAAGCTGTTTGTGTAGCGCTCTTGTTTTTCTGTTATGCTAGGTTACATCCCAGAACGCTTGGGGAACATGTGGTGCTCATTAAGTATTTCTCAATAGGTCAACAACAATCCCAAACTGGTGGAGGTCTGTGGTAACAAATAGAGGTTGCCAAATCACTAGTGTCTGACAAAGCCAAACTGCTTGCAGGGTGGGAGCCAGTTCACCTATTGTAGTCCTCTCTATTGCCAGTCTTGGAGACTTGGAGATGACACTTGCTCCCCATTATTTTGAGATGTTGCATTTGTTTCCTCATCTCTTGATGTCCAGCTTGGGAATGCTGTCAGATGTTAGCGGCAGCAGGGAAATCACGGGGAAGCAGAGGTCCATTTGTGTCTTGTTATGCAACCACGGGATGAGTGTGTGATTTTAAGAAGATAACTATGTCTGATCCTTCAAGGACCGTCGGTTGTCCTTAATTTTAATGTGAAACATATGGCTGTAGTGTGGAGCTGAGGATAATGATTCAAGCCAGAGACACAGATCCCTGATGGTGACTGTGATCTGTGTTGGCAAATAGAAAACTTCAACGACCCCTTTAAATCTTGTGTTGTACACTTTTTTCAGTTAGCTTTATTATCGGTTGAAATGACACCCATACAGTACTTCAATTTTAGTTTCACTTTAACTTATTCCCCACCTCCCCCGCCTTTCATATTTTGAATGCAGGTTAAGAAAAGGGGGCTGGGAGGAAGATGGATTTATCGTAATGTGTCCTGCATATAATATTAACTAAATTTTTTAAACAGAGCCATTACTAGGTCGTTGTTTCTTGTCACTGGGAGCTTGACTTTCAAAAACTGTTTTGATACTAAAAGATGCAGCTAGGCAATAATTTAAAGAAAAGACAGGTCCTATGACATCTAGGCATCTAGAACAAGTAGATTTCTGACTTTCCGCCTTGTTTGTAGCTGTAGAGCAGGAAAGAGAAACAAACTGTCCTGATCTTTCAGCTCTCTATTTTTGAAGTGAAGTATTGACATTTGGGGAAAATGCAAATAGGAGCATTCACTGTTTGGTACTTACTGAAAGCAGTACTTGACACTGTGCTATTTTTATAAAGCTTGAGTTAACCTCAAAAGTCAAAGCTCTATTATGTGTGCAACTTTAAAAAGAACCTTCTAACACTGAAATTTGGGGTGGACATTGTTCTCTGGAGTACTCGAAAGGTTATTTGAATGTCTTAAGTAGATATGGAAGAACTAGGCTGTAACATAATTCCTTTTAAAAAATCATCTTAAAACTAGGTTTGCATTCTAAAAATAAGAATTAAGTAAAGATACTTCATGTTGCTTTAAGGAAATAAACTAACTGCTTTTTACTAGTCTTACAGTGAAGACCTTGTTTGTTTGTGTTTTGGTGCAAGCTTGGAGGAGAAGGAATAACAAATGCCTCTGTCATGGCTTCACTCCAAAAAGATATATGAAATCAACATTAAAAGCCAGTGCATCAGTGCCTGTCACTGGCACGCTGTTCTGCTGTTGTATGGCCACGCGAGAAAGATGAATTAGCTGAGTGAGGAAATGGGTCTCTAGGATATTTTTCTGCAGTCAGCAAAGTTAAGTGAGATGACAGCACTCAACTGGTTTAGCTGTATTTAAAATTTTGAGGTACCTAGAGCTTGAAATACTCAATACCCAAATAAGCTTGGGAGAAGCTGATTTGTATTTTTCAGGCTCCATTAAGGTGTGTAGGGGAAAATCAAAGCCACAGTGAGTAAAAGGTCCTCAGCAGGGACAAATATTTCCTTGTAATACACTTAGAGCACTTCATGCACAAAGGCTGTAGCAGGATGTAATCTGCAAAAGTATCTTGTACTGTTCCAGTTCTGTAAGTCTCTTAAAAAAATTATTTGCTTGGATCACAAAATTTTGCCCTTATGTGCCAGTGGTGTGGTTTGGGATTTTCTGTAATTATGAGCTGTCCGAGGTGTTCAACCTGGTTACAGAAAAATCTCCATCACAAGGATCTCATTTGCTCCTTTGCGTAACTGATGTCTGCTTAGTAAAAATTATTTCTCCTTTTTTTCTGCATGTTAACTGGAGATTCTGAACCTGCCTTTTGGCGTTAGCAATGCATAGCAATAAAAAGGAGGATTGAAAGAAGCTTTGGAAAAAGAATAGGCCCTTCCTCTTGTACTAGCACACAAAGCAGCAGGATTTATTTTTAAGACTTACTATCCAGATTGTGTTTGAAAGAAAATTTCATTCACCAGCTGCATAAAATTGTACCAAATGAATTTAATTTGCTGCTTTCAATTATGAGAGTCTTTGATCCGGTGTGTCAAAATCTAACCTTTTCACCCCTCTTCTCAGAGGTGTTCCTGTGTTATGGAAGTGGTGGCAGGCAGAGCTGCAGAAAGACTGATCTTCTGCCTCAGTCAGCCACAGCTAGCACAGAGAATGCAGCAGGATCCAGATCTACCCACAAGGTGCTGCATGCAGCAGTAAGCAGTTGCTCTTGGCATGGGATGGATTTGATAAGTTTAACAGTATGCAACCTTCCCTAAAGAGTAAGTCACATCATTTTCAACATGAGACATGAGATGCAGGAATCAGTGGGAGTAGCCAACCTGGAGGAGCAGGCTCCTGCCAGAAGGACTGTTTGGCCACTACATAGGCCATGATTGTGCTGTGCTTGCTCTGGAGTTATTAATGTTTTGGATTTAATTTATAAATTACCCCTTCTGGGAGCACTTGTGAGCCCCAGCAACGTGCTCTATTAGCCATGTACGGCTCATAAACTGTGGGTTAGACTCGTCATTCATTCGTTTTTCTAACAGCTTTTAAGTTCTTGTCATTTGAATTGCAAGAGTGCTTAGCAAGTCTTAACTGCCACATGTGGAAGGGCCAGTCCCTTCCCCAAAAAAATGTACAGTTTAAGCAGAGAAAAGATGTGGAAAAGGAGGGATAACTTGTCCACAATGTATCAATAAAATGTGAAGAAGGGAACTAAGGAATAAGCATGTGTGATTTGCAAAGGGGCTGGGTTGGTGGGGTGCTTGGCTTTGCAGCACCAGAGGGAGTTAGACAGCAAAGAGATCACAGAGAGTATAATTTCCATCTATGGGTACCGATTTCAGTCTTCCTTCTGGCAGCTCATGTGTGGGAACCTGGAAGGCACACAGGAGTCTCTGTGCACCACATATGATAATTAAATTATTAATGGAAGTGAAGATCGCGAGCGTTGAACCCAGATTGCATATCTTATTCAGAGCCTTCTGAAGGCTTCCTCATTTTCTGGCTTAATTGAAGACACATGTTTTTCTCTCATTTCACTTCAGCTTTTTTTTTTGGGTCTTATCTTGCATGGTATTTTAAGGCTTAGGTGAAATAAAATTTTCATGCTCTTCCCTTTTTACCTGCCAGAAAATCCCATTTTCTTACAGTTCAGTTGTAAGATTTAATGTAGGAAACATCAGTTATATTTCAAGATTATAATTATCAATTGGTATGTTTAATACTGAGTTGCAAAGGGAAATTTTTTACCTGAATTAATGATCAATGGCACTATTAATGCTAAAGGAGTCCATCAAGATCATGTTATTATCATAAATGTCAGGAATTAAACATGATTAGGCCATTATTTTACAGTTGATACTGTATCTAATAGTTATTGTTGTTGATTAAAAGGGAAGCTGGGAGGGCTGGCAGGTGAAAAGCTTGACCAACTTCTCAAATGCTTGTTAAACTGTTCAAAAATGTTTGATGAATTCCTGAACCCAGAGTTTGAGTGCGCACGTGAATTTTTTTTGAAATCTCAAGTAGTGGCAATGACAAAACCAACTAGCACCAACTTTGAATCTTGAAGTAATGCTTTGACTTACAGTTCCGATAGTAAGTTTGTTGTCTTCACTGAATACTTGTATAATCTTATGTTTGCGTGCGTGGGTTGTAACCTTTATATATTAGGGATTATGATTATTTTTCTTTATTATATAAGGTTGTGGTGGTTTGACCCTGGCTGCACGCCAGGTGCTCACGAAAGCTGCTCTATCACTCCCCTCCTCAGCTGAATAGAGGAGAGAAAATATAACAAAAGGCTCATGGGTCGAGATGAAGACAGGGAGAGATCATTCACCAGTTACCATCATGGCCAAAACAGACTTGACTTAGGGAAAAATAATTTAATTTATTACCAATCAAATCAGAGTAGGATAATGAGAAAATAAAAAACAAATCTTAAAAACACCTTTCCCCCACCTCTCCCTTCTTCCTGGGCTCAACTTCACTCCCAATTTTCTGTACCTCCTCTTGCCCAGCAGCGCAGGGGGACGGGGAATGGGGGCTGCGGTCAGTTCATCACACGTTGTCTCTGCCGCTCCTTCCTCTCCAGCGGGAGGACTCCTCACACTCTTCCTCTGCTCCAGTATGGGGTCCCTCCCAGGGGAGACAGTCCTCCACAGACTTCTCCAATGTGAGTCCTTCCCATGGGCTGCAGTTCTTCACGAACTGCTCCAGCGTCGGTCCCTTCCACAGAGTGCAGTCCTTCAGGAACAGACTGCTCCAGCGTGGGGCCCATGCGGGGTCACAAGTCCTGCCAGCAAATCTGCTCCAGCGTGGGCTCCTCTCTACATGGGGCCACAGGTCCTACCAGGAGCCTGGTCCAGCATGGGCTTCCCACAGGGTCACAGCCTCCTTCAGGCATCCACCTGCTCTGGTGTGGGGTCCTCCACGGGCTGCAGGTGGATATCTGCTCCACTGTGGACCTCCATGGGCTGCAGGGGGACAGCCTGCCTCACCAGGGTCTTCACCACAGGCTGCAGGGGAATCTCTGCTCCAGTGCCTGGAGCACCTCCTCCCCCTCCTTCTTCACTGACCTTGGTGTCTGCAGAATTGTTGCTTTCACATATTCTCACTCCTCTCTCCAGCGGCAATCCCCAGCACTTTTTTTTCCTTCTTAACTATGTTATCCCAGAGGCGCTACCACCATCACCGATTGGCTCAGCCTTGGCCAGCGGCGGGTCCATCTTGGAGCCATCTGGCATTGGCTCTATCGGACATAGGGGAAGCTTCTAGCAGCTTCTCACAGAAGCTAACCCTATAGCCTCCCCCCCCCCCCCCAACCCTGCCACACAAATTCAATCCAATATATATAAAAAACACAAGGGAATATATAAATAGATACTCTCTTCCCACTCCTGTTTTAGGATTTCCTGACCTCTACACTATTCTTATCCTCCTTACATCAGCATTAACCCTGGCAATCATATTCCTGCAACAATTGCTTCACTCTTGTCTCTGAAAACCACTGGATTGATTTTACTCTTTGGAGTTATTCTTTACAAAGTCCAAAATATGGGACTGTAGCACATTTGCGTATTAGCTCTTAAACTGATGAGCACAGGTAACTTCCATCAGAATTAGTGCAAACAGCAGAACACCACTCAAGCACCCTGCCCTGAACATCCACTTCCACTCTGCATCCCTCGTGTGAGCTCTACTGCAAACCTATTATCTTCTGAAAAGGACCGCCTTCTATCAACTTTGTCCAACACCACAAAAAGCTCTTCAGTAAACACTAAATCCAATAAAGTTCCGGCTCATAGCTACATCCCCTATACCAAGAAATGGTACAGAGCTGCAAATGTCACGAATGAACTGTGATCCTGTGTGCTTGAGACCCATGTACAACTTAAAACTAAAGAAATCTCTTCTCTGTCCAAGATTAAGGCTCCAGGGAATATTTTTTCACCTTTGCTTTACCAAACTACAGTTACAAAAACAAGTGACTAGACAAGTGTTCCTCTTTATTCAGAAGCAACTGATCCTGAGCACAGCTACATGGCTGGCAGACTGTAAGATATCTGACCTCTTTCTACTCTATCATATGTATTACTGTAATACTGGACACTTTCCAGTACTGTATTAAGTGACATAACCATCTGTCACGTGTTGTTTAATCTTTTAGCAGCATCCCTGAGGGAATTACATGGCCTGGAGTATTCACTTGACAAGGTTTTGTTAAATATTTGCATCCTGTGTATCTGCTTGCAAAGGCATCTGTGCTCAGCACTTAGCACTGAAAGCTGCAAGATTTGTGATCCTCCTTTGGCTCTTCCCAAGTCTCAGCCTGACCCGTGAGAAAGTTCCCTCTTCTACTGCAGAGGAGCTTTCACTTTTATCACTTTTTTTCCCCAAATACAGAGTAGAAAGATGAGGCTTTAAGTTCTTATGTACGCTGGGCACTCTAGACGGAATCAGCAACACGAACAATCCATCCTTCGGGTAGGGTGAGACTGTCCCAGTGCAGCCCGAGAAGGCAGTTACTCCTCAAAGCAGGTAAACCTACAAGGGAAGCTGAAATGTAGCAGACTCCTGAAAGCCTCTCTGCATCAGCCATTGCTTTCCATCATTGTCATCTAACTCTCAATGTCTGCCTTTGTATCTAGTGTAACTAGATCCCAAGGAGATATGTGCTATATTGTTAAATAAAATAGGTTACTCTGAGACCAGAAGTTGTAGAGGAGTTTTAATAGTCATGTGAAGTCCAGAGTGTTGTGTTGAACAATTTATTTAGGCTTCCAGACATCATCACTCTGCCCTAGGCTTGCACAAGCAAGGCTAAGGAGCTCTGTGAACACCCAGCACTGGACATACAACCAGAGATAACAGCACCAACTCAAACATTCGCTTGTGGCACAGAGCCACCCAACCTCAACCGCCGCAGAAACAAGCAGAGGTTCTTTGTGGGACGTACTGCATCTCACCAGAGGGCACAGGAGCAGCTCCCACAGCACCCTTCCATACCTGCCAGAAGGGAGAGGCTGCCTGATGCTGACCATTCATTCATAATTCAGACACTATTATGGCATGCACTAATAATTTAATAGTTTCAATATTTGTTTCTTCTTTTGTTTTGTTGGGGGTTTTTGTTTATTTGTTTCTTTAACTTTATGTCAAGCTGTCCTTGGAGTAAAACTGAAACCCATTTAAAATCTGCAGAAACAGCATTTATTTACTACCTAAACTGCCCCAAACTTGATGGCTCATCAAGAGAAGAAAGTAGGTTTATCAAAACAAACTTTACATTTAAAATTTTTTTTAAAACGGTATTGTCTATAGTCAAAGAAAGTAAGGAAATGTGACTGGTTCTACCAGAATAAAGAGAATATCTCACCATCCTTCATTTAGTTTTTCCTCAATCCCTCCCCAGTGCAAGCTATATAGCATTCTCATCTCCCAATCAGTCTCACAACTTCACAAGTTACCCATAGTGGAACTGATACTGCTGAAAAACTTAAAAGACAAATATTCTCCCTACACCTGCAGAATAGGCTATTGCTCTCACAGGTTATCCTGGCACTACAGTAAACTCTTTTTCCAGACAATTAAGCCATTGATTTCCTGTGGTTCGAGCACTTTCATTTTCCTTTAAAGCTCTAGCCAAACCTGCACTGGTAAATACTTTTTAATTTAAGTGCTATTAAATAGTTAGGGAAAGTTTAAATCTTAACCCGATTTGTCATTATTTCAAATTCACCATTGAAGAGGTTTCTTTTCAGAGAATACATTTAATTTCATATATACAATTATATACACACACAAATATAGACATAGCACTGTTTAAATGCATTGATTCCAATACTCACCCAGTAATTCTTCAAGTTGTTCCAGGGCTTTCCGAAACGTATTGTGTTTTTAAAAATATGATAGGTACTTAGCTCCTGAAACATATTCTCAGTTGACATAGCCAACTGTCTCTCACTGTAAGCCTTTAAGTAGAGATCATAGGTATTTTCTAAAGGAGTTACTCCAGTTCCCAAAGAACTGATACATCTCTTATAGTATCACAATATTGCATGCATTTGTCCCTCTGTCCTCCTATGAGCAGAAGAAGGACTATCCTTCCCATGCTGCGATGGGTATGGACCTGAGACACCATGAGGAAGGCAACACCAGAAACAGCGGGATCCTCCCCACTCTCCAAGCTCTCTCTGAGCAAGGGTAATGCAGCACTGCCTGAGCTAACTGATGGTTTACTGGCTAGGTCCAGGGTCACACCACACTCCTTCAGAGGCCTGTCTAATAGTGTGGCATGACATTGAGTCACAGCGACACTTCAAGCTGCCCTGAGATCATCCACAACACTGGACATGATGCAGGAAGACAGAAGCGACCTTCCCAAGGAGTCTGCCGCAGAGCTGGGAGATGAACCAAGTACCCCCACGCTCCCAGTGAGCACCCAGCTCCATGGGAAGCAAGAGTTGGGTAAATGCCATCCCACAAGCTTGCCCCGAGCAAACACTCAGAAGCACCTGTGGAGGAGCAAGGTACACAGGAAAATCAGCCAGTGTAGGCAAAGGAAATTTTGGTGGTAACCCCAATCAAGTGAAGCACTTAAGGACACAGCACTGTAAGTTTTCTAGTGCTGTAATTTCTGCAAAGTACTCTCTCCTTTTTTTTTTTTTTCTTTCTTTTAAAGCTTTTCAGCTTTTCCTTTTAAGCTAGTGACTTAAAATGATTGTTATCTTAGTTTTGTTGCTGTGGATACACCAAGACACATGTTTTGCTCCCAGAAAGTGTCCAGGGCAGTAAACTACATCATACAATTTTTACCACGGTATTTTCAGGGAGAAAACACACTTATATCTTTGCCCTTTGTGGTAACTTCACAGAGTTAAAACAACGCGTCCCCAGTTTTGAGGCAAGTCTAGATCTTTCGCTCTCCTAAGCCAACCATCCAAAACACACAAACGTAAGTTAGTTTTCCATCTCGGGTTGTAGCAATTCCCTCTGCTCTGATCCTCCATCTGGCCTCAGAGTAACTGGATCTGGCCACAGGCCCCCGTGCTGGCAGAGCAACGTAGCATCGGCTGTGAGCACGTCAGCCAGCTATTACAAAATAACACGCTCTTTTGCTGGGCCAGAATCGCTGCAGCTATGGCAGGCACTTTGTGGTAAATGAAGAGCTGCTGTGCAGTAATTTAAGAGCACTGGTGTTTGGCAACGGTGTGAGCACTGGATGTGACCTAGTCAGTAGGTGAAGTAAAGCACAACTCAGATCTATCCAGGCCAGGAAAGCAGCATTCACATTGTCCAAAGAGTTCTTCACTTTGACAAGTGTTGCTCTAAGCAACTTTCTGACAGTCTTAACCGCTGGACTTCCCCACAGACTCATAGGCCCGTGTCCCCTTCTGTCTGGGGTGAGCACTGACATTTAGTTTGCTTCCAGTCAAACCCCTTTAGACACATACTTAACCCCCTTTTGTCACGGAGCGTCCCCAGGACTTCACAACCTGCTACCCTACCCTTCTCAAGTCCTGCAAAAATTTGGATGCCTTGGGTAACGCTCCCAAGCACATAGCCCCAGTGACGAGAGGTTCATTATAGGATAATCACACAGAATACATTGAAAATTTATTTGTGGTCTATACAGGATTCAAGTTATCACCTTTCAGGCAGGATCAATAACAGTTTCCAACCCACACTTATTTGCAAAGTTTAGAAAGCATCTAAACCAATACCTAGATACTAGGCATCTACACCAACGATACTTAACAACTACATGCATTGCTGGTACCTCAAACACCTTCCCTCTGGAGAAGGATTTAAGAAACTCCTTTAATGGGATCGTTAGCACCACTAGGCCTCAGGAAAACCAAATGCATCTCATGAAGAATCAACATTGCTTTCTGTCTTTGCTTTAAGTCCCACTGTAGAAATGAAGGTTGGCTTAAACCACTGCAAATATTTTGGAATATTTTACACTCAGTCAAGAGACCCTAAATGGCTTTGGAATCAACATCTTTAAATTGCTTAGATGTTTTCAAAAGTTTTGTGCCGAGTCAGTTACAGTAATGCCACATCGCACCATATTAGTTAAAGCAACCTGACAGTAGATGCAGTTCTTCACCTCCTCTCCAGATCCCTGTTATACAGGCAAAGAAGTTATCAATGGGACTCGAGGCTTCACTTCTCTGCCCGTCCTTTCTCATACACAATAGAGGGAACACTTCAACCAGTTGGTCCATCTTGAGACCAAAATCTGCCCTTTGATAGCAGAAATCATCTCTCACATACCTATTTACTATGTCTAGCTCTTCTGTTTTTGTTTAGGGCAGACTGGGCAGTACAGCATACAAATAATTACCTGCTTATACTTAACAAAAATGGAGGAAAACAAGAAAAAAGATACATATATATATAAAAATATTTAAAAAATAAATGCAAAGCTCCATACAAGTCTATGACAAGATAGAGAGCCCTTCTTGGAGCTTCAGAAATTTATAGAAGACAAAAAGCATCCATCCCCAGGAAAATCCAAATTTAAAGCATTTCACTTTGATCGTCCTTCTGTCTTGCAGTTTGCTACAATCACACAAGAGTTGGTCAAGTAGATTAAATGCTACAGGTGGAGATTAAACTTGCAGGGATAACAGCTGTTCACTGGCCACTGGTATTCTAACAGCATTATAGCTAACCAGCATATTTCTTGTTAGAACCACACCAGGCCCACAGCTCAATAATAACGGTAATGTCTGTCTTTACCTCTCCCCAGCAGTTTCTGCCATCTGCCTTTGCTCTTCTGTCTCCTCTTCAGCCTGGCACAGTCTAAAACCACTCTCTAGTTTATACTTTGTATGCATGTTGTTATTCACTCTGTACAGCTAGTGCTATACTCTTTTGCACGCACAATGCTTGGCTGATGCCCATCCATTACAAGTAGCACGCACTACTCTAATGAAGACAAAATGCCTCTCAACCCAGAACCCAAGCAAGCAGGCCCCTTATGGATATCCCTGCTCATACAGCACTGTAAGCATCACTGATGCACTGGGGTTGCCTGAAGCCCACGAGTTAGCTGGTTTCTGCCCTGAGCAGATGGCCAACCAAAGCACATATTTAATTTTCAACTATGAGAAATGCTGCTATTGCTACCTACAGTGAGACTATACTTAAGAAATATGCTGTGGCTGTATCAAAACTTTGTATCACTTAAGATATAAGTAAACTCCTGCTGTGAAGCTAACATCCTCTCACTTCTGGTCTTCTTTAACATTAGGCAGTCCATGGGAGATAAGGCAGAGGGATGATACCTCACAGCTGGATGGGAACAAGAGCCAAAAGTCAGCCACAGGAAGTCAAGCAAAGTCTGGAACTGGCTGGAAGAAAGTAATTCCTCATTACGGGCAGGCTGTGAAGTGTAAGCTGGTAAAAGTTGCCCATGTTCTACAGAGCAGGAGAGACACTTAAGAAATAACACTCAAACTTAGAAATACAAGTTGTTTCTTGTACCTGGTCCAGGTACCAACTCCCCCCAGTTCCATGAAGCAAGGCCAGCTTATACTGACTAATGATCTGGCTTAGCATATCCAAGGAACTGATGCACTCATTAGCTATCCTAAATAGCAGGATATTACAGTAAATTTTGATAGCTGCTGTGTGTAGCTTTTCAAAACTCTTCCCTACGCCTTTAAATATAGCTAGCACTGAGATGTCCTTTACTAGAAAAAAACCCATCTATACATCAGTGCCCTGCACGGAGTCCAGCAGTCTGTAACAGTGGTACTTGCCAGCATTTACAAAGCAGCGATGCACATAGTGTAAAAGTTTTGCTAACACCAATTCACCTGTACTGCTTTCAGTAAAAGTAAACTCAAAAACACTCTCCTCATCATCCCCGAAGTAAACTCTGACATGCTCCCTCCCTCTTCTATGAACCAACCAGTTCTCCCTTCTGCCTTTATAATGTTGCATTTCTCTCACTTTTAAAAGGCACATGAATAAAAGCATAGCCTGAATTCATGAGGAAACAAACAAAATTCCTACACCTTCTGAAATGTCTCAAATTCTAAATACTTAAAGATACTCTCTTATGCCTCTCTACACTAATACCTCTTTACAGTCCTCAAAGTGTCACTCCACCTCTCTGGATCTTCCAGTCTCTCTGATGTCCTTGCTACTATACTTATCACAAAACAGTTGGCACAAGGGAGCAGACGGGACAGGATAGCTTGGGCCCTTTCACCTCCTGTACAGTCATGCAACATGTGCTGTCCCTGCCTCACAGACATCACAATTTAAACAGATGAGGCTGGGAGGAAAGAAAAACAATTTACCTCATTTATAGGTTTTCAGGAGACCAAGAATCTTGCTCATGATCACACAGGGAAGTTTATGGCAGAAGTAAGAACTGAACTTGTACGTCTCCATTCATTAGTATGACTCCAGTAACACCTTTCCTTTCAAGAGCAGTGTGTCCAGTCATTTCTTACCATGAGAGGTCGGGAAGGACTTTGGCTTCAGACAGATATTTTTCTCTCATTCTCCCCCACCTGAGGAGAAATGATCATGTTTTCCTGGACTTCATGACTTGAATGCACAGGTAAATGTCACCCACACAAACAGTTACTGCTCTATCTGCAACAAATGAGGTATGTCCTGTTCATACTGATGGTAACAGTTCTCTGGAGTACTGTAAGAAATTCCCTCACAAACCCCCCCCAGTGGAGTCCCAGATTAATTTGCCGGACTCTTTGTGTTGTGAATTAATGGATTTGAATGTATATCAATACATGGAACCTTAGGCACATATAAGAAAGAGGACTAGCTAAAATAATTCTTGCAGACCCATTCCTCTTGGAAACTCTTTCAGTTGTGTCTGCAAGATAAAATAAACCAGCAGTCTACAGTTCTGTGGGAGAAGAAAAAAACAACCAACCGGGGAGGGGGGATGGACGAGTGGGAAAAGAATACAGCAAAACAAGCTGAGAAAGCCCTGCATTTATCCCCTCATGGAAGCTACCTGAAGGGAGCCCAGGGCTCCTTTTTGAGTAGAAGAAGCAAGCAAGCAAGAAAAGAACAGGAGACGGAAGCTCATTGCACTTTGTTGTAATGTTGATGGAACGCAGCAGGAGGCTGGTCTCACCAGCTCAGGACAGCTCTTCCCATCCTGTGCTCTCATAGCACAGAAACAACTTCACAAGACTAGTGCAATGGTTCCTGCCTTCCCCACTGGGGCAGCAACAGGCTCTCCGAAGGCATAAAGCTACTGTTGCAAGGCGGCATGCTACAGGGAAGAGGAAGTGATTCTAATTACAGCTTTGATCCCTTCACTCCTGCACTTGCAAGAAAGTCAAATTTAAGGAATCTGCTTTACCGGTCATGCCTTTGCCACGGTACACAAAAGCCACCTCACTTTGTATTCTGAACTAGCCAGGCAGCGTAGTACATTCTTCATCTCCATACCCATGAGCCTCTCAGCAACTCTAGCTGGACATCATTACGTACATGATTACAGAGAACCTGACAGGGACTTTTGAAATGGGAATGAAGTTAGCAAATTATCAAACTTGAGGACAACTTCCATAACCTCCCAGGTAGCATCTACTGCATGATGTAAGAAACATAATGTGCTTCTTCAGAGTCTTCCCTTTTTTTAGAGGCTTTCTCAGAGTAACAGTCCACACACACACCCTAAGTCACCAACTGGAGACACTTCACATGCATCATGTCAACAACTCCAGTTTAAAAGCCAGAGCAGAGACTGAGAGAGAACATCAAAACCAAATTCATCCAGTTCCTCTCATCTCTGACTTGCTAAATGGAACTATACTTACATTGGGAATTAATACAAAAGCACGCATTGTTTTGACCAATTTACTGAGTAACAAGGATATTTTCTGAACAAACACTTCACTCGCCCTATTAGTTGCACCCATCTAACCACTGTGCCAGTAAAAGCACACAAGAGGGTCTCTTCTCTTCAATAAGGAGAGTCACAGGAATGAAACAAAAAGGTTGCAATGGGTGCGAGAAATAGCCCTTTCAGAAAAGCATCAATATGTCTAAATAAAGATATTAGCTTAACAAGAGCAAATAAACTGCAGTGCTTCCCTTCAGATAAGAAATAAGCAATGTTTACTCAAGGTAGTTATTTTGCACTGATGGAACCAGTCCAACTACTGAAAAATAACATTTTACTGAAAAAGCAGTTCATAGCCACTGGGTTAGTATTGCAGAATACCTGGTACTGGTATAGTTTGTACTCCTACAACAGAAGGTTAGAGTAGTACATTTATACTACTCTAACAGAGATAGTAAATGTTATAATCTATTCAGTAAAGTACTCGTCCTCCCCCTCAATCACAGATGTAATCACCATCACATATTGTGGGATATTCCCATTGCCAGGCAAGGGAATGCTAAACCGTGTGGATGTGAAGAGCTGGATTCCACAAAAGGAGTGGTCATTGGGGAAGAGAAGAAAGCATGCTTTATCCTCTGGTTCCCGTTTTCTTTTTAAGGAGCACGCAACTTTTGTGGATCTTGCTACTGGGCACATTTTGTAAGGCAGAAAGTAATTCCATTATAGATTTATCTCTCTCTTCTGCTAACGCTTTCTTTGTACGATCAGCAAGTAAAGTTTCCGTAAGGTCAAAATTGGCTTTTCACTCTCTAGAGACCCAACTGGTCTTTTCAAGTAGTTTAATAGCCTTTATCTGCTGAAAACATTTCAGTTGTGTGGGTGGCTCCTCTGATTCCCCTTGCATTATAACTATATCTCCAAGCCCTGCAGACCGCATCAGGCACACATTATATAGCATAGTCACCAAGTGACATTTTTCTGTTGAATACACATAGATTACAGGAGCGTATGCCAAGGATAACATCTATCCTCTAATGCCTGTCAAAGCTAAGGAGACTTCGAACCAGCTCACAAGGCGGCCAGGCTGATTCTGTGACAATATCCATGCAGCTGTCAGCTTTGCTCCCCCTTTAGGTGCATCATAGTACGTTTTCCAAGTCTGTTACACTGGTCATCAGCACCTTCTTCCAAGCAGAGCTAGCCCTGCTTAGGAGTACCAGAGAGGTTCTTGACTGAGCAAAATTTTTACCTCAGGAGAAGCAAAGTTCTGGAAGTCCAGCAATTAAAGGCATGTGCTGGACAACAGGACATCTCTGTTCTGTGTGTGGGGTGCAACATGCTCCAATGACACCAGCTTCTAACACAAACCAGTCCTCAGTCTGCAGTACTTCAGTTATTTCATACAGCAGTGAAGAAGGGCACAACAGAGTGGAAATGTGAACTGATAGTGTGCGTGTTCATGTGTATACTTGTACACACACATTATTATAATCTCTTCTTTATTACAGGTACTACATAGAAGATCAGTATCAAGAAAGAACATGACTCCTTCACACAAGGCACCATACCTGTCCACCTTTAACATGCATGGGTTAATTTATACATGCCTCAGCCACAAGCTATGATTTGTGTACATCTTAGTCTTTACTGCACATTTTCTCACCTGTGAGACATGGGTTCTCATCATTATGAAGATCAGAATATACGGATATACTGATACATTCACATTGGCTCAAGGTTCACCCTCAGAGTAGACCATCCACTCTGATTACTTACACTGCCTCTGATGTTGGTTTGCAAGACAAGTTTGCTGGTACAAACTCCATCATCAAAACAACCAGTCTGAACCACATACTCCAACAAGCTCAGTTGTACTTGGGTACAGCTAAGAGCATACAGACACAGCCAGGAGAGCCTGGGCCTGAGGCAGTTCCATGGTCACTTTAATCGATGTGTGAGGTGCTGCTGAAAAAGGCAATCTGGCTCACACTCCCCTCCGCCTACCTGCTCATTACCTGTCTCCTCTCTCGTGCTGACACTAGCATTCGGAATCAGCTGTGAAGTTGGTAATGCTGAAAAAAAAAAAAAAAATCTGGCATAAGGAAAACAGTGAGAAAAACGCAGCCACAGGCAAGAGGAAGTCAGGACCGTTCCTTTCCGCAGTAGTCTAGATGTACATTGCAGAAGTATTTTAAGTTCATTACAAAAAGCAATCTCTGGAACTACAATCCAAGCACATTTTTAAGTGTCACATTATGAGTCCTAGACAAAGCATATATGAAACTTCAAATAAGGCTCTTATGCCTGGGTTAACACACCTACACCTTAATATTGGGTTTGTTTGGCAAGGTTTTGGTAGCAGGGGGGCTACAGGGGTGGCTTCTGTGAGCTGCTAGAAGCTTCCCCTATGTCCGATAGAGCCAATGCCAGACGGCTCCGAGATGGACCCGCCAAGGCCAAGCCAATCGGTGATGGTGGTAGCGCCTCTGGGATAACATAGTTACGAAGGAAAAAAAAGTGCTGGGGATTGCCGCTGGAGAGAGGAGTGAGAATATGTGAAAGCAACAACTCTGTAGACACCAAGGTCAGTGAAGAAGGAGGGGGAGGAGGTGCTCCAGGCACTGGAGCAGAGATTCCCCTGCAGCCTGTGGTGAAGACCCTGGTGAGGCAGGCTGTCCCCCTGCAGCCCATGGAGGTCCACAGTGGAGCAGATATCCACCTGCAGCCCATGGAGGACCCCACACCAGAGCAGGTGGATGCCTGAAGGAGGCTGTGACCCTGTGGGAAGCCCATGCTGAAGACCAGGCTCCTGGCAGGACCTGTGGACCCGTGGAGAGAGAGGGAGGAGCCCATGCTGGAGCAGGTTTGCTGGCAGGACTTGTGACCCCGTGGGGCACCCACACTTCTATTCCTGAAGGACTGCACTCTGTGGAAGGGACTGACGGTAGAGCAGTTTGTGAAGAATTGCAGCCCGTGGGAAGGGGAGGTCTGTGGAGGACTGTCTCCCCTGGGAGGGACCCCATGCTGGAGCAGAGGAAGAGTGTGAGGAGTCCTCCCGCTGGAGAGGAAGGAGCGGCAGAGACAACGTGTGATGAACTGACCGCAGCCCCCATTCCCCGTCCCCCTGCGCTGCTGGGCAAGAGGAGGTAGAGAAAATTGGGAGTGAAGTTGAGCCCAGGAAGAAGGGAGAGGTGGGGGAAAGGTGTTTTTAAGATTTGTTTTTTATTTTCTCATTATCCTACTCTGATTTGATTGGTAATAAATTATTTTTCCCCAAGTTGAGTCTGTCTTGGCCATGATGGTAACTGGTGAATGATCTCTCCATGTCCTTATCTCTTATATCTCCTTCTAAATATCTCAATGGTGAATGCCAAGAGGATGGGGCCAGACTCTTTTCAGTGGTGCCCAGCAACAGGACAAGGGGCAATGGGCACCAAATGGAACATGGGAAGTTTCGTCTGAATATGAGGAAAAACTTCTTACTGTGAAGGTGACAGAGCCCTGGAACAGGCTGCCCAGAGAGGTGGTGGAGTCTCCTTCTCTGGAGATATTCAAAACCCACCTGGACGCAGTCCTGTGCAGCCTGCTCTAGGTGACCCTGCTCTGGCAGGGGGGGTTGGACTAGGTGATCTCCAGAGGTCCCTTCCAACCCCTACCATCCTGTGATTCTGTGATCTCAATCCACGAGTCTTTCATTATATTTTCTCTCCCCTGTCCAGTTGAGGAGAGGGAGTGATAGAGCGGCTTCAGGCACCTGGCGTCCAGCCAGGGTCAACCCACCACAATATATATAAAAACCTATAGAGGAATCCAAGAGGGTAATTCAAGTATTCAAGCTTGTGCAGATATCAGCTGGAGATAGCTTACCTGGCAGATTTGCTGGGTTTTGATACATGGTGATGGGTATGGGCATGGCAGGAGAGTTGTAGTCTTTTCTGAGGGTGAGGAGACGTATTGCATCAAGCAATATGAATTGAAGGAAGAGATTTCAAATAAACAGAATGATTCCAAGTTGTCAAGTGGAGTTTTGTTTGAGGGGAGAGCAATGTGGGCAAGAAATACAATGTTACCTTAATTTAAAAAAAATAAAATAAAAAAGCAGGGGTGGGTGGGAGACTGGTGGGTGGTGGTGCAGAGATGAAACTTGCTGACATTTCTTTTTGGTATTTTTCTCTTAAAAACAAGACCAAGCAGTGTTCATATCTACTTAAAATATAATTTCCACAGCCTCTTGTGTTTAGTAGGACTTCATAGAATAGCTTTTTTTTTTTTTTTTTAGTTACAGGCACTGTCTGCTTATGCAAGAGTATAGGTAGTCAGTAAATTTCCCGATATAGTTGCAGTAGTTGAAAGCAGAGCAGAGAATAAAAAATGCCCCTTATCACTGGTGGAGGTGGCTGCGCCTAATCTGTGTGGCACAAGGAATTTCTGTGTGTTCCCTTCAAGACAGGGAAGTTAAGTAGTTTTATGCACATAAGTCCTATGTGCCGCTGTGACAGAAATTGGGGCAATTCCCTGGTACCTGCTGTCCCTGGTAGTATCTAGCCCTGGGTATCTACATGAGTACTGGCAAAAAGAGATCACTTTGTAATGCCTTGTGGGAAGACCCACACAGCAAAGCCTTTCCTCCTTTCGAGGGTCACCATCAAGTGCCATTGACGATGTCTCTGTTGATAATGGTTCTGTTTCTCGGGACTGCTGCTCAAATGGGTGCAGCTTGGTGTTTATCACGTTATAGGTCTTGCCTCAAAATAGGTAGGGTGAAGCCATTTTCTGGTTTAAGAGGAAAGAAAAAAAAATAAAAAGTTTACTGGGCTCAGAAGAATGAAAACTCAGGCAGTATTAGCATGTTATGGTACTAACGGCCAAGTTCACTGTTTGCCTTTAAACAGTCCAATAAGTCTCACCTCTGTGCCCAGCAAGATCATGGAGCAGATCCTCCTGGAAACTATGCTAAGGCACATGGAAAATAAGGAGGTGATTGGTGACAGCCAACATGGCTTCACTAAGGGCAAATTGTTCCTGACAAATCTAGTGGCCTTCTACGATGGGGTGACAGCATTGATGGATAAGGGAGAAGCAACTGACGTTATCTACTAGGACTTGTGCAAAGCATTTGACACTGTCCCACACAACAACCTTGTTGCTAAATTGGAGAGACGTGGATTTGACGTGTGGACCATTCGGTGGATAAGAAATTGTCTGGATGGTCACATCCAGAGAGTAGTGGTCAATGACGTAGTGTCTGGATGGAGATCAGTCACAAGTGGTGCCCTCGGGGGTCCTTATTGGGACCAGTATTATTTAACAGCTTTGCTGGGGACATGGACAGTGGGATCAAGCGCACCCTCAGCAAGTTTGCAGATGACACCAAGCTGAGTGGCGTGGTTGATACTCTAGAGGGAAGGGATGCCATCCGGAGGGACCTTGACAGGCTTGAGAGGTGGGCCCGTGCGAACCTCATGAAGTTCAACAAGGCCAAGTGCAAGGTTCTGCACATGGGTCAAGGCAATCTCAAGCACAAATACAGGCTGGATGGAGAATGGATTGAGTCAGGGCAATCCTAAACATAGATAAAGGCTAAGTGATGAGTAGGTTGAGAGCAGCCCTGCAAAGAAGGACTTGGGGGTATTGGTGGGTGAAAAACTGAATATGAGCCAGCAGTGTGCTCTCGCAGCCCAGAAAGCCAGCTGTATCCTGGGCTGCATCAAAAGAAGTGTGGCCAGCTGGTTGAGGGAGGTGATTTTGCCTCTCTACTCTGCTCTCTTGAGACCCCACCTGGAATACTGCGTCCAGCTCTGGGGCCCCCAGCATAAGAAAGATATGGACCTGCTCAAGTGGGTCCAGAGGAGGGCCATGAAGATGATTGGGGGCTGGAACATCTCTGCTATGAGGACAGGCTGAAAAAGTTGGGGTTGTTCAGCTTGGAGAAGAGAAGGCTCCAAGGAGACCTTATAGCAGCCTTCCAGTAATTAAAGGGGGAGCCTACAGGAAAGATGGGGAGGAATTCTTTATCAGGGGATGTGGTGATAGGACGAGGGGTAACGGTTTTAAACTGAAAGAGGGTAGATTTAGATTAGATATTAGGAAGAAATTCTTTACTGTGAAGATGGTGAGGCACTGGAACAGGTTGCCCAGAGAAACTGTGGATGCCCCCTCCCTGGAAGTGTTCAAGGCCAGGCTGGATGGGGCTTTGAGCAACCTGGTCTAGTGGAAGGTGTCCCTGTCCATGGCAGGGGGGTTGGAACTTTATGGTCTTTAAGGTCCCTTCCAGCCCAAACCACTCTATGATTCTATGAAATAGCAGCAAGCTCTGGACAGTACTAGGGCACTGAGAGATGTCCTGCATCTAGAAACCCGATTCCTTGACCAATGTGCAGAGAAATATGAGCCCAAAGGAACAGCTGTCCTGGGTCACAGCAGAAAGTCACCTTCATCTCTGTCTCTGACAGCAATGCCCAGGGAAGAATGCAAGAGTGGGGAGAGCAAGTACGGGTGTTTCAAAGCAAGAAAATCAGAGAGCAGGACTCTTGTCTAGTTCAGGGTGCCCGAGTTCCTGGAAAGCTGAGCTGGCTGTGACAGATGTTTAATCAGACAGTTTGAATTTAGGACTCAATTCACCCTCCCTTGCTAAGCTGTAATTTCCCCCCTTAAGAACCTATGAAGTTAGCCTGAAAAAAAAATCTCCTAAACGGTTGGGAGTTGTCAGAGACTTCTCTTTAGATGGACTCCAGGTTGCGTGATGCATGCCAGAGAGCCAGGAAGCATTTGACACAAGCCAGGACAGAGAGATTAAACACAAGCCTCTGGTCTCTGGAGCAGAATGTCTGGTGTAGCTGGGCTTGAGGGGAGCCTTGTAGCACTAATTGGAGTTACACTGCAGCTGACATTCCTGTTGTTATTAAAGTTAATGCTTAGAGGCCCGCTTGTGCTCAGCAACACATGATAAATAGACATAAACATCTTGTAAAAGGTAGTCCCTGGTCAAAAGAGGAGACAAAAAAAAAATATCAACCTGAGAATGAAAGTGGAACACAAGCAGACAAAATATTTGCCCGGGGTTATACAGCAGGTCATTTGTGGAGAGGGAAGTGGAGCTCTGGTCTCTCTCCTGGTGCTGCCAGCACTTTCTTTGTTGAAACTGTAGTTGCCTGGGCTCACACATTGAACGGGTCAAGGGAAATCTGCACAATGACTATGATACTCAAAAAGGAGGATTTTTGGATGTCTTCTAGACTTGAAGAGTAGATTTAGATGCGACCTACGGAGATCACATCCTCTCATTAGCGTAATGCTGCCACTTCTGATGGCAGTGACAACCTCTGCTTCAGGAGGCAGGATTGCAGCCTGAACAGCCGTACGTGACCCAGCTTTCGTTAATGTTGTTTAACAGGCATGATGAAGATATGGCGGTACTGGGTGGTACACGGCTACACAGGCTCACTGGAGGCAGTGTCGTGTACATGATTCTGCATCTTCTCTGCCTGACTTCTTGAGCTGGTTGTCGACTGTGAGAAAGCACATGTGACTGCAGTGTAGATACAGCTTCAGATACATACTTCCTCCTGCATTCCTATAGAAAACATAAGGCATGAAATGTGTTCCTGTGCATCTGTGCTTGTGTTTACTGCACTGTACTCCCTAGGGATGCAAATGAACGGTAAGACTGGGTCAAGCCAGTAGTCTGTCTAGCTTGTTTTCTTTTTCACAGTAGCCAAGAGCACCTGCAGAACCAGCCAACACCAGTCCACAAAAGTCATGGGGAAAGAAGGATTCGTTTGCATTGTTATTACTAAGGCTTCTAGCTTGTTCTTGCTTCCTGATTGAATTTGTTTTTCTAGGAAGAATCTTTGCTGTTATGAGTCACTCTGGCTTAAAAGAAGGATTTTGCTTTCAGCTGCCTTTTGCCTTAAAAGGTGATGTTGCTTCTGGTATTTGTCAAGTTTAGGGAAAAAAAAAAAAAAAGTAAAAATCATCAGGCAGCTCTCTCTTCTCAAAAACCACTTGATATCTACTTCCTTAGTTCTTTGTTTTAGAAAAATCAAAATAAAGCAATGTTCAGGGAATGCATTGCTGATTCTCCTTTGGGACCTGCTTGATTTATGTGGCAGTGAAATGTCAGACAGCAACACTCCTGCACATAACAGGGATCTAGCGTGCTCTCTGTTGTGCTGGATTTCTAGACCATCTGGAAATTAGTGGCATTAAGCACCTGAAATAGCAAGATTAAAAAAAAACAAACAACAAAAACTAGGAGTTACACTGTGGCAAACCAGGCACAGTTGGTCTACAGACAAATGTTTTTCAAGTGGGTAGATAAACTGCAGTCGTGATTGTGGTTCGTAAGGATGCCATAGTTCTTTTGTAGGGGTTGGCTTTTTAACCCAAGTAATTTACAGTAGGGCTAATTGCATTGTGCTTAACTAAAATCTATCTGCAGTTCCAAACTTAATGCTAAGGAGATGTATACACTAGCAAAAATCTTGTGGCACAAAATAGTGGTGTAATTCATTATCCACTCTAACGATAAAGCTGCAATGGAAAGGGAAGGTGGTGTTTTTTTCGAAGAGGTTTGTCTACAGTACAGACCTTACTGCTGCTGCTGTATGTAGAACTAAACTGTTGGCTGATTATGCATTTGAATGTTGCTATGCATTTGAGTATAGCTACAACCTTGCTTTTCCCTGTGCAGCATCACTTTGTGCAATTTTACCACTCCCAGCAGAAGGTGCTTTTCATTTGTGGGTATTTGTTGCATAAACTGCTCCCACCAGCTGAGCTTGCTTCGTTGACGTTTGTCAGTCTCAGAAACTTGAACAGTTAGAAATATTTATCAATTTTACTCTCCTTTGACATGACCTTCTCCCTGCATAGGAAACATAAGCTTGTGCTCTCTTCTGAATGTTTTCTGTGCATTGTTCCCTGGGAGCAACAAAGCTTGTTTCTTGGGATGCTGGTGGACCATAAATTACAGGATGCTGCTCTGTAGGCACTCTTTACCTGGACTTTCCTCTGCATGCCCGGCATGCCTTATGTCTCTTGCCATTGCATGTTCACTCTCACTTTATTAGTTTGTGTGTGGATTCAACAAGAAAAAGTCACCTCTTTTAAATGTTTTTTTAATTCTATATTGGAAATGTGCAAGAAGAGATCTTCTCCAATAAGTCAATCTTTATTTGGTGACCTGAGGTTGAAGAGTGTGTGGGGAAGTACAGAGGGGAGGGGAAGGGGATTGTGAAGCAGGGAGCTGTAATCCTGGATTGAAAAGTCTGTTCCTGAAGTAACTCCTGATCACCACCTGCCTGTTTTACTCATGAATCTGTTGTTTTGTGTCTTGCAGTGGCATCACTGAAGGGCCAGCTGTTATTGCTGTAGGAGATCAAAAGCTACTTCCAACTGCATCTTGTGTGTTATCTGCAAAACTACCAGTCACAGTGAGTTTCTCCTACACACACTCTGTTTTCCCCAGTGAAGATTTGTTAGCTGTAATCTGTGATAATAATCTTTTTCTCTATTTATACTTTGTCAGTTCACTTACTACTGCACAAAGATTTGATTTACCAGTTCCAAGCCCAATGGATACATACCTTCCCCCCTGCCCCCAAAAGCTCATACTGGAAGCTCAGCTTTGCAAACTCTTCTTTTCTGGCCACCTGCACACCTTGTGCTGGGGTTTGTGGTGGGGTGATGACAGAAGACTATGTGCTTTGAGTGTGTGTTCTGGTTATTCATCCAATGGCCAAGATGAGAACTGAACAAAATATTTTGTTCCTGAGAACAGCTTCAGAAAGAAAAACTTACTTAAATAAAAAGAGGAGAGAAAATTGGGCAAAGAAGATTAAACTCCCCTACTCGTTCAGAGTGCCAGAAGTAAATGCGTCATATATGTGTGGCATCTAGTCATAGGCAGTGGCAGGTGAAAGGAGAGGGTGTCTCAGTGCTGGAATGCTCCTGAGTCTGTTCCTAGGTAAACTCTTAAAATGAGAGGCTGGAATTTTCCCAGCAGGGTAAGTGAGCTAGCTAATTCAGTGCTATTTGGATACCAAATGAAAACGCTTGAAAATCCTCATTCCCTCAAACTCTTTTAATTTCTACCTGAAAGAAATACAGTGAAGTTAGTAGTGAAGTTAGTATGAAGGCTAGTGCTTCCCTACTCCTAGCCAGCTATCTGTGAATGTCCATGTAACTTGTCTGCAATTCTTTTGTCAATAATTCTCTTCTGCCAATAACTCAGTAAAACACACTCGGGTGATTTTGATATTTCACACCCTTTAAAACGATGGCATAACAGTTGCTTGAAAAGCCATTTCTAGTTTTCAGACAATTATTTACCTGTCTTGTGCTGGTTGGGAGAGCTGAATACATCAGCCGTGCATCTCCTTTGCGGAATCCATCTGCGAGACTAGAAGGGCAGGAGCAAACCTGTGCATGTGCAAGTGTGTGCTTTGAGGAAAACTTGAGGACTCAATGAACAAAAAAATAGTAAGTGCTTAAGGGAGCGTAGGACGCTTGTACAATTAAATGGCATTGAATGTTGACATGTTGTAGATTTTGGGTTACGGGGTTGGGCATAAGGGAAGTAATTGTGCTCAGGTAACTGATTCTTCTAAGAACTAATGGCAACAGCAGGAGGAAGCAATGCTTTAAAAGGAAATGGCCCTGAAATTTCTGTTGCAAGGTTATAGGAAAGAGAATTGGACACTGTGTATTTCTAGCCTTTGTCAATATTGCGGATGCGTAAATTATATATGAATTGTAAAATAAGAAAGATTGCTTGTAGTGAGGTGTTGTGTTTTGCCTGGAAGGGTAGAGCCAGCTTGCAGCATATGTAGAGAATAATACCTGTCAGAAATTGAATATTGAGTGAAAGTAATCGTTTTAATCAAAAGTAGTTAAAAGTGAGGCTGAGTTGAAGGAAAAAAACAACTGCTCAGCTGGAAGACTGCTTCCAGTGCTGCAGACATGCCCCGAGATGCATATTTTATGTATTAGGAATATTGATCAAGGCCATGGTTGCACCTTGCATTACCACTGTTCTTCCTGATCATTGTGATCAAGATTTCTTAACTCTTTGAATTCCACTGCTTTCTCTGTGACCAAGTACAAAGCACTTGGTGCTGGTGTGATGGGGAACTCAGCATTGTATGAGGTGGTTAGCTTGGCCCTTCTTTCCTTCTGATTTAGTATTGTGCAGAAGTGACTGTTTTAATCACAAAAAAGCTAAAAAGCCATGGGAAGCTCGGTCTCTGTACATTCCTCTGAGGTCCTCTAGTAAACCCGCAAGCGACCTTTGCTTCTGCTGAAGGTAGAATGATCTTGTCACAGAGGTTGCCTATGATTTCTCCCCACAGATCCTCTTCCCCTGTTAATCACTTAGATCCTTGATCCCTGCCCACAGAGATTTTCCCTGATGGATGGATCTTACTGTGGGCCATGAATTTTGGCTGGGTAAAATGCAGGAAGGAGGAGGGGTTTAAGTGAGATGTGTCCTGTGTTAGCTGACAGAGAACACTGCTCAAAGCAGAAGCTTCTGGTGCATGGACAGATACTTGGCTGAATCTACTGGCTGTGGCAAAGACATGCCAGTTTATATCAATTAGCATTCCTGACAAATCGTCTGTAGTGATTGTGGGTGTTTTCTTAAGAGAGTCATTGTAAAGGAGTGTCACTGGGAACAGTGACTGTATGCACAATCTGAGATACGCTGAGCTGAGTGCTGTAAAGGAGCCCTAGGCTTTGTGTTTCTGCAAAGAAACAGCCTAGGCTGCTTTTTGAAGTTTTTGACTTTCAGATCAAAAGCAGGATTGCTTCCACACACTTAAGCCTGCTTTCTATATTTCTCTTGAGTCAATGTCCATTCCCTTCTGATTCTTTACAGTGCCCTGAGAAAGTTGAATCCCTGTTGAACCCGTGGAAGCCACCTCCACTTGCATCTGTTAAAACTAGCTAGCAGCAAAGGGTGAAGTTGCAGATGAATGATATCAAAGGCCTTTTCTGTGCTATAACGTTTAGCTACTGCACCCTTGAGAAGGCAGGAGTCTGCAGTTGCACTTGCTTGAGCAAGGCTCCCCAGGGAGCAGGTCAGCCCTGGTGTGATGCTGGATGCATAGCAGATGCTGCACTGGCTGATGCAGTTGCTTCTAACCTTGACCCAGACCACCCTTGACTTTCTGCTCTGACTTGCTTGTTCTTTTGTTTAGCCACCAGACTTTCTGAGTAAGCTACACAAGTGCATGCTGGCTGGTATGCCTATTGAAAGGATAATGATCTGGTAGCTAATTTAGAGCTCTGCAAGTCCAGTTTCAGCTGGCTGTTCTGCTTCCAGGTTCCCTCTGAGAATTCAGTAGCATGACTTAGTCTCTGTGCCAGTTTCCTTTCTGTTAAAGGACACCTCCCACCTTGGATAAGAACTGAGGCTAAACATAGAGCCAGTGAATGCTCCAGTATAGCAGTTGAAGAAGTAAGATAAGTATTAACCAGGACGTCTTTCTCTAATATTTCTGCACAGCCCAAAGAGTATCCCTGAAGTCTTTTTAGCAGTCAAAATGAGATTATGAGCACTGCGTATGGATGGGAAATGCAGGAGGAAGGTTGTGTACCACGTCAGCGATGCTGAGGTATGAGCATGAGATCCCAGCATCCACTGTCCCACTCTGATCACTGAGTGTGTCTCACTTCTCTGAGTGGTAGTGCTTGCTTGGACCTGGGACACCAGCAGTTGCAAACAGCTTGGGTTCATGTTCTTCACCTGGGGTTCCAGCAGCAGGTGCTGCTGTGTTCCTCATGTGGCTTTGCCTTATGTAGTCACATCTGCTTAACTCAGCTGGCCTGCCTGTTGTGTGTTGGCTTTCAGCATTTACTTTAGGGTCGCAGGAAAGTCTTTTACCTTGCTTTCCAAATGTCACCGAGCAAAGTTCTTTTCAGAGCCTGGCTATTTCATGGCTGCACAGTCTACCTCAAAATAGTTGCTGTCCCCGGTGTGTCAGTGAATAGGATCTTGATAGGATTGACAGCTATAAAACATTCCCTCTGAACTCTGAGATGAAAGTGAGGCATTTCCTTTCTCCTTCCAGAGGACTCATCTGCTGTAAGAGGAGGGAGGTGGTTTTCTTTTTTAAAATGTAACTCATATCAGGTATCATAGCAGTGTCTATAGCACTTCATGCAGCATGCTGTGATGCCTCATGCTATGGGAAACTGGGAATATGGGAATGAAAGGCAACTCTGCCAAGAGGCTTCTGTCTGCATTGATAGGATAGTACACGTGACTCTTATAGCATTACCTGAATGTTACTGGTGATACAGTGGAAAAGCAATAGGGTAAAATCAAGTTAGGGTTCAAATATTCAAATTGCAAGGATACTCCCTGGGGTTTGATCTGCTTGCTTGCTAATGGCGTAGCATAGGGAACGGAATAGATTAAAGAAGTTTGTTTGGCTCTGCACTGCAAATATATAAGCCAACCTTGCTTTGGCTCCCAGCCCAGGGTGAAAAGGATGGCTAATCACCCTGCTCTTCCAGTGTTGACAGCTATTGCTGTCAGGGACAGATGTGACTCGGATCTAAGATAGGGATGACAGTGTGAGTGCTTTTTAGTGGAAAGGTAGATTTTAGGAGATAATGCAATTTGTCTGTTCCACAGTAAAGCGAAACAACAGAAATGTTTTTGTATTCTCTTGGTGCATTTTTCTTATTTTTTTTTCATATTGGTTCCTAGGATGCAAGGATATTGCTCAAATATTCTAATACTTAACAATCTTGGATTATATCTTTGGTTCATCGTCTCATAACCTGTTCCTCCTCATGCCAAAGCCAGTTACCTTACCTGCAAGGAAGCAGGCAGTTCTGGGATACCACTGGCTCTGCAGAAATTAGTCTGTGTATTTGATCCTTATGAAAATGTTTTGAAGAACTGAACAAGAAAACAGTGTAGGAATTTGGTGGGCAGAGAAATTGCATTCCTGTTTCAGGCTGTTTATTCATAGCTTTAACTTTTTTAAGGCAATAAGGAGGCTATTTTTAGCTTGCTTTTTTTCCCCTCCATATTAACTCAAACAAATTTCCCTCTCGGAGGAGAGGGTGGAGTTGGGAGGAAGGAAGGGTGGAACTGAAACTGCTTCATTAAATCAATTTCAAGATCATGAACCACAATTTTGTTTTCACGTTACAGTTCTGAGCACACAAGAGTCTCTCTACACTTTCCAAAGAGGGGAAGCTTTGTGTACAGAGGGGGAGAGTGAGGGCCTCTGAGACAATGAAGTGGTTATGGAAAGCTTATGACTTTTGCTTCCTGAATATTTTTTTCTGGTTACTTCTGTTAGGGTTAGTCTGTTATTTCCAAGGAATGGTGTGGCTTGGTGATAGTTTGGTCTCACAGCTTCCAACTCCCAGCAAATGCCTCGTATTGCAAGATGAAGGGAAGGATTCTGGTATAAGCAGGAAGGTCATTTAGATGTTGCTAAGCCACTAATGATAGATGTTCACCCTGACATCCCCGTGTATATCTGGTAAGAGATGGAACCTGACCTAAAAAGATGAGACTAAGGGTAGGAGGTGAATTGTCAGAAGGGTAACCAAGCTCTCCTGAGTATATATGTTTTGATGGTTTTATGGTAAGCTGCTTCTGAAGTAGGGAGAGCAAGAGCAACTCCAACAGCTTCCTTACTAGGTTGATGTGATTTTGGCTTTAACTTTCATATGATTACCAACTTCGGTGTGCTGCAGAAAGGGTTGCTGAACCCAGGGCCTGTGGATCTAGTCTGTAGAAAGAAGGATACATACTTTGATTGACAACCTAGCAGCTGGTGCTGCCTGTGTACTGCAGAGCACAGCTTCTTTTTTTTGTTTCTCTGAATTTCTTGGGCTTTAATGTTGGTTCTTCAGCACCTGTTAGTTTCCCCTCCCTCTGTTGATAAGAGCTGAAGGATCTTTACAATAGAACATATGTGAAGTCCACCTCTGGTAGTGAAGGAGTGGATTGCTGCTCATGCTGTCCTGTCTGACTCTACAGAGTACTCAAGGTTGGATCCTAAATTATCTCTTCTTGCCATGCGCTACTCCTGCTATATGTTCTCCTGAGCTGTTGGAGAACTGATGAAAAACAGAGGTTATGTTTGTGTGTAAAGAAGAAAACTTTTCTGTTTTAGAAATACACAGCAAAAAAAAACCTCAAGTAAATCCTTCTCTTCCAGTAATAATTGGTTACCAAGTTATTGAACTCTGTGTATGATCTCAGAGCTGGAAAGGACAACCTGACTTTCCAAGCTTCAGTCGCAGGGAAGGCTCTCCGCTGCTGAGGGATCAACATGGGGCAGGAGACCTTTCTGTGGACTCTCAGGTTCTCTCTCTATCTGCTTTCTTCTCCCCTTCCACTTCTCCCACTGGGAGGCTGCTCCAGATCACAACTGCTCCATAGTCAGATTTTTCTGACCTCCAGCCTAGAAGCATTCATGGTTGGTTTATCTCATTTCTGCACCAAGATAATCCTATGGTTTAAACGGCTCTTCTCATTTCTTGCTGCTCGTCTCCTCAAGTGTATTTGCAGGCAGTGATCCTGTCCCTTATCAGGCTGTTTTACCAGCTTAAACAAGCCAAGCTGTCCTGAGATAGGCCTCTTATTCTTACCAGCACTTCTCTGCACCTATTCTTGTTTCAGTTAATCATCTTTGAATTTTGATGTGACCAGAAGTGGTCACAATAAGAGTGTCTGGGAAAGGGCTGCTTTCATTAACACGAATTTCGGCATCTAACCATTAACTGTGACATAAGATAGATCATATATTTAAGAAGGATCCTCTGGTTTTGCTTTGAAGACATCAAGTAATGGTGACTCTTTTTGTTCTAGGGGAGTTCTGTCAATGGTTGGTTACTTTGATGTTTAAATAGGGACCTTAATTTGAATAGGCTACCTTTAGCCACTGCATCTTGAAATGCCTTTTCTTTGTTATTTTACAGAGGCTTTTATTATCAGAAATCTGACTTTTCTTAGAAGTGCTCTTATACTTGTAGACTGTGTAAACAATTAGTAAATTACCAGAGTTTGGATTTCAGAAACCGAACACTCCTATTCCAAGAAAAGGTCCCTTTTAAGGTAACTTTGAGTATCCAAAAATGGCTCACTATCAGCTTCCATCTCTGGATGACACTGGGCACTGCACCAGCAACAGTATATGCAAAGAACGAAAATAAAGTCCATTATTTATGACGCTCTCTCTGAGCTTCCCTGGGTTGTGTGAGGAAAGTGGAACTACTTGGAAGTACTTTGCCTCCCCCTGGATTTCTGGCTTCTTTGAAGGTTGTCTTGATCTTTGTGAATAATCTTTGGCTTATACGTTTGATTTCATGCCAGCAAGCTAAATCTTTCTATAATGCGCATTCCTTCAGGCTTTGTATATCATGAAGATTTGAGGGATTTCTCCCAGTGTTTGGTGTAGTGCTGTTTTCCTTCTGCTGGCACCGAAGAATAGCAGGATGTGGTTGTGAGCAAGGCACAGCCTGCTGTGCACAAAGTCAGGGTTTGTTACCTGGCTGTGCTGCAGGCGCTCTGCCTGTCTGCGAGTGAACCGCACAATCGCTCCCTGTATCTGCCTTTAAACTGAGGGGCAACGACACTTTTCCTGGCCCAGCTGAGCTCTTGTGCTTTCCTAAACCCTGCTGATGACACACTCTCTTTGACTGCTTAGCCATTGGGCTTACAGTGATGGTAGCACAGGGCTGCTAGTGAAGGTCCGCTCGTGGTCCCCAAACCCACTTGAAAGGATGATCTAGCTGAGCTTAACACGCTCACTGTTGGCAGTGCTCACATTTAGGATTCTAGTCAGGCTGGCTGTGGTTTTCTTTTTCGTTCCTTGTACTCTCTCAGTTTCTGTTTTTTGTTCCACACTGTCTCTTGTAATATACTCTAATTCAGTGGCTTCTAACCTTTTTAGAATAATGGACTGTTGCCAAACACAAAGTTTCTGGCAGACTGAGCTCCTCATTTATCATACATCACTGTTCTCGCATTCAAGATGCACTTAATTTTGCGTATTGGAAAGGCTACAAACGTTTATCGTGGCCCTGTGAGCTGCTGCTGGGGAACTATTGTATTACTCTTAGCATAAGGACTGATTTTCTTCTGCTTCACAGTGCCTTGCACTGAAGTCTTGATTAAAGGTGTAGTGATACAAATACATTTGTCCTAAAATCGATTGAGTAAATGCCCCATACCTCTTAAAAAAACCCAAATACCAATGGATATAAGCTGCCTTCTGGATTTTAACTGAAATCCTACAATGAGAAAATGAATTGCTCTTCCCTTCCTCTTCTCTCGGCGTTTTAGTCCAGAGGTAAATGATTTTGGCAAAATACTTTCAGGCATTTAACTTCCATGATCATAATTTTATTTATAATAATTAATAAGTCCTTTCACAATGAGAAGCTTTTGCCTTTAGAAAATGCCCGTGAGCCCCTCCTGCTAGATTGCACTGCCAGTATATATATATAATTTATCAGATATATACGTTAAGAAAGCACATATCTTTAAGTGTATTCATCTTCTCTAAGATGGCAGCCATCCTTGTGCTCTGGGCATCCTTTACATCATTTAAAATATACTATAAACTCAGCAATTAAAATAACTTGCCATACATCTCATTGTCCTTGAATAATTTTTCACGTGTGCAATTATAGTGCCTTCTACCTTCTCTTTTCAAGTTCTTGAGGGGAGAAAGTGCTCTTCTGCTTTTAAAAGTATTCTTTTCCTGCTCTGTCACATGTAGTGTTAGTTCATTGTGCAATTCTCTTCTAGTCACTTGCTATAGTCCTTTAAAAGTGCAATTACATAATTTATATAAATTTAGAAAGGGAAAGATGAAGATCTCTGTACCAGTCTATTTTTTTTATTCTCAGTGGAAGCTAAGAAAAATTCAGGTGAGTATTCTGGAAAGTAGTTAGTATTTGAAATGGAAGTTAAGATTGGACAGTTTCTCACATGTGCTGCAGGAGATGTTTCTGGAGTCCCCTTGCCTTTCATTGGTAGGAGTAATCTCTTCGTTTTAATAAATGACTGGTTCTGAGTCCTGAAGCAGCTTCCCCATAGCTGTTTGTCCTTGCCAAAGGGGAAGGTCAGTGTCTGGTTTACTTTGAATTGAGAGGTTAGCCCAGCCCTCTGTATTTAATCTTGAATGTGGGCAAGCAAACAGCCTCTGCTTTGGAATTTGGTCTGAATAAGGCTGATTTTATTTGTTTGTACCACAGCAGTGTTCATGAGCCCCAACTGGCAAGTCATGCTATGTAAGCACTGTACAACTGCAGGAGAAGAAAATGGTCCCTAATCAGAGAGGTTTCAGCCCATGTGGAATAAATGACCACTGCATTAGTAAATGCCTCTGCCTGAATAGAGGCTTCATCCTAGGTGTGCCCAACCCTTCCAGATGGAGGGAACACACAGTTCATACTACAGGCTGGTGAGAGCTGTACTTCATGCATACACAGTACAGTTGGTCTATCATCTACAGTAGTTATCTAATGCTTCCCAGATATGAACATGCACACTGGATGCTTCTCTTCCTGAGTAGCGTGTGGAGAAAGATGGTGACCAGCAGTGGGCTGCTGGCATTGTGGTGAAGGTGACCCAGTCCTGCCTGTGCTTTTCTCAGAGAACTCCTTGCAAATGAACAGGGAGAGGAGCTGTGGGCTGTGTGGATTGTTCTTGCAGCCTGCTCCCAGCCACCTGTGTTATGGGTCAAAACAGCACCTGGCAGGAGAGAGGTAAGGGAACAGCTTAGGGTTCCCCTTCAATGAGGGGCTGGTCAGTTAGGGCTGTGTGGGCTCTTCTGCCAGGCCATGGATTTGCAGCCTGCATCATTAAGTTCTATTTTAGGACTCACTTGCCTTGTTCACCAGTAAAAAAAATGTTGTTTTAACAGAAGTCTGGGGCTTATCATCTTCCCCTCTGCCCCTGAAAGCTGCATTTAAACCCAGGATTAGTAGCTGAGGGACAGCTCTGTCGACATGAATCTAAGGGAGAATTACTTTGTAAAAGCAAACCTGTCAGTCTTGTGAATTTTCCTCCAATGGCTCTTTTCATGCTCTTGAGCATCACTGAAGTCCTGTTTGTATCAATCTACAGACTCAGGAACACAGTGTTGCTCCCACTTGCATTTTGCTTGCATTTAAAAGACTATCTCCACAACTATAAGGGCTACATCTTGATTCATTTTAATTGGTAACATAGATTGTATAGAAGCTTGGGACTTGTATTTGCATTCTCCAGAGTAAAATTTCCAGTCGTCATAGTGAGAAGAAAGCAAATTAATTTTTGCAAAGCCCGTGTTTGTACTTGAGTCTCAAGTGAGGTGCTGCAATCATTCTGATGCTTGGTGAAATGAGTCCACCATTAGCTTCAGGTGCCTACAAACTAGCTGTCTGCATCTGACTTGAGTTATATGGACTCTCCTTCCAGTCAGTAGAGAGAAACAGGTATTTTAGAACACAATTCATCTGAGCATGTTTTAGACAGCTGCTTTAGAAACATGAATCCTGCCCTGCAGGTGCCCGTTTCTCTCCGTTGACTGTAGCGGCAGTCCAGGTAACTAGCGCAGACGTTGATGTCAACATTTGCTCAAATGAATCCTGTATGAAATATTTCCAGTTTTAAATTTAACTGATGAGGCATTTTCAGTAAAGCATAGTTCCCAACCAGCGAACATGTCCTGGTACCCAAGGAGCAGGTTGTGTGTGGTAACTTTTCTTACTTTTATTCTCCAGCTCTTTACCTAGTGAATGAAAATTGTTCCATCATGACAGGAACACTGGCCTTCAGAAAGCTCCTTTTATCTACATAAATACTTTCTGCGGTATTTTTCCACTAGTGTTGGCCTTTTGCTTATCCATCTTAGAGCTGGATTAACTTCAGAAAGGCAGAAGTGCCTTGTATGGAACTCTGAGGCACATTTATTTCTTTGACCAGTAAATCAGTATTATAGTTTCCTGGGGACTGGAAAAGAGGGTATTATTATGGAGTTATACTTCTAAGGCCACTTTCCTGAATGCTGAATTTCCAAGGAAAAGATATAAATCACCATGTGAAGGAGAAGCAGCTATATGAAACAGACTTCAGGGGCCTTATTCTCTTTGTGTTTATGCTTGCTTGCCTCTCTTTTCTACCTTCCTCCCTTTCCTCAGGTGCTACGATATATTACTTAATCTCCTTTGAGGTAGGTATACCTTCTTTGTCACTGTATTGAACACATTGGTATTCAGAAGAGCTTTTTCCTGTGTCAGAGCCAATATTTTCTTTCTTTGTAACACTAACCTTCTTGGAACTCTCCAGCTAATATTTTTCTTTTCTTCTGTCTTTTATTGACTGTGGTACATTGAGTATTGCTTCCCTCCCCAGTAATTTTTTGGGTTTTATTCATGACTAATACATCCATTTTATGAAGCAATGAAACCTGTTTACAAAGGAAAGCAAAGCTGGTTGCAGGGGCTTGATGGAAGTGACAATAGGAAGCACACGCTCTCGAGTTGTGTTTGTTTTATAGATGAGGTCTAGCATGCAGCAGAGAGGCACAGATTCTGTGGCTCTCCAGGATCCTTCTGGCAGTGTTCAGATGTTCTCTTCTACAGTCCGTCTGGGAAGGGTTGCACTGAGGCTGGCGGGAAAGGGAGCAGAGAGGGCGGTGAACTGTGGTCCTGTTCTCCCCCCTGGTGCCAGAGGAGTGGAAATCCCAACTGCTTTGTCACCTCTGTGTCTCTTCTCCCCACTGTTCTTTGTCTGCTTGCACTGCAAACTATTTCAAGAAGAAACTTTATTCCTGCAATACCAGTGCAAAAGATAGTGCATGGAAACTTGCATCCTGATCCTTCCTTCCTACCTCCCGCCTCTACCACCCCCGCCTTTTTTTTTTCCTTCCCTCTGTGTTCTGCAGTCATTTTAGGATACAGTGTTGGAGTTCCAGTAACTGAATCTAGTTTTCATGTTACTTCCCTCCCCTCATCACCTTAGTCATATAGTCTTGACACAATCTTATCGTATGCATGTTTTAGAAGGCTTGGAATTCACATGGCATGCAAGGGAGGAAGGATGATTTACCTGCATGTAAAACACCTGTGAAAAACCTGATGTTTTACTTGCAAATATTTGTCAGTGTGTTCAAATGTGGAAGCTCTTGTTTCATTTCTGCCAGGATCTTGTCAACAGCAGTTCTTTGGACTACAGAACTGACATTTACGGGGCATAACAGGCTGTGCAGGAGCACCTGGGTGGTTTACTGGGGTGGAGAGAGGATCTTACCTGCTGCTTTCGTTCTGGTCTGCAGCCCCTGAAGTTCTAGGGAGGTAATACGCTGAGTTCCCTAGATATTATGGTAGTGAGGGATTAAGAAAAGTGGACAGCTAATTGTGGCTGTCAGAAGAAACATTCATTTTTGTTTGTCTGTGAATATTATTCCAGAGCCCCCTTGCTTTTTGTCATAGATTAAATGTGATTGTAGCTTCTCTGGGTTTCATCTCATGCGCACAGGGCCTGGATAAAATGTTGACCTGTGTTTCAGGGTTGAGGTGCGGTGTTTTAAGTGTCTGTTCTGGCATCTTGTTAGCAGAGTTATCTTATTCACAGCTGGTCCCTTAAAGGATACAGCTAACTTGTCACGTGCAGGCCACTGAGGCACTGGTTCAAGAGCTTCACTCAGTGCTGTTAGTTATTTGCAGTGAGGCACAAAACACACCTTCAAATAACATTTATTTTTCAGCAATCCACATTTTGATAACTTTCAGCCTTCTCTTTAATTTATAGATAATTCAGTCTCAGTTTTGCACTTCCCTGTTGGTGCTCTCCCAGCCTTACAACAATGCTGTCCAACCAAAACTGGAAACGGCCACTCTTCGTGACCAGTTCAGAAAGTTTTTATTCTCTGCTTTGAAGTGCTGGAAATCTAGTACATAGATGGCAAATCCGGCCTCTTAAGCAAAGAAACAAAAACACTCAACACATCAGAATTTTTCAAGATGAAGTAAAGCTCTGATGGGAAGAGCACAGTAGGAAAGAGTTGGTGGTGGGGAAATCTGACAAGTTAATTTATTTTTGATGTTTTAATTGGATAGGTTGGGAGACAGGGAAAGAAAAGATGGTGCTGGAGACAAGAGCCATGGTGTCCCAGGAAAGGGGAAGGGAAAGTAATTGTAAACATGACTAGCAAAATAATGTACTTTGTGTGCAAAGTCCATTTAAATGTAAATTACCCCAAATGATTTTTTTAGTGGAATTTTTAGCAGCACTGTGTAGAAAGACAGAAGTATTTTTCCTCTTGCTTAAATATGTGATGCAGACAGCTGTAGAGAGCTATAAACATCCCCCATCTCTCTACCTCCTCACACCTACTTCTTTCCTTTAGGGTCCTTGGAGCTGTTCCCTGCAGCAACGCTTCCAGGTAGTGACAGATAGGATGTTCACTTCAGTCACCAGAGCCCTGTCAGGGCCAATTAGCATCCTAATGACTGGCATGTACCATCTTGATAACATTCAGTCTGTGCTCTGTACCAGGGGACTTAGCCTCTTAAGAACCCATCTTGTCTCATCTGGCCCATACCAGTCGTATAAGCCTGGTTTAAAAAAAAAAAAGAAGAAAATTTCCATTTCATCTTGTCTTCCGAGTCCCAGGGGCTTCAGCACAGAACAAATATACTGTCCTTCCCTTTAGCTGGAAATGATAAATCTTGGCTTGGGGGAGGGGACTTAAATCAAACTGCTGCTCTTATAGATACTGAGGACTTTGGGATGAAGCTTCAACTGAGGTTAAGCAATGCAGTACTTGTTCTTCAGAGCTGTGTTGAGTAAGAGCAATCAAAGACTCAGCCACATATAGTCTTTAAATATTCAGTACCTGGCCAGTATGAGGACTAGAGTGGTACTTTTCTGAAATTACTGCTACCTGTTGTTGTTTGGCTGTCTGCTGCAAAATCCACTTCATAAGAGACTAGCATCTACGGTCAAAACTGCTTTTGTCATTCAGTCAAACCAGGGCTGAATGCTGTGCAGAGACCTTTCTGTAGCACAGACCAGGGCATGCAAGTGAAGAGATTTAGGGGAGGTTTCACAGCTGCTCAGCAAGGTTGGAGCATGGTGGAGTGTCCTGGGTGTAAACCTGCCACTCGGGCACTCTTTATCAGTGTGGAGATTCTCAAGGCTTTGTACTATGCTGTAGGGGGGATCAGATCCTCTGGTAGTGGTGGAGTTAAATGCTGCAGTATGAAATCACCCCATTTCTGTGCCATGTTTTATTGTTTAGTGACAACATACTTTCCAGAGAAACTCATGCATCTGTCCCGATTTCCAGTCCTAAAAGTCAGTGTTCCTTCTTGTTAACATTGCATTGCTGTCTAATCCTGCCTAGCTCTTCAATGGCTTTAATGAAGTGCTGTGGTACCAGGGCCAGCTGCTTGGCACGTTGTGTTACAGCTGGCACAGCCACATTGGATCTGAAGTTTAATGGGTCAACAGTTTAATGGTCCTTAGGAAGAGCCAAATCACCTGCAATGCTAAATCAGGCCAAAGAGTGGCTGAAGGGCAGTGTATTATGGTGGCTGGACTGAAGCTACAGTAGGGAGGATTTCAGTTTACAGGGCTGTGGAGGCAGCACCTTTCACTGGTAGCGTAACAGCCTTAACATTGTATTATTTGAAATGGCATTGCTAAGATTCTGAGGACAAAAAAAATTTTCTTCCCCATTACAGATAGCAAATCCCAAGTGTGAACTCTGGAGAGCGAGTGAGCAAGAATTATTATTATTTTTAAAGTTCTAACTGTTCTTGAAAAACACACAAAAAAATACCCCTGCCATCCCTCAGCCCAGCCTGTGAGGCTGAAAGACAGCACATTAACATATCCACATGGTGAATATGTTATTTTTAATGTTGCTTTGAGAATTTTGTCTTTTCCTGATTTTTTTTTTAATGGCATTTGCATTTGCTATCAAAATGTTGTCATGTTGCTATCATGACTATTTAAATTCTGATCTTAATGTTTTGATGCAAACTTCTGCAATGTCACAAGAACTTGGTGGCTAAGAAGGCTGCAGGTACACAGGCCGGAGCACTGACATCTGTTCAAGTATTAGCGTGTACCTCTTGTCTCTTTGAACGTGTTACCAGAAGACCTAAGCCTGTATCCTGGAGCCCCTTTTCAAAAGTGCCACTTTGAGTGTCATGGTATCTGTTACAATCTGGTTTGCATACACTGAGCCTGCTCTCATTGTGCATGAGGTGCAGTAAACCAGCAAGGCTGACTTACTGCATGCACTCACAGTGCCCAAGACTAGAAGCCCTCCTAAGATGGCCCAATGATTTGAACTCTGCCTCTTGTGTTCTCTTATGTGCATGACTTTGTAGATACCTCTGAGGATGAAGCCCTCTGTTCCACTCTTGTGGTTCCTGAGCATCCCCAAATCTGATGTTATAGGCCTCACAAGATCACAATATGCTGCTTTCCCCAGGTCTTCATGTATTAAAACCTACTCAAGGTCAGACTTAGTTTTTCTTTACAAACATGAAGGCCAAAAACTTAATCTAAAACATAACCTCCAATAAGAGTGATTATTGTATAATGATCTCTCTTGAAAAGCTTAGGTGCTTAGTCAAGTGGCAAATATAAATAAAATGGGGAGACTTGGCACAGCTGATGTAACAGATGGATGATAACAGAGCAGTTTTTCCCCACATTAGTCTGCCTATATGCCTAATCCTGACCTAGAACTATTCTACACCCCGCCCCCTTCAGAGTAAGGAAGGTAGCTAGGTTTCTGTGGCCTGTTTAACAAGTGGATAGCACCCGCAGCTTCCCAAAATGTGTATGAGAAGAGAGCATGTAAGCTCCTAGGCAAGGGTACAGGGGCTCCGATACAGATTTTGGCAACTATGCACATGTATCAACTGAAAGCCAGGGACTGGTTAGTTGTCCATGCTGCAGAGAGGGGCAGAGCCATAGCATGAACTGGTCCTTCTGTACTGGTGGAGCTTCTCAGCCTTCAGAGCCATCTGGTTTCTTAAGACTGAAGCCAGAGGCTGAGAGTTAGGGATTCAGGGCTCAGGCTTGAGGGTGACCCCAACTGCTCTGGAAAACATAAATCTCATTGGTGTGACTGTGGACATATCTGTTGTGGCCAAATCTGCAAAAATCATTTAGGTCTCTAACTCCCACTGATCTCAAGAGGTTTAAGTGTCTACATGGCTTTGTATATCAAAACTCTACCTGCTTCAGTTTTCCTTTTGCAATATCAATAAAATACTACCTCGTCTTTTCACCTCTCAGCCTGGCTGTGTAAAGATGCCAGGGATTTTTCCTGGGGATTTGTTTTTAAAACAGTGGGGACATGCTCTCATTTGGGGCTCTCATCACAGGGTAATTATTGCCTTATGTCAGAATACAGATCTGTCACTCAAAGGTTTCTGCTCAAGCACATAGTCAAAAGTCAGAGTCTGCAGCTCAAAGTAATGTGTGGTCAAATCAGTAATCTGAACACTCTGTGGTTTTCTGTAATGCAGGACAATTCCCAGAGATTAATGTAAATGCAAAAGCCTTTCTAGTGGAAGCAAACCGCAGGAATGCATGATTGCATTAGACGTTTCAAATGGCTGTGTAAAGACTTGCAGCTACATATTTTTGAAACACATTTATTCTTGGTGCAGCTCAGATCCTAGCTCAGTGATGAATTACTTTAAACTTGAAAATGAACTGCTTGTCCTGGTGTCAGGATGGATTATAATCTTAAAGATGACTTGTAAGAGAAAACAAATATTTGGCTTGTGACTTTTTTCATCACATAGTGGGTAAAGTTAGCATGAAGAGCAGATACTTCTTTGAAAGAGTCAGTGATGGCTGAAGGACTACGAAAATAATGACTCTTCCCCAGCATTTCCAAATATCAGATCCATGCAGTTCTTTGAGACTTGTAAAATTTGCTCCTGAGTCAAGTTCCTTTTCTTTCATGTCCACTTCCATTAAACATTCCAGAAAAAAACCTTTATTTGTTTCAGAGTTTCAGTGTCCTTTCCAGGTAAGGTGTAGGAGCTTGCAATGTCTATTCCCAGGACACTTGTGGAGGAGACTGGCAGTTGGCTTTGCCAGTTACTAAAGCTGGCTGCTAAAGAGGTAGGAAATGGAGAGCTAAGGGTTAAATTTAAATTTCTCCAAATACTTGAAAGGAAGAAAGCTGCCATAACCTCGTTGCTCACAAAACTCATCTTTTTCAATTGGTAAGACTGATTTTAATCCCACTCGTGGTTCATATTCTTTGTTCTGTACAACTTGGTTTTTACCCAGTGACTGATAAAGTCTTATCCCAGCATTGTTACTGTACATTAAACTTAGAAACCACATGATCTGATATGATAGCTGATGCTTGTCCTGAAGCAAAATATCCACCCTAGCATTTAGACTTTTTGAGGTACAGAGTACGATGTTTTGCATATTTCCCCCTCCACCCCCATGCTTACTGCTTTTTTCACCCATTCTGTATGTGTATTTGAAATATTTGAGAGGTTTTCATGAATCTGTGTGGAGTTAACTGGTGTACCTTGCGCTTATTAGGATAAATGTTTTGTCATCAATAATCATCTTGAATATCAGTAGTGAATTAGTAACTTATGCTCATGTCTCTTATTGAATTTGTGGTCCACATCATTCCTGATGTGGCATCGTTGCACGGTATTTAGACAAAGCCTTTTGAGGAGTGAAATGCAATCCCTCTCTGACTTTGACCTTGGGCATGTTGTGGGCAGAGCCATGATAACAAATTTCTTGGTCTGCCTAGCTGTGAGAGTCCATAGCTACATACCTTAAATCTCTGTGGTTGCAGCAGGTTGAGAGGACACGTGAAAAACTACTGTCAGGCACTATGAGTCAGCTAGCACACTGTAACCTGCTTGATTTACTGTAATTTGCTGAGGGACACCCTCACATATATCCCTTGGCCTGTCACATCTGTATTGTGTTGCAAGCTCTGGGACTACTGTGGAAACTAGCAGTTTTGCAGTGGTTTTGCATGAAGTATGAAGTATGGAGTAAGCAACAAATTCCAGTGGGTAGAATTGCTTTTCTATTAAAATATATTCACACTCTATTTTCAGTATTTTCAGTTGGCTGCAGTTTGTTGTGAAACAGTACGATGTACTTGCAGCCAGCAAGGGAAGGACTTCTAAGCTTGGTACTGGGATCAGTGTATAAGCTGGAGGTCTCTGTGCCAGGGTTATGGAATAGGATTGGTAGCAGGACTGCCATGCAACCTGTGGTCTGCTGGTCTCCAGATGAAGAGCTGCTAAGATATGGTAGTCACGTCACTAATGAACAGCAGGAAAGACTACTTTTTTTCTGCTGTTCTTATGCTGCTTCAGCTGTGTCTCATCCTGAGCAAGGACTCTTGAGTTTAGAGTCAGATGGACTATTTCCTCAGCCTCACTCTGTGCAGCCCTGGGTGGCCTGGGAAACGAATGGGGAGCAGGGGTGAATAGTGGCCAGAACATGAGCTTTGAGGACCATACTCTATTGTTACAAATTAGATGAAAGTAGGTTGGTTTCTTTTCTGTGTCTGGGAGGGACATCAAAGAACTTAAATGCTGTCACTGGCTGCCTGGAAGGCAGCTGTGCCCTTCTGGTCCATTGTGGCTGGCTGGCTGCAAGCTCAGACGTAACTTAAAATGCAATCCTCCTAGGTTTTCCAAAGTTAAGGCTCCAGGGCACAGTTCTACAACAGTGATCTGCAAAATTTCTCGTTGTGCAGTTCATTCTAGTCTGTGTGCCTCCTGAGACAGTTCATTGTCTGTCAGAGCTGTATGTTTTTTCCCTGTTCCAAGAACGTGGTTACAAATACTGTATTTCTGGCTTATTGCTTTGAACGTCTTTTCTGCCACCTCACAGGGCTTCCTTTTCCACCACCCAAGTGCAAAGCACTCATCTTCATTGTCACCTCTTTATATCCTACCCCTGCCCTGCCTATCTTGTCCAGTGCAGCACTGAGACATCACCTTCCATCTGCTTTGTCAGTCTTGAGTGCTCATTTGTCATGCGTTTCCACAAAGCCTCCTTAAATTTTCTTCCATGTCACATCTGGCATCCAAGAGGAGTCCTGGTTAAAGGTCAACAAAGCTGAAAACTTATTCTCATTCTCAGTCTTTCCTTAGCTCTCTCCTCTGCCAGCAACAAGCTAGGAGATGATGAGACAGCTGCTGCACAGGGAATACCTGCAGAGCCAGCTCCAGGCATGGCCCTGGAAGCAGCTGCTAAAGGGAGAAGCTGCTGAGGGTGACAGAGTAGCCATCCATGTTCCCCTTTCTTTGCCCATGGCAGTACCCTGTTGCTGCCCAGGGAGGAGGGGGTGTGGAGGGTGGGAGAGCACTGCCTGTGAGGGCTGGCGTGGTCCCTGCTGAGCCACTCTGCTCCCGCTCCTCAAGCAGCAGCAAGTTGGCTGCCTCTGCTCAGCTCTCTTCAGTGTTCAGTAAGGGCTGCCCTGCTAAGAAGCTTTGAGCTGGCAAGTGATGCCATCATGACAGTCTCCTTCATGCACCTCCCTCACAGCTGTCTGAATCTGTTCCTCTCCTGGGGACTTAGATGACAAGCCCTTTGGGGCAAGGACGATGTCCCCATAACCGTGTGCCCACTATGTTTGGTAAGGTGCTTAGCAAAATATGCAGGAACTCTGAGGTGCTGCTGTGGTTTAAATGCTCAACAATTCCTTCAGTACTTCCACTGCTGGTCACTACATGCTTGCTTCAGTTCTGTCCTCCTCTCTTGCCCCCAAAAAGCACAGTGAAATTTAAATTTTTCATAAGAGGGAGTGCATGTTTCCTCATCAGTGAGAGAAATAGTGACAGCTGTGGTTTCAGTACTAATAGCAACCAAAGCCTCCCTAAAAGAGAATTTTTCTCCCTTCCTCTCCCTTGGCAGACAATTTTATGGACTTATTTTTATCTTGTTATGTTTTATATGCCTCAGTTGTTTGTATACTTTATAAAGCCTCTAAAGTAGAATTACTGAATAAACACCCTAATGTTGGACCCATGAGTTTCTCATGGCTGGCTTCACACAGATTTTTTTTTTTTAATCTTTGTTTACAGGACACAGTGTATTATACCCCCTCCCAACACTTGCGCTCCCCTAGAAGAGTCAGAATCTGCTTCTAATGCTTTTTGTTTAGCTGACTGTAGTTCTGTTCTAACCTGGGAATTATTTCCTTTTAGTGTGGCAAAATGATATATCCAGCTCTGTTATTGAAATATGTGCATCACAACTGAGGGTCTGATTGAGAATCTGCATGGGACTGTGAATCTTTCCATTGATTTTTGATAGGTTTTGACTGTACCTCTAATTGCCTATCAGTCTCGGTGAATCTGTGCTTCTCTGTTTACTTTGCCTGATGAGCTAAGGATCACTCTGTTCCTTGGTGAGATGTATTCCCAGGAGTCTTCCTTTTTTTCACCTGTACAATGATCACTTTATATTTTAGCAACCTGATGCTAGTAAGTGTTGCAGCATTAGCTGTGCCTTGGAGACGAGGCTGCTGTAGTGCAGAACCTCTGTGCTCATGAGGCTTGCATGTTCCTCTTGGCCAGGGTATAAATGGGTGCCGGTGGCTGCCCTTGATCTACATCAAAACTCCCACAATATTACTTTCATGAAGGGATGACATGTTACTCTGTCCCTTGCTTATCTTGCCCATGTTTTGTGGTCCTTCCTTCTCAATTCCTAGTTACTATTGTGGGTTCTCTCTGTGCTCCTCTTTACCTTACATCACATTAATATTTTTGCAACTTCTTTTTGTGTGGCCTTTCTGTCCCCATTTTTTTTTTCCAGTGGTTTCTACTCCCAACTATGTGAATGTCACTTTCTATATTGTTCCTTGGTGTTTTATGGCTTGTTTTTATCTCCAGTAGCACTGGACAGGCAGCCAGCCCTCCTCCGTGGAGCAGAGTGGGTGCTTTGGGTGTGCAGCCAGCTAGACAAAGAACATGAGCTCAGTCTTCCCTGACAGCCAGGAGGAAGATTACAGGAGCAGGATTTGTATCAGGGTGGTTCACTGATGTAGTCACAATTCAGGCACTTGTTTAGGTGAGCATTCGCAGGAACAGATCACAGCTTAGTGAGTCTGAGGAACCAAGTAGCTAGACCAAAAGCAATGATGCAGCACCAAGATCCAGTGACATGTGCTTTGTGGCCTTGTTGCAAAGTCCTTGCTCCCGTTTTGAACACCAGGCGCTCACTCACGTAACCCTCTACTTCTGGTTAACAGTCTAGGTTGTGAAATTGTAAGTATTGAAAGCAACTAGCTAGGTGCTGACCTGGGCTGCGTGACTGCTTGCTAGAGCTCTGCAAATTTTCTGTCCTGATTCCTGAACAAATGCCTCTACCTGAACAAACCATCTTCAGATACCCTAGTGTGCTGCTCACGGTGGAAGGTCTTCCCAGTCTAACTTTGTGATTCCCCTGTGCTGGCAAATCTGCCCATCAATGTCTGAGTGACTGCCCCACATCACAGATGTAGCCTTAGTGATACCTGATCCTTGGTATCTCCACTGAGACTTGGTAGTGACATCATTACCTTCTGGAGGGGCTGAACACATGCCTGCGTGGCCGTTTTCTGTGTTTTTGTCTAGGGGAATAACACTGCATTGTTTGTTGCTTGGAGTCACGTCCAGAAAATATTTCTAGGCATCTCAGGGAGCAGCTAAGAAGTCTTTATTATTTCTTGAGAAAGTTGAGCTTCTGCAGAATCTGAATCTTACCTGTAGCGCACGCTAATTTATAGCATTTATGTATTGAGCATTATTGTATTCAGTATGTCGATTGAATGGAGAGATAATTTAAAAACGTGAAGTGTTCTGGAGAGAGATTAAACTGTTTTCTTGTTCAGTATTTCGTATCTCTCTGCCTGCCATGAAAATTGAAACTGCAAATATTAATAAATTAATTGACACATTTGCTAGTCTCATTGTAATGATACAGCCAATCCACAAGCAGTCAAATGATGAGTCATACCTTCAAAAGCAGGAGATTTTTTTTTTAAATCATGAGGTTATTTCACAGTGTTGGGTTTTGCTTTTAATTTGTCTTCTGCTTTATGCACATTTAGGGTTAGTATTGCCAGGCTTTCTTCTGCAATCAGGAGGAGCAGAAACTTAGTTTTGTACTTTTTTTTTAAAGACAGGGCACTTATGCTCAAGAGGAGACTTATAATAATAGTAAAAGTTGACAGATCTACAACTTTCTGTGTATCCTTTCAGCTGTGATTTAAAGCACCTTAAAGAAACAGCTCCCCGTGACAAGCAATGAATAATGTTAATTGAGGATTCCTGAAACAGATGTATAGTTGGCACTTCTTCTCCCATCTTTCACTTTTTTTTTTTCCTTTTACCAAATTCAGAAGTTCTTATAATAACATCAGCCACTGATTTCTCGGTGTCCATGCACCAGGACCACAGCGCTTTGGACAGGAAACTCGAGCAGAGTAAATTCCAAAAATTTCCTCGAAGGCCTTGTTGCAATTTCTTGTCCTTGTTTGATTCTAGCCATTTGTGTGGCAGAATTATTTTCCTAATATTTTGATAGCTATGTTAGAGTTGTAGTACTGTACTAGAGCCTGATACTAATAAAACATGATGGTGTTATAAAACTAATCAGGGTAGCCAGATTTAAAAGCAGTTTGAAATGTTGCAGAGGTTCTCTCAATACTGAGTGACCAGGAGATAAAATGACAGTTAAAATGCATCATCAGTGAATACAAAGTATTGCATGTAAAAAGAAAATAACCTTCTTCCCTACCAAAAACCCCACAAAGTACTTGAGGGTAGTGATGATCAGTCATACTTCAACTAATGCTGCTTTGGGAAAGTTGCTTCCAGTAAGTCTTTGGAAGCATTAGTTCCATGTTCAGAGATGATTAAAGAGGCAAATAAAATGAAAGATTTTTTTTTCTACTGTGCATGAATTCATCAATTTCTAGACTCATCAGCCTGGAAAAGAGGTAAATGAGAGGTCGTGGGAGAAGGCTAATGAAATCATGAAGAAGGGAGAGAAGATAAATTAGGGAATGATTGTTCACCTTCTCATAAATCAGGCATTAGAAACCATCCAATGAAATAAGTAGTAATTTTTAAGTAAATGAAAATATCTTTTCCTGCAACACAGAACAGAGCTGTTGAACTCATTGCTACATCATGTTGTTGAGGCAAAAAGCATGCACAGACTAGAGAAATTCATGAAGGAAAAGATTCATGGGATATTAAACGGAATAGTTCAATCCCAGCCTCTACCTGAGGAGCCATAAGCTTCTAATAGTCAGCTGGAACACTTTAAGGAAAGGGATGCACCAAGAGGAAGGTCATGCTACCTTCTCCTAACTTCTGACTCCTTCCATCTTCACTCCCACGTATTCATTGTTTGGGAGTGGATGGTGGGCTGGTTATACGTGTGTATTCCTGTGGGGCTGGCTTCTTCTGTTCCTAGTTACTTGGTTTGTGTAAGTCTGTATATCTGAGCAGCGTTACCAGGTTGATAAGAAACAGCTTAAAGTCACGTGAGCACATTCAGATTTCCCATGTCTTCACATATGCGTACGCATTTCTTCTGGAAAGCTTTTCTGCATAATTGGATTGCATCTGTTTTATTTCAATGAAATAAGATCTTGATGCAGATTACATCGTGCAGAGAAATCCAGGGAGATGCACTTATGAAAATGTCCACTAGTTGTCACTCGATCCCTATTTTAAGCTGACTTCAATTCAAGCTCTTTTTAGCTTCTGTGAAAATGATGTCCTGGGCCCCAAATAACAGGTATCTGTGACAAATTTTGCCATGGAGTCTTTCTGAAACATGGTGGTAGGAATCAGTTTAAATCCAAGAGATGGCAACCTCTGCAAGTGTTGTTCTGGGGGTTTTGGCTTTCTGAATAATTATTCTTAAGAGCATGCTGTCCAAGGTCCAAACTAGTCTGGGACCTGGTGTGTCAGCTGCTTTCTGCATACTGTGTGGTAAATCCTCTCTCTGGAGAGGTGATGATCTTAATGGACATGTTCCCTCCAGGAGGAGAAGTTACAGAAGAATTAAAAGGTTATGACAGCGCCTTAATCAGCTTGGGTTTAGTTTTTGATCAATGTTTTCTTGGGTGGAAGTTAGCAGGACTGAAAAGGAGTGTGGTGAAAGGGTGCCAGCAATGATGAGGAGGAAGGGGCTCTGTAGAGGTGTTATGCAGCTTATTCCCAGGATGGTTTCCTTTCTCTGGTTTCTTTCAGTTAAAAATCCAGGTGCTTGTTCACTGTGAATGTAAACTGTTTTACAGGTGCATGTTTTGCCTGCTTTTATTTCTTTGGTACTTGTATTCAAAGCCAGTACGAGTTTGAGAAAAATAATAAATTTCATAAACTTGATAAGCATCTTACTTTTTCCATCCTTAGCTCTGCCTGTCACAGGCCCATATTCAGAGCACATGTGTTTTATTGTTTGTGTTGTGTCGAACAGATCATATCCTGTACCAGTTAGTGCTTGATGCTGTGAAGTTAGGAAGGGAGAGATGCTGATTGTCTTGAAGAGTTTGCAGTCTGAGTAAATCACAGGAAAATGCAAACATGCCATGATTCAGGCTTTTAATTTCTCATTATTTTAGCAAAATTCTTTGGTCCTGCTTTGTTTTGATGGCTGGCAAGCCTGTCTTGCAATATTTTTCTCTTCTACCAGACGTGTTTGGCCTGCCATGCTCCACAAAGAGGTGCAGGTGTAAACCTGGCTAATAATACCTGGGGATGATGTGGATCATCACTGTCAGGAGGGCTGTATCATCAGTGCAGGCAGTATTGGCTCCCTTTGCTCCATGGAAGGAGAGATGGACAAGGAGTTGCCTGCTTGGCAGGCTCATAAGGAAAAAGCATTCCTGTATCTACATGCTTTGGCTTCAGTAAACATATATTATTTGAGGTAGTAGTCAATGATAGAATCAGTAAGCAAGAGCAATTAGGATGTCCTCTACCCTCCTCTCGTGTGCTCACTTTGTCTGTAAGTACCGTTATGCGCTCTACTACGTGCACTCTGGGAGCAAGGATGGAATACAGAGCAAAGCAGCCTGCACTGTGTGACTGGAAAGGTCTAGGATACACTTGTTCCTACAAATCAGTTGCTGTTTCTAGTCTCTCAGTGCTTAAGTAGTAGGTGAAGCTGTGTTTAAAAGAAAAAAACAACCAACCAAACAAAAAAAATCCCACCACAAAAAACCCAAACCCAAACCAAAGCAAAACTAAAAAAACACAACAAAAAAAATACCTCCAAAACCCACCCACAAAACAAAACTCCTCCTATTTTTCAGGATTTAAAGAAAATGATTTTATTTTTGTCAAAATTCCCTTTTTAATGCAAGGAACCAGAAAGGATTTTTTTTTCAATTACTTGTTCATTGTAACAGTGAAAGTGTTGTGCTGAGTTACTGCTATTAAATTTAATAGAAAGTATTGTTCAATCCCTTCTCTCTTCTCCTCCTGAAAAGGAGGAAAGAAAATCAGCTCAAACTGAATTGCTCTCAAGGTGTTTCTTCAAGGTTAGAGAATGTTTCCTGCTCCAGCTACCCATTTCCTTTGAAATAATTAGGTTTCGGAAATGCTGTGAGCCCAGGCCATCAAAATGAGTGTCAAGGGAGCAAGGGATTGTTAGAAACCAATGGGCAGGGCGTTTATGCATTTGTATCCCAGGACTTAGTATGTTTCATTTATATACTGAGATAAGTGAGATGGGGGTTTTTATTTGCATGAGAAATGTGTGCCTTTTCATCTCTATTATATCAGTCCATAATTTGATTGCTTTGTTGAAACCTTTATTACACATCTTTGTCTAATATTTTCTTCCTTCTTTCATTTTCTAAAAGCCATTTGAAAACCATGGAGATTGGGCAATCCTCTCCCCCATATCTTACATTTTAAATGTAGGGGAAAATGATCAGAAACTTCTTATTGCTCTTAATTGCCTTTTAATTATTTTACGCTTTAATTAAGTCTCACCATTCCTCATTAAGGGTATTGTTCAGGAATTGTTTTAGTAATCCTGCATAAGCAGCATCTGTGAAAGCTTTTGGTAGCTGTTGCCTCGGCAAGGAGGATTTTCACTAATGTAAGCAAATAGCACATGATGAGGTTTGCTGCTCCGCTATCACCTGGGCAAGCTTTGGGGAAGCTGTGGGGCAAAAGATAGAAACCCAAATTTATACAACAGCTAGGAAACAAATTCCTGAGGATGGAGCAGCCTAGCCTGGAGATAATAATTGCACTCATAAAGTGACCATTTTCATGGTTTATGCTGCACAGCTCAGAATCTTTATTAGCCAATTTGATGGCTTCCTTGATCCAAGCCTTGTTCCTTGTAATAAAATCAGAGGTGCCAGACAGTGACTTCTTAGGTGCTTACATCATGTCTCCTGTGGTGGCAAAAAGTCTGAGGCAGGGATCAATGCATTATAACACACGAGACAACTTACACCAGCCTGCCTGCATGCGTATGAGAGGAGATCGCTGCTGCCAAGGCCAGAACTTCAGGAGCTGAGTTAGTACTCCATGTGACACAGGTGTAATTTGACCTGGAGGAGGTCCTTCAGCTCAGTTGCTGACTCTTCATTTCAACAGTTGCACAAAATTTGATTCTACCACAACCCCACCTTGAGCTCAAGTGAAAAATTCCTGTGTCACTGTAACATGAAGAATAAAGTACATGCTAAACTAATCAACTTCAGCTGAGAGTAAGTCTGAAGTGAAGCTGCTTAACTAAATTTAAAGTGTGAGGATCACTTTGAAGAGAAGTTTGAGGAGCAGTTAAGTTTTCCAAGCAAGGTCCATGCAGAGACAGCATCTAGATAACTTGGTAGCAACGTGAGAGAAGCCTGGGAAGTTGCAGTAGCATTGACGGAGGTTTTACCAGCTTGTCCGGTACACTGGATGTTTGTTTAGTTTGGTAGGGCACCACTGCAGCATTAATCAAATGAAAGTGCATCTTCATATACTGTAGTTAAACTCTCAGTAGAATGAGCCTGTATCTCCTTGATTGATGCACCTAAAGCATTCTGCTTTCGCAAAGGTTAGCATTAGCTGTGAGCCCCATGTAAGTAGCTTTAGCTTAAGGCATAGCTACGAGCGTGATACAATTTGGTTGTGTACCTCATGGTGATCAATCTCATATGGGGTCATTCTCCACTCTTGTGCAGAGAAGCAGAGATGATCACCTGTCTTTGTACGCATGTCTGCAAAAAAATAAGTAGTGTAGCACACTTCAAGGTTGAAGTTGTCTACAACACTGTCTCGACCCTAGTTGACATTTTGGGTATTCAGCTGTGAATAAATGAGAGTCTGCATATCAGTTCATCAGGGAATCTAGCAAATGAGGAACTGCAGTAATTAAAATCTTGCTGGTGCGAAATCCTACTGAAAATACTTAGCATCTGCCATCCAGCAATTTTTAAATACTTAACAAGCTTTCGACTTTCTTATGAGGAGGTAAACATCAACATCTCCCATTTTACAGAGACTGGTATACGGAAGAGTCAAATGACTTTCCCTAGTCATGTGCAATGAACCAAAGCAGGTTCATTGATCAGGATTTTAACATTGATGTTGGAGGTCTTTCCATACATGTAATCACAGTTATTACAACTGGTAGAGCAAAGTCTTACCTGCTGTAGGTGGAATATGAGTTTTAGGAACTTGTCAATCGAGGAGAGATCAAGTGGCTTTGTCCAGAAGAACTGAAGAGTCTTACACTATTGTGAAAGAGAAGGAGCTATGGCTGTAAATTCACTTCTTCCTCGCACAGATAAAAGAGCAGAACTGATTATTGATTCTTAAGGAAAGAAATTTTTCTTCAATCAAGAGTATAAGGGCACTTTTAAAATACAGGTTAGAGCCTTACTTAGCATGTAAACCTTATCAACATGCTGTATGAAATGGCTTGTTGCAGAAGCAGGATACTTGAAAACAGTCAGATCAGTAATAAAGTGTAGCTTGACCAAGATCTGGTTGAAAAGAATTAAATAATTGCTGCACGTTGTAAAGTATTTCAAGTGGAACATAAAAGACTCCTTCACCTTCATGGAAATGTAATTGCATTTCACATAAGCCCTTGGGAACTTGTAGCCAGAATCTGCCTTTAAGCTTAGGTGGGATGCCATTAGAAAGGGACTTGGGGGTTGTATAGCCCAGGTCTACATATTGATATAGACTCTGAAAGACTATAGGCAAATCTTGATGAGATTGAAGAGAGAAGAAAAAATGATGAAAGAACTGAAAGAAATTTAAATTTAATCTTAACAGAAGTCCCTGGTACTTCAGTGTATTCTGGTATGCTTTTTTGTGACATCCTGCTTACAAAGCTGTACCTGGAAAACCAAATAATGCTTAGAGAAGTAATCTGGAGTTCTGCTGTGATGACTGTATCTCTAATTCTGACTAAAACATTTAGTCAAAGCAGCTGACAAATACATGTGTGGTTTTCCTTATTCTGAGTTCTAGGTTTGCAAAACTCCGTTGCAACACCATTGCAAGATTCATAGAATTGCCATATTTTAAACATTAAGTTGGCTTTTTTCACAAGAAAGTTCATCATGAAGCCCACTGAAATGTAGTTTATTTCTAAGATGGTATGTTGTGTGTTCCTAATTCTGCAGATGAAATCACTGATCACATACTGCAAGTATTAACAGAACCTGAAACAAAAGAAATATAAGCCAATAAAATTTGTTTATCTTCCAGCTGAAATCTAGTTGGGGAGGGGGCTATGATAACCATTTCAGATGATACAATACAAGTTTGAAGGGTGGGAAGAGGAAGTGATAAGACCCTTCTGTGAAACTTCAAGAAGACTCTAAGCACAATGGTTTTAGTGCCATGACAAGGAATTTGTCCAAAATACCTGCATGAAGACCCATATAATATATTTGTTATTATTTATAGACTTTTATTTAAACATTTCTAGGTGGCTAAGTTCCAAGACTTCTGTTGTCCTTAAAGAGTTCAGCCTGGCAGTCAGGAAGTGTGTGGTGATGATTCATCAGGTGTAGTGAGCACAAATACATTTTTGACAGATGCAATTAAGCTGTGTGTCTTAGCAACATTTTTCTTAGCCACAGGTCAATGTACTCTCCCATTTATTCAGGGCTTTCTCTTAAGTGACAAATAGCGCAAGACAGCTGTTTTAGAAATAGGACTCATTTCAGTGTCAGAGGTGAGAAAACACTTTTTGTTGTGTGTAATGGAAAGGCCAACACCAGGGTCCCCACAGAAGGAGCTTTAGAAAGCACTGCAGCTTTATACTACGTGGGAGAGCTTTTCGTCTATGAAAGCAAGGGGTAGAGAGCATTCCTGTTTCTGCTACAGACTCTGTATATTGCAGCTGCCTAGCACCCTGCTAGCATTCATGCAAATGCAGGAGTTGGTTCCACTTCACCTGTGGGCACAGTGCCAACGTCGTATAGCTTCTAACCTCTCTGCTCTGGGACAGTATCTACCTTTTGTTCTAGCACGGGACCTGCTTTTACACCTGGCAGCTCCCACCCTTGCCTTCTCTCCCATTGTCCTCGTGTTGCCACACCTGCTTTCTGGTGGCTTGCTGAGCCACCACTCTAATGCCAGAGTATCTTGGGGTTGAAGTCCCCAGTATATGTCTGAAAGCCCCAGTCCAATTTGAAATGTGGAGCTCTTTTTTTAGAGCCCGTTGGATACTAGACTGTTCCTCAGCATTTCTCAAGTCTGGTTGCCTTTCTTGCTTTGGACTTTGAACTGGAAAAAATGGTGAATGAGCCCAATTCAGGGGCTGAGGTCTGCTTGAAACACTGGACTGGAAATGCATAAAAAGATGTACACTGGATTCTCTTGTGAACCATGGTAGCAGTTCCCAGACCTATATGGAACCTTTTCTTGTGGGGAAAAAAACCAAGTTCATCCTTCTTCCCGTAGTCCTTTATCTCTGGTAATGGAGAATAAAATAAAACAGGCATTCTTATAGCATGTGATCCCTTTATCAGGAGTTTATTTCCTGACAAGCAATAGGAAGGGGAAGACTCTTCTTGTTTAGTCTGTATGCATGCTGCCGACTGAGAGTTGTATAAAGGAGATGACTTCATATCTCACGATGGCTTTCAAGCAGTCTTCCGTGCTCTTTTGTAACAGTCCTGCAGACCAGTATAAGTATGCAAAAGATAGCAAGGAACGGGGGAATGCATGTCCTCGCTGAGCCTCTGTGTCTTAATAGACATGTTCAGGGGTTAGCAGTTGATGGATTGCCTCTAATAATTATATTTGCAGCCGTCTAAAGGCACAAAACATGATTTGGTGTTGACAATTGAAGTTATTTAAAATAACTGTGTTTAAAATGCCAAGCCAGTGGGAACTGTGTTGATTAAGAGAGAAAAACGCCAGATGTTTCAGGTACAGTAGATATCGAGAAGGGATTAATTGATAATTTTTATAAATATCTATTTTCTATGACTAAAGCTTATATACTGAGAAAAAGTGATTAGTTCCGTGTACTAAGGGTTAGAGAGGAAAAGTTGTTGAAAAAGTGATTAATGAGTTTTCACTGCACTGTTTATGAATCATATAAACACAGTGATAAGGACAGTGAATTCCAGCTTTCAAGGTCTCATGTTAGATGATTCCCACAATGCCTTTCCTGTACTCTTTAGGTATTTATCTAAGAATAGATATATGTATTTTTATATATATATAAAAAATAAAATAGAGCAGCTTCATAGATGTGGATTTGTAGAACAAAACAGTGCTAAAGGACTCAAAATCCACGTTTGTGTATGTTTCAGGGATGTTTACTTTGGACTGGCTCTAGCTGTAGCTCTGCTGACTGCCAACACGATGTGCTATCTTGCACTGTCTCCTGAGATTACTTGTCAATCTGTGTGGCTATAACCCATGTCTGAATGGGAGCAGCGACTGCGTAGGTGTGGTGTTTTCAGACAGGCAGCTTGTGATAACACTGCCGTGTTTCTCTACGGACGTTTATACAATGTGTATCTGGACAAAGCGGCAGCTGCGGAGATGCTCGTTACTAGCTGCAGTCCTAATTACTGAACAGCTGATGCAAACAGTCATCTCTGAGGCAGACCAACTGCAATGTAACACAAAACTTTAAATTTAGTTGATTAACTTTTTTTTTTTAATTTAAATTTTTCTTCTTGAATGTGAAGCATTCTCATGTCACAGTTGCCAGCTTTGTTTATTTTATTAAACGTGGCGTTTCCCCTTGGAGCTTTCACGGGCTGCTCAGGTCCAGGAAACTGCACACTCTGTCTTCTGAGCCTTGGATGCTGCTCTTCAGTATGAATTGTCTTTGAAGTGTTGTCTGTGTGAGTTCAGTTATACCATTAGTTTAAAAAAATCACCTTTAAATTTTGGATTTCTGGAGTTTCTCCTTAATTACCTTTAGAAACTGGCCCACCTTTCTTTCTCTTGATCCTCGTTTAAAATCAGTTGATGCGAAGGGATGTGGAAATAGCCATGTGGAGGGTGGAAGGCCAGTTTCCTCTGGCATTTGGAAATTTGTTAAGGATTCTGCTTCCTACTGTCTTGGAGCAAAACTAAAAATGTTGAAAGAGTCCACAAAGGAAAACTCCGTAGCCTCACATGTGTGTAAAGGGAAATATTTGACTTACAGCCTGTAATTTTTTGTTTCAAATTTCAAAACTGAAATATTTCATTTAGATTCTGACATCTGCAGTGTAAATGTAATATGCAGAAAAAAGGATGGAATTTAAAATAAAGTAATTTAAAAATTAAAAGTGAGCAAAAATCTCTTTCTTCTGGAAATGTTGTGGGATAGAATGACTCGTATCCTGTATTTTTATTTTTTTAATATTGTCAACATTGTTTTGATTTTATTAAACACTGAGATTTCAGCAGAAATGTTTGTTCTGATGAGTTGTGGATCTTTTGAAATGCTGCGTTTTTTTGTTGTTGCTGTTGCTACCACTGCATTATTGTGATGCACAGAGGCAGAATTTAGATTAGATTTTCACAGTGCTAACTGGAATGTTTACAATCAAGGGCATCCTAATAAAGTTAGTGTATTTCAACACAAAGAGAAGCTAATCCTGACCCTGTTGATGTCATTGACAAAACCACAGTGAACTTTGCCCAGATGAGGATTTCATTTGAATGATTCAAGGTTTTGCTTTCTCTGCTAAGCTGATGCCCTTTGTTTTTGAGGCACTTGATGAAGTGATTTTATCTGCGTTTGTTTAGGCTTTGCTTTAAATGCCAGTTTCTCACTTCTGTTATGTATCTTTTTTCTCTTTCCCATTCTTTTGGGCTTTGTTCCTTCACTATGGAGTCCAAATGCGATGTAAGTAAGTTAGGAGGAGGCAGGAATATTATCGGTTTTAGAAATAAATGGAAATGAACCGCCCACTCAAGTCCACCAATTTCGTTCACTTCCTCAGCGTCATGGCAGAGTTAAGAGTCTGAAGCCTCTTCAAAGAGGCTCTCCTCTACAATGGCAGCTTTCAGCCCCACTAGACTATACTTAAAAAAAAAAAAACCCAACCAAAAAAACCCAAACCAAAACCCACTAAAATCTCTGAGTATTATTTCTGTGTAGTCAGACACTCTGGAGCTTTCCAGGAGGAGTCCCTTTCACACAAGGTTAACCATTTCAATGCCTTTAGTGCCTAAATGCTAAAAAAAAAAAAAAAATTTAAAAAAAAACCTTAAAAATCTCTTGTTTCTTATAGTTCATGTTGTTTCTGAACTTAAGGCATTTTAGCCTTGTAGTACCAGCTGAGGCTCTCTGGAAGAGAGGAGGCTCTCTTCTATCCCAAAGTTCATTTTTCACATGGATTTTGCCAGTAAAGGGGAGCTCTATTTTATGTTTGAGCTCTTTTTCCTTTTCCAGGGTGTTCATTGTGTTCAAGGAAAGGACAGAATTAACGCGCAATTTCATTGAGGCCAAACCATGAGTTCTCCATCCAAAACTGTGGCACGAAACTAAGCTGTAGCGCTGGCTGAAGGTAGTGCATGATTTGGAGGTCACATCACGGTGTCGGTGTGGCTGTGTCCTTACTGACGTGGCTTAACGTGCCGCACAGAAAGGTGGTGGTTTCCTAAGGCTGTGTGGCTGTGTGCATCGCGGGTCTGTGGACATGGGTCTTTGCTAGGTGCGCGTGCCTGCGCTCCTCTCCTACGTGGCACAGGCGTCTCTTGGGTAACCTGTGGAAATTTCCCTGGCTAGTCTTACGTGCTGGAGAGGATTCATGACCTTTGTAATTTTTTGCAGCTGTTTCTCCTCTAAGTGTATGTATTCTGTGCTGGCAACAGTGTTACGCTGTATCATATATACATATACCAGGCAGTTGCCTCTTATACAGTCATGTAGAATTATAAATTTTTCAGTAAATACTCATGATTCCTAATTTCTAACTCTGCTCTGTGAAGAGTCTGCTTATAATAAATGACTTCATTGTGTTTCTTGAGACTTGTTTAGAAAACTTCTGTTAGAAGTATATTGCTAAATAGCGTTCAGCAAGTTAAATGTTGTCGCTGGCTCTTATTATCAGAGGCACAGTTATCTAGGAACAGTTACAAGATGCCTGATTATAACAACGTCTTGCATATTATCCGTGCTTACTCTCTGCAAATGCCAGGTTCTTCTTGAAAAGTGCCGTAGCATTTCATAGCACTCATATACACGCTCTTAATGGGAGTGCAGGCGAGGCTGTCTTAATGCCGTGCTTATAATTAAGCCTAAGGTGTTTGGGCAAACATCTGGACTGTACAAATACACTGTAAGCTGTAATTATGCACCTACGTAGTTGTGAGAACTGGGTGATTCTACTGTCACTTTGGCTTGAAGGAATTATCACAGTTGCCATGACAGGACTTGATGGCCTCATTCCTAGTCAGGATCTCATTGCACTGTGCTCCCTACGAACACACTGTAAGTAATGTTGAAGGATTTAGCATCTAGATGGGCAAGACAGAAAGGAAATATCATTATAATCCTTTTGGAAATAGGACTCTAAAAATGGTAGGCTGGGGTCAGGTCTATGGGAAAGTAGCAACTGGACTCAACTCTAAGTCTTAGCAAAGTGCTGAGGGTCAAGGCTGCCCATCCTTTGCACGGAGCTCCTGGCTGTTCCGAGATAGACATTTCCCTGATGTGTTGTTTCAGTGGTTATTTGCTTTTTCGTCTTTTTACATAGCTTCAAAATGTACTCAGCCAGATGGGCTGTTTGATTTGCTGGATGTTTCACTCTTTTATGTTTAGTTAAGTCAATACATGTCAATTTTTCATCTGTAAAGCAGAGCTAAAACTTTCCTATTTAATACTGTGCTGTGAGGATAAATTAAGAGGTTCATTTCTTTTTTTGCTGTGTCAGGAAGAGAGTTAATGTGGTTTAAAGACGAAAATAAATATTTCGGATCCGATTTTTCCTTTCTCCCTCTCTCCCAGTATTACATGTGTACTTAGTATCTGAAGTTTTTGCTCACACCTACCCATTTATGATTTAAATAACGCACATTTTAAATGCATTATCCCTTTTGGATTGCACAGGGTAACACCTGATTATTCCAACTTTCTTTGACCTTGTTTCATAAGTGTAAGAAGGGATGTTGCTCTTTGGCGGCAGCTCATTCATACTGCTTCTTAATTATTAGGAGAGTGTGTTAAGCATGATGTTGGGCGACTTGAGATTAGAAGTCAGGCTGTAGTTCCCAAAGGGAGAAAATATAATCTTGTGGTTAAGAGCAAAGGCTGCAGATCTTGCATTCAGTCCCTCTCTTTGCGCATCTTTCAGTCTCCCAGAGTCATTAAGTGAGGGAGCTTAAATTTCCCTGTCTAGCCTAGGTGTTGTAAGAATAAATTAATTGGTGTAGATGAGTCACTCGAATGCTCTGGGACTATGGGTTATTTAAAAACCTAAATTTATCACTGAGGCCAGACTTTTCTAAAGGGCTCAGCTTGGCTTTTAAGCTCATGCCAGTAGTTGTCTTACCACTGTCATTTAGGATTTGTATCACAGTTGTGCCTAGAAGCCCACATGGACATCAATAATGTATTACCAAAAGGCTTATTATGCAGCAGTCCTTGCCCTAAAGAACTTGAAGTCAAGTCAGAGGCAATAAATGGATGTGAAGAACACCAGAAAATGGGGAGGACATGGCAATGGAGTATACAAAATATATAGAGAGCTGCCCAACCACTCACAGGTTGCTGTTTGTGGTTACATTTTGGCTTTTCTACCCGATGAGATCTCTGATGCCAGGAGGAGGCCATGAGGATTTTTAACAGGTATTCATATGTACAGGCACTGCCAGGGGAGAGGAGAAGACAAAACTGGTTCCTGAAAAGCTTTGCGGATGAATGATACAGACTGATTTTGGTATAGTGGAGCTGGGATGTCAGTGTGTGATAGAGGATAAGTTGGGTGAGAAGCCAGGAAGGACCCTCAACGTTACAACAAGTAACTGAGAGCAGGTGGAGAGAATCATAGGAGTTATTGTGATTGTAGGTTTAAGTTGAGGAGGAATCTCTACAGCAGCATTTTAAACAAACGTAAGTAACACAAGATTGCGTCTATCAAGAGAGGAGAGGAAGGGGTTTCAGTAGCAAGTTTCCTAGCAAGATTGTTGCCAGATTAGTGTGCAGAGAACAGTCTGTCTGTGCACTGCAAGGTGTATTTCCACCCTAAATTGAATTATTTTCGCTGTCAGCAAATGCTTGATAATATAGTGATCTCTGCTTGGAGATTCGCTCTTTATATGAGTGTTGTATTGCATTCAGTGTTGAGGCTAGACAGAGCCACTCATCTTTACCTCATGGTCCCACGTGGACTCACTTAACTTAGTCATGAGTGGGCAATTAAATAAGAAGAGAGACCTTGTCAGCTTCAGGCATTAATATAAATCTTGGTGCTTGTAATACATTTACATGGCTCCCCCGGGTCTATCTGGACTTATAATCGTCTCTCTTATTCACAGATCTTCTGGGATATTGACTGCTCACTTTTGCTTTGTAGTTCTCTGAAACAGAATTTGGCCTAGGAGATAACCAGCAGTAGGTTTTTCTGACAGGCACTCAGTAAGCATAGACATTTGCCTACCTCCGTGTGCATAGGCATTGCCTCAAGTAACAGTAAACATTCTGCTGGGGAAACAGGGGCTCGTGCTTAGCAGGCAGCAGATTTTACTCTCAAATTTCTCTTGTTGAGATGCATTTTACCTTTAAATGGCTTAAAGTTATCAGTTCCCAACGGATGATACAAGGCCTTCATGAACAGATTTGGTGGTGGTCTTTTTATTTAGAAAGAGCATGTGTCTGCATCATAGGGCCCTGAATGCATGAATTAGTGGTCAGTATGTTTGTTTCTCACAAGGATTTCAGTAAGAGGCTCTTCCTAATTTCTTTACCTTAATCACCTGGAGATGTGTTAACGATATACATAGTAGTATTGTGGTCCTAAAGCAGCTCATGTTATGCATAGCCTTTCCTGAATGTCTTGTGGAAGGTCTATGAGCTGAATGGAGGTTGGAGTTTGATTTGCTCTGGAGAAACTTCTTACAGAAGGAAAGACAAGATGCAGACGTGCTGGAACAGAATAGCAAAGAGATGCTGTTAGTGATCTGTTTTTCTGGACAACCAGCAGTTTTCTCTATTCAAGTTGGTGAGCTACTGCCTCTGAACACCACCAAATTGTTTATACAAAATCACAGAAGCAGGGAAGGGTACATGGCTGGAGTCTGGTATGTGTTGTTTTGTTTTTTTTTTTCTCCTGGAACCTTAGAAATTGCTTTTTTAATCTCAAAGTTAGGCAGAACTCTTCCATTCACTTCTGTTTAAGCACTATCATATTACTACAAATAAATAAATAAATGCCGGGGTATAATTTTATAAGTTGTCTGCACTGGGAGGTTGGGACTTGAGCCTTCATTCTTCCAAGCAGATGCACATTTTACTGGCTTTTATCAGGAAGATTGCCCGACTGCTGCAGAGCCTTAAAGCAAATGTCATTTCTGGGACTTCTTCCCTTCCTCCTTTACCTCCATAGAAAGCACCAAGGTAGCGAGCGTCCACCAGAACAGCTGATAATGTTGGTAGGTACTTGCATTTCTAGCGTAGATGTGTTGTAAAATCCAAAATAAGCTTAAGAGATAACGTTAGCAGAATCAAGTATTGTCAGAGGCTGATGTCTCTGTAGCTCTATAAAGGGCATTCACACTGCCAGTGTTTATTTTGACAGCAAGAGACATGGATGCTGTGACAAAGCTTTGTTAAGGTGACTCTTTCTATTATACAAAATGATTGGTGTGCGTTTCCTTGCTTCAGCTGATGAATGTTGGTGCAGAGGCAGAAGCTGCCCACTCTAGATCTTCATTGATCTTCTATTTTCAGATGTGTTTTGAGAACCAACTCATGGCAGGCTGCAGCCAGTTACACACCGGCTGATCATGACAGCAGGGGACTGGACGGATGATGGCAGCTAGGTCTGGGCAGCTGATGTGTTTTTCAAATGTAGCTTTCAGCACTATGTGGCTGGGCATTTTCTTTGAGTGGCTGGCACAGCCATTCTGTATCACTTTGCACTCAATTTTGTCCTCATGCACACGTAAACTGTTCACAGTGAGGATGATGAGTTGTGTATGTATGACTGCAAAGGCAGAATTTAGTTCAGTCTTGTGCTAAAGCTGAGTGGCAGCAGTTGATGAGAGTCAAATGGCCTCAGCTGCTTTCTATTTTATTACCTAAACCACTGTGAGCTTGCTATGCTCCTTGCTGTCTTTCCCTCACCACCTTCCCCTTCTGTTCATTCCAGGTGGGTGCTAACACAAGCACCGCACAATCTGTTAGAGCTTTGGGGTAACTCAGAGAGAGAGAGAAAAACTGCAATGTTAATTCAAGACACAGCGTCAAAAGCTGGAAACATTCCCAACTGATGAAAGATTTATGTGTATGCGTGCTTGTGTGTATATGTATATAGCTTGACTGGTTGATATTTGTGGGTTTTGTTGGGTTTGTTTTTTTTAATTCAATTTGGACGATGAACACAAAACATCTTCTGTTTCTGCTACTGCAGAGACAATATTTACAGCTGAAACTTTTATGGTGACAGTCCTTCAGTAGCATACGTTTCAGAGTATTGCTGTGCTGCTGACTACGACCTTTCAAGTCCTTGTGGTATCAACCACAGTAATATTTTCCCTTCCTTTACTTAGGTCCATTATGCTTGAGGTCAGTTACAACCTTGTCAGCAGTCAGAAATACTCTGCCTTTCTTGTACTGTTAAATGGAAGGGAGGCTCCTGGCATGGTGCGAATAGTCTGCCATTAGTAAATGCATACAAATTAATTAAGCCTTTGCTCTTTTCTCGCTCAGATTTTATTTTGTCATTTCCTAAAGGAAGGTTTATTGTCTATATGCTGAATCGTCAGGCTCAGAGTTCCTTTTCAAGGACTGCTTTGTTACTGAGCAATTCTGAATCCCAGACAAGGAGCTTTGCAGGCGTGCGTGCGATGCAGACCAGGTGCCACAGCAGGAGTTCAGAGGGAAGGCCCGCTGAACCACAGCTCCTCGCTCCATTTCTGGACATGAGGTTGTAGCCAGCTGTCTCTCTCTGGAGAGGGAAGGTTCAATGCTCACACTTCAGGTGTGAGTCTGTATGAGAGACTGATCTTCAAGACTATACTTCTGTATTTGTTTTATCATGCAATTGCTTGGCCCCGACTCCCCAGGACTCAGCCTTTTTTTCCTCAGCTAAGCTTCAATATGGTCCATACTAATGGGTCTGGTTTCCTCTCATGAGCAGTCCTGTTAATGGCCATAGAGGGTCTTGACATTGAGCAAACACGTGACTGTGTGGAGGGCAGGGACTCGCTGTGTGCTGAAGCCCTGGTGTTAACGTGCTGCACCTTTTTGTAAGGGATGATTTCACTTGAAGGTGCTATCATGCCAATGCTGGGTAAATGGGATTTTTGTGCCTGACACATAAGTGAGTTGTCCCCTAATTCAACAGACATGCAAATAAGTGATGTAAATTATAGCTAAAATGTGCAGGGAATATTTAATGTAATTAATGTGTAAAGTAATTTGAAGAGTTAACTATAGTTTGCTGCCTTCATATTCCTTCTGAAGATTTACAGCAGAAGAGGCTTGGTTACCTGCTGTCCTCTGAGTATTGGGCTTTGAATATTCATCCAGCCAATCTTCCTGATTGACTGACAATCCCAGGTGGCTGCATATACATTAACACCAATTCCTGCAGCAGGTTTCCTAAAGGCTGATGCTGCCTGCCTTTATCTACACCTGAGTAGCCACTTGTCCTCTGGTGGAGATGGAGGCCCATATGAGTGACTCCACATTTGCAAAAGTATAAGACACAAATTCTGTCATTTCTTCATCTTTATAAAACTGAGTGCTCTTTTTGAAATACTTTGCCAGCAGGTTGCAACAAATTTGTTGACGGCAGAGAAGCAATAAGAGTCAGGAAGCATTCACCCTGGTCAGGAGGTGGATATTGACTGGAGCACAGGATTTATGCACTTGCCTGTTTTCCCAAGAGCGACCTCTTTTTCTAGATTATTCTTGTTCCAAGCCTGTCTTTTCCCAGTGTGGCCCTACAGCCAGTGTCAGGCCCCTTCCCTATAGCTCTGCTTCAGTTCCTGTGCCCTTGATCACTTAGCAACTTTTGTGTACCTTCAACCTATGGTTTCTCTCCTGACCCCATCAAATACAGTATTTTCTTATTAGTTTCCCTGCCTTTGCCCATCCAGTTGCAATTTCCTGCTCCCTCCTTTATTCTTAAATCTTAGTTTGCTTTTTCCCCAATCCTTGCTGCCTTGTGCAAGCTTTTAAAAATGCTTGTGTCTTCATTCACTTGCCTGTCTCTCGTCATGGCTGATGCTTGACTCCTTTCCCTGGTTCATGTGCCGCTTTCTCTGCCTTAGTGACAGCAGGGAGAGCTCAGAGTACTCCCATATGCTTCTCTCACCTTTGCAGTGTTGAGACTCACAATATGGCTCAACCTGGAGCTGCTGTTGCAGAGCATCCTGCCCAGTTCCCCAGCCTGGTGTGAGCTCACTGCAGCTGGACTCTTTGTAGGTGTGAGATATCCTGAAGCCTAATGAATGTTTGCAGAGCCTGTGCGGGCTGCAGCACGCAATTGCAGGTGTGAAGCTGCAGTATAGCAGCTGGATTATTCCAGAGTGTGTAAATTAGTCATATTTGGGTGGTTTCTGGCTGCACACCATTCCTTTTTAAAAAGAAAAAAAAGCTGAAATGCTACATGTATGTAAGATGTGCTGCTGCCTTCTGAGGTAATGCAGCACTCCGGTGTGTGCGTTAGCACATTGTCTCGTTAACACTGAAGTCTTTCTCTCCCCCTGCCATTTGGAGACAGAGGGCCTGAGATACAGTAAATCGGTGCTTAAAATCGTCTTTTCCTCATTTGTTAAATAAGATGATGACATGATAGCAATTCTTTGAATAAGAAGGAAGATAATGTAAGGCTGAGTAGTGAAATCAGCTGCTCAGTGGACAGAGCTTTGAGAACTATCCTAAAAGAAGGAAAAAAGCCAGAAACCAACAAGAAGGCTATTCCCAAGAAAAAAAATAGGGAATTGTCCTTATCTGTGGCATCAGAGAGGACGGTCCTGTGACCCCTCGTTAGCCTATGCAAACAGAGATGAAAGTTTAGAGATTCCAGGTTGAGATTTGCTAATGGGTAATATATGCCTTGGGGATGACAGGACAGATGTCCAAGTTGCTGTTGATGTCCGTGGGCATGTATAAGTTAAGGAGACATGGTGGGATGGCTCCTATGACTGGAGTGTTGGAATGGAAGGATACGGGCTCTTTAGGAATGACAGGCAGGGGTGACGAGGAGAGGGTGTCACCCTCTATGTCAGTGACCAGCTGCAGTGCATGGAGCTCTGCCTGGGAATGGATGAGGAGCCAGGAGCTTATGGGCCGGGATTAAAGGGAGGGTGGGGACAGGTGACATTAACGTGGGGGTCTGTTACAGGCCACCCGACCAGGAAGACTGAGCAGATGAGGCCCTCTGTAGACAGATAGGAACAGCCTCATGTTCAGAAGTCCTCATCCTCATGGGGGACTTCAGCCACCCTGATGTCTGTTGGAGGGACAACATAGCAGGGCATAAGCAATTCAGGAGGTTCCTGGAATGCGTCAATGATAACTTCCTTCTGCAAGTGATAGAGGAGCCAACGAGGAGAGGTGCTATGCTGGACCTTGTTCTCACCAACAAGGAGGGGCTGGTGGGGAATGTGAAGCTCAAGGGCAGCCTTGTCTGGAGTGATCATGAAATAGTGGAATTCAAGATCCTTAGGGCAGCGAGGAGGGCACACAGCAAGCTCACTGCCTTGGACTTCAGGAGAGCAGACTTTGGCCTCTTCAGGGATCTGCTTGGTAGAGTAGCATGGGATAAAGCACTGGAGGGAAGAAGGGCCCAAGAAAAGTGGTTAATATTCAAGGATCACCTCTTCCAAGCTCAGGAGCGATGCATCCCAACAAAGAGGAAGTCAGGCAAAAACGCCAGGAGGCTGCATGGATGAGCAAGGAGCTTCTGGACAAACTCAAACACAAAAAGGAAGCCTACAGAGGGTAGAAGCAAGGACAGGTAGCCTGGGAGGAATACAGAGAAATTGTCCGAGCAGTCAGGGATCAGGTTATGAAAGCTAAAGCCCTGATAGAATTGGATCTGTCCAGGGACATCAAGGGCAGCAAGAAAAGCTTCTATAGGTACATCAGTGATGAAAGGAAGACTAGGGAAAATGTGGGCCCTCTCTGGAAGGAAAGGTGAGACCTGGTTACCCGGGATATGGAGAAGGCTGAGGTATTCAATTACTTTTTTGCCTCAGTCTTCACCGGCAAGTGCTCTAGCCACACTGCACAGGTCACAGAAGGCAAGGGCAAGGACTGGGAGAATGAAGAACTGCCCACTGTAGGAGAAGATCAGGTTCGAGACCATCTAAGGAACCTGAAGATGCACAAGTCCATGGAACCTGACGAGATGCATCCGTGGGTCCTGAGGGAACTGGTGGATGAAGTTGCTAAGCCACTATCCATCACATTTGAGAAGTCGTGGCAGTCCAATGAAGTTCCCACTGACTGGAAAAGGGAAAACATAACCCCCATTTTTAAAAAGGGGAAAAAAGGAAGACCCGGGGAACTACAGGCCAGTCAGTCTGACCTCTGTGCCCGTCAAGATTATGGAGCAGATTCTCCTGGAAGCTATGCTAAGGCACATGGAAAATAAGGAGGTGATTGGTGACAGCCAAAATGGCTTCACTAAGGGCAAATCGTCCCTGACAAATCTGGTGGCCTTCTATGACGGGGTGGATAAGGGAAGAGCAACTGACATCATCAATCTGGACTTCTGCAAAACATTTGACACTGTCCCGCACGACAACCTTGTCTCTAAATTGGAGAGACATGGATTTGATGGATGGACCATTTGGTGGATAAGGAATTGGCTGGCTGGTCACACTCAGGGAGTTGTGGTCAATGGCTCGATGTCCAAATGGAGACCAGTGATGAGTGGCGTTCCTCAGGGGTTGGTATTGGGACCAGTGCTGTTTAACATCTTTGTCAGCGATGTGGACAGTGGGATGGATTGCACCCTCAGCAAGTTTGCCGATGACACCAAGCTGTGTGGTGCGGTCACCATGCTGGAGGGAAGGGGTGCCGTCCAGAGGGACTTTGACAGGCTTGAGAGGTGGGCCCGTGTGAACCTCATGAAGTTCAACAAGGCCAAGTGCAAGGTCCTGCACATGGGTCGAGGCAATCCCAAGCGCAAATACAGGCTGGATGGAGAATGGAATGAGAGCAGCCGTGAGGAGAAGGACTTGGGAGTGCTGGTTGATGAGAAGCTCAACATGAGCCAGCAATGTGAGCTCGCAGCCCAGAAAGCCAACTGTATCCTGGGCTGCATCAAAAGAAGCGTGACCAGCAGGTCGAGGGGGAACATTCTCCCCCTCTTCTCCACTCTCATGAGACCCCACCTGGAGTACTGCGTTCAGCTCTGGGGCCCCCAACACAAGACATGGACCTGTTGGAACGAGTCCAGAGGAGGGCCACAAAGATGATCCGAGGGCTGGAGCACCTCTCCTATGAAGACAGGCTGAGAGAGTTGGGCTTGTTCAGCCTAGAGAAGAGGAGGCTCTGGGGAGACCTTCTAGCAGCCTTCCAGTACCTAAAGGGGGCCTACAAGAAAGCTGGAGAGGGACTTTTTACCAGGGCACGTAGTAATAGGACAAGGGGTAATGGATTCAAACTGAAAGACGGTAGATTTACATGAGACATAAGGAGAAATTCTTCACTCAGAGAGTGGTGAGGCACTGGAACAGGTTGCCCAGAGAAGTTGTAGATGCCCCATCCCTGGCAGTGTTCAAGGCCAGGCTGGATGGGGCTTTGAGCAACCTGGTCTAGTGGAAGGTGTCCCTGCCCATGGCAGGGAGGGTTGAACTAGGTGATCTTTAAAGGTCCCTTCCAACCCAAACCATTCTGTGATTCTATGATCTTGCTAGCACACTTTGTTCTGGAGTGAGATGTAAATGATTGAGGAGAAATTTGTAATTGAAGGGCAGCTGCAACCAACCTGCATCATGTCTTAGGGGCTGTGCGCTGCAGTCAGGAGCGCTATTGCCGTGGGAAGTATCCTAGACAAGCATCATCAAACCTTGAGAGGCGTCTTAGGGATTAGAGGGCCTTGTCAGACGAAGTCAGTTTCTTGTTATTATAATCAAAACTACTTTCCCCAGCGTTTCCTCAGCTGAGTGAATCAACAGTGACCCTTGGTGGTTAGAAAGACTCAGTGCCTGCTGGGCTGTCATGCATAGCCTTCCCTTATTCAACCTGTAAATCTGTCTCCTGAGATCCTGAATAATGTGGGCATTGGCTAAAGCATTGGGCATCTTATTTCACAACTGGTCAGACTGATGTTTTAAGACAAAAATCTCCTCTAGCCAGTCCAGTTTGTATGGAATGTTAGTTTTTAAATGGAAGATTTTGGCAGGACACTTAAATCTCACTCTTGCTAATCTCCCCCACTGCTAATCTGATCATAGATCCATAGCATTGCCCTGTTTGAAGAAAAGCACAGCCACTGATCCCCCATCCCTCACTCCATACAAAGAGTTTTGGAAAGAGATATTCTTTAAGGCCCATTTGAACCCATAGAGACCAGCTCCGTGAAATTTACTATCAGGCCACAACCTATCATTGTCTGTGACTTTTCTTTATAGACATCTGTCTGCTGCAACAGACTTCCTTACATCACCATGTCTTGGTGTAACTATAAGGTGAAGACTCACAGTGAGCTGTTATTCTGATGGATATAACTGATGACGATGATGATGCTATGTTTTTACAGTTCAGCAATCATTTCTGTTCATTCTTGAACCTGGGCTGTGCTTCAAAACAGAATTTAAGTAGAGTCACCACCTGTTCATTTTTCAGCCAGACAATCTGCTTTTTTAATCTTTTAATAAAAAAAAATATCCTCTTCAGCAGAAGTCAATTTGTTTCCCTGGCTGGCATCTGATTCCTGGCTCGTTTCCTAGCCAAGTGGCATCTCCTCCTTCTCCTCCTACTCCTCCTCTTTACATCTTTGCTTCCGGCTGCTCAGTGTAACACTTAGTACATGATGTGGCATCACTGGAAGCTTTGTTTAATCTATTTGAATCCAATGTAGTAGAGTGAGAGTGGAGATATGGACTCATGAGAAAATAGGATGCATAGGGAGAAGGCATTTCTGTGAAATTTTCAACTTGTTCCTGCTCTTCAAAAATAAGTTATTGTTAATTAATGTATATAATACACCTGTATGTTGCTAGAGATTATACTAAATGTATACATAAAAGGCACAGACATAGTAAATGTGTATAATGGTGATTTCTGGGACCATGATTTCTGGTACCCAATTTCAGACACTTAAAAGGAACTACAAAGGGGACTTGGAGTTTCTTGACGGTGTTCCAGGACAAGCTTTTGTTGTTGCTGCTATTATTTGAGTATACAATTTTAGTATATGATCTCTCACATGTACCTGCGTTTACATTGTCGGGGAGCTGGACAGAAAAACTCTTGAGACCTTTTCAACCTTCACATTCAGTAGTGCTTCGAGTGTGCACACACATATGTTGACTGTATATTGATATGTATAAACTGTAGAGAGGTTTGAATAAAAATCCATGTTTTCCCCTGACTTCTTGAATGATACTGGTAGCTGATTTTGGATGTAATACAACTTAGGCAATCATGGAGCTGGCCTGCATGCATCCACTCTTACAAAAGTGCATTCAGAGAGGGCTTTGAGGCAGGTGAACAGTTAAAAAAACCCCAACCCTGTCTTTCAGACTGGCAGCCATGTGAGTTATTTGGGAAAGCTCCCAAAGAGGCTTGAAGAACAAGGGCCTTACCACTTTATAATTTGGTGCTAGTTTTCATTATTTCTTTTGCTACAGTTTTTTGCATTTCAATCTAAACTCTCTCTGCTGGAGCTGGCTGCAGCAGTTGAATCATGGAAGAAAATTAGGAGTTTGGGGACTTTGCTGACTGAGATTTGTATTGCAAGCTGCTGTTTGTGTTGTTCCATAAAATATGTGCGTATTTGCTGTGGCTCCAATGCAGGGGTCTACAGAGACCTGTGAGGGTGTCCTGTATTCTATTTTGAACTGTGATTTCCAACTGGGTCATTTGGAATTTATAATTTTATTGGGCTTATTTTTTACATGAATTATGCTGTTGTATGGTAGGGAGTCACTTAACTTTCAAATCTATGGCATCTTAGAAATAGCACTTAGACCACAACTAAAATTAAATAGAGAATGGGTATGGGAGGAGTGCTTTCACTGGAAATTAAACAAGATGATAAAATTTTAAAACCCTACAGTGATGTAAAAATAATTGTCCAGGTGCAGTCTTCAGGCTTTAGTGGTGTGAAGTGCTTTTATAGGACAGTGCATATGTTAATTATAGAATAAGTAAGTCCTTCATATTTGTGTAATGCCTGTTGTCTAAGGCTGTAAAAACACTTAACAAAAGGTGATCAAGTCTTCTGCTCTAATTTTAGAGAGATTTCTTGCCCTAGATCACAGAGCATGTCAACTGGGGTGGCTCTTTCCTTGGGGACATGTGGTCCATCCCCACCACAATTTATAACCCTAGGTAAAATCTCTATGAGCCTTATCTCCCTGCAGTGCTAAGGACAAATGACACGTGCCAGCACCGCTCCTGGCACCCCAACACGCTGGAACAGGAATCACACACTGCACCTGTGCAGTAGCTCCCAGTGGTGATCCCTACCAACTAAAAAGCATTAGAGCTCCCTAATCTCCAGCAGTTCCCTGCACTGTGGGACATTAGTAAAAAAGCGTAAAATTTGCTGGGGGCAATAATCTCAAGAACTTGTGAACCATGAACCTAGTCAGTTTTGGGAGCTCAGGTCAAATGTGAGCTGGTGATGTGACATCTGTCAAATGGGATGTTTCACTTTCAGCCATTTGTGCGCTTGGAATCACCCTGTGAATCTTAGCTTTCAAAGAAATAGGTAAATGATGAGACACACTGTAGCCTTGCAAGTCCTCTTACTGGGAGGAGAACTCATCATTTGGCCTCACATGGACAAATTGATGTGTGGGCTTTCATAAAATTGATAGGGTGCCCTTGTAAGCCTATTGTCCTTGAGGGAGTTCCTGCAGTTTCTCACCATCTTCAAACAGAACGTGACTGGAAGAAATGTCAATTAAACTGAAGCCCCTCCAGGGCAATGCTTTTGTTTATTACGAAGCACTGATGTATGAAGTAACAGTGCTATAATCATCTGTAAATGAACCACGAACTAGGCGAACGTCCACGAGCATTTTATAATGAGATGTGTTCTCTAAAGTTGCAGTTGGCCGGAATAAATCAATAGCCCATGGAGTGCACTTTTATTTTAGTCCTAAATGTGCAAAAGGCAGTTTTAAGTGGCTCTGCTTTTGAGAACACAGACTTTAAAACTTCCTGACTCTAGCCATTTTCAATGCCTTAAGTTGTGCACTAAGTAAGTAGTAATAAATTTCCTGAAAATGTAGTAGGCCTTTCATCTTTATCTGCTGTGACATATTCAAAGGAGGAAAATAATTACGACTCCTTGTTTCAAGGAGCATGGTTCAGCGTAACAATGTTTAATGACTCTTCGGTTAAATACCATTCCCAGCTCATCACTTTTGAGCCATTTGTTGTTTGTCCAAGGTGCTTAAGAAGGAAAAAAGAGAAGAACGAGAGAAAGCAGAGGTAGCTCTAAAGTGTATGTTGATGTTTCAGCACAAAGATTGGACAGCAGAGGAATTACAAGTTTTGTTGCTTTAGACATCTGCAAGAAGTTGTCATATCATCAAGACTATAGAAGCAAAGAATCTCCCAAACACTCTTGTGGATAGTGTTCACGTTTACCAGTTCACTGTCTCTGAAAAATGAGTATCTTTTTGCAAGCCTTCACACTTTTCTGCTGATTGTGATCTTCAACTGCTACTTTCCCCCATCCTGTTCCTTCATGCCACAAATTGCTTCCCGTGGCTGCCTTGGTCTCTGTCGATTCATCTATCCCTTTTCTCATCTCACTTTAATACAGTACTTTCATTTTGCATCTCTGTATTGCAAGCCGCGTTCGCCTAGGTCTAGTGAATCCTTTCCTTTTGATTGAAAGTGCATAATAGGCTCAGAATACCCGACCCCAAACTAAATTAATTCCTTCTCCCATGCCCTATGATTCCTTCTTGGGTCAGTAGCCTTGCCACCTGGTAACACCTCTCTGTTCATGGGGAAGCTCCTTTCCCACAACCCTATTTTGAGCAGAGAACTTCACCATGGTCCCCTGAGAGTAGCAAAGCAAGAGAGGATGATGTATATAGCATATCTGCATGGTGCTTTCCTAGGACTAGTGTACCGTGGTCCTACATAAGCCTGCAAACACTTCGTGGCCACAGCTGAATTCACTGCTTAAAGCTTTTCTACTACAGAATATCTGAGAGGGTAGGGAGATGCTCTGCTTTGGATGTCTGGGATGTTCAGTAGTGTTATATGCATCAGATTTCAATCAATTAAGGGAGGCTGTTCCCCTTCCTGTTATTTGAACCAGGTCAGATGGACTTGTCTGCATCCATGTTACATTCTGCCATGGTCTCTTTTTTGTGTCATGCAAAGGAAGCTCCTGTTTTTCCCAGAGCTGTGCCAAAGGCTGTCTCAACTTACCCTATGTTGACAGGGCACCTGGTGCACGAAAGGCAGTCCTGGAGTGGTGTTGGGCAACTGCACTGGTCTAGTGTCTCCTAAGCTTGGAACAGGCTTTGTGCTGGACTGACGTATGTGCTTAACACTGACAAGGGTGCAGAAGCATACTTTGCACTTAAGAGTAGAAAACTGAAAGGTTGCAGCAGGTTTTAGTTGTGTCCCTGGTGTTGCTGCATACAAGGATAGTAAATGTTTTCAATTCTAATGGACAATGTTGCTTTGCTGTTTTTAGTGAAACTGTAAGGAGTTCTTTTCATCTGCCTACCTAGGATCTGCCTATAAGCAGTGGTGGTTCTCCCTTGATTGCTGAGATCTTCTAGTCCTTTTAAGTTTAAAAGTGTACGATGTTTATGGTAGAGGTGGTGGCAACTGAGTTTCCTATATGGCATAGATTTGTTACTGCTGGATCCTCGCTGGGATAATGTAAGTCAGAGCAAGGTTGCTGATGACAAATAAATCAATTGATGACAGAGGAATTTGTGGTCTATCACAGAAAGCAGAATGGGAGCTGTGATTTATATATTTATTTGCTTTAATAAATATGAAAAAATAAAGTGTGACGTTATTCATAGGAGCCCTGGCGATGAGTGACGATGGTGCAATCTGTACATATGTGCCCAGTAGATGAGTCTTTCCTGGGCAGAAACTCATTGACAATGGTCAGCATTTTAAACTTATAGATGTTTTTTAAAAGTGTGTGTGTGTATGTGGGGGATAGTGTTTGTATGACAATATACCTTGACAATAAGTATAAGCACATATGAGTAGGAGACAGGTCACTTGTTTCTCTCTCAGACTTTTTAGGTAATCTTACTTTTTTTTGTTGTTTGGCTATTGGTGTAAACCAGTGTAGTGTTCCCAGTCCATGCCAATTCTGTCATTCCTATGGCACAGAATCTCATTGCTGATACAGCATACCTGGCCATTTAAACATTGACCAGAAAGCAGAGGAGGTGGAATTTTTTTTTCCCAACTTGCCATGAAAAAATTAAGTTGCTCCGAGGTCTAGAACATCAGATGGGAAACATGCCGGCTCATGGACACAGAGTACATCTGGACTGGGGGGACTTGTGTGACAAAGGGTTGTGGGAAACCTGGCATCCTTCTGTGTGCACTCTGTGATGTGTTGTCATTGTGGAAGATTCTGGGGCAAAGCATTCCTCTTTGGGGAGAATGGCAGAATCACTTTCCATGGCCTTGGTTGCTGTTCTGGTGCATGGGCAGCATACCTGACTGTTGCAGAGTAAGGGTTTTGGGGTGGGAAGGAGTAGGAAAGGCGGCTACCTTCTGCTAGAAGCCTGTCAACAACAAATGTATAGTCTGCTGCCTAGCTTTGCATTTTTGTGCTGTGGCTGAATTACAAATGGAGAAATATCTGTGATATTGTACCATACCAAGAATGGAAGATATGAAGTCACATTTCCAGCTGCATGCTACGCTTGATTTAAGTCCTTATACCCAGGTTTCTTGGTAAAAATATATATTGTATTTAACCTGACTTTTTCCAGATCTGAGAGAATTCGGTATTTTTTGGCTCATCTATGTTTATGTCCACATAACTTGAGGTGGAAGAGAAGGTCGGGAAAGTTTTAAGGTATGGAAAGTGAAGATCTCAGAAAAATCATATGCTAGGACTTACACTACAAGTGTTATACAAAATCTAGGGCTTATTTCCTCTATGCTTAACTGAGATAAAGCAATTTAGCTTCACTGATACCAGCTGTAGTAGCAGTCAGTAATGATCTGGTCTTTTGTTTGGGAGAGGGGGGAGAGGAAAAAGAACAACCACCTTCATTGAATGAAAAAGGGGATGCTTTTGTTGAAAGGGAATGATCTCAAAGGATAGGGAACGTTTCAGGTGATATTTTTGGGTTGCCTTCAATAGCTGTTTTCAGGTAATGATCACAGCAAATTCCCTCTGAGTTGCTTCTGCAGTTTCTTGAGAGCTGGCCATCACAGATATTTCTTCATGGAGTGTCTTTAGCAGAGACATTAAATAGGGTAACACATGTTGAAACGTCACAGTCCTCCAGATGCTAATGCTCTGCTGGTGTGGTTCAGCAGCAGGATGTATTACCGCCTTGTCTCTCACTTGAGATGTGTAACCACTGAAATGCCTTTATTAAATGGCAAACAAAAGGCAGTGACTGGTACTTGGAGAGCAAATCAGGCTGTGAGACCAATACCTTTAAGTCGTGACAGGCTCTCAGCACTGTCTGCTGCAGCAGCCTGAGCTTTGTCACATGTGTGAGACCAACATATCTGGACCCTCCCCATGTATTTTTCGTGTGATGCCTTCTGGTATTCTTTGTCTTTATACTCAGCACCATTTACTAGCCTGCTGTCTCCTGGCCTTAGAGAGAGAAAACGTGTGCTGCCCCTCTGGCATGAAATGGGAAATTTAACAGGGATGGTTTCTAGCACTGGTGCATAGTTTTGTCACCAGCAGTGCAACTGAAGCTAAGGAGAGCGAGTGCTGTTTTTAATTCTTGATTTGCAACCATTTTGAAGGCTTAGGGCCTGTGTGACAGATTTAACATGTGGCTCTTTATAATAAAAATAGTGAGGACATATCCACCTATTCCTTCTGTGTCTGGATTCAGGCTGACTATATATCCTCTTTCACGGAGCACTTACTTCCTGGGGAATGATTTCCGTTATTGCCACTGTTAATAAGATAACTGCACATTAGGGATCAGTCCCATCTCTTTCCAACAAGTGCCCTATGTGTACTGCATGTGGAGGATATGGATATGAGCTTGGAGTTTTGAAAGGCCAACTCTGAGGTACCCAAAAAGAGCTGATAATCTCAGCTTTGGGGCGTAGCAAATGGCTGAAATACATACAAGGTCTCTTAGCCACTAAAAATCAACACAAATCTTATTTATGCATTTTGTTTTGTGAAATCTAATCTTACACACGTAGAGCACACATTACACTTGACTTGTTTGAGATGTCCCTGGACAACTCCAGTAAGGACAGCAATGGGTGAAGTTGTGGATAGGCAAGCCTGGGCTCATGTTTTACATACTGTGCTTTATGAAGGGATGCTCCCCTGCTTGCTATACCAAAGCTTTAAAACAGTGGAATAGGCTTGCCTGGCTTCTACCTTCTGTATTAATTGATAAGAGGCAGCTTCTGAATTGCATTACCTTTTGCAATAACGTTTGTAAAGTACTTAAATGACACATTTACAATCACTCTCTTCTTTAAATTTAAATCTTCCCCATTCAGATAGTCGCAGCTCAAAAGTCCTGCTCAAGGCAAAAGCACACCATAAAAACCTAATGCAAGATAAATGGGCCCTTCTGGCTGCTGAGCGATGAGGACTGGATCTATTTGAATAGTTCACACAGACTGCATTTTTCATTGCCTTTAGGCACCTCTTATAGATCTTTCATTCTCTCTTTTTTTTAATGTTGTTCCTTCTCATGGTTATTATAGTCCAAAAAAAGTTAACCAACACCTATCTAAGGTGCAGAAACTACGGTACATGAGGATTTGTTGAGTTTCCCTACCAGCTTTGACCAGAGTTATTGTACACCTACATACGTGGTTTAGTAGCTGGTTTTGCTGTTGGCACCAGTTAGACTAACCTAGCTCCTCAGCGTAGGAGATACTAGCAATATAAAGATAGGTGTTGCAAGTGTACTTCTCTTTATAGTGAGAGTAATCGTGGAGATGATTAATGCCAGTAGGCTGACTGCCCGAGTTCACGTAGCTCCTCAAATCTGCTGGGATGGGAAGGTGAAGAAAGTTAGTGTTGGGAGGAGCCAGCTAATCAGTGCTTTCCAAGCAGTGGAGAACTCTGCATACACTTAGTCTCTTTCTCCCCTTTAAATCTCATTTTGTGCCAATATTATGGGGGAAAGATTTTTGGAATTTAACATGAGTGGCTCCTTTATGGTTTTGTAAAAATCTCTAAAGTTTCTAATTGCTAATCACTAGCGAAAAACGTGACCGGTAATTTTAAATCCTAATAATCGTGCTTTCCCCAGACTCCTGTGTTCACAAAACAATCTGTTGCAAAAACTGATGCGGTACCCTTAACGGATATTTTTCATGCACTTTTGTTTTATACATACGTGGCCGTGCACACGCGAGTGCTTTTGATGAAGCAGGCAGCTGTCTTTGAACTATTTGAAATAACTGAACAGATGCATGACTCTGCGACACATCAGCTCCGTGCAAGGCATCCCTCCTGCGCAGCATAAATCAGGAGACTTCAGGAGCAAATACACAGTGCTAGACTTCTCATTTCCTCATTTATCTTTGCCACATTGTACCCCCCTGGGGGGGATAATATTTTGATGGGTGAATAAAGTACCATTAACTTTAACATTACCATCAATCATCATGACAAAGGAGGACAAGTAGTCTTTGTACATGATCTTGCCACTTGTTTAGTCATCAAACCCTTTGCAAAATGAGTGTAAACCACTACTTTATTAAGGCTGTGGTTCCGTGATACAGATTTTTTGACAGCAATACCTGTTTTAGCTACTGCTGCCACTACCTTGCACCTCTAAGGCATAGCAGCATCTCCATCCGTTGTTCTGTGCAACTGCACATGCTGCCTCCCTGCTCAGGGCACCAACCTGGCTCACCTTTTTAGAGAAAAAGCAACAGAAAACACATTTTGTGGAGGAAGGTAGTGGGAGGGTAGTTTTTCTAAAGCTGCCTCAGTTCCCTGCTCTGTTCACTACCTGGCTTTGTGAAGAGCTGACTTGGCACCCACTGAGAGGAGCGGGCTGGGCTGAGGGCATACATACCTGTGGGGTGGGAGAAGAGGTGGAACGGTTTTAAGCCAGTATTTTCAAAAAGCAGTGAATAGTACCAGGAAACTAAAGCCTAATTTGGTAACCTGTGTAAGTGTTGGTAGTGCTTCAGCGCCAAGGATGTAGAGTAGGCAGGATCCTTTGTTGACAGCTTTTGTAATAGTCCTTTTGTTTTTTCTGTGTTGAAACTTCTTCTTGAGGGGAAAAACATCATCATGAGAAGTGGGGTGTGTTGCACAGCAGCAGGGCACAGTAAGGCTGTGGGCTAGCTCTCTCAGGGGAGTGTGAAGTTCAGGGGCTCGCTCCAGGTCTGCTGCCAAGCTGAGAATTGAGGCAGCACCAACTAATTTTTATCAAGTGTCTTTTTCAACAGTAGCCTTTCACAATGACGTAGTATGAAGAATTCTTCAAATATCTTTCCTCCTCTTTTTGCTTTCAGAAAGTCACTGCAGATTTGTCAGATTACAGCTGTGCTTTTCAAAGGGACTACCGTACCTCACAGAGGGATAGATTATTCACTGTCTATTGGCCTTGGGTTTTCTTTTTTTTTTTTCATTTGAACTATCATCCTGCCTCTTCCTCAAGCATAGCTTTTCTCTCCATGAAAGTGAGGCAAATGATGAGTGGATTCTACTGCACTGGCATTTACTGAGTTGCTGCTTAGAGGCAATTTTCTTGCTTGCTCGTTGGGTGCATGTGGTATGATGACAGTTTTTAATCTGGTAGAAAAACAAAATGTCATGCTTCCCTAGATATCTTCCTGGGTAGCATTACTTTGTGCTCACTTCTGTTCTCAATATGCACAAACACTTAAGAGCCCATGCAGCAGAAAAATTTTCAAAAATAATGCCCCTTTGTAATACGTTAGGAGTTCAGGTCAGGATTTGGCAACTAACTTCCAGGAGGCCCCAGTGAAGAAGCACTGTTTATCTAGCCATATAATTTGTTTGTGTTGCTCACAAAGCTCATTCTCATGCTTAAAAGGCAACCAAGGAAAGAAGTCCTTCTGTGGTAGGTCTGGAAATTTTATGGACTATTCTAAGAGGACAAATAAGAAGGGAGCTGGCCAAAGCAGAAGACAGTAATTAATGCTATAAAGAAAGTAAATAGGATGAATGCAGGCACCTGATTGCCTGACACAAGGGGACAGTCAATGAAAATAAGAAACTGGAAAATGATGTAAAGAAATTCATAGCCCTGCAAAGCAGCTGGCCTCTGAAGCTCCTCACCACCACCAGACAAGGAGGCCGAATAGCTAGGACTCAGAAAGTCACTAAACCATGCTGGATAACAGGCATGTCAGATGATAGTGAGGAATACTATAACTCACCAAGATTATAGGAAGGGATACAGTCTCCTAGGTTTCAGAGTCTGGGCTAAAATCTTGCTGCTGTGGATTCAGAGGACCCTCCCTGGGAGCAGGTTATGCCCTACTCGAAGAGCTCTGGGATCTGCTTGTGGTAGCTGCTGGTAGAGGCGGAGTGCTTCCCAGGACAGAGGACTTCCCAGGATCACTCCACAGCAAGCAGCAGGGTAAGGATGAAAAAGCCTGGAACGCACCGCTTCCTTCACCACTGTCTCTGACACAATCAAGGAAAATGAGTCCTCCCTTAACTGGGGATACGTCAAGCAAGAAAGTCAAGGAGGAAGAGGCTTGGTAGCAAAACCAGTAAGGTGACCTGATCTAGCTGGACCTGGTTTGAGCAATGGGTTGAGCTACGAAAGTTCCAGAGGTCCCTTCCAACATAAATAATTTCACACATCTGAGCCTCTGAGTTACCACAATACCTTGGAAATGCTGTAGCTGCAGCTGCTTGCTTGTGACTAGGTTTGGGCTTTGTTTTTTGTTTTGTTTCTTTGTTGTTCTTTTGAGGGATACCCAACTTGAGTCTCTCAGATTAGCTAAAAGTGAGTCAGCTGCCACATCTCCCTTGCCTCCCTTTACTATTGAAGGAGAAGGGCTCCTCTATTAAGAGCATCAGGTGTTGAATCTCGTGCAGCTCCTTTCTCTGTGCTGATCGTAGAGGGTGTCTGAGGAAGGGAGACAGCTAGCTGAGAGGCCTTGGCCTTCCCTTCCCCTTTCCCTTCCATGACTTTCTTTGCTTTTGACGCACATTTTTCTGAATGCTTTCTCTGGAACAGGAACATTTATCATCTGAGCAGTGTCAAACTTGCCATACTCTTACTTTCTCCACACTTCTTCTTCCTCTCCCCTTCTTCCTTCTCTGTCCCTTCCAACCGTGCTAATTAACTCAGTTAATATTAATTCTTAAATAGCGAGTGTTGAAATGTGTGGAATTATCTTGTGCTGCTTTGTGTGTCTGGACAGTGCGTTACAACAGCTGACCAAGTTTTGAAATCTTGAGCACTAGGAGTTGAATAGAGCAACCTGGTTCAAGGGAGTGGCATTAATCTGCTAAGGATGAGCACAGATTGTACCTGATGGCTTTGAGCAGCGTTTTCCATCTTGGCTGATTAAGTCTTTAAGAATTTACCCCAAAAAGAGGAATGGATCCATGACACTTCTAAAAAAAAATCAGAGCGAAGGATTTGGATGCCCAAATGTGGATATTTTAGGCACGTGAATTTCCCCGTTGAAGCTCATTGTTTCTGAATCAGCCTGCAGAAGACCCTATAGCCAGTTTCTATCTGGCCATAAAATCCAGCCTTTGAAGCAAATCATGCAGCACAAGATCCATCATGTGCTCTCAGCATATGGCACGACAGAGCATTTTGCTGTTGCAAATCAGTATAATAAGCCCTGCAATACCCTGCCTCCTTCCTGTATAGTACAGTTTAATACACAGCAGAGAGGAGTTAGCTTCTCAGTGAAGATTTGGAAGAAAAACATTGGCCTGCTGGAGGTGCACGGGCAGCAATCATGAATGTGCCTGAGCCTGGATAGTCCTTTCTGCATATGCACCAGGGGAAAGCTTGGCAAGTGTTTGCCTGCATTGAGATTCTGAACCAGACTCACAGCCATTGCAAACGGATGATCCCAGTCTCTGGCTGAGCTGGCAGTGATGAATTGAAGCCCTTGAGGTACAAGACCGAGCAGATGCAAGTGACCTTAACTGACACAGAAATGAAGCCTTATCTGCCTCAAAGGGAGGGTTCAGCTCATCATCATCTGCTGTTATAAATAGCAGAAAAGGAGAAAGGCACAGAAACTAGCCCAGGTAAAGTTTACCAAAAGAAGGCAGCTAGGAAGAAGCCTGTGTTTGTTTGTTTCTTTTTTTTTTTTTTAATCCAACAAGCAGAATGCTAAGATGTCACGTGACTCAAGTGGGGTTTTTAGCTATTCTTCCTTCAAGTACACTTTCCCAAGGATAGTCTTTGCTCTGTGCCTGTTTGGGTTTTGTGCTTTTTCTGTTTTCTTACCATCCTCTTTCGATGTTTCAGCTTCTGCCTTTACCTTCTCTTTGCCCTGATGTGTTTAGGGCCTGGTTCTGCATGAAGAATGTGGGTCATTGCCCAGGTTAGTGGGTTGGTCAGACAGCACTGGGCACTGCAGGCTATCCTTTATTCACAGACAAGAAAAGAAAAACTTCCTTTGACATTGCCAGCATGCTGAGGCCTTACCTCACAGAAACTAGAGGGATTCTCACAGGTTTCCAGGTACAGAAATTGTCTCTTACTGCATGTGCCTGTATTGTGCCTAGCAGAACAGGATGTTGAACTTGATTGGAGGTGCTGAGTATAATCAAGGTAGAACATACTAAGTGTCATTTTTCAGGCCAGAAATATGTTGGGACATGCATGTGGACTTCTACATGTTGATGGAAGCTGTTCTTGAGTCTGCAGAGGGCGAGGTATAGAGACCAGCAGGCAAATCTGGTTTGTGTCTTGTTTTCTCTGCATGTATGTGAAAGAAGCAGCCTTGTAGCATCGCTGCAATACCAAGGCTGGAATGCAGGTAATTACGCATGGTGGTAACTTTAAATTTCTGGGTAGTCTCGTTGCTTTATAGAATCTTCCCACAGGCATAAAATTTGGCTCAGATGTAAGGATTTGCAGGAATCTTCTTCTATTTAATGTGTACAGTGGAAACTGTAGTTTAATTGGTTCATGGGGCTATCCTCCCTGTGGCTGTTGGAGACTAGTGCTGATAGCAGTGGCACAAGCGGTGCTTTCCTGTGTTTTCTTTGTTGATTGGCTTGCTGTCCGGGATAGTAGGTCACTGTGAAATGAGGACTCTTTCTTTGCTCTCATCAGAAAAGGCTGTACCTAGATGCTTGCTTCCAACAGGAAGAGTGGGAAAGCAGAGGATAGAAATGAAATGTGAACAAGACTCTGTTTGAAGTTGAAAATGTTAAAGGACAGGAGTGTCAGGAAAGCACCATTTCCCTCAATGATTGATTGCTCCTCAGCACACGGTCATGCAAGAACATGTCTCCTATAACTGTAGCACTGTGTGCTTTCCAGCACCCTTGATCTGAAGACCACAAAGAGCACTGTGAACTCAGATGAGTTAAATCTGTGGCAATTCGGTGGCAGAGATGCAATCACCTCTGTTTTACAGATGAAACCGAGCAAGAAAAGTTCAGGTGCTTACCCAGAGTCAGTAAGTCATTGACAAAGGTAGGAACTGAACGGGAGCTCTGACTCCCAGTCAAGTATGCAGACAGAAATTAGCCACAATGAAGCTATTAAGCTGGGCTCTGCCCTTACTTATGTAGTTGAACAAATAAAACTGTTTTGTTTTGTTTTGTTTTGTTTTGTTTTTTTCTGAAGCATTGAGCACCCAGTAGCTCCCACTAGCTGGAGTGGTGGTAGTTCACCTGTTCTGCAAATCAGACCCTTGAAAAAGCAAGAGATGTTATACAATTGGTTATGTTAGACCTATTGATCCTTCTTAAAAGAAATGTTGCATTATGCACAATATTGCACAGAAGAAATAGCCTCAAAAGGGTAGAGTATTGGCAAGCTTTCTGAGGCCATTTGAAGTGCATACAGCAGCGTAGGATCAAAGTTGAGCAGAAGAGAGAGGAGATAAGGAAATGACTGGGGAGAAGGTGAGAAAGGCAAATGAGAAATACCAGAGGACGGTGGCAGAAGAGGACAAGTTTGGTCTTGGCGCAGAAGATAGCAGGAAAGTGTGTGCATGATAGTCTGGAGAGAAAAAAACCCAAACAACCCCTACCTTTAAGGAAGTACCTGAATTACGTAGTAGAAGAAAGGAGAGTTTTGGTGAAGCAGCACAGCCCTGAGGATAGGAGGACTACTCAGGTGCACAGGATCTTGAGTTCTCTTGCCCCCTCTCCCAGTGATGTACCAACGTGTGCCCTGCCTGTACGCTGTGTGATGGTGCTGTGATCTCGGATGAGTCCTCCAGGTACTGCTCTAATAATAAAAGTAAGAACAGTAATTTCCCTAAATCTGCAATTAGCAGATTGAAAAAGGTTGGGAAAGAGTAAGAGGCAGGTGAGAACTGTGTAGCTTTGGTTGTGTTCTTTATTCTTATAACCAAAATTTTACCCTGAAAGTGTTCCAGAAATGAATCCTTGTCAGCTGACGTAAATCAAAAACATATTGTTCCCCATTCTTTCCCTTTTCCCCCTCCATCACTAATATGTAGCAGATGTAAAAAGAAGACAGAATCATAGTGTTTCATGTTAAACACAGATCTGTGTTTATCCATGGATCAATGCTAAGAGTGAATCCCTGAGTATCCCCAATACATAGGCATGTAATAGTAGGTGACTTTAGTAAGTCCACTACTTTAGTAAGTGCAATGCATGTGCAGCACTGCCTGAGTAACCCAGGATATGGGGAGCAGGCACTTCTGCAGATCAGGACTGTCTGATTTCATCAGTTTCTGCTGGGGCTACCCTAGCTCTTCATTGCTTTAAGCCTGGGTCTGACAAGTACTGTGATCTACTCAGTTACCAGAGAGCCAGCAAGAATTCTGACCTAACGTTTCAAGGCACTGAAAAAGAATCCTTTGCCCTCATGAAATTAATTCAGGAGAGAAATTATCTTCCAGTTGACTACTTCTTTGCACAACTCTGGTAAGTAGTTGATCTTCATAAAATATGGACGGATGTGATCTTTGTAAGTTCTGCTTCTTCCTAAAAAAGGACACAGCCCTGAGTAGGGCTGTCCCTGGGGAGTGAATTTGGGAGATCTGGATCAAAAAGAACAAATCTGCATTGCTTGTGCTAAATGAATAGGTGTGTATTATCTAGAGCCTCGCAAGTGTCTGTGTTCAGACTACCCTCTAAAGAACAAGGAGCCACAGTGTGGCAGTTCATTCGTATCTCGGACTTGATTGCATCATAGTCCTTCAAACCTTCTTCATTCTGGGTGCCACTGCTTTGTGGTGGAACAGATGCTGACCTGAGCCCTTTGAACTGGAAGTCGGAAAGTGTTTCTGTCTAAGCCACAGTGTGACTGGTGTGGTGACAGCGCATTCCTTAGCCCTGACATGTGTGCTCTGACCACATGCAGAGAGTGCGGAGCAGGAGTGTTGAACTTATGAATAAAGATAGGATTTTTTTGGCCCTGAAATGGGAGAAGATGCACTGGAAAATTGCAGTGCTTTCCAATGGGATTAGAGATGCTCACTGCCTCTTAAGATCAGTTAGGGACAAGTATAATGTTTGCTGGGTAAAACACTGGCTGGATGGCCGGGCCCAAAGAGTTGTGGTGAATGGAGTTAAATCCAGGTGGCGGCCGGTCACAAGTGGTGTTCCCCAGGGCTCAGTATTGGGGCCAGTTCTCCTTAATATCTTTAGCAATGATGTGGACGAGGGGATCGAGTGCACCCTCAGTAAGTTTGCAGATGAGACCAAATTGGGAGGGAGTGTTGATCTGCTGGAGGGCAGGCAGGCGCTACAGCGGGACCTGGACAGGCTGGATCGATGGGCCGAGGCCAATTGTATGAGGTTCAACAAGGCCAAGTGCCGGGTCCTGCACTTGGGTCACAACAACCCCAGGCAACGCTACAGGCTTGGGGGGAGTGGCTGGAAAGCTGCCTGGTGGAAAAGGACCTGGGGGTGCTGGTCGACAGCCGGCTGAATATGAGCCAGCAGTGTGCCCAGGTGGCCAAGAAGGCCAACAGCATCCTGGCCTGTATTAGAAATAGTGTGGCCAGCAGGAGTAGGGAAGTGGTTGTCCCCCTGTACTCGGCCCTGGTGAGGCCGCACCTCGAGTACTGTGTTCAGTTTTGGGCCCCTCACTACAAGAAAGACATTGAGGTGCTGGAGCGTGTCCAGAGATGGGCAACAAAGCTGATGAAAAGTCTAGAAAATAAGTCTTACGAGGAGCAGCTGATGGACTAGGGCTGTTTAGCCTGGAGAAAAGGAGGCTGAGGGGAGACCTTATCACTCTCTACAACTACCTGAAAGGAGGTTGTAGCAAGGTGGGTGTCGGTCTCTTCTCCCAAGTAACAGGCGATAGGACAAGAAGAAATGACCTCAAGTTGCACCAGAGGAGGTTTAAATTGGATAACAGGCGATAGGACAAGAAGAAATGACCTCAAGTTGCACCAGAGGAGGTTTAAATTGGATATTTGTAAAAATTTCTTCACCGAAAGGGTTGTCAGGCATTGGAAGAGGCTGCCCAGGGAAGTGGTTGAGTCACCATCCCTGGAGGTATTTAAAAGACCTGTAGACATGACGCTTAGGGACATGGTTTAGTGATGGACTTGGCAGTGTTAGGTTTATGGTTGGACTCGATGATCTTAAGGGTCTTTTCCAACCTAAGTGATTCTATGATTCTATGGAATTATCTCCCCCTCAAAATGCCTGGTGGCCAGTGAGCGCTGAGGAAGAGGGTGCATAGCTCTTGTAAAGGATAGTTCAGCCTGCCAAGTCATTTCGTTGTACAGGTGAACTGAGGAACATACCTGGACCTCATAATGACATAGAGTGCACCCCTGTCCCTCACCACGGCTTGGATGTTTGTGCTCTCAGCTTCTGCGATGTTATCAGGGGCTTGGGCAGCCTTTGTGAAGAGGAGATCATGCAGCTAATGGAGGTACTGCAGGAAAGCAGAGCATCTCACAGCTGCAACATCAAGGCATATATAGGAAATCTGGATTTCCTGTGGCTAGGATCTCTGGCTCTGCTGCAGATCTGTTGTGACAGCTCGGGCAGATCTCTTTATCCCCCTGGATGTTTCTTTTCTCTCTTGTTTGTTCCTGTGTTACTGCTAGGAGGGGACTGCATTGTGCTCTCTGTTTGTACAGCACCAGGTTGTATGAGCAGCTGGGGTCTCCCAGCACATCCATCACACTAATAACGATAGGAAGGAGGGCACCCATCAGAAATTTCTCCTTACCTTTTAGTTATTAATACATTTTCCTTTCTCTCTCTCTCTTTTTTTTTTTTTTCTCCTTTCTTGCTTGAAGGGGAAAAATAAGTCAGCTATCTTTTATTCCTTCTAAAAGAAATGAGTCTTGACAGGTCTGGAAATGTGTTTCCTGCAGTTACTCCGTGCACACAGGGGCCGTGCTGGCTCATTTATACACCCACATACCACAGCCCAGACATTTCATTAGCTTGGCATATATCTTTTGTTTGCAGTGATAGGCACATGAAAGTACAACAGGAACAGGGCTGGAGGAGAGAAGAGGGGAGGGAAGGGGACGCATTGCTGCCTGAAAATTGCTGTCTCAATGTTTTATTCCTTGCATATGCAGGACAATCTTCTTTTTATTCTTATTGTTTACTAGCAGTGCTTTCTGTGTATAAGAGCTGACATGGACTCAGATGAATGCACTGTGGCCTGGATGGCTGCTTGTGCCACTCAAACAAGGTTGATTTGTGATCTTGGCTGGCAGAGGAGGGGAGAAGGGCATGTAGGGGATTTTTCTATTGGTCAGGAGTGAGAGTGTACCCTGGAGAAAGGAGCATGAGGCAAATACTTGGCCAGCCCTCTCCTCTTCCCCAGCCTCGACTCTGGTCACTCTTGCTTCTGGGTATCTCCTCCAGCAGGAGCTGATGTGTGTTGGGCCCTGCACAGGGACTGATGGCTGCAGGGTGACAGGCAGGAGGAGAAGATGGGGGCAGTGCTGCTGTCTGATTTACGTGCCCACAGCAGGGGTTGTCCTTGGCCAAGCGCATCCAGGGTGTTTGTGTGCGAACTGAAATGCAGTCGAGGCTGGTTAGATCAGCATAAGGCTAATTTTAAAACCCAGATACGCTGCCAGTCTTGTGCTGCATAGCTCCAGCCATCCTGCTCCCTTTCATCTTACCGCAGCTTCATCTTTTCCTTTCAGAGTTGTCCTCCTATTGCTCAGTGCAATTCCTGGGTGACTGATTTTTGTCCCTAAGCCCATTTGTGTGCTTGCAGCTAGTGTCCTGGAAATGTTTGCCCTTGTCAGATCTGTCCCTCTCATTCAGCTGGCTATAGACCCTGGCAGATCTAGGCCTCCTGCCAATGTTTTTGCGGTGCTGTGGTCTCTCAAGCAAAAAGCCACTATTTTCTGTAGGTAGCAGAGACTGACAGATGTTTTGACTTCTGCTTTTGCCTCTGCCTGGCTGTCTTGGAGACAGAAAAGGCACATTGAATCCAGCGCAGATGGGAGAGGTGTCTGCTGGGATCTACCAAAGGTCAAATGAACACTGCGGAAGGAACATATCAGTGCCATCTTTATTCCATTCCTACCTCCAGCCCCAGCTTGAGATGCTACAGGCAGGAGCCACTCTTGCTATGTCAGATCTGCATGATATAATGTAGCTTTGTTCTATCCTGGCTCTTCTTTCTCTTGAAGGCTGTGTCAGCACTCACGTTCTCCATGCCTCTGTTTAAACAGAAATCTTTGGGTTTCAGGGTTAGTAAGCTGCTCTGAGGAGCTGCGACTGTTCATGCTTCTCATTGCTTGGGGAATGACTGCCCACTTGGCTGACACCAGAGCTTGAACTCCAGTGCTTGGTGAGAGCCTCTGGTTTTAGCTAAAAAGACTGTGTTTTGCAGATAATTTTTGCTGGGGGAAAAAAACCCAAACCCCAAAGATCCGCAAACTAAAAAAGCTGTAATGACCTTGTGTGTCCTGTGAATACAAGGGGACCTAGAACACACTCTAAAGAGCAGGGGTTCAGTGTTACTGTGGAATCATTGCCCCAGCTCATGCTGGTTAAACAATTTGAAGGCAGTTTGCAACCCAGTCCCTTTGGTTTGCTGAATACAGGTGAGATGTTGGGATTCTTTTCCCGGTGTCATGAACAGGATCTGCTGCGGAGAGCCACTTTTATGCTGTTATCTTTGACCAAAAAATTACTGACTATAAAATCAGCTTTATGGTGTTGGTGTTTTTTTGTTGTGGTTTTTTTTTTTATGCTTGCACCATAGTAAGAAAATTAATAGTGGTGTTCTGTGTGCAGTGCCATGGATTATTTAAGGTGCTAGTGCCTTTTCTAACCTATTGGTTAATTGAACTTCACAGAGTTATAGGCCTGATCTGCCAAATGCAAACAGGGTAATAGTTTTTATTTATTTCACGGGATTGAATTCTGATCTTCGGTCATGTTTATTGACTGAATATCTTGGGGCTCAGGGTTTTTAACATTTGACAGTAAATTCTTAGCATTATGCTGAGAAAAAGAGGGATGAGCAGGATTCTTAAAATACCTCCCTGTTGTGTCCTTATCATCCTTCCGCACTGATGGCATTTGCTTGTTCACTAAATTATTGTCATCCATGCACAAAACGTATGTTTTCAGCAGATGTCTAGGTAGTGCTAAATTGTAGCAGGTCCATTGCTCTTTGGTACTGTTTCTTCTTCAAAGCGCTAGATAAATGGTGCTTAAACCTTTGAATCAAGCAATGGTTTTCCGAAGTGCTTAAATGATTTAAGAGCGCGGTTCCCTTTGGCTTCTAGTCAGACTTTGTGCTCTTTAATCTTTTTAGGTGCTTAAAAGACATGCTTTCTTTCCCTCCCCCAAGGGTTTGCTGAATCTGTCTCTCCTAAGTACTAACATGGCCCCTTTAACTATAGTGTCTAAGTACTGTCCAGCCTCCAATATGTTATCGCAACAGCCTAGTACAGGAGAAGAGATCAGTGTCTCCATCTTACAGATGGGGAGTTAAGACATGAGGGAGACGGAGTGACTTGCCCCTAGCCAGACAGGGTTTTTGAAGCACAGATACCCAAGACCTACAGTAAATCCCTGGGCAGGAGATTGCTCAGCTTCTTTACAGGGAGGTGCTAAGCGTTCTCTGCCATGCTTTGCTGAGTCAGGGCCTTGGGCTCTTCCTGACATGGTCTATTTGTCCACACATACAAGTACTTGCCAAAACTGCTGAGGTTTTGCTATAAACTAAAATGTTGGCATCAAAACCTCTCAGGATTGCACTCTGATGAATTATTCCGTGTCCTGAGAAAAGGAAGATAAGGAGCAGGCAGAGGAAAAGGCATTTAAATACGGTATTCTGCATATATCATTTGTCTTTTCACTCATGATGTCTGACAGTGGAAGAGCATACAAAGTCGCTGGTGTTGGGCTCTTTCTCTAGATAGCCCGTCCATTAATAGTGGCTCTATAGTGGCTCTAAGATCATGTTGGGTGAGCTTTGGACCACCTCTGCAGGGCTCACCTATACAGCTTGGGACCTTTGAGCATGGATGGGGATTATAGGGAATTTAAGCAAGAAAAGATGGAGTGAGTTTGAAAAGATTCTTGCTTTGAATTTTTGTAAGATGCTGCTTCTTTGGGATGTAGTGATGGCTTGTAGTTGTTTGGAACAGCTGTAGCCTTGCTGATAGGAGAGAAGTGGGGTTTCTGGGGAGAATGTCCTTTTGGGGGCAGGGGGGAAAGCTTCAGCACTGGCCTAGGTTTTATGCCTGGTGTTTTCTTTATATGAAGACTATATGATTACAAGCTATTACAGCTTGTGCTGTGGACAGTCTTCCCATGAGGGAGAAGGACTGGGTGGAGCACAGGAACATTTTTTCAAATGAGAACTTAATTAAAAATATTTAGAAAAAAATAATTGAGAGTTAATTGTTTCTTGGCAGTTTTTAACAATGAGTGACTGTGTTCAGCATTCTGGCTTTTATATGCTTTTTACCTTTTTTTTAGATTTTGGTTGCTGCTGCTGCTGTTTCTTTCTCATTGTGTTGACAAGTCCTCGGTTAGCCACGGTGTTTTGTGTTGGCTTGACAATGATGTGTGTCCCAGGGATTGTGTGTTTCACTTATCTGGTCTGGGCCAACTGAACAGCTGTAGTCCTCTGGCAGGTTGTGTACCTGAAATGAAAAATATGGCTCTAATTTATTTTTGTTTATTTTAAATCCTGTTTGGCAGTCAACACTTTATATTTACCACATTCTGATTATGGACAGTGGCAAAACTAATTTGCTTGAAATTTAAAAAACCTGAATTATGACTTTTTGGTGTGTGTGTTTGGTGTTTTCTTTTTTTTGTTGTTGTTTGTTTTTTTTTTTTTTAACAAATATTCTTAATGTTTTGAAATCTTTTAGAATGCTTTTTGATTGTCTATTTTATGTTGCTTTATTTGAGATTATAAAGTTTACTCCCCAGAGATGTTCAGGGGAGCACTTGCATGATAAAGCTGAGCCCATCAGCTAAGATTCAGACTACATACAAGGAAAGAATTTTTTACAATGAGGGTGGTGAAACACTGGAACTGGTTGCCCAGAGAGGTTGTAGATGCCCCATCCCTGGAAACATTTGAGGTCAGGTTGGACGGCGCTCTGAGCAACCTGATCTTAGTTGAAGATGTCCCTGCTTATTGCAGGGGGTTGGACTAGGTGATCTTTAAAGGTCCCTTCCAACCCAAACCTTTCTATGACCATAGCTCCCATTCCTCTGTGCTGCTTGGGATGGGGAGTGGAGTCTGGAGAAAAGGAGTGAAGTTGAGCCTGGGAGAGGAAAGATGGTGTTTTAATATTTTTCTTTTTGTTTCTCACTGCCTGAATCTATTTTACTTGGCAATAAGTTAAGTAATTTTCTTCAAGTCACGTCTGTTTTGCCTGCAGCCATAACTGATAGGCAATCTCCCTGTCTTTGTCTTGACCCACAGGCTTTTTCGTTCCTATTCTTTTACTATTTTCTCCATGTCCTGCTGAGAGGAGGGAGTGAGTGAGTGCCTGGGTGAGCGTTTGGCTCTTAGCCAAGGCTAACCCACCACAGCGGGCAAGAAATTTAATATCAAACTAAGCAGGTCTCACACTTGTACACTGTTCTGCGCTGCAGCTGTAAGCCACAGCTGTAGATAAGCTGTCTCATTTAAATGAGCAACTGCAGCAATGTGAGGCTCAGTGCTGGCTTCACAACTTCACCTGGTTCGTTGTCCAGCGTCCTAAGAGGGTTTTTAATGAAAGCAGCCTGCCCCTTCACCCTTCTTCCCCTCCTCACAGCTAACGCAAAATACTTCCAACAATGTCTGTATCTGCTGAGCTTTCCTTATGGTATTCTACCATGTACGTGCAAATGTTGTATTTCTTGCAAAGGCCTTATGCTGGATGCAAACGGGAGACTCTTAGTCTTTTGCACTTGCAAATAAATAGAAGATAGGAGCTTGCTGGTTTAGTTGCAATCAGAAGGGATGCATCTTTCATCCAGATATTTTGATAAGGTGCCCTCTTTGATACGAAGGAGGATAGAGGCTGTCTTTGGCTACTCAGAGATGGAAGTTGGGCTCCATACAACATTGCTGATCTCAAGAAATCAAATCAAACTCAATCATGAGATTCTTCTTCAAAAAAAATATTCCTAAAAGACCAAGGAAATTTATCTTGAATTTAATTTCTCTTTTGACTTTTATGCTGTGTTTGTAGGAGGGGAAGGTCAACAATGTGATTGTGAGTGCACATAAAAATGCATTCACCTTCATAGACTTCCCTGTGTGCTGACACAGTGACTCCTCCATTATGCTTTCTTCACCGCTAAAGTAAGTGCCACTCACCTTCCCTATGATCTTGAGTACTTCCTCTCTTGCCTTTTCACTTTTTCTCCCATATAGCCCTTTGGTATGTGGAATAAAAAATTTTCTTGGAGGAGAACTGAGAACAGTACAGAAGTTGCAGAACAAGAAATAACAGAGCTTGAATGTGGTGGGCACAGGTGTGTCTTAAGATGGAGGAAAAGATCTTTGTCAGTCCCTCGTGGAGAAAAAAAATCCCCAAATCAGATAATTGGGGAGTATTTTCCTATAGGGTCCTACACAGAACTCTGCTTGAATTAGCAGGCCTAAAAAAAATAGAGCCGGAGGAGCTACTCACTTCACATCAAGGACTCTTGCAATGTCCTCCAAGTGCTAAATGCTGTGATCTATGATTTATTTGTGAGAGCAGCAATGCTGTTACATGATTATATCAGTTGTGGTCTCTGTACTTCCTACCACGCCTTCCCACTGTGACCCTGCTGTCAGAAGAAAGTAACCATGTACATGATCCACATCCAAATACAGCATTTTTTTTCCTGGTGAATTATATTGATTTTGCAAATATGCACTCAATTAGCACAGTCTGCTAATTCTAAAAATATGTTTATTTAGCTGTCTGTGTCCTTGTTGCCAATGCATACAGTATGACATTGTGCGAGGAGTTGCGTGACCTTTGATTTTGTTTGTAGAATATAAATTAGGACCATTGTAGGCTGGTTCCTTATTTTCTGTATGTCAAGACAGCTCTGTTGTCCTGATAATTATGTACTGATTTATATTTAGCAGGATTTGCTTCTCTTAGTAGAAGCAGACTGTCTCTGTCATCTAATAAATACAAGCAGACTTAATAGATTTCCAGGAAGAAGTGTTATGATCACCTTGGCTTCCTATTTAACTTGGGCTGAAGACCCTAATTCAGCAGATCCTGTGTCTAGCCCTTAATTTTTGACTTCTGCTGGAGTGTGTTGTCAGAAACCATGCTGCTTTAGTTGAGAACTTGAAGTGACAGACAAAGTACTGTGCGGTTTATTAATTTGTGGCAGTGGTTAATTACTCTTTGTAATAAATTATTCAGCTTTTCTTCAGTTTGCATTTTGCACAGCTTTAGCTTGAATGGTTCTCAATGAGCCCTTTCTGCTATTTTAACAGTTCCTTTCCATTACTGGAAATCATATTCCTATATAGGTGATTATACCTGCTAAATTAGGCAGTTTAAAGTTTCCAGTATTAAGGTTCATATACAGGAGAATGTGTTCCATAGGCTTCCAGTAGAACTAATGGTCATCAGATTTTTTTTTTTTACTACGATGTTTTTAAAAGATATTTTAAAATATCTTTCACATTGGAGAACATGCCTTTTGAATTTCCTTCTAGCAGATTTCTATGCCACTCACCCTCTTGAGGTGGTTGACCATGACTACAAGACCTGAATGGCTTAAAACCTCCTTGGCAGCCAAACATTACAGATCTGGTTTTTTTGTGAGACAAAAATGGAAATGAAATGAAATTACATCTATGAAAGTAGATAGTTGGTATGAGAAGGGAAGAAATTAAATGTCTTTGGGCTCTACATCCTCACTTTCTATGCTGTAGCTACCTTTGTTCTTTAAGGACATAAAAGTCAGACAACTTGTTATATAATGTAGCCTCAACATGTGTATATATATATAGAAATAAAATATTTTGCCTTTTAACACTTTAAAAGCATTGCCTTTCTTGGAGACCAAGCACATGTTGTTAGTTTCCTTGATGTTCTCTGTTAGCGGCCAGTGCTGTGTGATCTCACAGAGAGTTAATAGTCTGTTGCAGAAGGAGTATCAAGGCCTTTTGATTTAACACCTTTACTTTCCTTTTATAACAAAAACCAAACAAGTGGGGATGTGTGTGTCTTTTGTCAAACTACTCCAAAAGAAGGTGGTCAAGGATGTAGGTGGCCTTAACATTCTGTACCTGGGGAGCAGAAACTGCTGTGGTGAGACTGCTGGTAGTCAAGCCATTCTGTGCTGTAAAGTCGCTACAGCTGGGGGCATGTTTGGAGGGGAATAGAGGGTCCCTCCACACCATACAGATGGACAAAAGAGCTTACAAGTGAGAAGACTTTGGATTAGACATCAAGTCTTGGCTAGCCCTGGTGTAAGGTGAACCAACTGCAGGGCAGCTGGGTGTCTGTGCTGCCATGGTCCTTATGCACTTGGCAGCACCATCTCTCATTCTTGCAGGTAGGTGTCTGGTGCTGCAAGCAATGTTCCCTCATACAAGCTGTCCAGCTCTTCCCAGACCTGGTTGTTGCAACCTGCCCCCTCTAAACAGCAACTCCCTGACTCAGACTCTTGAGTAGCTGTTAAATTTGGATGCCACAGGCTTGGATGGCGATGTCTGGCAGCATTGTATGTCTGGTTGTTCCTTAGTTGTTAAGGGTTTGGTAGATGCTGAACTCTTAACCACCGCACTTGAAGTAAGCAGACAGTTGCAAGCATCCCAAGCGTGTGAAAATTCGCTTGCCAAGTGTTGCAGGTGCTTTTGTAAGCCCGAAACACCTTGCATTTATGTTCTTTCTGTGAATACTGAGGATAAAAAAAAAAGTCCTAAGATTTAGAGCTGATTAAAAGAGAGAAGAAACATAACTGTTTAGATAACCGGGTGTACTCAGCAAATTCATTTACTGGGATTAATTTTGCCTGTAGCCATGTTTGTGCTATCAGCAAAGTGACAGTCCTATCACAGGAAACAGTTTCTGCTGAATTCTCACCTGGGCACAGGAGCCCAGAGTCGCCAGTGGTATGAGAGCAAGGAAGGGCAGGAAACAGTTTTGAAAACCAGCATTTACAATGGTTAGGTGTTCCCACACTCTTCTGGAGTGGCTGCTGTGCTTTGTAATGCTGCAGAAGTGGCACATTATAAAGAACATTGTGGTCATATGCGTGTTTGTGGTTCTTTGTTTTGTTTGGAATTTTAAAATTCTTTAATACTTTCAAAATATAAACAGCTATGCAAGTTGTTGAGTTGCACTGAAATTGAATGTCGTAATACATTTTCAAACAGTTTTGGGAAAGAAACCTAAATTCATTCAGTGGATGTAGATATTTTGCTGCAGCCCTGAGTGCTGAATCCCATCATGGCAGGGCTCAGTTCATCAAAGTGGAATTCATCTCATCTGTCTCTAGCTGTCTAAACTTAAAGCATCTAGGCCAGAGAGTGCTTCAGTTCAGCTATTTTGGGTGCCTATTTTAGGGTGGGTAAGTCATGCTCAGATGATGTCTGACTCCGCTGGCTGCAGGGTACTTAGAGAACTAGTTTGGATGCTGTGCCTGAGTTCAGCCCTGGGGCAGCCCCACAGTCTAGGAGAGCTTATAGCCTCATGGTGTCATTTAAGACAGTATTTGTGTGCTCTTGGTTGATAGAATTTCCGCTCAGAACAGCACTTCCCCCGCCTTCTCTTCCCCCTGAGCAGGCATGTTTTCCTGGAATGAGGCCTCCAGCTCTTACCAGATGTCCCCTTCTGGCTCCAGCTGTGTCAGCTAGGATGTCACTACCCGTCACTGCTTCTCAGGGCTGGTGACGATCCCACAGGGATCTGACAGCAGGGCAGTCTGCTTACTAGCTGAATCTATATCGGTTTATTGTAAACAATTTGCAGCTTTTGGTCTGATCTGTCCGATGGATTTCACCCAAAGTGGGCCCAGCAGCGCTTGCATGAATGCTTCCACCAGCAGAGAGAAGGCAGCAACCACTGGAGAGTCACTTCAGTGGCACTACAGCATGTAAAGGGAATGTCTTTCTGCAGTCTGAACGGAGGAGACGGGGAGTCTCAGCCTGGTTCCCATCCACTGGACTGTGCTGTTCTGTAGCTCATGTCTCATCTTAAGCTTCCAGTGATGTTAAAACACTGTTCTCTCTCAGCTGTGGCTGCATGATAGTGTTGACCTCTCTTGTTCTGCTAAGCTGAGTAAGATGAACCATCAGGGAATGTGGTGTGCTTTGGGGGCAGGTGTAATAGGTATCAGGAGGGACTTCAGACAGGATAGCACTGAGGAGGAGGATCTCTCTCAGAGAGCATATGTAGATAACAAAAAGTTGGTTGTACCAGGGGGATTTGTGAGAACAAACTACAAGTTTACTATGGATGTTAACATGTGATTTCTGTGCTTGCACATATTCCTGCAGTCATTTTGTTTTCTCAGGCTTTACAGTCACAGATGTGGTGAGGCTATAAACGCTCTAATCTCTCTCCTTCTTAATTCAGAATTTGGACTCTTCCCTGCTCCATTAAATCCCACATTTAACTTTATTTTGAAGAGTTTTAGTCATAGGAACAGTGTTGGGGACAGAAATGGTACATTTAGTTCTGCTAAATGGATATGGTATTAGATTGACAGTCTCTGTCAGTGTGTAATTGCAGATTAATGGGATGTAGTATGTCATTATAGCAGCTCAATAGCACAACTCCAGGCTGTTGGAGCTGCACACAAGTCCAGGTTTTCATTTCTTGTTAGAGGGGGCTACTCTAAACTGCCTTGCACAGTTTTCTCCCTGATCTCTTGTGGCAGAGAATAAGGATGTTTACAGTTCAGGTACTTAATGACCCCAGGAATACTATTCAAGACTAACAGTGTAATTTAAAGGGTATGAGGAGATGGGGAAGAACTGATACAATATGGCAATGACAGAATCCAACAATACGCTGTAAGGAATGAGATCCGTATGAAAAGCTTTATGTTGTGAAATGAGCAGCCTTCTGCACAACATCTACCAGCAGATGTGAAAGTATTATTTGTGTCCAAAATGAATAGAGTTGCTGAGCTTTACTAACCAGACCATGAAGTCAAGGGAGAGACCATATTCATGGACTAGAAAATGAGGGCATTCCATGAAAGGGTTATTGAAGTACCTTTCCCAATTATTGCCGAGTTGAGCCTCTGTCAGCCAGTACTTTAATACTTCATGTCTTGCAGCAGATGCCTTATGCTGAGCTGGTTGATTTGAAGGTGTTCTCACTGAGGACCACCTTGAGACATTTACCTACCTAAAAACTACTTTACACCATGAGCAGACCTCCTTATGTCTGCAGATGAAAATAATGCTGTTTGTTTGGGAATTGAATAGATTGTAGTTTGGCCCTAGGGCAGGAGCTGAGTAAGGAACCAAACAGGTGTTAGAAAGGGCTTCATCACTTTAAGATGTAATAGACCTCCGTCAGTTTGTCTTTCCTTGTAAGACAGCCTGCCAGTGTTGCTGTGCAGGTTCCAGGTACCTCCTCAAGAGACACTTGTTCTTGGATTCCACGACTGACAGTCCTGCTTGTGCAGACAGTGCAGTGCGGACTGCCATAAGAGAGAAAGGATTTTTTTCTTTGATGGGGTAGGGAAAAGGTTCCTGTGTGGGAGTGGGCAGAGGAGGTATTTATCCCTCCCTGTCTGACTGGAGTCACATGGAGGGAAACGCTAACCATCCCAGAATGAAAGAAATGGCTTGGAAACCTCTGTGGCAAGCACAGAACTGCTTTCTCCTTGACAGATTTCAAGGCAGCAGTTGTAGTGCTGGTTAAAGGATACTGAGGAGAAGAGAGAGCCCACAGCTTGCGAGTTTCAGATGTAAGTGACAGATCCTCTGGGAATTCTTCCTCATGCTATGAAAAGTATGGCTTTCGCCACGTTTGCTTGTGATGCGCCATTTGTCTACGCTTCTGACACTGCCCTAAGTATTTTACATGTCCAATTTGTTCTCTGCCATTGTAAAAGTGGAAACTGGCAGCAAGTCTTTACTCAGAGGATACCAAGTCTGTTGTTGAAGCTGCTGACCCAGAGGAGCCAGGGATGCTTCTAGGCAGAAGCAGCATGTCTCTTAATAATCTGATGTAGTATGACCTTGACTGTGCTTCTATGTGAGAGTTTTAGGGACTTGTGAAGAGCTCCATTGCTCCTGTGCAAAGAACAAATATAGCAGCCCAGGGAGAGCATCATTGGAGCTGCTATTGCTTCCTATTCCCTACAAATAGGTGAGGATGCAGCAGCAAAGTGTGGGAAGTGGGGTAACCAGGCTCTTCCTCCTCTCCCTGTTGGCCTGCATGTCTGAGTCACATCTGGGGACAGGATCGTGAGCTCCTTACATCAGGGCTAGATGTAATGCCACCCATCTGGGAGCAGGGGTGCGGACTGCGATTCCTCCAGGGCCCAGGTGTGTTCCTTTGGACATAGCTGTGCCGGGAAGGAGGTGACTATCCACAGCCACCTGCCAAAGGTTACTGCCTCCCTGGTCTGCGGACAGAGCAGAGTGTGTGAGTACTCCCTTATCTGCTCCAGGCACAACCAGGTTGCCTAGCTCAGGTCAACAATCTGTAGTGTTTTATACTAGCGCTGATAATTTATTTTTCCTAAATGTAAGTATGCAATTTTGACAAACAGCTTTTCAGCCAGCACTGTGGGTGACAGCATCCAGGAAGGAGTTGGAGTGAGTAGCTGGAAGGTGTGAAACTCTTCTAAAGGTACACGGGGATCTAGGAAAGAAGCCTGTGATGGCCTTAGATTCATAACTCCTTGCTCTTTGCTCAGGGCTTGTTTGACAGCAATGGGTGAACTAAATATTTGTGGATTTACCGTTTGCAGAAAAAAAAGTAAATTCTTAGACATGATAAACATACGTGGATAATACCATAGAACCACCAGCCTACTTCAAAAGAGTGGTAAGATCCCAATAATGCCTTTGTTTAAAAGGACCGAGACACTAATTCACCCCTAGAACTGAGGAAAGTATTTATCATTAGTACCATGCTGCCAGATTTAGTAGTATGAAAATAACGCAAACAGTCATCTGTAATGCAAATGTTGACGTCTGATTAATAGAGAAAATAACGTGAGCAATTAATCCACGAGGGAATAGATCATTATAAATGTAAATTAGATCATCAAAGGATAAGCCACACAGAAATAAAACTACCCCAAAACATGATTAATTATTGAAATTCCAGTAAAAAAGGCATCTTTAACAATAGAGTCCTTGGGAGACATGTCATATGATTCATCAAAATTCTGGACAGGGTTATTTTACAATCCTAAAATTGATTAGCTTCATTATAAATATAATGGGGACATTTATTCCACCCAAGATAGCATGCTGTTTTAGGGACAGAGCACAGCCTTAGCACTAAACTGACTCAGTTCTGATTCATACACACTCAATTTTTGCTATAGTATATAGTTTGCTTGGGTAAGTCAGGAGATACCTGCTTGCATTTTTTCAGGGAGGAATGTAGCTTTTACATTAATACATATTTGTATCTGCATATGATCTTAATCACCCCAAGATACAGTGTTGGAGGAAAGATTGTCTTGCTGGTTAGGGCATAGAGTTTTGTCAAAAATTAGTTTCTCTTCTCACCTCTCAGAAAAATTTTCAGGTGACCTTGGGCAGATCACTTTATCTCTCTGTGCTTTGTTCTCTACCTTGGTTTTGAATGCTTCAGCTTAATGGTGTATAACACGAAATTATTTAAAAGGTCTTAATTTCAAGTAATGCTAGGAATCTACTCTTGTAAAATCCTGGTTACTTTTTAAAAGCTCAATTAAAGATGTTATTATTTTCTAACAAAATGGGGCTTACTGCTCTTCAAGTCCTGTTGAATACTTGAGTGACTTCATACTTTGAAGGTACACAGTATTGTAGCACTGTTTGTGATATTAAAGGCCAGGATCATAATCTGCATCTTTCCTGAGGTTTAATTTTACATCTTGCGATTGTTAGAGACCTACTCAGGAACTTGGCAGTTTTCCCCCCTTTCTATTAAAACTAGACTCAATGTGCTTTACTGCAGTAGTTTAAGTGCATTTTGTATGGCATCGTGGTGGTGTGCTGAACACTCGGCAGAACTGGCCTTATGCAACACCTCACTCCTTATGCAAGGCCAGTTGGAGTCTGAGGTCTGTTGCTGGAATGAGTGTTTGAAAGTGTGTCAGAGGGAGGAAAAATATGAGAAGCATCTCTGAAGCTGGTGCTGGCAAGAAGGCCTATGGGCAGTCAGGGAATTATTGTAGCAAGGGTCCAGAAAAAGCTGTCAACAAACTTCTGTATACAGAACAGGTTGACAAGAACAATGAAACTGAGATAGATTCCAAACAACTGTCTCTTGCTGTTTGGTTTCTTCTTTATTTGAGGAAACAAGATTTTCTAAGTATTATTTTGTGAATAAGTATTATCCAGAAAATGCCATTATCTGTCCTTACTTTCTCTTCTTAATAGAAACAAGCCACATAACCCCAGTCTAGGTTAGCCTCTGGGTTAGAAAGTGTCTTGGAACAAGTTTTGCATACTGCTCTACTTAGATTTATATGCTGATTTGTCTGCCCACGTCTTTGTACTACCTTATGTATATGACACCTAGTAGAGAGTCCCAAGTCCTGGATATGTTAGGAAGTTGCGTGGTCACTTCTCTTGAGCTTCAGTTTTCTTTTGGTATGGCACCTTACTTTTCAATTCAGTTTTGCTACAGTTTTTTTCCCTCCTTTGAAGGACAGCAAGGTTGGGATCTCTGTAAAAAACCAGTCTCCTCAGAGCCTCTCGGCTGTTAACTAACACCGAGTGTTGAGTGGTTCCATACAGGAATCAGCATCTCAACCATGGCTTGAAATTGTTCTCCAAAAAGTTTACCTTCACTATGAGCCACAGTCAGGAGTTTTTATTGCTCCTGAATATTATTTTCAGCCCTGGCAGTCTTATCTTTTGCAAATAGCACTAGAGTGCTGATGCTTGTGGTGCAAATTTCTGTAGCTGAGAAGGCCACCTGATGGTAAATGTTTCTGCTTCTTCATTCAGTCAAATGGCTTTGAGGCATTTCTTACAGGAATTTAGCTGGAATATTGTATTAGGAACCTTTGTGCTTTTGAGGCTCCAACAGCTAGATTTAAATGCTGTAGAACATATACAGAAAACCCAGGAAATGAGAAACAAATACCTGCCAGGAAAAAACACTTTTGCATCTTTATACTGTCATTATCTCTTAAAAACCAACCCTTCTGGCCTGATTCCTGTGTACAGCACTCCTGTATAGGAAAAAAACTTGGCTTTGACTAACCTTCCATTTTGTGCTCCTGAGCCTTTGGTGGTACCAGCAAGCCACTTCTATTACTGTAAGCATCCAAGTTTAAATAGCAGCCTTTTTAGCCTGTGATGGAGAGTGTCCCACTTGGTCTTCTTCAGCCTGAGGAAGGGTGAGTGCAGTGCCTTATCCTAAGGACCTGGGAACTTAAACACAAATGGTAGAAAATGTATTTTCCTGAGTTCCCTTAGGGCTGTAGAAAGAACCCTGGAGGGAGAAAGGCAGCTGAGAAGAAATGAATGTTGGTAAATGGTATTAAAAACTAGCAGACAGGGAGAGATATATGAATGCAAGATACATAGGGCTGTTAAGTGAGGGAGCAGACTGTGAACCCAATTTATGCCAGTGGCATGAGGAATGAAACGAGAAAGGTGGCACTCAGTAGGTTCCCTTGGCTCCTCATAAATTTCAAAGTGGCTGCTTTTCCTTTTTTAGTATCCTGTAAAATGCAACCCTGGGACCGTTAGAAGATGCGCTGGTGAAGGTGATAGGAAATGAGAGAAGAAATTTTCTCGTTCTGGCCTTCATTTCCCAGATCTTCAATGATTTGTTAGTCAATTAACTGGAGGTCAGAGATACCTGTAGTTTGTTAAAGTGTTACACTCCAGTAGAGTGTGTTATTCAACTTATCTTGTCTGCATCTTTAGAACCACACTTGGTGTGACAGTATTTTGGGTTCCCAGTGATAAAGAAAAGGATTTTAATTTTTCAGCACCCTCTGTGCAGAATGACACTTATGCTTTGTATATTTCTGTATTTTTAGTAGGAACATAAAGAAGTTACTGTTTAAAACAAACACTTGAGGCCAGCTAATTCCTAGAAATAATGTTAATTAACGGGAAGAGGAGAAAAGAAAGGAGAGGCAGCCTTTTGTTGTTCCTACTGTGGATTAGTTGCCTTCAGTCTAGAGGGCCAGTGACTGGTACTTCTGATGTTCCTCATCAGGATCCTCATCCTCTCCCCTGTTCCCTAATGATTCCTCAGTCTGGGGACTCCACCAGTGTTGTCATCTTGTCAGGACATGGACCCTTGGGGCTGAGACTTTTTTAGCTTTGTGCTCAGCCCATGTACAATGCAAAACGACCATGTGCTCCCAGAGAGCAAAGACTAAGTGCTAATGAGAAGTTACCAGTGAGGTGTGAGGAGTTGCTTTGCAAAGCAAGTAGTATGAATTGTTTTTTAAACTTTGGCAGTCCCTTCCCACTTCGTCCTTGGCTGACATGCAGCCCTCTAAAAACTGAGGCCTGCATTCATTTGTCTTTGATTTCTCAAGTCACCCAGGAGGCCTGTTGCAGCTCTGTATGTCATATGCTGTGATCCATCCTTGTAGGAGGGTGGTGGGAGCACCAGCATCACGTGTGGATTTGTTCTACTTGTAAATAGGTGGAGGTTGTGTCTTGTGATCTGGTTATAAATTCTCTGGAGGTCACCGGAGGACTCTGATAAACATCTTGGCCTTTTCTTGGGGATCTCCACATGGCCAATACCTCATTTGAAGTATATATTTTTGAACAGTTCTACATGATCCCTAAAAGTGGCCTTTCTGTTTCCTGGCAATCTGAATTCCAGCCAGATAAGGTCTCAGCTTTTCATTGTCTTCCTTGCCCCTCATATGAGGTAGCTGTTTTTCAAGAGGGTGTTTTTAAATGGTGTCTGCCTACACAAACCTCTCAGGGATGTTTATCTACACAGGGTAGGAGAAATCTCTTTTTAAAGACATTAACTAAAGTAATTCCCTAACAAAATTCATTAACTTGTGAACTGTCATAGTGAACTGTCCTCAGTGTCTGTATAGATAAGACCTCATTACCCTCAGGATTGCTCAGTAAGTGATTCCCAGGCCAACATTAACTAACATTTCCCTTTCAGTAACCTGCTGGATCAGTTAGGTATGGATTACCAATGCTTCTGGCTCTTCCATGCCTGCTGGAGACCTCCCATTCCCCAGGCGCTCTCTATTTCTGGTTGCCCTGAGGCAGTGAGCTCTGCCAGCCTTGTTGTAGCCTTCGGTGCTATACGGGCCCTGATGTACCTCTGTACTCCTCCCTGCCCCCTGAAATTAAGGGGCTTTGTAGCCCCTCTTCATGGGAAACCGTGCAACAGTTTAGGTGTCCCTGGCTCTCTGGAGGCTCTCCAGACCTCCAGGTCTGGGCCTCAGGCTTCCTTCCAGGCTGGCAGTGCACCATCTCAACTCTCTGTCTAATTACAGACAATGGCACCTCAAGCTGAGCTCTCCCTGTTTATTAGGGAAATGGTCCAGCTCCTCCTCAGTGGTGTCTGGTGATGGACCCATGCCATCCGATTGTCCTCGGCTGGTCAGGAGAAGCTCAGTGGGGGCGTGTGCATACAGGTAAGAGAACGCACTGTCATGGGAGCAGCCGAGCTGCTTCTCCCGGAAGGGTCACTTGCTGTTGGCCAGATGATTTTGTGAGAAAGGCAGAAAGCTAGGAGCTGAGGACCAGAGTCACACTGGAGTACAAGCTTGAATGAGTCACTTAGGTCCACACGGATGCTATGGAGTTTTAGGTGAGTATCATCTGAAGTGTCTTAAGTTCAAAGCTTAGGTTAAGAGAGACACTTAGGCTAGCTAGCCTTCTTCCTCCCGTCTTTCGTGTATGCCATCTAGTTGTGTACTTGTTAGAGAAAGTGCTGTCTCTGAATGTATGGGCATGTATGAGGGTAGTCAGCTCTCACTAAAGTGGAAATCTTATCCTGCCCAGTACTATGCCCATATTAGTAGTAGTCATAGTATTAATGCAGGTAGAGGAGGCGGGAAATATTTTATTGATTTTTAAAACAGTTAAACTCATTTAATGTAAGGCAGCTGTTTCAAAGCTGTATGCCTCAGCCCTCTCAGTTTCACTCCACTGGCATCACAGCTTTCTGAAAACAAAAGCCTTGTACTGTCTAGGGAGTTTTCTGCTGAACTTTTAATAGCTTTGTGATGAGGTGCTGGGCAATTCAGCAGGTAATTGGCCTGTGTGTAACCCAAAATGTTTCTACAGGGGTATGCAGGTGAACAGCAGTTTGTACTAATTAAATAATTGCTTCCATTAAGATGAACATAATTAATGCCACTTAGATAATAGAGAGAGGTAAGTTGGTAATTTAACCGTTGTGGGTTTGGGGCAGAATTTTCAGTGATTTACTTTGTGGCAAAGGAGAAAGCATTTGGGGAATATTGCTGCAGAACAACTCAAATGAAAAGGGATCGCCTTGCAGTATGACTTGTGCTGAAAGCTTTTTATACTCCTGCAAGGTTGCATGGCAGATTATAGTTAGACCTGGGAGGGAGTATGGGGTTTTTTTGGTCTCAAGAAGCTTTTAAGGCTTAGAAAACTTGACTGTATTTACAAGGTTGTGTCATTGCCCAAAGTGCCTCAGCAGTCTGCAGCCTCTCCCCTGCCCCCTCTAAGAGTTTTAACTGCCTGGGGTCAAGGCCAGCTCTGCTTCAGGGCAGGTTCAGGGCCAGGTTCCATGGTGCTTGGCTCCAAGCTCAAACGTGAGCTCCTTCGCAAGGGGAGGGAAGCTGGGAGCCGAGGGCGACAGCAAGGCAGGCAGGGCAGTGCCCTCACCGCCAATTTGGCAAGTCCCACTGCACCTGAACAAGAGGAGCAGGCAAGTCCAGTGATGGTAACCAGGGCTGGCCAACAGTGCAGTGATCCAATGCATAGAGATGTGGCAGGTCCAAGATCAAGCTAGGGTGTTGCAGTCAGGATCAGCAAGGTAGAGGGCCAGGCACAAGCTTGTGTGAACTCAGGCAAGGCCCAAGGGCTTGAGCTTAAGAGTAGCTCCATAGCAAAGGGGTGAGGGCCCTGCTGCAGGTATCTCACAGAACTTTCTCACACTTAGCTGTTTCACAGCAGTCTAGCATCAGCTTATGGTTATGTCATTCTAGGGCTGGGCTTAAGCACAGGCAGCCAGACCCTCAGGAGAGAAGGGGGAGGTTGCAGAGCCTCTTCTGCATCCAGGTTAAATGAAAAAACTTCAAAGATTTTCACACAGAAAAAGAGAGCTGCAGCCTTTTCGCCTAATGTTGCCAGTGGCAGGCTGGCCAGGGCACTCTCTGGGCCTGGAATAAACACATTCAAGACTCTGCTTATCATCCTTACAGATCTCAGCTTGAACTGTCTTCTGCTCCCGGAATGAATATCTTGCTATTCCTGAGATGAATATCTCACTTACTTACCAGGGCTTTGGTTCTTCTTGGCAGCAATTGTTTTTTCCTATTCCTTTTTTTACACCTGAAATTCCAGCCTGGAGCTGGAAAAACTTTATGAAAGCCAGAAAAATGACAAAACCCTCTTTATTTTAATTTACCTCAATATTTGTGAGTGTTGTGTATCATCATAGGAAAGAACGTGTTCATCTCTGGCATGGTACTGTAATGCCAATGAAAAATGTGCATTCAACCACAGGTTGAAATTTTCTGTGTTTTAAATGCTTGCATCTTGTCCCAGAGCAAAGAAAGCCCAACTGAAGCAGGCATAGCCGGAGTGACTGGGGCAGGATGAAATCTTTATCACCAGTCTTGCTGAGCAGAGGCCAGACAGAAGGATGTCCCCCAGGCACAAGCAGAAACCGTCACAACTCCTTCATTTCACAGTGCCTTATATCTGAGAAATTCCCTGAAAACTCCTGTTGCCTGCAGTGGTGCTGGGTATTGTGGGACTCATGCTCAGTGAATTCCTGGTAATTTTATCCTTGCCACTGCTGCTGTTGGGGATGAATCACAATAGTTCAGTTGTCAGTGGAAGCTGAAGAGGTCCTACACTAATTCCCTCCTTGTTCTCACCAGTGTGTCTGTCCCTGCTCTCAGAGGTCTGAAGTCATGTGCTGGAGTGCAGGATTTACCTGCCTTGTCTTGTTATTTTAAATGTCTTCTAAGTATCAGCTAAGATCAAAAATCCTCAAGTGTTCTTTAGATAAATGGCTTGCTCTTCGTAAGCACAAGCAAAAGATTGAATTGTCTTGACATTTTATAATCTTTCTGATTTCACATGTTGAAGCTTAAATGTGTTGCAAAAGGCTCCTGGCATTTTTCTGAAGTCTGCTGGGTCTCTGTGGACGCGAGTAATATCCTCACTTCCTTGCAGTCTCATTTCTGTATGTGGTCCTGCAACCTGCAGGAGCCTGATGTAAGGTTTTGTTTTCCTCAGGACTGCACTGGCTTCTGGACAGTTTAGTCATACCTGTTACTAAATTATATCTGATGAAGAAATATGAAAAGACCAAATATGGCTTTATTCTCTGGAATACCTTGGCTACATGAGTTGCTTGAGCATGGAACTGGGTGACTTCTTGTCAATCAATACTGTCCTATTCTCCATGGTACTGCATCTCTGTTTGAGCTGCTGGAATTTATTATTTGTGTAATGAGTTTTCCAGCCTCAGCTCTAATCTTATTTACTTGTGAACCATCTGTATCCAGCATTCACACAAATCATTTCTACGCCAAGCTAATATGCAGTGCAAGGGAAAACATATTTAGAAGGCTGTGTTGGATTTGAGAGCCTGTGAAGCTCATCATTCCTGCTTTTTCTTATCAAATAGTAGACTGCAGCATTCTGGTACCGTGCAGCCCATCAGGAGTAGATGTATTTCTGTCAAGGGAAAGAAAGAAAATTCAGTCCCTTTCTCTTTCTGCTCTGGTGCTTCAGGAGATGCAGAGAAGAGAAACGTGATCCCTGAGGATCTCCGCAGATAGCGAGAAAAGAATATATAGAGAAGGCGAAAATAAGCTATAGGATGCCATACCTCGAGGAATTCCAGATTCAATTGACTTTTGATACCTCAGGCTTTAATCTGTCTTTTGGTAGTAGGCATTGTAGATGATGCTGTCTTCAAGCAGCAGACAGCACCATGCGGGCCCTTCCAAGAGCACAAGGGAGGGGTGTGTGGTGTGTTGTCAATGAGCATTCAAGTTCTTATACCAAAATGACTTTTTTGATAGTCACTTTTTCCACAGAAATTTCAGAATTAATGATTCTTTATTGATGGTAGAAGCATTTTGTCAATCGTTCTCCTCTTGAAATGAAAACAATCCAATTAAAAATGCTGAAAGGAAATGTTTCACAAAGGACTGGATAATGTACCCATTTTGAGTCCTGGTGAAAAATAGAGCCTTCAGTGGGCCAGTGTGTTTTTTTTTAAATTGTTTTCTGTGAAGTGTTCTCTTGGTAAGGAGTCACACACCAGGGGATACAAGGAGGTAATGACTATCTGGCCGTTGTGTTAGATGTGTCTGTGTGTGTGAGAGACTGGTGGTGGTGGTACATAATCCTTGTTGCTTAAAAACGCTCCCAGGTGGAAGCTACCTGCAAAATGCTGCTAGTTAGAGCTTCTCTCCAGCTGCAAGGGCAAGGACTGTGGCTCACGTTGCTGGTGTTCAGATATTTCATAATCCAGGTCTGGAGTGTTCCCCACTCCTTTCAGTGGCCTGGCTGTCCCCGTCAGCTGGCTCAGACCTGCTCTTAATCCTGAATTTTGGCCAAGGCTGAACTTTGGGTACCAGGGCAGGGAGGCCTTGAGCTAGAGATGTCTTCCCTCCCAGGAGAGAGAGTGCCCTGTTGGTTGCCTTTAGGGCATGATGGAAATATCATTCATTTAATCTGATCTGTTTAACTTTGGCCATACTGCCACTGCCCTTCAGATTTCTGGTTTGCATTTGTGATACTTTTTTCTTCCCCCTGGAAACTGAGCTTGCTTCATCAGTCGGAGTGACTGCTGAAGAGCAATGAACTCTGCCTTTGTACCAGGCTTTAAAAGAAATTACTTGCTATTCTAAGATGATTGGATGTACTTCAGTGTCAGCACTGGGTATGTGTTTTTAAGAATGCTGTTGAGACTCTCATACAAAAAAATCAGCTAAGCATATTCCTAGGATGTTATTTTGTAGTATTAAAGAAAGTATTGAGTGCAGTAGTATTAAATAAAACCTTTCAATTAGTTTATTAAAACATTTTCAGTGCTTTCTTCCTTCCAGGATAGGCAGAGTTTAAACAAACACCAAGCAAAGGAAGGGGACAGAAACATTTTTTTGACGTTACATCTTATGTCTCTTTTGCTTTAACTGAGACTAGTTATGTTGAATACATAATCATAAGCTCAGAGGCTTAATTTTTGTTGAAGGGAACTTCTGTAGCAGGAGTTTGAAAAGTCACAGTGTGACTGATGTCAAGTAAGGCTGAAGTTGCACAGGCTTTGAGCTTGCCGTCTGCAATAATGTGAGTTAACCTCAGTGAACAATCAACAGCTGTAGTAATGGGCTAACAAAGCATCCAGATTTAAAAAAATGTAGATGATGACAACAAAGAGAAGTTGTCTTTTTTACCCTTTGAAAGTTAAATGAAAAAGTTTAAAGAACAACTTTGGTTAATATTTTTATGGGGCCAGTATGGTTTTAACAATTTTTGACAAAATGGATACTGACATTAGCCTGGTTTTCTGGAAGACATGAAAAAATAAGTTAATAAAACAAAAAGATTAAAAACTGTGAAAAGGGGAGAAGCCATTTTAGTAATGTTGCCTATAGATATGTTTCATTAGGTGGGCAGTAGAGCCGCTCCTCTGCTTCAGGCAAAAGTCCAGAATTTATTTCTGGGCTATGTGCCTGGTCAGTTGTATCTTTATATGTAGATCTCTGTGCTAAAATGCAAAAGGATTTACAGCAGAGGAGTTAAAGTTGTGGTGGTCTCTAAGAATATAAGTCAAGCAAATTCTGTCTCTGAGAATACGTCAAGCCAGACCAAGCAATACATAAGATATACAAGCACTTTCTTGGATCGGAAACTTTGGATAGGTACATTGTAGAAACAATTCCTCCAAGTTTCATTTTACTCAATTTTTTTGTTGGTTTTGCTGTTTTTGCTATTTGAAACTGGAAGAAGCATGGAATTCCATTTGTTCTAATAAGCTGGAAATGAAAAAAAAGACACATTTGTCCCAATGAGGTCCTTTTTAATATGTAGAGTTCTCCCAAGATGTCCTCCTCTTCATGCCTCACTTCTATAAAGTCCTCTCTTGAGAGCTACTGGGAAATAAGAGTTTGGATGCATTTTTCCACTTGTGAATAATCTGTTCCTGTACTATGGATGCACTTTGGATTGAAGACATTATGAGGGAATGCAGATTTTTGTATCTTGATGGCACTTTAAGCTCCATGCCTGATGCAGTAATGCTGTTTTAAGCAGCAGATGTGTTCAAAAGCGGGTAAAAACACATCAGTGCAATCAGTGGTTCAGTCTCCTTTCTCTTATAGGATTAATTCTTACTTGAAAGATCTTCTAATGCTGTACTTGAATTGTTTAATTTACGCAATAGATTTTTTTTCCTTCTCAGTACTTCTCCTGAACTAGGACCATGCTTAAATGGGAAGGAATGGCCCTATTTCTTCTTTCTAATCTGATCAATCCATCTCATTTATTCAGTAATTAGAACATACAGTTTGTTTGTTTGTTTGGTTTTTTACTCACGAAGTAGAAGACGGGAGTGCTGAACATCTGTATTTGTTCTTGTAGAGTCTGTCCGGTTGAATAAAACACATCCTCTGGTGCCATCCTCTTCACTTGAAACAGGTGTTTGAAGTTCACCCTTTTGGCTGACTTTGAACTGAAGGCAAGGAAAGCCTACTGGGAAAATAAGCATCAAAGGCCTTGTAGGCCTTTTAAAAGAGTTAAATCACTCTCTGATCTCACTGGTTTCAGTCAGGCTATTAGGTCTTTAAGCGTCTTGTCTTTGAGGATTAGTCTGAACTCTTAATTGTCTATTCCTGATGGTTTCTATCACTCCAAGTGCACTAATCCTGCCTTAAACAATAACTATGGCAGTCATTGCATTGGCATAAGAACTCTTGATATTCTACTTATAACATTCTCCACTTAAAAGCTTTCCCTTCAAGGCCTTTCAGCCAGTCCATAATTGGGGTGATAGAGGGTGAGGAGCATGGGCAAAGCTGAGCAGAGCCATAGCACTTGATAAATCGCTTGTTCTCAAGTTCTCTGGGCTCCTGGAGGAAGAGAAGTGTCACCAAGCTACCTTTTTACTAAAACCTGCTGGTAGCAAGCTGGCAGAGTGTTGATTCCCAGGTGGTTTGCATTAGAATGGGATCTAACATCTGCACCTGCCAAGTGCCCTGCGGGCTTTGAGAAGACTTCTTGTGTAGTTCAGAAGCAGTATGCATTTGTATGTGAGTCTTGTCATGACAGAAGTGAAGGGCCACGAAGATGATTAAGGGACTGGAGCATCTCTCATATGAGGAAAGGCTGAGAGAGCTGGGACTATTCAGCTTTGAGAAGAGAAGGCTCAGGGGGGATCTTACCTATGTATATAAATACCTGAAGGGAGGGTGCAAAGAAGATTGGAGCCAGGCTCTTTTTAGTGGTGCCCATTGACAGGACAAGAGGCAATGGGCACAAACTGAAACATAGGAGGTTCTGTCTGAACATCAGGAAATCCTTTTTTGCTGTGACGGTGACTGAGCACTGGCGCACAGGTTGCCTAGAGAGGTTGCGGAGTCTCCATCCTTGCAGATCTTTAAAAGCTGTCTGGACACGATCCTGGGCAACTGGCTCTAGGTGGCCGTGCTTGCACAAGGTGGTTGGACCAGATGACCTCCAGAGGTCCCTTCCAACCTCAACCAGTCTGTGATTCTGTGAAGCTAAGTTTGAATACAGAGCACCACATGGGCAATGACCTGACCTGGGATGGAGGTTTAATTTTCCTGCAGTCTTGGCTCCTCCAGTGCTATGTGCAGTCATCTTATTCTTTTGTACAGTGTGTTCACAGTAATGACACCTTTTGTTGTTCTATCAATTTTTTTTTAAATTGGTGTTTTATTTTTAGTTTATTAAAAATTTCTGTATGCATGAGATTTTGGGGAGATCTCAGCTTTCATTTAAAAATGTAAATTAAAAATTAGTCTTTGTGGTTATACAGAAAAAGATCAAAAGCATAACTTTCTAAAAAGCCAAAATATTAGATAATAAAGAGATTCTAATGCTCAGTGTTTTATGAAGATATTTTGATGTTAGGAAGCTGATTTTTGATTTTTCTTTAGATTAACTTGGTAGTATTAGTTTCTTGTATTTTCTGTTCCTCAACAAACTTTTTTTTGTTCCATAAATCCAAATAATGGATTTATACATTATGTATTCTAGATGTGTAGAATTTATGCATGCATCTTTTTTGAGTCTCAAGTCCATGAACTGCTCATATCTGATCCAGTGTTTAATGTGATTCGGATTATGCAAAGAAGCTGATAATGCTACCCTGTTCTAATTAAGTGCTTGAACATGGGCCTGAGTGGAAACATGCTGTGTGGGATGTTCAGAAACGCCCATGGGAAAAAGGAGCTTAAGTCCCATTGAGAGTGAAGAGCTTGATCCCACCAGCTTGAGAACACGATGTCTCCCCCATGCTCTGCTCCTGCTGCTGTCAGCAGGTGTTGTCATTCTGATGACTTCATAAGCCAAGCTATGGGTTTGATGCACCATCCCTTTACAGTCACACTAATGAAAACTCTTATACCTTGCCAGGTTTTTCTCTATTAGGTTTCAATCCAGTGATTTTAGTCCAGTTAATGAGGGGGTCTCTTTTGTCCTTCCCAAAAGACACAGTTGGATAGAGTTGTTTTCCTTGTATTTCGCAAAAGACACGTGGCTTCTGACACACAGGTTCCTGTTTTGCAGGTCCCCAGTTTGCTGGTTGCGAAGAGGCCACCTTGTCAACTGGGATCACGTCAGGTGCTCTGAACTCCCATTCCTGCATCAGGTACGTGAATGGCTGTGATCAATTTATTGATCTAAAATAAAGTTCTGAGTGGATAATTGGATTTGAACTTAAAACCCCAGTGAGTGGCGTTTTAAAGAGAAGAAAAGACAACCTGCAGAAGCTATTATAATTAATATAATGGATCAGGCTGGTAACAGAGATGTTGCTTACTGCTGATGTGGATTGTGTTTCCTTGTTTCACTCAGAGTGGGATGGCCTAGAAAGACATTGTGCTAAGCCCTTTGGGTGAGGGGACTGAAATGGGCATTAAATTATTACCCCAGAATCCTCTTTTTTTCCTTCGTATTACTGGCAAACTAATGTAACTTCAAGTGATGTGGGTACTGTTTGCCTGAATACAGAGAGCAACTCTGTTCTTTCCAAGCCAGATAATTTTTTTGCTTTTGTGATGAAGGCTGATATATTATGAGACTTCACTGTTTAAGAAAAAATAATAATAATAAAAACATAAAATCTTGTCTACCAAAGTCATGCATGAAATCTGTCCATCTGCATTCTTTCCCCTTTGAACCTGCGTCTTTTGTGCATAGTCTATGTATTTTGAATAGGGAAAAAAACCAGCCCAGTCCTTCCAATCATGTTATAAAAACAGCTGAGGTGTTAAAGAACACACTGTGGTAAGGAAAGGATGGATAAACAGATTAAAAAAGAGGTGCTGCAGCATCTGGCACAGTTGCTGTAAGTATATAGTTGATGACCCAGCAACAAATGACTAAGACACCGAGATGTATTTAGGATAATCTCACAGAGTGCAGCCCCTGAAGTGGGGAGAAAGGAAGAAGACAATACATTAGAGTTTATGCTCAGTCCCCTCTAAAGCCGTGTAAGGAAAAATACTTCTGAATCTTCTGGAAGAATAAAGCTACAAGTAAAACACTGTAATGACTTCCAAGTGAGTGGATCTGAAGCAGTGAAGCATTTAAACAGAGGTTTAAAAGGTCTTCCCCCTTTATCTTATTTACCTTAAATACTTCCTATTTTGATCTCCTTTAAACAGTTACAGTGGACATAGTGACCAGCCCCAACCTCCAGTTGAAAGTCAGATTTTGTCAGAAATCTGGAAAGAAAAGTAATTTCTGGTTTGCAGTTGAAACAAAAACCTGCGTAATAGCAAACGGCAAGCACTCACTGTTGACAAGCTACTGGAGACACTTTTAGAAAAGCAATCACCACTGCATGGTGTGCCTTTTAGGTGGGAGTTGCAGGTGATTACTTAAATCCGTGTAGGTCTGTGGACTTCTGCAGCACATGCAAACTGAGGATTTCTGTGGTGTGAAGCAGAGTTGAGGTTGGGCATCTGATGTTAATTGGTATTAACTTTTGACCCAGGTATTCTCATACTCTCAAAAGCTGGTGTCTATCAGGAATTTTTATGTTGCTTGATTTTCAATGACCTTTCTCCTCCAGCTCCTAGCTCTCTGGTTCTTTGTGGGAAACAGTATTTTCTTTGCTTTTATGTGTATCTATGACTTCCATGTTAGTTACAACTGGAATTAAGATCTATGCTATGCAGTTAATATTACCCTGGGTCAATTGAATTGAATCAATCAAAGCTCAGCGATTTATGCTAAAAGCTAACTTTTTTTGTCACTTTTTCACCCTTTTTGTTGTTTGTGAAGACTAAAATACCTGTTGTTATTACAGTCCCCTCAGAAGGGCTATTCTGTCCATGTAGGTTTTACAGTTAAACAGAGCAGGTTAATTTAGTAGAGCGGTCATAATTTGCCATCTAATAGAGTCTGTAATCAGACTAGGGGTTTGTTTTGTTTTCTGAATTACTGTGTCAAAACTTGAGCAACTTTGCTTTCAATTCTCAAACTGAATTATAGGTTTAGGCCAAGGACATGCAGCAAACACAGGCTTTCAGCAGCTGGACTGACCCAATTTTCTGCATTGCCAGTGACGATTTTGTAGGGTTTGTGTTTTTATATATTGAACTCAAGCAGAGCTTCCAATACACAAGGATCGGAGAAGAGTAGGAGGCTTCTTTGTTTGCTTTGTTACTGTAAATATTCACACAACATCACTGTATAATTCAGAGGATACAGCTCTTAGGGCCATGTTTACTTCCTCATCCTTACAGCATTGTGCACAGCACTGCCATGTAAAATGCACAGGAAAAAACCCAAACAAAATCTGTTTCTCTGCAGAAAATTTTGATATTGAGTCTTTGAGATTGTCTTTACAGACTAAGGACAAACCCTTTTTTTCTGTGGTGTAAGGCCTTCTAGTGAAACACAGTGAATGAGTGCTGGGGGAATCTGTTTGGGCTGATAGTGAATGTATTTGATTATGGATATGGTAAGTGTTTGTACTTTAAATTATATGAAAGAAGCATGAGTTTCCCAAGTAGTATTTCACCATTGAAATCAGGCAGTATGAATTGTCATCTCAAGTGCAGCGTTGCTGGGAGGTGAGATTTAGCTGAAATGGTCACTTCTGCTGTACAGACGAGGAGATGGAGCAGTGGAAAAAAGGCACACCGTCGTCTTCCTTTTGCTGGCAGAAAGGGAGGGAAATGTCTGCCTGTGTCCATGCAGTACTTGTACACAGACAAGGAGTCTAGACCAGAAGCCGTCAAGGTTGTAGCCTCTTGAGGGGTTTAAAACTATCTTTGTGCCATGAGAAAACTTTTTGCCCACATGCCTGATGGCAGGAGTGGAGTTGTTGTGGAGGGGAGTAATGCTTTGCTTTCCCCACCAGTTTTTGGTTTTCTTTAGCTCTTCCTGCTTCTTGCCTCACTACTGACAGGGAGACTGGTTTGCCATGCTGAACACCTTGGGGCTGACAGGGTGGAGAAAACCTACAGGCTCGTTTGACAGCTGTAATCAATAAGAAGTGAAAAAGTCTCACTTTGAGAAGCCCTTTTCCAACTATAAATGGCAACAAAAGTCATGAAGGTGAAACCCTGATTTTAGACCAAACTGTGAAAGCAGAGGACCAGGAATCTGAGCCTAGGGAAAAGATTTGCAAACCAAGAGTTTCTCTCTGCTCATCTGTGTGCACCTCGGTCAGGGAAAGAACCACACTGTGCCAGACAGTCCTCAAAAATTCCTTCCTTAGACAACTCATAAGCTGGAGCTTTGCTTAGGACATCCCTGTGCTCTCAGGGCAGAAACAGGGCTTGCTGCAAGAGCTTTCATTATCATATATCAATCTCCGAAGGTCCCGCTCACCTTCTGAGAGATGCTGAATTTCTCCAAGTCTTGTGAGAGTCACTGGGTGATGAGGAAACTTCATTAATAACATCTAGGCAGAAGGAGGGATCAGAATTAGCTTTTTAACCTGACAGATCTACTTTATTTTTAAAAACAAGTAAATCATTTCTATGGAAGAAAAAAAGTTGTTTCTCTCCAAATAGATTTAATTGCCAGCAAGCCACATTGAAAATGGGAGTAACAACTTTTAATTATGGTTAGGGATAGACAGAAATTCCCAGAGCACCTGGTTAATCAAAAATAGAGGCTGAGTAGTGCTGTATTTTTCATGTTGTATTATAGTGACTATGGCAAGTCCTTCGGAAAGCCTAATAGGAAAAGTTGAGTCGATGTTGAGTAACTACTAATATGGGCTCTTACTGTCATCTTTGTTTTGCAGGAAGCAATGCAAGCAAATAAATATGGCTGTATCCTGCATTGCTGTTTTACTCGCAACTTAGCTGCTGTTTGGTTGATACGGAGTTTTTATTCCCTTTATGTTATGGGTGCAGCTAGGGAACCTCGTGGTAATAAAAATATAGAGCTCTTGCAATGAGCTTTGTGCTGATAGATCTCAATGTTTCGTGAAGTATGATTAACCTCACATTGCAGATATGTAACAGAGAAACAAGTTTGCCCCCATGGTCACTTAGCTGGCGGGAGAACTAGGATGAGGATCCCTGCCCTGGAGTCTCAGCATGGGGCTCCCTCTGTCCAACCGTGCAGCCTCGGCTTTGGCTTGTTAATAGAACTGTGAGTGGTATCATTCCTCCTAAGGATGTAGGGAAGATTTTAGGTTCCCCAGGTATTAATCAGGTATCTTTTTGCCAGCACTAAATTCATTTTAAAGAAGAGATACAAAAATAGCACATCCTTTTGTATTAGCTATCATACGTCCTCTGGAAGCATCTTTGCCAAATGCATAAAAGAATGCAATTAATGGCTACCCAAGAGATTTATTCTATTATCTTGACTAGCTTATTTCTAAAGTAGTTTGACATTTTATTTGTCTGACTTATCTGTTGTTGTAGGGAGATTTTGTTTTATTACCCTTGAGAAGGCTGACATGTTAAACAGGAAATACGGGAGCTCCTTTCATTACTGTTTGAATGTGAACTCACAGACTGGAGCGTCAGGTCTGCAGTAAAGGAGAAATCTGGGCTCGTGGTTGGGACAAAATGGTGCTCAGGAGATTTAGATTTGATTACAAACAGTATCCCAGACCCTCTGTGGTAAGCTGCTTATACCTCAATCCTACAAAGCAGTTTTAAGCCCTGCACACCCTGCCTCTCAAATGTGAAAATCAGGTTGAGCTTTGTCTTCCTCTGGCACTGCCAACATCCCAGCGTCTGCAATCAGCGTGAATGGGCACTGCAGGGAAGGAGCTCGCTGGAGTGAAGTCGGGTTCCTGCTCCCAGAGCACGCTTAGTTGTAAACAGTAGGGCAGATGTAATTTAAAATACCCACGGGTGTCGCTGCTGGATGTGTACTGTCGGTAATGTGAACTGTAACGGTTACTATAATATGTTAACAAGGAGTCCATTTACCTGGAGGAGTAAGAGCCATTTTTATATGGTCGTCTTTTAAACTGAACTTGTTTCTTCTTCAGCCAGTCCAGACGTGCTTGACATCAGCTGAAATCTCTTAAATTTAATGGCTTTGGGGTGTTTTTGTAATGGTGTTCTGGTGTCCAGTCCTCTCTGCAGTGCTTCATGATTTCCTGATTCCACCTTCATGCATGCCAAAGGTTTTTTTGATTGGCTAGGAGAAAGCTCAGAGAGTCAGATCAGAAGCAAAGAAAACCAATTGAGAGCGGATTTGCAGTTTTCTGGCTGTGAGCACACTATTTTACTTTGCATTGCCATTTTGAGTGAAAGAAGAGGAAAAGCATGGGATTAATAGAAGCCTGGATGAAGAGATGTGCTGTTATAGTGGTTTTGGAGTCCTGCAGATCTTGGGCCTGACACCCAAAAACCCCATCTCTGTATGAAGGTGCTTTCTTAATATTAGAGAAAACTGTAAGGTAAATGAAACAAGCAAGTAGAGCAGGCATATATTATTAAGCATGTTTTGTGTGAGTAAATGAATATTCACAGTTCTAAAAGGAGTCTAAAACTGAGCTCTGCAAAAATAAATTGCTTTTTCTTAATAATATACAACATCCAAGAAAGCCTATGCTTTTTGAGAAAAAAATATAGGAAACTTTAGACCTTCTTGAAGCAGAGATAATTATACTATTGCTTATTTTAATTGTATTAAGTAGGTCACTCACATGCTTAAAACTGTGGAAAATTTAGGAAAGCTTAGGAACCTGGCATAAGCGCAGAACCAGGGGACCTTGGTTCCAATCTCCTATTACAGATCAATCCCTGTATTGCTCCAGCCTTTTAGCATGGACTGCTTACAGTCAGAGAGAGCGTTTACTTGTATTTGTTTTTTAATCCAGGCCAGTGTTAGCACTTCTTTTCTGGGTCAACTGATTTCATTACAAACGTGTTCATTGCAGTCAAGCTGTCTTGTAGCAGCAGTGATAAAAAGATAAAATCAGGCTTCTGAAAGCAATGGTGACAAGATTGGCTTAGAGTGGATAAAGGGACTGAAAACAGGAACAACTTCATATGGTCAGAGATGGTACTGAATATTTGCTTTCTGATTGAGGGGGTGTTTTATGACTTGTCGTGGTTTAGCCCTAGCCGGCAGCTGAGCACCAGGCAGCCGCTAGCTCGCTCCCCCTGGGGGAGAGAAGGTGGGGCAGAAAGGCAAAACCCTTGGGTTGGGATAACAACAGTTTAACGGGACAACAAAGGAAAAGAAAACAAATAAACAAACCCCAACAATAACAACAACAGAGCGTACTTAGAGGTGCTTCCCACCCCTGGCACTGTCCCCCTCTTATAAGTGAGTGTGATGGGTCACATGGTATGGAATAGACCCTGGCCAGCTTCTGGTGAAAATTAACCCTATCCCATCTGCAACCAGGACATGACTCTAGAAGAATGAGGCAAAAATTACCAGCTCAGTTAGTTCCTAATTCCTTAAATGGGTGGCCTTGTCTTCCGGGTGCTTAGGATGCTGCATGTCCCTTGGGTACTGAAGGAGTCTGACCTTTGGTGTCATCTCAGGAGCAGCAGAGCTCCAAGCACATTTATAAATGGCTCTTCCCCTCTTCAGCTGCCTAAGTGGTAGACCAGAGCTCCTCTGAAAATTTGAGTAAAGAGCTCTTTTGAAAGTATTTGGCTGTGAAGATACAATGTGGAGAGTACTAAAAGGAGGACTTCTATCTGAGCTGGCTTTGCCCTGCTTCACTAATGTAGATACAAGCTGGTCTTTAAACTCCTTGGAGACCTGCAAGAAATATGGTTATGAAAGTGATGCTAATGGGTATAATACATCTGGAAAATACTCGCATTTCTGAGGTGATGGGTTTTCAGGCATGGCCTATATTACCAAAGGCAGTAAAGTGGGATTGCAGTACACAGAACATGTGTTTCAGAAAAAAATCTCTAGCCTACGCTTTTTATGCATCTGCTGCTGCTTCCATACTTGGTGAGCTTTTGGGGAGCCAGGTGAATTGTGCAACCTGATCAGTGTTATCACTGTTCTATTTTTTCTGCTTAACTCTGCAGTTAATAGACAGGTCATGAAAAATTTCTCCTTTAAGCAAAGGGGCCAAGAGAGGCTGCTTTGGACCATCACGTGTTTGCTAGCTGGAGCTCTGCCAGCGTAACCTGAGGAGGTTGTGATGGTGGAGAGTCTTTCCTGGAGTTCAGGAAAAGATAAGGGAAGAAAAAGCTCTATGCTGTGAGCAGAGAAGTTTGCATAAAGCACACTCTGTGCTGGAAACAAGTCATGCAAGGTGGTTAGCAGTGTAACTGGTTCTTCCGCTCTTCACTATGAAGCCCAGCCTGCACCCCTCTTTGAAAGCAAATGGCAGTTATTGGCAGCTTGAACTTCTCAATGGTGTTCAAAGTAATAGGGTTTTATAAGCACGAGATACGATATTTTTCTTCTGTTACAATAGCAGGTAAGCTTTTTCCCCCCCTCAGTTTGGCCAAGACTTCACCAGGCACAGAGAAGAGGGAGCAAGGTAGTAAAGAGGCAGAACCTCTGTTTTTTCTTCTTGGCTGCTCCTCACAGTGAGGATAGGAGCCACACTAAAGTCCTGATCCACAGTCCTTTCAATTCAAAGACCCTCATCTATTCCAAGAGATTTGAAACAAGCTCCAAGCCTACCTCCTTCAGTCCAGCTCATAGTATTCTTGGCTGTCCGACTCGGGAAAAAAAAGAGATATTAAAATAATATTATCCTGGAGCATGCCCCTTCAGCGATACATACCCTGTCGTCTTCTACTTGCCTGGTGTTTAGCAGCACCAAGTCACAGCTGTGTTCATTAGCTCCTTGCCTGGTGTAATGAGAGATCTTCCTCTGGTTTCAACCCACAAAGTTCTATGGTTGGTTACCAGAGGGGGAAATGCTGTATTCTCTTTATCGCCCCGCCTATTCCTATTCCTATTCCTATTCCTATTCCTATTCCTATTCCTATTCCTATTCCTATTCCTATCCCTATTTCTCCTCAGTGCAGTGGATTCTTTTCCTTCTATGGTTTCTTCTGTAGCATCACAAGTTGTAGTGAAAGTGACCTAAGTAGGCAGTAAAGACATGAAATGACTTTAAAACAAAATGATCAAAGCAGTAGGGAAAGTGAATTTGATTGGAAAGTTTTCTCTGTGTGATCAGCCAAATCCTAAGATCTGTCTACTCATGGACTTTTCCTAGGATAAGCTATTTTTGGTTAATTATATAGATATAATCCCCAATGAGGACATTTGTTCTGGAGTAAGAGTGTCTATGTAGAGATTGAACTCTTGAAACCACTTGAAAATATTTATTCTGCAGTAACTACTTTGATTAATTTCTAAGCATACCAGGACCTACAGTGATTACAGTTGGCATTGCTTCTATACCTCACTGCTTGCTTAAAGTAGCTTAGAGTGTCCCCAGTAATGAGTCAGGTTCAGAATTGTGCCCTTTCGTTTTATTTAAACTAGCAGAAGCAAACAATCTCGACTCTTCATCTAAAAATGTGTACCACAGATTGAAACACTGCACTGCGTATCTGTGTGCTGACTCCACAAAACTCCCACCCTTTGCTTCTATCTCTTTCATAACAGTAGAGTTTAAATGTGGAAACATCTCTTAAGTCAGACAAGGATATTTGGCTCAGAAAATAAGAGGAGGAGGTCAGTGCGTTACATGAAGCAAGACATGAGGGGATGAGATGTGTCTAATGGAAAAAACTGGAAAAAGGCAAGGCAAGAGTACTGAGGTAGAGAAAAACAGACATAAAGGGAGTAGAAACAGGAGAAAATGCAGGGGGAGGCTGCAAGATCCTGATGAAATTGAAACGAGTCGTTAATACACAGGAATTGCTCGGTGACTTTGGATAGGCCAAGCTCCCCACTCTTCAGAGCTGGAGCTCTGCTGGCTTCCCTGCCATGCTGTCCCAGTTCGCTTCAGCAGAGAGCTTGGCCTTCTTCACTCAGAGGCTGCTGTCTGTCACAGCCACCCACTGGCCTGTGGCACTAGTGCCTGTCTGAAGGCAGTAACTGCCGAACAGGTGAGCTCTGCTGTCGCGCCAGGATTGATGCTGTAGCTCAGCTGGGGGCCAAATGGTAGAGTCTCAGCCCCCAAAAAGCCCCAGAGCAGCTCCCACCGCTCTCTCCAAGGTCCTCAAAGGAAGAGGGCAGCCCTCAGCTGTGCTCCAGCCAAGGCTGTGGGCAGAGTGGCAGTATTTAAAACTGAAAAAATTAAATGCTGTTCACCTCTGTGGTATCATTCATTTAAGGACATTGCAGTTTTATCATTGTCTGAAGGAAGCTTCACAGAAATTTGGTGAGATAGATCAGCTATTTCCAATAGGAATGGGAAAAGATACCAAAGGCAAATATCTACTGAATAAACAAGAGCTAGGGATAACCTTCAGCTTGCCTGAGCACATGGCCCCTGCCCCTTCCCCTGGGCAGTGTGCACAGTTGCTTCTCCCTCAAAAAAGTCTTTTCTGTGCATGGAGCTCATGAACAGCTTTGTGTTCTTTGGTGTGTTGGACCACCACTTCTTTATGTTCTTGGTATTCTGCTTGCCTTCAGTTCATTGCCTGCAGTTCTGGTGAACCAGCGTCTTTTACTTGGCCAGGAGCTGACCTGGCTTGGCTGTGTGCGAATGCCTGTGGTCAGTTCTCAGAGGATCTGCTTTGACTCCAGGTGGAAAATGGAGCACTTAGTCTCTCACTGAAGGTCTTGGCTTCAGGTCAACCCCAAGAGCTTGATATTGCTCCCTTTTCTGGAGTCAACAGAAATTAGTCAATCCTTATTTGGTCCTGATTGCTTCAAAAGGTCCTTAGTCCAAGACTGTTTGGCTGGATAGGAGATGGTTAAAACTAACTGCCTGCAAACAGATGTGAGTTCGCCCTCACCTTTCATTTATGCTAAGGGGGAAATATGATGCATAGACTATAGCACTGACCAAAATAACTCTAACACTTTGCACCCAGTGAGCAGTTGATGAACGTGGTGGTCTGTTCAGATGTTGCCATCTCCCTGCAGTCACTGTTCAGGCCCAAATGACAGAAACACAAATAAATTCCTGAAATCAAGAAGTAGTTACAGTTCATGAACAACACAGGGTCAGATTCAAAACTGGTGGAAGTTACCATAGCTTCATTAAAGTTTCATTTATTTATGTTTGCATTATTGTAGCTGCCTGATTTCACAGCTCTAATTTAGAGTGTGGCAATGCAAGTAACTGACTCAGCTTAAGTAAGGTGGCAGTGGACTCTGCTGTGAGGCGAGCAGAGTTGCACTAGGGGGGAGAGTTAGCCCGCTTAAATCAGATGTGCTGTCAGTAAAAATAATTATGTGGAACTACAGCCTTAATAGAGGGATGCAGTTTTATACCAGCTCCTGATATGACTGGTAAATTGTAGCTAAACTTTAATTTACCCACCACCCCCTACTCTTCATGCTGAGTATCATAATCATGAAAGCTCCTCTCATCTGAAAATGGTCTGAAGAGTTATCGGTACGATGGCACTAAAGGTAGGCCAAGAGCAAGTCATATACTCCATATCATGAATTCACAAGCTAGTTATCTCCTGCCAGTGGAATTATAAAAGGAAGTTAGCATTCTGGAAGTCCTTTCCATAGTGCAAATGCATGTTGCATTTCTATTAATTTAATAATTTAAGCCTAACTTTTAAGCCTAACCTTTAATAATTTAAGCCTAACTTTTCTGAAAGTGCGGAGATGCTGTTTGTAATGGTTTTGGAAGATGCAAGGTCTGTTTACGGGCTCAGTCTCAACCTGTCTTTCTGTTGTTTTAGACCTGTTTCAAATTTAGTTTGAGGTTAAATTTATGCAATTCCTTCATATCAACTGAATAATGCTTCTAGTGTCTCTGAGTTGTAGGGGGTTTTTTTGGTTAATTTTGCCAAATTTTATCTATTGCTTTATAGTTTAGTAGAAACTTCCTGAAGGACTGAAGGGACCTTCAGGTAACAGTATTTTTAAAAATTTTGATAGTGTGCAAGTGAAGGATCCATTATCTGAGATGAAGGCTTGTCCTGGTTTTTGGTGTTTAGTCAGCCCTTAGTTAGGATTTCTGGACACGTATGTGGCAAAGATTTAGATCTTCTTTGCCATTTTGAATTTCTTTAAGTTTCTTTTGACTTCAGCAGGTACTAAATCTAATAAGGGCAGGCATGTCACTATAAAATTGAAGCAGAGACAGGAAATAGACATTTGTCATATGGATGAATTTCAACAAGCTTGATTTCATATTGCTTTTTGAAAAGCAGCCTGGTATGATAAATGACAGCAAATGAAATTTTCCTTAACAGTTGCTGACCTCTTTTTTTTTTTGGTAGTATTCCTGCAGAAGATGCAATATTCAAACCTAAATACAGAAAATAGACTGCAAGCATGTCATGAAGCTTTCCATGTATAAAGAGTGTTCTCCAAAGCACTTTGAGTAACAAGGTCTTGCTAAGTACGAACTATTTTGCCATTGTATAGTTCTGTTACAGACGTAGAGGGATAGAAAAATGGAGATTCTCATGTCAGACATTAGCCGTGTCCCTTGATATACATCTGTAAAGTCCTTGGACTTAAATTGAAATGTCCTCACAGACATTAACATATATTGGTTGGTCACTGTTTCTCTGCCTCCTGTCTTGCCAAACGCGTAAATAATAATAATGTTTATCTCCTGGCCACAATGGGTAATCTCTATAATTTAGAAGTATTTATTGCCAAGGTCAAAATGAAGTGGTCTGCCAGCAAAGCTGAAGGAGAGGAGTAGCTCTTCTTTGGAAAGAGAGAAAAGGATGGCCAGATTATTTAGCAGGGAGTGTTTAATGTTGGCTATCTTCATACCATGCCTTCATTCTGTGACACAGAAAAGGTCATGGAAGGGAAGACTTTCACCGCTAGGAAGTCTTTCCAGCCATGGGAGAGCTCGCTTGTGTGCTGTCTGGGTTACAGAGGATACAACATGTATAGGAGGGTGTAGATTGTCTCACCTAGTGCATGTGGACAATGAAATCAGCAAAGGTAATGCATAATCCATGGAGAGCAGCCCATGGAGCTGCTACTGCCAGCTGAACCACCTCCCTTAAAATGTTTGGGGGGGACATTGTTAGATGCACGGTAGCAGAAATACATTTATTAGTATAAGGACACAGAAAAACCTTTGAATGTACTCATCAAGATCAGTCATTCTCAACAGGGAGAAGTCCAAGTAATCTTTCTGTCTCCCTGTTCTATGGGAAGTCTGTGATAGAGCTAATTGTGACAAAACCAATTTTTTAACCAATTCAGTATCACATCTGGAAAAAAGTGAAGACACTTTACAGCCTTATTTATGGTTAAGCAAGCATTGTGCAAAATTTGTATAAGATGACATATTCTCTTCATAATATATTCGTATTTATGCATGTGTGTATATATGTATATTTATTCCTTAGAAAAGCAGCCTGTGAAAACATGATGTTCATTTCGTAGAAACCTTGAGTACAGTGGTCCCTCATACCCCTTATGGTTTCTGAGTGTATTATTTCTTTTTTTTTTAATACTCTTTTGTGCCTCTAAGTAAGAGGAGCAAAGGCCAACTTTGGCAGCAACCACTTTCTTGTTGAGAACCTCTGTTCTTTGCTGCATGTCAGATGGTGTTATGGGATAGTTTCTAAACCAGATTAATTGAGTTCAAAGAAAGTTCCCAAGCTTTGCAGAAGCTGTCAATTTGCATTTTTTTTTCCTTTTTGACACGATCTAGTGTCAAAAAGAGTTCAAACTCCAATATGACAGCATGATGGGAAGGTGTTGTGCCTTCTTTCCAATTTAGAAGAATTGCTTTCCAAGTGGGAAGATCTCCAGCATCTCCTAGTGCTGTGAAGAACGCAGCAAGTACAAAGATGCTTTGCAGTAAATGTCTCCAAGAGGCCTGGTGAAGCCTGAATTTGAACATGGCTGAGCAAGTTGAGACCCTCCTCCGTATGAAATGCTTCTCAAGGTGGGACTACAAAAAGCAAGTAATCAGCTATTATAGCTAATTTACTAATAAGAAAACTATGTTTGCTAATGGTTGCATTATGTTTCCTTGCAAATGCTGGTCTCCTGTCCAGTATTGGCTTCCTCTTGGGAAAGCCCTGAATATGAAGGGAAATACAGTTTCAGATAGCACATTCTAGCTGATTAGTTCTTTCCCTTGGGCACAACTACAGAGTTGCTCTCTCTGTGTATAGTATTAATTCCTACCTCTTGCTTGGAGTGGGGTTTAGATCCCTCCCAGAGTGCATCTCCTGTTCATCCCTGTCCACCTGCAGTTGTTGGCGTGATGAGGCATTTGGGCATAGTTAGGCTCACTGAAGGAGTAAATAAAGCTTCTTACAGGTTTTGTCAGTCTCTTCTGTACCTTCCACAAGCTAACTGCTCATTTGACTTACTGTTGCTTAGTCTCTAGACAATTTTGAAATCCCTGTGGCTTCAGATCTGGATTTCAGTGAAGCTGTATATGCAATTTCTTAACCTTGAAATGTTGTTTAAACTTGTGCTTCCCTAACAGAGCACAAAAACAGGCACTTAACTTTATGAACATGCTTGTAGGCTTGAGTGCCTATCGAATCAGATTGAGTGCTGTGTCAGTTTTAGGAAGAATTGAAGGGCAGATTTTTACTTACTCCCCCCCCCCCCCCCCCCCCCCCCCCCCCAATCAGTATCTCGAAAGTATAAGACTTCTTACTAGACTTAAGGAAAAGTCATACTTTTCTAAGAGTTTACATTTCTGAGAGAATAATAATAATGTTGGGGTAGGGGGGCAAGTTTTGCGGTGGGGGGTGGCTGCTTTTAATTTTGCTTTTTCACTTACATCTTCCACTGCAGGCTTTAGACTATAATGACAGAATCCATCAGGCATAATGAAGTACCGAGAGGTCCCAGCTCTTGCATTTGCCTCATGTCCAGTTTTGCTCGGTATTCTGGGTGGTGCAGAAGCTGCCATGTAAATCCTTGGCTTGGCAACAGAAATGCCATCCAGTTATCTCACTGACTGGTCTTTATTACGCTTCATCTAGTTTTCTGATTTCATTTTGACTAAGCACCACACAGCCACTCACTCACACTCCTCCAGTGGGATGGGGAGAGAATCGGAAGAGTAGAAGTGAGAAAACTCGTGGGTTGAGATAAAGACAGTTTAATAGGTAAAACAAAAGCCGTGTGCACAAGCAAAGCAAAACAAGGAATTCATTCACTGCTTCCCATCAGCAGGCAGGTGTTCAGCCATCTCCAGGACAGCAGGGCTCCATCACGCGTAACGGTTACTTGGGAAGACAAACGCCATCACTCCGAATGTCCCCCCCTTCCTTCTTCTTCCCCCAGCTTTATATGCTGAGCATGACGTCATATGGGATGGAATCTCTCTTTGGTCAGTTGGAGTCAGCTGCCTAGCTGTGCCCCCTCCCAACTTCTTGTGCACCCCCAGCCTCCTCGCTGGTGGGGTGGTGTGAGAAGCAGAAAAAGCCTTACTGCTGTGTAAGCACTCCTCAGCAATAACAAAAACATCCCTGCATTATCAACACTGTTTCGAGCACAAATCCAAAGCAGAGCCCCATACTAGCTACCATGAAGGAAATTAACTCTATCCCAGCCAAAACCAGCACACACCTGGTCTGCAAGTGGTAATGACAGCCATAGGTGTTTATTGGCATATAGCCATATATGTGTGTTTAAATGCATGTATGTATACATACTAAATGCTTAGACAATTCTATTGCATTATGAGTTACCATCATCTGTGGGAGTGGGCTACCAGTGTTTTCTTTCATTGCATTGATTCTCAAGGTGCCCTAAATGAATGAATGAAAATGCATTGACTCAGAAGGCGCACATTCTAAAGACTGTTAAGAAGTGAACCGGTTGACTTGACAAGTTCAATTTTGAAAGCAATCTTTTTCAGGGCACTGAAAGATAACAAGTGAGAAATCCTGCCCAGGAAACAAGAGAGACTCAATTTACCAACTGTCAGACACATAGCATTAACTTTGAACAAAATGAACACCAGATTCTCTGAGGCTTGAGGCTTCAGTGGAGCCCAAAAGTCAGGTACACGTATTTGAATGATGCAGAGGAGTGGCCTTTGTGTGGCAAGGTTGTTTTTATCTCCTAAAGTAAAATAATGGCATCCATAAAGGTGACTTTGCTACAGGGAGGACTTACAACCTAGATGTTGAAACAAATATAAGATGTGGAGAGTAATGAATTTTAACTGATTGCATTCCTCTTTTCCCTGTGGAAACCTCCTTCTACATTTCATAGCATGTTTCAGTTCAAATGCTGATCCTATTCAAGGGTGTTTCCAATTTAGTTTGAGAAAAAAAAAGTGATGAGTGTTGAGAAAAATATAATCTGTTGAAATATAATATTGTCTCTTGTAGTCTTCACGTAGTGCTTTGAGTATTAGAATTAAAAACCCACAAGTTTGGAAAGGTTCATCGACTTGTTGAGCCAGAACAGGCAGAAACAGTGGTCAAAGTTTACAAATGTGATCTCAGTTTTGATTTTTTGGTTTTGGCTGGTTGGTTGGTTGGGTTTTTTGTTTGGTTTTGGGGGTTTTTTGTTTGTATGGGGGTTTTTTGTTGTGGGTTGTTTTTTGGTGTGGGTTTTTTTCTGTCTTTTTTTTTTCTTTAAAGCCTCAGCAGTCCGGCTGCTGTGTTGGATCTGCGTCAGAAACTTTTGGGGTAAGCTGACACATTTATATCTCCCAGCTTGGAAGCTAGGTCTGTACCATTTCCATCAGTTAGGGGATTTTGAAGAAACTGCCAGGCAGGTACTTTGCAGAGATAGAGGAGATGATGGCTGCAGGGGATAGCACACTGCAGGTAAGAATAGCTGCAGAATGGCCCTTATCTGTTCCTGCCTGCTGTGTCTGGCGGTTGTGTTGCTCTCACGTTGACCCAATGGCGCTGCTCCCAGCATGCGCCAGGCCTTGGCGTGAGCTGTGTGTTAAGCCAAACCCTGAGCAGGAGCTGAATAAACAGTCACAATCTGCCTCAAAAAAGTCATGCAAGCGTGCTAATTCTGCCAGTCGCATTCCTTGAAGTATTGACTTCTACGATGAAATGTTTACCTGCAAAAAGCCAGACTGGCCACTACAAGCTGCACTGAGGACAACGATTGTGCACCAGCATGTGCTTCCTGGGGGTCTCGTCCGCAGTGATATCCCCGCGTGTAAGTAAGGAGTAATTACTTGCAGTGCAGGTGGTTCCGTTTTGAATTCCGATAATGCTTAAAAATGACATTTTACAAGATTAGGTTTTAATTAAAAAGTCAAAACAAAGCAGACAAATACAAAGGGACAGAAATGGGGAAAAAAAGTGGTGTTCAGCAGAACAGAATTAGGTTCAGATTATGTTTTGATTTTGATACAGTCCTCCATTTTCAGCAGGAAAAACCTCCTACTCACTACGGGGGAAGGTGTTTTTCAAGCCCTGTCTTGCGGGTTGGAAATTTAAATGCAGCACCATTGTGGGTGCAGGTGACGCTGAAAAAGTGAAACAGGACTTAAAATATGGATATAAAAGACCCTTCATAAAGTAGATAAAAAGTAGGACTCCAATCCTGTATGCTGCCACTTCGATCTTCCTTCTGATGGAGATTACACCCTAGCAAATTCAATATCAGGATCAGATTATAATCTACAGGTTTTAATTTGCTTTACTGTTTAGCATGTTGTGCATCTTCTTGAGCATGGCAGCTCATTCCAGTTTTGATGTGGATATAGAAGATACAAAGTGGGTTTGTTTGTTGTTAATAGGCTAACAGTACAGGACGAGAGAAAGAGGGAAAGAGCTATTAATTTGTGATACATGGGAGTATGCTTGAAAGAGGATTATGTGAGGTGGTTTAAAAAGTGGTTGTTCATTCTTCTGCTGGTTTCCTGCGATGGTTGGTAAATGTTTACAAGGTATAGGATAGCCACTGCAAACCAGTAGTAGATTCACTGCAACAATTTAAAAAAAAAAAGTTTAAAATACTTGGTGTTTCTACTACTTTCTCTGAGAATGGGTTTGGGTAGAAGGTTTGTGATAAAAGGCTGTGTTGGCTCTTGGTGTTATGGATTCTCACTAGTAGCTCTTACTGTGCCATGCTGAAGAACTGTTCCTGTTGTGTAGGGACTAAAATCTGGGGATGCAGCTGCAGGGAATGACCTGTGTTGGCAGGCAGAGTGGAGGTGAGGGAGGTGGCTAAGTAAATAGATGCTTCCTCTGCAAACCGTATCTTCTCTCCCAGCATAGACACTAAAGACAGTTTGGGTATTTGGAATGCTAATAAGATAAGAAGCAATTTTTTTCTTCTGTTAAACTAATGTGATCTCTAGAATGAAGGACATCTTATTGTGTTCTTGGGTCTATATAAGAATCTGTCAACTTTTTAGCCTTTGATCCTGTAGATTACAAAGACAGCTGTAGCTCCCAACTGTGTTAGACACTATTGTACCAGGAACTGTACAGACATATGGTTATGGAAGAGTTTTGCTTCAGAGATCTCATTTTGTGAGCAGATTAAGGCACTCACAAAGTGAGTAAATGCAATTGATGCAGGATGGAATTCATCTGTGCCATCTGTATAGCCTCTGCCAAAGTAAGCAAGCACTTTGTTCAGGATGGATAGGCAGGGCAGGTGAGGTGGAGGTGTCGCACTATACATAAAGGAGAGGTACAGCCCTTACAGTTAGTGATGATGTGGCTGAGAGCCTCTGGTGAGGATTAGGGGGATGGAAAACAAAGGAGAAGTTGTAGTGGGTGTCTACTACTGATCGCCCAGCTAGGATGAGTTATTCTATAAGCAATTAGGAGAAATTTCTGGATCAGTAGCCCTGGTCCTTATGGGAGATTTCAACTTCCCAGACATCAACTGGGAACATCATACTGCTGTGACGAGCAGGTCTTGGAAATTTGTGAAGTTTGTAGGAGATGATAACTTCTTGTCACGAGTACTCAGTGAGCCAACTAGGAAAGGTGCCCTCCTAGACTTGCTATTTGTGAATAGAGAAGGACTAATAGAGAAGGACTCGTGGGGGATGTGATGGTAGGTGGCTGTCTTGGCCACAGTGATCATGAGATGGTTGAGTTTAAAATTTTCAGTGCAACGTGAAAAAAAAGGACAGCAGAGTTGCTACCCTGGACTTCAGGAGAGCAAACTTTACGCTATTCAGGGAGCTATTTAGCAGAGTACCCTGGGAATCTGCTTTTGAGGCCTGAGGAGTCCACGAGTGCTCATCAGTCTTTAAGAACCACCTTTTAGAAACACAGGAGCAGGCAATTCCACTGTGTCATAAGTCAAGCAAGAGGAGCAGAAGACCAGCTTGGCTGAACAGGGAACTCCTCATGGTGTTCAAGAGGAAGAACAAACTGTATGATCTCTGGAAGTGAGGTCAGGCTTCGCAGGAAGAGTACAGAGCTGTGGTTCGTGTATGCAGGGAGAATACATGAAAGGCCAAAGCTCAAGCAGAGCTGAAACTGGCCAGTGTTGTTTCAGATAACAAGAAGGGCTTTTTAAAGTATGTTAATAGCAAGAGGAGGTCTAAAGAAAACATTGGACTGATACTTGTTGAAGATGGTCATCTGGCTAACAGGGATGAAGAAAAAGCGGAGGCAGTCAATGCAGTTTTTGCCTCAGTCTTTAATAATACTGATAGACCTTGGGCTGCCCGGTCCCCTGAGTCGGAGGACCATGAGTATGGGAGCAATGACTTTCCATTTGTGGACACTGAAATTGCAAGGGACCGGCTGTACCAGCTGAATGTTCGCAAATCCATGGGGCCTGATGGGATTCATCCCAGAGTACTGAAGGAGCTAGCGGATGTTACGGCAGGACCCCTCTCAATCATCTACCAAAGGTCTTGGGAGTCTAAGGAAGTCCCTGCCGACTGGAAGTTGGCCAATGTTATTCCAATCTACAAAAAGGGCGTGAGGGAAGACCCAAGGAACTACAGACCTGTTAGTCTAACCTCAGTTCCTAGAAAAAATATGGAGAAGATTATACTGGGTACTACTGAAAGTAATCATCAGGCACAGTCAACATGGGTTCACCAAGGAGAAGTCCTGTTTAACTAATTTGATATCCTCTATGATAGGGTCACCCTAATCATCTTTGTAGCCGTCCACTGGACTCTCTCCAGTAGTTCCTCATCTTTCTTAAACTGGGGAGCCCAGAACTGGACACAGTACTCCAGATGGGGCCTCGCTAGGGCAGAGTAGAGAGGGAGGACAACCTCCCTTGACCTGCTGGCCACACTCTTGTTAACGAACCCCAGGATGCCATTGGCCTTCCTGGCTGCAAGGGCAAATTGCTGGCTTATGGTGAATTTGTCATCTACCAGGACTCCCAGGTCCTTCTCAGCAGAGCTGCTTTCCAGCAGGTCAACCCCTAACCTGTACTGGTGCATGGGGTTATTCCTCCCCAGGTGCAGGACCCTGCACTTGCCCTTGTTGAACCTCATGAGGTTCCTCTCCGCCCAACGCTCCAGTCTGTCCAGGTCTTGCTGAATGGTAGCACAGCCTTCTGGTGTCAGCCAGTCCTCCCAGTTTCGTGTCATCAGCAAACTTGCTATGCCGGGCACAAGTATAAATTGGGAGAGGAGCGGCTGGAGAGCAGCCCTGCAGAAAGGGATCTGGGGGTGCTGGTCGACAGCAAGCTCAATATGAGTCAACAGTGTGCTCTGGCAGTCAAGAGGGCAAACCACATCCTGGGGTGCATCAAACACAGCATAACCAGCCGGTCAAAAGAGGTGATTATTGCGTTGGTGTGGCCTCACCTTGAGTACTGTGTGCAGTTCAGGGCCCCACAATTTAAGAAGGATGTGAAGGTCCTTGAATGTGTCCAGAGGAGGGCAACAAAGCTGGTGAAAGGACTGGAAGGAATGTTCTATGAGGAGAGGCTAAGGACTTCCGGCTTGTCTCGTTTGTAGAAAAGAAGGCTGAGGGGCAACCTCATGGCCCTCCACAGCTTCCTGAGGAGGGGATGTGGAGAGGGAGGTGCTTATCCCCTCTCCCTGGTATCCAGTGACAGGATGCATGGGAATGGTTCAAAGCTGTGGCAGAGGAGGTTTAGACTGGACATTAGGAAGGATTTCTTTGCTGAGAGGGTGCTCAAACACTGGAATAGGCTTCCTAGAGATGCCCCAAGCCTGTCAGTGTTTAAGAGGCATTTGGACAATGCCCTTTACAACGTGCTTTAACTTTTGGTCAGCCCTGAATTGGTCAGGCAGTTGGACTAGATGATCATTGTTGGTCCCTTCCAACTGAAATAGTCTATTCTCTTCTATACTCCTCGAATGTTATCTCTTTCCTCTTACAGACAGTAACAAGAACCGATTAGATGAATTGTCTGAAAGGTGCTTATTTCTCTTGCTGACAAGAGAAAGGAGAACAGTGGGGAAAAGCTTAGACTGGACATCAGAAGTTAGATGACAGAAGACTCACCCTGTCTGTTTCTTGAAACACTGTTAAGATGGTCAGAAATGGGAAAAGAAAACAAAAGCAATGAGGCAACATGCACAGTCACCAAATAAGTAATGGTTTGAGAGAATACAGTCTAGTGCTTTAATCCTTAAAACATGCTGTTTGTCTGGAGAGTCACCCATGGGCAATCCTCTTCAAACCATAAGCACATGTGAAAGCTATGTCAGAGGAAACAGTAAATGAATTGTCCGGACCTGTGTCCTGACTGAGTGTAACACAGAGACATAAGAGATCAAATTTTCTTGGAGGAAGGTATCTTTTGAGCCATTTTCATCCTTTATGTTCAGCAAATGTTTCTGAGAAAATCCTGTGCTCTCCCCTTTCCTCCTCCGTCAATATTTATTTTAATATCAATTTTCTAGAGAGTTATATTCCATTGTTTGCTCTGCTGTATGTCTTGGCATTGGCCAAAAATCCAGTCAAAGGTAAAGGAAGATCTGTGGAAACACGTGCCAGAATTGGACTGAAATGTGAAAACACCTCCATGCCTTGTAACCCAAGCTTATGGATACGTGGAGGAGTCTAATAGAGATGGTGTCAGCTGGGAGCTGGAGAATCACTACACCTTAATCACTCTTTGCTTGCTTTTGGGAAAAGAAACAATTCCTCAACTAGTCATCAGTTATGTTTAACAATTTATTTTAAAGAAAAAACCATAGACAAAAAGAGATCCAAAATTAAGGGGGAAGTAAGTTTTTGCAGGATTATTCGGTGTTTGTTGGTTTGGGTGTTTGTCGGTTCGGGTGTTTGTTGGTTTGGGTGGTGTTTGTTATTGTTGTTGTTGTTGTTGGTTTTTAAATTAGCAGTATTCTAGAATTCAAAAGAAATCCCAGCCCAGAAAAAGAGGTGAATAAGCACAAAGTCATTATTGAGGGGGCAGATGCATGTGGCTCACGATCAGCTTTTTGCTTATGGACCAAAGAATCTTCTCTTTTTTATTAAATGAATGTGGTTAGTGTGTGGCAACTATGGCATTGCTTTGTGAAATATAGCCCTTAGACTTCTTTTTGAAGGGAGAAAAAAATGTCCTGCTTGATTTGTGGAGAAAAAGGCCTTAAGCTGTAGGTGACATTAGCAATGAAAATGTCAGGCTCTGTAGTGTGTAATACATGACTGTGCTGTGATTTCACTGTATTTAATGTTATGGGACAATAACCAGGACTTGTGCACTTCTGATTACTCATTTTGAATGCAGCTTTTCTAAAGAGAGTGACAGTTTCATATTCCTAGGGAACAAAGTGCAGCTATCTTTTAACTACTGCAAACTTCGGCCTTCCTCCACAGAACTCAGCAGGATTTCCTCATCTCCTATGGGAGAACGACAAAACCTTAAGAATATGTGTAAAGAGGGAATTTTCAGGGAAAAATTATTTTATTTGCATCAGCTTAGTTACTGAGCTATCAGCTGGAAAGCTCTTCTCTGTTCCTGATTACAAGGGATGTCTTTCATTTTCGTCCAAAATCTGTTTATGTCCTGAACAAATATTTTGTCCTTCGACTTCTACTCTTTAAAAAAAAATAAAAAATATATATCTCAATATCGAAAGTTTTCAACACAGGGGCAACAGCAAGAATACTTTACAGTGAGGAAGGATGACTATGGCACTCATAGGTGCCTTGCATGATTGACTTTTTTGCGTTGCATGTTTTCACTTTTCAACTCGTTCTTACATTATGGCTGAGAGAATTGCTGCTGAATATCTTTGTTCTTATTCACCCATACATCAACAAAGGATGAACAAACCAACATTTGTTTTCCCTGGGAAGAAGTCTCCCTGTTCTTCAGCAAGGATTGAGGTGGCTGGTGTGGATCAAGTCATTACAGGACTTTGCATTAGGTTAATAGAAGATCATGGAAGTGGCTTAACACTTCAGCAGTTTTATTACTGGAATTGCAGAGCTGAATGTTCAACAGTGGGACAAGATCATCTCAGTCTTATATTCTGTCTCTGCATCCACTCAGAAGTGGCAGAGCATTGGCAAGAACAGGGGAAGCTGCAAATGGATGTGCCAGAATTTCATCATAGCCAAGAGATGGTGCTTACGTAGGAACAGGCAAGTGACAAAAAATAACACCAGTAAGTAATACTGGAGTGACTTTTGAAGTCACTTCGGAGACTCACCCGCTGACTTCGTGGAGGTTAAACACATGTAATGGATGGCAAGTTACATCCAGCTGACTCTGCTCTACTAGCTGGCCTTGCTGCTTTAATTTTTAGCTTTCCCCAGTGTCTTACATAGCTATATAACTACAGTAGGAAGTCTGGTCCAGTTGGTTTAATACTTTTGTATAAGGCAGTGCACAGAGTTACCATTAAATTTGTTTTTATTCCTGTTTTTTATTTTGGTATTAAAACACTGAAACACTGGTTCAATTCTGCTTGTTCATTAAACCCTGTTATGATACAGGAGCTGAGTTCTAATGAGCAGCTTGGCCCATACATTTGCAGGCACCTTTTATGGGAGGAAAAATGTGAGTTGGAAATAAAATTTCAGACTCAGGCTGCCATGGGCCAGTCATTATAAAGACAGTTTTAAAATAATGAAAACATTCTCACTGGATAGAAGTTTTGACTGGACTATGTGAATTTTAACTGTTAATGCTGCATTTCCAAAGTAACTTAGGATCACTTTTATGAAGATACTGCAGTATGTAAAATTGCAGGTAGACATTTTGTGGAATTAACAAACTTAAATGTCATTGAGGACCTCGAAGATAAGGGGTGTGTGTGTTTAATTTTTGGGTTTTTTTTGTTTTGTTTTTTTTTTAAATCTAGCTATTTTGGCACTTGGCCTGAATCTTTTTAATGAGACCCAGTTTTCTAAGGGAAAGGAAGTAGCACTTTTCAAAGTTGAACTCTGTAAACTGTTTGAAACTGTACATGAAGAATAGAGAGACATATTACTGCTGTACTTGTTTCTGAAAATCGTACATTTAAGGCACTTCTGAAAAAGGAAAAGGGAAAATTATATCCGGTTAGAATAGTAGCAGAAAGTTCAAGAACAATGGGAAAACTCCTGTTGATGTAATGAGGAGTAGTGATATGATCTGTGAAACTGAGATGTGGATGAGATTTCCTTACTCCTTTGCCTAAAACAAATGTTTGGCTTTCTTATTTCATTGGTTGAGCTGAAAAAATGGAGACTTTTTTCTTTTTGCATTTCAACTCAAACTATGTAGCACAGCCTCTGAATAGAAAGTAGAATAATATAAATGAAAGAGAACTAAAAATAAAATTAAAGTCATTTCCAGCTAGCTCTATATAAGCACTAAAAACAGAAATAAAGGAGATTTCATAGTTTCACTGTAGCATCCAGCAAAATCAATCAATTTGAACCAGGTTCATAGTATTAAAACAAATCATCAACTCTTAGTGGGAAGTAAAACAAGAGGTGCAACATTCACAGTAAGGAAAGCAGATGGAAAGAGTGAGCAGATTAGCGGGAATATTTTAAATACATTTTTGTGTGTGTGTCCATGATCTTTTATTACAAGAGAAAATCCAGTCAATTAAATTTATATTGTTCATTGAAGTCCAATTACATATACTACACAGTGGGAACATGTGGTGGATTGACCCTGGCCAGCAACTAAACACCCACCAGCTGATTGCTCACTGCCCGCTGCCTGCCCCCCGGCAGGATGTGGGAGAGAATTGGAAGAGCAAATTGAGAAAAAAATCAGTTTAATAAGTGAAGGAAAGCTCTGTGTACAAGCAAAGAGAAATGAGGAATTTATTCACTACTACCCATTAGCAGGCAAATGTTTAGCCACTTCCTGTAGGCAGGCAGGCCTCAGCAAGCATAATGCTTACTTGGGAAGACAAACGCCGTAACAGCAAATGACCCTCCGTCGTCCTTCTTTCCCTGAGCTTTTATTGCTGAGCACGACATCATGGGGTATGAGATATTCCTTTGGTCACTTGGGGTCAGCTGTCCTGGCTGTGCCCTCTGCCAACTTCTTGCCCAACACTCAATGAGAACATGGCCATTCAAGCCTACTTCTGCCTGGGTTTACTCCAGAGTGTCTAGTTGCTGCTGGAGTTACTGTGCCTAGTAGCAGCCATTCATGCTGGTCAGAAGAAGGTGCTGCTAGTGACTGCAGCTGCTGGAGGTTTCTGCTGTTCCTTGTCATTCTCAAGACATCCAAGGGTTTCACTTGGCCATTTTGCCAGACTTCAGTTTCACCATTTTCTCTGATCAAATGAATTCCATAATAAATCCATCAAGACTGGTCACAACTGGAGATGCCTTTTCTTTTTTACTGCTGGAGAGGCCTGATTTTTGTTGCTAAATTTTTTACCAGCTGAAGCTTTGGAGTTTTGTTAGAAATTAGTTCCCAGTGTGTACATTGATAGTATGGGATGGCATTGATAGTATTCATCCCTTCAGCTATCAACAGATGCCATCTGGCTGGACTTGAAGTTAGTTTAACCTGTTTCGATTGCAACAAAGGACTCTAAATCCTCAGCATCATTGCTGCCTTCATTTGGACATGCGAAATTCCACATGCATGTGAATCTCATGTTTTGGAATAGTTTAATTTTGGGAGTTGTAGAGATACCCTGTCTTTCAGATGGTGGTTGCAACTTAAGATAAAAGAGAACTGGACACTCAGTGCCACTGGGTACTTTTGTTTCCAATGCATAGGCTGTGGCTGTGCTCAAAGTGCATTAGGGCTTTTGATCAGTATTGGAAATATGCAGGAGGCAGCTCTGTGAGTTACACATCGACACTGCGTTTAAATGAGGCATTTGCTAATTTTTCCGCTATGCTGAAAAAGCCAAACCCTAATGGTAGCTTTGGTTTTAAGTGTTTGGATTTTCTTTGTGCCCTGTAATTACATACTTCTATTATAGATATGTGTTTTAACTTGAGCGGACATCTATGCCTATGTTTAGTTTTTTTCTTCCTGAAAATTCTTGTTTTAGAATGATAAAAGTGTATAATAAACGGAGATTATTCGTAACTGGTACAGAATATCTCTCAGAATACCAGAAATACAGAGCTCTTGAGAGCTGAGAACTGTGTTTATACCATGTTCTTATTAATGTCCTACCTCTGCCCCCTCTTTTAATGGAGAAGATCTGTTTTTAAAGTTTTAAAGATTTGTTTAAAGTTGCTATTTCAGTATACATTTTCATATTTTCCTTTGCCTGAAGCAGCTGATGTTCCCCTGAATCCTGAACAGGATATTTGTCTGTGATATTGAAGAAGCCTTATAGCTCTGCCTGTGTAAACACAATTCCAGTTCCTTCTGAATGCCCTAGCAGTGTGTCAGAGTTAGGTAAATAAACTAACTACATTAATTGCTCCTACATCCCTTGAGTGCTTCCACTTTGTGGGTTTTACAGTAATGTTAATGCATTGTAATCCATTATTATCTGCAAAATTAAAATTTCCTTTCTTTGCCTGCATCTGCCATTGTTAATTCAGAAGCTCTAATAAATGCATTAGAAGAGGGAAGTAATAAGCAAAAGAAAGTCCCTCTGGGAATGTATAATTTCACTTTTACTCATGGCTCTTCATGCTGGGTTGGAAGAAAATAAATAGTGTAAACATGCAAAGTTAGCACACCGCTAAAGTGGGACTACAAAGCAAAGCTGTAAAACCCTTCTGTAGCTGTTGCACTTGCATTTGTTATAGAAATGGGAAGAATGAGACTAAGTAAGTGCAGTGATGTGCTGAAAGCAGGTCTCAAACTCGCATCAAAGGACTGGGGCTCATGTGGAAGCTGTGAGCAGTGTCATGCATTGGAAGGGGAAACTACCCAGTGGGGCGCACTGAGTCAGTCATTTGTATCAGGGAAAATGATAAACCATCAGAAAGCTGAGATTCATCAAGGAAAGAAGGAAAACCCCAGAGGGACCTTTGTGTGGACACAACATATCAGTAAGAAAAAAGGTGGCTGAATGGGCAGATGAAGCATTATCAGACCAATAGTTTTGATTTGAACACAATTGCCTTACCACCATTTGGGAGCTGGCTGATACTAAACAAGCATTTCTCCTACTAATTTTAAGTGCCAGAGGGCATTAGGAGATGTCAGACACAGATACTTAGTTTAGCCATTGTCTGACTTCAAAGGAGTACGTGAGCATGAGACAGCCCATGACATGTTGAAGAACTGGCATAAGACAGAGAGATTCACAGAGATCCAGGCAGAGTAAAGGAAGAAATCAGGATGAGAGCAAGATGGTGAAAAAGAAGGAAAGAAAGTGGAGAGGGAGTGGATGTTTCGGGAAGCCTTTATATTTAAAAGATTTTTTGCAAGGCTGGGCTCAGGCAGAAATAGGAGAAGCTGAACTTCCTGGAGCAGAAGAAACACTTGAAAGTAGCATGGCCACCCAAGAGGAGCCAGGAAGATAGCTACATATAGGGAATGTACAGGGAAGCATGTGGCAGAGGAAGCAAATGTGCTTAAATCCATGTGCCAGCGTTGTACTGTATCCTGCTGGGGTTTTGGTGGGTCTTCCATGGAGTTTCAGAGGAGATGCTGGTTCAACACCTTACTGCAGATGACACATCTGACAATTGCGACCTACTCAACAGCCTGTCTTGCAGCACCCTGGCCTCGCAGGTGTTCTTCTGTCTCCTCTGCCGAGGAAGCAGCTGCAGGAACGCTTGCAGGCAGAAGTGCCAGGGCACAAGCTGTGTAGGGCAGGTAAACAACAGCCCAGGGGATAGGAAGTGGGCCTTTCCCTGTGGATAGGGTGTGACAAATGTCCTGCTGTTTCAATGAGATAATCTTCTGCCGTTAGTCTAATCACTGTAATTAGTCATGCTGTGCTGGCTGGTGATGTCCCCTGGGATGTGTTTCAAAAATTTCCTCCTGTTATGTGCCTGAAGGGTGCTGGATTTGGGAGTAAAGAACAGCAGCACTGTTATTGTTATCCACCATAACAGGAGAGATGTGAGCAAAGGAGGCAGTTGCAGAGCATGACTTTCAGCAGTCACAGTAAAAAGAGAGGCATGGGAGAGTGTGGGTGAAAGTTAGGAAAGGAGTAAGCTCGTTGTGCTGGATGGGATGTATATATTTATACAAGGGCAAGTTAGCCCCTGTTGGGTTATTTGTCTCAGGGGGGTTCTGCCTTTAGCATACATTCTAGAGGAAGAGTGTCAGTCTACAGCTGCTAGGGTACTTACAAATCCAGGAACAGGCATGTAAAGTTCAGCGATATGGTTTTTATGCAGACATAAAGCAATTACAGTGAAATAAAGGAGGTTCTTTAATTTCATGAGGCTTAAAAATGAGTATGGCCCACAAGGCCGTACAAATCCCTCTTGATTTTCTAATGTGCAGCAGCATTGGGCTTTGCAGAATAAATGGAGCTAATCATTTCTAGGAGCTGGTCTGATCCATTGTTTGAGAAGCTGAGAGCTAGGGTTGTTCCCCTGAGTCAGTTGTAACTCCTTTCTTCTGTCTTAAAATGTTAATAAACAGAGCCATGGAACTTCATGGGTGTTTGTACAGCTTTGTGAATTGCTGCAATGAAAGATTGTCCTCTATAAAGTACACAGTGTTATTACTAGACTCCTGTGGGGCAGAGTACCCTCCTTTTGTGTGTATTGAACTTAAGGGCTGAATAGTAATTGTTGAAGCCTTGAATATTTACAATGAATTGTGGAAGAAAAATGGAAGAATAAATAAACTTTCCATTAATGTAGGTAAAGAAACAGATATGCGTTTAGTGAACATAAATGTGTATTTGCCAGCTTTTCAAGAACATAAAAAATGCTATTAAAGTAGAACAAAGCAACTTTAACTAACATTAAGTAGAGCTTCTCTGTAGGAATAAGATAAATGTCAGACAATAGGTAACTGCAAAGCCTCTCAGAAAAGCAGTGCTATAGAAATACACACACACTTTGCCACTCGTGTCCTACATTCATTGAAAAGCATCAAATTCTGTGAATGTGCCATCAGCAAGATCTGTTTCCTGAGTTCTCATTAGGAGATGCTGATCTACATTTAGTTATATTATTGTCTCACTTGCAGAAACCTCAGATTTCTGCTCCTTTGAAGAGTGTACCAGCCATGCTTTTGGTTTCAGAGCAGGACTTCATCATTCTGTAGTTTCTCTGCCCCTCCCACTGCCTTGTACATATGATGCAAAATGTTTCTTGCAAGTTCAACAACTATGCTGGTTTATGTGCAGCCTGAAGATTTTTAGTAGGCAGAGAAAGTGCTTCTAAAGAGGAGCTCTGATTTTTAAAAGTAGCTGCAAAAATGACAACAAGATGGTCCATATTTATTGTCTCTCAATGATTTCTTAGTTTCGACAGGAAAAAAGAAATATATTTTCATCCTTTTAGTACATTATAAAAGTTTTATACTAATGTAATTCTAATAAAATCAGTAACAATGCAGTGCTGTAAAATAAGTATAACATAATGGAAACAAGCATAATGGTTCTACTTACCAACTCAGAGCTAAACTTTTAGTGTGAGCATTAAGTTTAGTATTTTTGGTCACATCAATGACAATATTTTGTATTTAAAACTTTTAACATTAGAGTACTATAAAACCACTGTGACTTTTCATATCCTTGGCATTGTAGAGATCTAATGCATCATCGTTACATATATACCATCACTGGTGCTGTGTCTGTAAGATTAATTCTGGCAATAAGCATTAAGTAATATCATCACTCTTCCAGATATAGTCTCAGGAGAAGCCAAAGGATGATGTCATGTCTAAGCAGTCCTTTAATCCTAGATATATCTTTTAATGTCCTGATTTACATGTGTTTCTGCAATAGTGTGAAGAATCGCAATCTACACTGAATCTATATGGCTTTTTTTTCCTTGGGCTGTCAATTTGTCAACTTCAGCAGTAGAAATAAATACTTTTCAAGAAAAATTATGTATTTTTTAGATCAATCTCTATATATCTGCATACATATATAGATCATACACATGTATGTTTGGTTTAGCTTTTATAATTTGGCTTTTTTTTTCATACCCATGTCCCAGCCCTAGAAAAAGCTTAGATGAGATTATGTCAGAAAGGTTTCTTGGATTGAGTGAGTTTTGTTGTGATTTGTTTGTTTGCTTGTTTATTAGAACTTTTCTATACTAATAGCAGCCTCAACACAGTTGCATTTCTATTGCCAGAAATGCTTTTGCTGAATGAATTGTTTGACTTTTTAAAAATTCTACACACTAATATAAATCATATCAACAAAAGACAATGCCATTGCTATAGGCTGTGCCTATGATGGAATTAGCTGCTTCAGTTGTGCCAAGATGGGTTGTACTTGCATAACGATACCAGCAAACCATTTCTGAAGTAGACCTTGCCTGAGGCATATGCTTAACTTTACATACTGCAAATAATTTCACCGATTTCAGAAATTATTTGTGAGACAAAATCTTGGCCCCCTCATTCCACAGACTTCAATGGAGCTAGAAGCCACCCATGGGGTATAAATAATTTTCAGACTCTGGACTAGAGCTGATAGAATCCCTGGTGCTACAACAGAGGTAGAAATTGATCTTTTGATATTGAAGAAGTGAGAGACACTTGTGGGTAAACTGTTGAAAATTTAGCAACGATATGTAACTTATTATTGATGTGAAAGAGAAAAGGGAATGAGCACAGGCTTGCATAGAAAGTAATAACATTGCCAAAGGGATGGTCTAGGAAAATGGCCTTTAAAGCAGCATTGTGGATAAATAGCTGTGGAACAAGATTGCATTTGTCAAGAGAGTTTTATCTCTGCAGATGAGAGGATGCTACGGATGGCCTATTAGCGACACTATGTGGAAATGATCTGCCAGGCTGAGGTATAGCTTAGACACAAGATACAAGAATCAAGAGTGAGCTCCAAGATGAAGATGATATTCAAGTTATGGGCTGGTGCAACAGGAAGATGCTGTTATTGTTTACAAGTTATGAGGAAAAAAGATAATGGGCAGGAGAGTCTTGAGAAGAAAATTAAGATATCTGCTTTAGCCATGATGAGTTTGTGATAATTGCTAAACACACACATAAAAATATAATAAAACAAGCTGAGATTCCCATTTGAACAGAAGGTGTGTCATTTTGTAAGTCATCAGAATAGCTGAATTTGTGTTTGCAAATGAGATGAAATGTAGAAGGGAAAGAGAAGGAACAAAAAGGACAGAGGCCAATGCAACTACAGAAGAAAACTGAAAGGTGTGGAGCATGAGGAGAGCTCAGTAGAGGACACACTGAGGGACCACTCAGAGAACTAGAAGGAGAAGGATTCAGGGAATGGTATCTCCGAAGCCAGGAAAAGAAACAGCACAACAGCAGGAGCATGGCCAAAGCTACTGAAGAGCCTAACTAAGGAGTTGTAAAGGTATTGTTCGAAGTCATTCCCGTTCACTGTAAGAGCATAAACAAGAGGTTTCTAGGCTGGATTTGTTTGAAAGGCATGCAGGATAATTATTGTAGTGATCTCAGAGTGGCTTATGTGTTTTGTCATGGGTTTTTCAAGGTGGGAGGGACTACAGCATATTTCAAGTTTATTTGTATTATGACGGGAAGAGCTAGAAGGAGAGAAGGCTGGTTGCAGAGGAGGTCTGAGAACAAGAAGAAATCACCCTCATAAACAGAGTTGGTTAGAGGAGGAAACTCTTTTCATGCAATCATCAATGAATGATCCCTTGAACAAGAAAATTAATGACTTGACCTGTAAATGAGACAGTCACATTGGACTAGTCATGTAACCCTATGGTCTACAACATACATTTAATGAGAACTTGGCCCTTTAAGTTTGACCACTTTTTTGTGATCTGTTTGAGTGAATGTATTTCTAACTCCGGGTGCATTTAAAAGACGTTTATTCTGGCATTTGGAAGGCATGGTGGACATGAGATCTTGAGGTCTAAAGCAGGATGAAAGCAACGTCTTCCTGATGTCGTGCATCAAATATTGCATGGGACAGGCTGAGCTGCTGCAAATGCCACATGAAGCTCTTAACTGTCCAGGAATTATTCCATGCCTTTCTGGTATCTTTGGCATGCGTTCGTGCCTTAGCTGAGCATGCTTGTCCTGTGCCCCAGGAGACACATGCTCCTGGTTCTTCTCAGCCAATTTTGCACTCCCATGTGCAGTATCGCTGGTACAAGTTAGATTACTTATTTTGCTGCTGTTGTCCTTTTTAAAGTGTGTTTTGCAGAGATTTAACCAAAATTTTCATCACCTCTTTATATATTCAGCTTGCTGTGTTCAGATGGGCCAACTGAGGCATTGCATTAATACTGATACAGATGGGGACTTGTTGAACGATGGTATAATATGAATGGTTTCAGCTGATTAGTACCTGTGTTTCTGTTCCATTTTATTTTTTCCAAGCAAATGCAGTAATGGACTGTCCCTGACGTTGTTGGAAGACAAGTACATAGCAAGTGTTTCCTGTCCATAAACACCACTGTGAAAATGCAGTGACTCTGTTCTACTCTTGCTGAGCATGCTCAGTGCCTGTTAGCATTAATGGGACTGACACGTGTGCTCCAAGTGCAATGTACCCCATAGCCTCTGGGTAATAGAAACCCTTATCTTAAATTTCCATATTGCTGCATGGAACAAAAGCCATTGTAAAAACAAATCTACCTCATCCCTCCATGGATATTTTGTCTTGCTTCTCTCTTCATGAGAGCGAATTTGCAATGAGACAACCCAAGGCTGACAAAAGAGAGCTTTGTTACTTTCTGCTAGCTTAAAGAGAGACAAGGGGAGACTTCTTGACACGCTGTCATCACTGTCCAGGCCTTTTCTAAGCTTTATCTTCTCCGGCTGCAGAGTTTGTGAGGTGAAAATCACCTCTCCTGAAAATGCCGTACCGTTTCCATAGGATGAAATCACTGTCTGCAGGTTAGACTGTGACTCCTGATTTACCAAAGCATCACTGTATCCAGGTGGCTTCAGATAACTCTGAATTCTAAAAGCTGTGCTAAATACCAGTATTGGCAAAGAAGCCAACTTGAGCACTTACCTGTCCTACACTGCTGTTTACTGCCCTACCAGTTGCGTCAATGTGACTGTAAATAGGGCTGCACCATGAAACTAGAACATTGAAATGATGGCGAGTCAGAAACATGGCAGAAAGGGGAAGGGTTCTTTTGATCTTTAAGTGACCCAGTTTATCACATGGCCCCACAGACATTTATATGTGCATAATTAAGGTGCTAAGTTGCAGTACAGGAAAGTTAATGAAGGAGCAGGGACTTAGGACAGCCTCATAGTGCCCTTAGACAAATAGCAGAACAACTGATGGATGAATTTCCTATAGTGCTATTTAATTCCTTTAGGGAGTTTCTGCCAGCATCCTAAGCCTTGTGAACCACAATTCAGGAGTCAGTTTATTGCAGGTACTGAAGCATGCATTTAAAACCCTAATCCCTATACCTCTCTTGTACTGTGGATTGAAATCCAAACTATTTTTTTAACACTGTAAGGTGTAAGTATCAGTAGATGTCATCCATCAAAAAAACCTACCCCACAGAATCCCCTGTGACAAAAATCCTGTACATTGTGGATGAGGCTGCAGAAGTTGCCAATGTCTGTATAAATTCTTGGAGGGAATTGCTTTGGAGAAAGTCTCTTTTCCTTTATATAGGGAAATCAATCCCCCAGTAATTATGCATTTGCTGTAGTTATGACTCCTCCTCTTTATTCTGTATGCTGACAATCTCTTGGAACTGAAATGTACCACTTGTTCACCCTTTTAGTGTCAAGATGTGCATCACACTACTGGTTTTCAGAATGAGGGGAGAGACGGAGGGCAAAGGAAACTTTTTCCTTGTAGGTGTCCCTATGGGAAAGAGCTATTATGAATGTCTTTGGTCTTCCCTAGTACTTTCCGCAGGCATCTTTGCACAGTACTTCTCAAAACATTTCTAGGTTCATTCATTCATTCAAATCAACCTTTTTTGTAGCAGCTTTGACCTCACTCTTATTTATATATATGACCAGCTGTTCTCAAGATAAGTGATACAAAAGAGGTAAGGAAAGGAGAGAAAGAGCAAAGGGAGGGAGCAACTATTTTTCTGTCTCTTCCACCACTGAGAAAGAAGGAGAGAAAAAAGGGAGAGGAGGAGGACATGGCTGTAGTTTCTTTCCCCCTCCCGTTACTCCATTGTGCAGCAAATAACCTGAAGGACTGTTTGTACTTCCCCCACTAGCTAAGCTGCTACTGGAGATGATGATAGCTGACAGGAATAGTCAGTCATGACTGCAGCTAGCTATATTTCTCTCCTTCCTGTTGCAGAGAGTGGAATGGTCCATAGCTATGCAGGTTCCTGCAGATGCCCTCTGGGGTGGGCAGGCAAGTGATAACTGCCCTTGCCAGTCATTATATTCTTGCAGCTGTAAGGGCATGGGTTTATCTCGATGCTTCTCAAGTGTTCCTCTTATACTCTCATCAGACACGTACATCATGCTTCCATTTTAAGAAATGTGTTTGTAGTGCATGGTCTCTAATCCATATTACAGAACCACGTTCCTCCTCCATCTTCTATCCCTGGAGAATGTACCTTGGAAGAAAAGTCCATGGTTTCCTCCTACAGAAGTTTCATACAAGTTTGGTTAGGGTATTAATACATACACTTATAACTCTTAAGATCAGAGCCATCCATTCATGATGGTCATCTTAGCAGGTAAAGAGAATGAGCATCACTAGAAGTCCACAAAAGCACAGGCAGCTTCAAGAAATGTCAGTTACTCTTTGTGGATGGTGAAATTAGCCTCCAGAGAGCTACATGCTGCCCAAGATAATTTCTAGTATCCAACTATCCTACCCTATTCCCAAAGTGTAAGAAAAGGAAATAGGATTATCCCGACTTTACAGATTGAATTGGAAGCAGAGTAAGTGTCAGTTAAATGATTTACCCAAAGTTAGAGAAGTGGCTTGTGTCAGAGCCAGGGTTTGAATCTTAATCATCTGAATCTCAGACTGGTGCTTTAGCCTCCAAAGTAGACTGTTGTTCTGGAGAAGAAAAGCCTGCAGTCAGTCACGGTTGCAGCATTGGGGAAGTGACTGGCCAGAAAAACGAGTGTTAGCCAAATGTTTTTCATTTTTGTGTTTGTGTGAGAGAAGCTGTGCGTGCTCTAATTTGGTAAAAATTCAACTTCATCTCTTAATTAGAAGTTGTTGTTATCTAAAAACTTTGCAGCACTCCCACATTTCTCCTGACAGCTTGGGCTGTGTGGCACAGACAAGCTAGGATGGCTTTAAATGTCAAAATATGCTTTTCATTCTTGTGTGTATATATATATCAACGCATTATCAAGTAAAATAAAACCCTGCAGTGTGACAGATTACGTTTCTTTAATTGTCATCACTCTTTAAATGAATTTATGGCTGTCAAGAGAAATTTGCACTTCTAGAAACATTGGAAACCTTGAAGCATCTAGGCTGAAAAGAAGGCCAGGCCTTGCTCTGCATACCTCTTGCTGGAACATTGCTGGAGGTGGCTGAGCTGATTTGAATACATTTGGTTTTGAATGCTTTCTCTTGCTTTGCTAATTACATACCAGGCTGTATTTCATGCAGAACTCTGACCATTTTCCTCAGCTTTATCAGCAACTTTTATTGTTTGTGGGAATAAAGAAGTGGGAAGCTTGTCTCCTGAGAAATCTGGTTCTTCACGTTTTCCTGCTAGGTGGCCCCTGCTGCTGTGATGTTTGTGGAGCAAGAAGCCTGTGCACTCTGGTGAGTTAGGGAAGGTTTGTGTTCCCTGTCCAGAGGTGGACGTCAGATAGCAGTAGACTGGAGCTGGGAATCTATTAGCTAAATTGTGCTTAACCTGGACAACCTGGAACAGCTTAGCAGAAGTTGGAGGTGCACTGGCTTCTTCTGGAGGCCACTCCCAGGTCCTTTTCCACCAGGCAGCTTTCCAGACACTCTTCCCCAAGCCTGTAGCATTGCCTGGGGTTGTTGTGACCCAAGTGCAGGACCTGGCACTTGGCCTTGTTGAACCTCATACAATTGGCCTCGGCCCATCGATCCAGCCTGTCCAGATCCCTCTGTAGCACCTTCCTACCCTCAAGCAGATCAACACTCCTGCCCAGCTTGGTGTCATCTGCAAACTTACTGAGGGTGCACTTGATCCCCTCGTCCAGATCATTGATAAAGATGTTAAACAGAACTGGCCCCAATACTGAGCCCTGGGGAACACGACTTGTGACTGGCCGCCACCTGGATTTAACTCCATTCACCACAACTCTTTGGGCCCGGCCATCCAGCCAGGTTTTTACCCAGCAAAGAGTACGCCTGTCCAAGCCATGGGTAGCCAGTTTCTCCAGGAGAATGCTGTGGGAAATGGTGTCAAAGGCTTTGCTAAATTCCAGGTAAACAACATCCACAGCCTTTCCCTCATCCACTAAGTGGGTCAGATGACACAATTGGTGCCTTTTTACCACTAAAAAGAACTTCTTGTAGTAAAAAACAAGAGTCCAAGCCCCAGATGTGCTCAGGAATGTTTCTGTGAAAGAAAATGGCATTCAAGCCTCGCTGTTTCCCCTCGCAGGTTTTCAGGCCCTTTCTCTGTTTTGCGTGATACGTGTAGGTGTATCTAAGGCCTATGGTTAGGAAAGCTTCCTGTGCTTTAAGAAACAAGGTTCCTGGCAACTCAAACACACCAGACAGGCCGGCTGCAGTGGGACCAGGCTTCCCAGAGGGAGGGGAGCCAGCCGGCTGAATGTGAGCCAGCAGTTTGCCCAGGTGGCTAAGATGGCCAGTGGCATCCTGGCCTGTATCAGAAATAGTGTGGCCAACAGGAGTAGGGAAGTGATTGTCCCCCTGTACTTGGCACTGGTGACGTCGCACCTCAAATACTGTGTTCAGTTTTGGCCCCTCACCACAAGAAAGACATTGAGGTGCTGGAGCGTGTCCAAAGAGCCACGAAGCTGGTGAAGGGCCTAGAGCACAAGTCCTGTGAGGAGCGGCTGAGGGAACCGGGGTTGTTTAGCCTGGAGAAAGGAGGCTGAGGGGAGACCTTATCGCTCTCTACAACTACCTGAAAGGAGGTTGTAGCGAGGTGGGTGTTGGTCTCTTCTCCCAAGTAATAAGTGATAGGACAAGAGGAAATAGCCTCAAGGTGAGCCACAGGAGGTTTAGATTGGGTATTAGGAAAAAATTTTTCACCAAAAAGGTGGTCAAGCATTAGAACAGGCTGCCCAGGGAAGTGGTTGAGTCACCATCCCTGGAGGTATTTAAAAGATGTGTAGACATCACGCTTAGGGACATGGTTTAGTGATGGACTTGGCAGTGTGAGGTTTACAGTTGGACTCGATCTTAACGGTCTTTCCAACCTACATGATTCTATGATTCTATGATCTTTTACTAATTCCCTTGATTTGGGATTTCTATGGTTTAGCTCATGGAGAAAGAAGGATTTTTGCCAAAGAGGCTTTTAAGTCAGGGGTTTGGCCTATGAAATAAGTCTCCAAAATAAAGGCACTTTATAAAAGGTGATGGCCTTTGGTGTCTCTCACCCTCTACATTACGCAGGAAGGCATTGACTCCCCCGCCCTACCCTAAGGTGTAAGCTATAGCTGTTTACAGCTGTAGGACATGGCAGAGGATGTCATTGCAATTATTCTCACACAGAGCTGGAAATGGAGTATTTGATGCACAAATTCGAACTAGGGGCTGGGTCCAAATGGCCATAACTTTTAAGTACTTTTCACATCAGTGTAGATATTCAGGTGAACAAAACTTAAATGTATATTGAGATCTGTGTCAAATTTTCTTATGTGGCATATTGTTTATTTTTGGTGTCTTAAAATTCTTTTTATTTTCCCCCTGTCCTTTTACAGAGGTGTGCATAGAATGTATTGCAAGGCATAAGCAAGCAGCGGAAGCAGAGGTGAATATTTTCCCTTCTCTTTGACAATGTATGCCTTTCTAGCTCTGTCTGAATTTTGATATTTTATTTTCCTCATTGTTACTTGTTCGGGATGATGCATAGTTATAGGAACCCTCTCTACTGTGGTATGCCTGGATGATGTAAAGGCATGTTCTTGAAAACATCTACAAAGGCAGCCCAGCATCTGAAAATTGATGCTTCCCATATAGTAAGAGCTGCAGGTTACATGAAATCTTGTCTTACCAAAGCATACCTGTGTTAACTAGGTATCTGTAAATATTTCAGATTAATTTATGGAGAAAGCTTGGATTTTAATGAATTATAGTTTAAAAATAAAAAAATAAAAAAAGTAGTATGGATCAGCTATTGCCAATTCTGAGAACATAGTGGGATAACCGTAGTCACATGGCTGCTGATGTCTCTGACTATAGAATAAAGAGTGTATTTCCGGGCTCAATACTGTGTTGTGGAGCATCTTTGCAAGTTAGGAATCTTAAAACTGGTTGTATTATTAGACTTTGTAGTATTGCATTATGTGTGTGTTAGGCAGGCTAAAGAGATGTATGCACATCAGCTATGGATATATTATTACAAGTTGCTACTAGGAGCTACTGAAGAATGTGAGAAGGGGAACAAGGGAATAAATAAAGGCAAATTGAAACAAAGATGACTCATCTGATGCCTTAAACACGAATGTCACCAATAATTTCTAGCTAGACAGAAATCAATAACTACTGTTCCAGTTAGCTTTCCTCCTTCCTTTTAAAATATTTCATTTTGAGTTTTATTTACTATGCAGGAGCATCCTTTTGTGTGCTGCATAGATCTATAGTCATATGTTGTCATTTAAGGGTCCCCAGCAGGGATACTGGAGGTGCCAACCTTGACACTAAATTTTTTACTGTGATTAACAAAGCTCAGAGTCTGGATACCTTAAAACTATGTGGCCTGCTTGTCAGCTGGATCTCTGGGTTGAGAGACACTGTTCAAATGGCAGTTGCAGGCAGGAAATTACAGACAGACAGCAACAGGGGCTCCAGCATCACCTCGAGTTCCACTTAAATGCCTGGTCTTTTTTGCAGCAGTTGTATCACATTAGTCAGGGATTGTTGTATTTTCTGCCTTTTGGTTTGCCCAGATTCATTTACCTGGTTAGGTACTCTGTTGCCTTGAGAGAAAATCTGTGAATTAAATACCACAGATGATAGATAGAATTGCTTTTTTCTTGCGCTGCCCTTCTGGATGCAGATGGGTGCTCTCTGTACACTCACAGCAGCAGCAGCCAGACAAACTGGTAGGTCACAGCACTTTTCTTCTGCCTAAAATGAAAAAGGAGAGACTAGTTCTGATTAAAATGCAGCCAGGGCCTCTAATACTGTAGTATTAATAGTGATGCTGGCCTTGACAAAAATAGCTGTTAAATGGGGAGTAAAAAGCTTTCCATGTTTGCCGAAGTTGTAATGAAAATGGTGGAGCTGTCATAAATACGATGTTCTTAGCTAAAATGATTATGGCTTAACAATTTTCCAATGCATTGCATTGGGTTATTTCCAGCACATTCAGATCTTAGTGTTTTAAAGGTTTAATAGAAAATCTTGACAGTGATTCATCTGTGCCAGAGGAAAAGGTAGGCAGTGTGTAAGAAATCCACTCACATTCTTTACTCACCACCTTGACGTTGCTTCCATGCTCATTTGTTGTCATCTTTATATGTGTCTAACTCTCTCAAGAAACACTTGATCCAGTGTATGGCTGTGGATTGCTAAGTTCGGTTCCTGGTGTGATGCAAACTACATGAGCCTAACAATCCTCGTAGCCTTTAAATACACAGGCTCACTCCTCAGCAGGGATAAATCCATGGCATTCCACAGAAGTGGCTGGAGCTGTGCCAATCTACAGTGCTTGAAGACTGAGCACAATGATGCATCTTTGATGCAAATTACTACTTTTAGGAAAAGCTAGTGTTTACAAGGAATCAAGCATGCATGGGTTAATGCTGAACTGTGAAGCAGGGCTAGAAGTTACACTGGACAGATCTTTGTTAGATGCCAAGGAACTCGGAAAATTTAAATACCAGCCTCTGTGATAATGATAGAACAATAGTAGTTGAGCAAATGCACAGAAGTATTTTATTCCAAATGGCAAAATGACTAATGCTGTTCATTTGTGATCCACACAGTGGGAAAGTGCATTCGCCTCCATGTAGCTCTGATTTCAGTTTGTAGCAGAAACTTGGCTCAGTGGCAGAAACTTTAACATTGGATGGCTCCAGCTTTCATTAATTGTCAATTCTGTTTCTTTTTTCTGCAGAACAAGGGCTGAACATTCGTTGCAATGTTTTCACTGATCCCTAATGGGCTTTGTAAGCAGAGGGAGAAACATGCATGTTTGGAAGTTCTTCTGCTGGCCTGCGGGAATATTACTTTCTTTTCATTTTTGTGTATTCTCAACTAAAAGGAGAAGAATAATTCATTTCTCCTGAGGCCAAGAGCTACACAGAACCTAAGGTGGCATTATGATCTTTGTAACTGTGGAGAGCATGTTGCTGAGTATGCAGGACACTCCAGAAATACTGGACTGCTAATACATGATACATGTTCCTTGTTTATCTCATCTAAAGAGAGCAATTTGGTCTAGAGAAGCATTCCCATTTGCAGTGAGTCAGTGTACCAGGAAATATCCTGCTTTTTATCTTTGGGTATCTCACTCCTGTGAAAATTACGTATTTTTTGCAGAAAAGGTGTATGACTGCACAAGCTAAAGAAATTGGATGTGTATTTCATTGCCTGTTAGTCAGTGGCTTTTCCAAAGCTTATAAGTAAGCTAGGTATATGTAATGCCTTTGGAATCCCTGTGTTAGCTTTGGTGGTCTAAAGACATACATGAGGGAAGATTTACAGAGAGGGGTGTTATGTTTTAGTAAATCAGCTGATACACCTAGAGAGAACAGACAATCTCTGAGAACCAGTAAACTTCAGGAAAAAAAAATTGGTGGAGAGTAATTGTGATATGAGCACTTTCAGAAATTGTCTCTTAAGAACACTTTGTTGCAGCTGGTAAGCACTTGGAAGACAAGAGCATGTACATGCATACATGTCAGAATAAATAGCGTTTAAGCTGCTGTTTTGCTGGTAGCTATAGTGTATGTCTAGGTAAGGCTGTCATGCCCTGTAACCATGTGATGTGTGTGCAGTGACATTAACCTTTAGGTATTCCTTCCAATATCTGCCTCTCCCACTAGCTGCCTTTTTCCAGGGACCTGGTGTCTTCAGGTAGCAGCTGCCCATCTGATCACCTAAGCTGACAGCTATTGGATCTGCCTTGAATCCCACCTTCAGGTGGTCAGACTTTTGCAGAGTCATGCTGAATGTTGGATATGTCTCTCGGATTTCTTTCTTGGGCAGTAAGTGTTACATTGTGTGCTGCTGAGAAACTGGTGGGATCCGACCTACCCCCTTGGAAAGATACCCTTTCCAGATTTGATCCATCAGATAAAAGATGTCCCACTGAGATTAATCAAGGCTCAGTTGTCTACTTTGATCACAGCTTCAGGTATTGATCCCTATGTCTACACTGTACATAAACCATTTAGCTTTCCCAGATAAGAGCATCTTGCACCAGCTACCATTCTGGTTGTTCAGAACTGAGGGCGTTAGCTGTCCTGTTTTAGAAGCATAGCTGATAAGCCACAAAAAAAGTGGCAGCTTCAAGCTAACACAGTAACTGCTGTCCTCAGTCTTCTAGCCTACTCTGAAAAATACTGGGCTAACTGCATGCTACTGTGCTTACTGTGCATGCTGGATATGGTTAAGGCTCCCAGATGTGTGGCAGCCTTGGGTAAATATGAAATATTCTACTGGATTTACCTGGAGAACAGCTGAAGTATGGAAATGCTACACTGAATCATTGGCTGATTCTCACAAATACAAAAAAATATCACTTTCTTAGTCTTCCTCTCTGGAAAGCCTGGAAGTGCTGAAAAATTTTTTAGCATAGCCACTGCTACTTATAAAAGGAGGCTTTATGGCAAGGAAGGCACCTGCTACAAGTCATACAAGCTAAGCAGCATTTTTTACATGCACTGTTCAAAATTGAATTACTTGAGGAAGAAGAGTAATATTTTTTGCTTTGTTTTCTGATGAAGGCTGAATGTGTGAACTGAAAAGTTAAAATGCTGAACATTTATGTTACTGTCTTCTTATGATTGTATTTTGTCCTCCATTTCCTCCCAATTTGCGTTCTAAGGAACCGGACTAGGAGCAGTTACAAGAATCTAGTAACACAGGTGATTATTATTTTTTTCAGTAGGTGCTATGACATTCCTTATTTGTATATATATTTTTACAGAGGTTGCTGACATTTTAGCTCTTGATGTAGAGAGGGGATAAGGGAAGAGGGGAAATAGAGAGAGGGGATAAGGGAAGACATGAAGAGGGAAAAACCAAGCTATGATCTAAGAAAGAATTTAGGGAGAGTATCTGCCAGAATTTCTGAAAGAAACGCCTGATTTGATGCATTTTGCATTATCTGACAAGTAACATATAACAATAAAAGAAGCCAAAATTAAAGGTAGAAACACAGGAGGTGTGCTTCAATACTGAATTTAAAATGTTGGCATTTTCTGTTGATGATTTGACATTTTATTGTTGCAGGGAATTTGGTGTTTCTGTTGTGAGTAGAATTAAGCTTTCCTGCTAACATATGCAACAGCACCACATGCACACCCTCAGATTTCATTGACGGACAATTCTTTTGTACACAAAAATGAATGCCCTTAATATTACAGGCACATACGGTTTCAATAGTTGCACCTCTTTTTGGCAATACATTCAGATAATTTATGTATTAAACAGCTGCGTTGCAAGGTCTTGAGTTCATGAAGGAAGGCAGTCCTGAGTCAGAGCAACATTAGCAAAGTACCCTTTTTCAACAGTAGCTCAGAACAAATGCTGTAGGAAATGGTAAAAGAAATAAGACATATAGTGATAATTCTTGAGTGTCCTGACTGTACTTAGAAGCTAATGAGCAATATGGCTACATCAGTGCAAGCCCTAAGCAGAGACTGAGAGATACTACTTCCAGTTTTCCTCTTTGAAACAGGAGTAAGTGCAAATGTCACAACTTGAGCTTTTCCTTGTTTGCAGTCTGGATTTGCATCAGTGCAGGTGGATCAGTTCTTGGCCTCTGCCTCCTGAGTGGGGTTGATTCTGCCAACATCCCACCCCTGTGAAGTGGGTAAGATTTCTTACGGCACTGGGCATAACGTTGCAATGACATGAACACAAATTAAGCCTGCAGTTGGCAGCTGTTGTGCACTGTGATTGCAAACCTGGCTCTTGGTAGCTGTACAGGTGTTTGTCTCTCTCATGCATTTTGGACGGATAGTGATGATAACTATTTATGATTACTAGCACTTGAGGCTGCTGAAGAAGAGGAAAGAAATGCATGTTTGTGGGTTTCTTCGTGTTTGGTTTCTGTCTGCATACAAGTGCAAAAGGTTTATCAGGCAGTTAGCTTGGGATCTAAGCTAGAAATACACCTCCTTTTTAGGAATCTCTTCCTTTCCCCTCCTTCCTGTGCAATCTCCCGAGAGCGGTGCTAGAAAGTGGCAGGAATTATATCAGCTGTCAGGTCATTCCCCTCACTTTCTGTTTAAGCAGGATCCACAGCCTGGCTGTTCTTCTTGAAGAGTAACAGAAAGACCTGGAGATGCCTCTGAGTTTCTGCATTATAACTGCTATTTATAATAATTTGATATTCTCCCTGAAAATTGAAACTATAAAACTGAAGAATTGGTTTCAGATTCTTTTTTCTGTTGGTCTTCAGTTGCATGGACTGTTTAACACCCATGATCGATAGTTCCATTATAGCTCTTCTCCTATAAGCATTGAGGATCTTTATGAAAAAGTGATTTGGGATTTGGGATTTCTTCATTATGCCTGAAAATGTCTTAAAAGATGCCTTGCGTCGTGCTAATGCTCAAAAGTGAGATGAGTGGTGTGGATTTTCTGGGAGACCAAAAATTTTAAAACTTGTTGGAACTTGACACCCTAAATTGCTACTTTTAAAATTTCTTTCCTCTTCTTCCTCCTTTCTTATATATTAAAGCCTCTTTGGTAATTGTCATGGTGACTGCTACATTACTTTTGGTGATTTCTTCTATTGATACCTAAAAACTGTTTGTGCGCTTTGTGAGGTGTTTTTATTTTTCTTTTTGACCATTGATCCCAAGCCACTTCCATATGGCATAAAATGGAGGACAGAGGGGAAAAGACTGGCTTTTAAAAGCAAGTGTATAAATAAATATTTCAAACTCTTCATTTAGAAAGTAATCAACAAATGTTGAGGCCCTCATAGATGGCCTCATATTGCTGCTCCCGGTTTTAGACACTCCTCTGACCATCCCTCAACATCGCTATATGAACCAGTGAATTCAGCTGGGAGAATGGTGAATAATTTCCTATCTGGTGTTGGCAGTTGCAAAGAGAGCCTGGTTAAAAATTCATGGAGGTTATCTTGGCTCTTCACCTTCTGGTTTTCAAAAAGTTTGAAGCTTGCTGAATAAGGTATTAAAAGCAGAAGGTATTATCAGGCAGCCTCAGGTTTGTATTAATGTAGGTGTTTTTTTCCCCTTTGAATTCTATTTGGTAGTACACAAGGAGAACCTTAACTATTCTGCTGGAAAGGAATGGGTTTTATAGCAGTCTTTTACACTTTCTCTTATTTGTGACAGCCAATAATTTGAGGCACTGTCTGTTCTTGAACTGGTAATAATTTAGCAGGTAGGAAACATGTACTTCCTAATTCTTAGGTGAAAAGTGATAGAAACTGTGAAGCTACTTGCATAGGGCTTTTGTTAGCTAGACTTACTCTCTTGGCTTTTTGTAGCTGATGGGCTTTCTGGTGTCTCACTGCAAATGAAAGGGACTTCTGGAGAGTCAGCTCATTGCAGAAATAGCAGAAGGCTGTTCACTGAGAATAATCTCTCATAGAGACACGAATTCACAGCAACAGCGTTTCTTCTGCTTTATTTCCCACAGCACTAGGCTAAAGTGGCTCAGCCTTCCGGACATTACAAGCTTGTATTGCTCCTTTATTTATTTAACACCTTTTCTGAGCTTTAGGTCATTGATGTCAGATCTGGCCCACTTAAGGTATGTTTCATTTTCTTCTGCACACTCTAATTGTCGCTTTCTCCTTCCCCAAAGGGTCTCCTTCATTGCTGTTTTCCTCGTGCTCCCTCTACGCTTTCTTAATAGACTCTCTGTGAGTATGAAACAGCAAAGGATAGATTCCCAGTACAAGGTCTTGCTTAAAAGGCCCAGATCCTTCAGAGCTGCCGAATCAGTCTGCGTGATGCTAGAGGTACTCAGTTGTGAGTGATCTGAGAAATAGTCCTGTAATTATTCTGTTACTTTTTCATAAATGAAATATCTCCAGAATGGCAATTGCCACAGCTTTGGATATATCTGGTCAAGAATTTGTCTTTAAGTTACATGTAGCATTAAGGTTACTCTAGGTATATATGTGTACTATAGGTTCCATTGCAGCTGCTCTTTGAAGGGACCTTATAGGGGTTGCTGCCCCTAAAACTCACTAGGAAGCTTGGTAGGTTATGGCATCTGCTGCTTTATGGTGATCATAGCTATCTTCCTATGAACTTGGCAGTCTCACCCTTTGCACACTATCTCTTTCATCATCCTGAAAACTCTCGATGGCAGGGACCATTTTTTAATATAAGATGTGATACTGTTGAGCTGTTAGTTCTTACCTAAGCCTCCACATGCTTCCACAGGTTAAGAACTGTTGTTGTTCTGTCACTTTTGTATTGTGCGTCTTGTGTTTTAACCACGTATTTCTGAGAAATGCCTACAGGTACTTTTCACTGTCTAAAGCAACATATGAGCAAGTTAAGTCAGTGAGTCTGCTGGTTCTTAGGTATTTGGACCTCTTATGTATGTCCAGCTACGCGCTTGCTTGTGGACTGTTCTCTGCCAAAGTGCTTATATACTGTGTCGATTATAGTTGATTATGCAAAAATCTGATTAGTTCTTTTTTATTGTTATTTATTCCTCCACACTAAGACTAGATTGCATTTTTTATTTCTGAAGTACACTGTAGGTAAATCCTGCAGGTTCAAGACAGCACAGTTGTAAAAGCTTCTAGTGGTCAGTATTCTCTGTATAATCTTGAAAAGTTAGTTCAGGTGTCTAGCTCTGATTTGTTGCTAATGATTTATTAAAGACAATTCCATATTTCTGCATGTTCTATATAAAAAGCCATTGTTGTCTGGTGATTTTTTGAGGGGTTGCCTTGGCCTTGTCGTTTTCTTTGAAACATGTAGTGATTTCATTCAACATGTAGTGATTTTGATTTGTGTCTGCAGTCTGTCAGTTAGCTGAAGATGTTACTATGTATTTGCTAAATGCAGGCTGGGGTTGGTGGCGTACAAGACAAACCGTATAGACAGTCATTGCTCTGAGCTAATCTTATCTCCTGGAGCAAAGCATTTCTGAGGAATTTCTAATTTTGACAACTGGGATCAAATGTCTGACTTCTGAGGGCTGACAATAATGCCAGGGGCTGAGCTGCTTTGTCCTGTTGATAGCAACTGCGCAGTTTAAAAACCACACTAAATGCCAGGGAACCATGCATCTTAGCTGGTTAGGTTCAGGGTGTGTGTGTGTTTAGGGTAAGGCATTAGCTTTAGAAGTCTTTATGGGGCAGAAATGCTGCGGCTGCTCAGGGGTAAAAATAGTTCTGGGTTTTCAATGGCTGCATTCCATGGCTGGAGCCTGAAATCATGAATCAGGGCTGAGCTCTCGGTCTGTGCGAGACCAACTGCGAGAGCTCTGCAGGCAGACACAGGAGGGGAGCAGCTAGCTGAGATGAGTCTGAGCCCAGCACCACTGATACTCTGGGAGGGACCTGTGTTGCTTGTACACTCTCAGCAAGGTATCGTACATTAATATTTTGATTTCCAGTAGGAGTGTAGTTACTTGAGTGTGAATAATTAAAAATCTACTGAAATGTGCAAAATTTCCCACTAAACCAAAGATTACTTTTAAAAAGTGTCTGTTCTGTGCGAATTCAGCTTCACAGAGACTTGTAGCTTCACACCTTACAAGCTCCCAGAGGCCTGGGATTGAGATTGGAAGGGCGTGCTGCTCATTCCCACCTGAACACTGTTTTGTATGAGTGTTTGTCCTTGATTTTTGCATGTCAGTTTTTTTCCAGAAATTTTCTAGCCTGGAAATTCCTGGAAATGTAGATATATAAATAGTTAGTAGTCTTTTGAAGCCTTCCTGCAAGAGTGCTTTGTAAAAATGGTACCTAAAACATGGATCCTTAACTCAAAGATCTCTCTAAAGCTTCAAACTCTGACAGTGTTGCGGCATGAGATCTATGCAGGTTTGAATCCTGTTTTGACAGAGTTCAGATGATTGTTCTCAGTGTTTTAAACATGGCACAATTTCATGAAAGAGTGAATTTTGTACTTACAGTCAGGACTTTTTGTTGAAAGTGTTGCTAGGATGCTACCAAATTTTTTGTGACCAACATTATCTTTGAAAGCTGTAAACAAAAACTTTTTTGTTTGTTTGTTTGGTTGATTGTGGTTTTTTTGTCCCCGAGACATTTCAAATATGCATCCTCCGGGCCATTGCTAATAGGACCCTGAGAAGTTGATGTTCCTGCAGTTTTTGGCATGCCCTGTGAGTTGAATGACTCTGTGATCCTTCTTCCAGAGTGAGTTGCTAGATTTCGTGTTGCTGGAAGTACCCACGCCAGCCGCGCGTGCAGGTTGTCTGTTCCATTAGTGCCCAGGGCAAAACTATGCAAATCCACACATGGTAACCTTGCAGCCAGGCACAGCGTTCAAGTGCATTCATCTGTTTTCTTTCTAGGCCCTGGGATGTAGCCGCGCACGCTTGTCTGACACTCTCAGTGTATCTGCTTGTGCTGATCTGCTCTGTGGTACCCCTACGTGCCTGGCACAGCTGCAGGCACCTGCCTGTCGCTTTGCAGGCACTTTACAGATAACACGGGCAGCTACAGCTGTGCTGTCCCCAGGTACTGCTGGATGGGCTTGTGTTAGAAGAACTTGATAGCTTAGCATGGCGCTGTGTACCAGTGATCTTGCTTTAGCAAACCAACTGCCAAAGCTATTTGCGCCTCATTTTTTTTCTCTTCTAGTGTGCTGGCACAGCTTACTTGCCTGAACACTGCTGGTATTCAGAGTAGAGGATACTGTTTTCTCATGCAGCTCTCACATTGTGAGGCTGATCTGTAACAGATTACCAAAAAGTGAATTTGGGAAATCTCATGTGGAAAAACAACTTTGTAAAGTGAGATGCTCTAAGATGGGAAGTAAAACTGTGGAAGTCAAGGTAGTGAGGAGTTAGGTACAGTTATAGGATGATTAGTAAACATCAGGAATTTTAAAATCTATATTGTTTTATTTTACTTGAGACATGTTAGTGTGTAAGGCACTGGGCTTGACTGCAGGACCTGGATTCTATTTCAGCCTTGCTGATGGAATTGAGTCACCTGATTTTCTTGCTTTTCAGTTCCCAATCTGTATAATGAGGATGATTTTACAACGGAGGTGTTATGGGAATAAAATCTATTTATCAGGAATGTAAGTGCTAATGCCATCTTTACCCCTTCAGAGCTGCCAAATTAACTGCCAGTGCACCACTTCTGAGAGGCCCATCCCACTTCTGAGACAGGAGTTTTGTGTTCTTCTCACTAATGCCATTTTACAGAGGGTGAATATGGACTGTGAATAGTTTAAACGATATTCCAAGAGTTGTATAAAGTCCGAGGACAAGAATAGATGCTGTAATCCTGCCTACCCATGTCCTATGTGCTGGCCTCACTGTATGTTCCCCTTTTGGGAGGTTCAGTAAGAGTTAGAAATATGTTGCAGGACATTAGGTTAGTCATCAGCACTGCACAAAAATAGTTGAATGGGTATTTTAAAGAAGTGACATGGCAAAACTGTTGGGGTAATTGTTCCAATAGCAGAGCTGCCTAAAATAACAAGAACATGAGAAAGTCCTTTCTAACTGCAGCACTTTATCTAATGCCATTTTCACCTACTGTGGATAAAGCAATGAGAGGTATCTCAAGTATTCAGTCAGTGGTCCCAGATATTATGCGCCCTTTGTGTTAGGAATTACAACACTTCGAACTATCTGCCAGACTTGTCAGCTAAGGTGAATAACTGAAGATTTGGATGTTTGCCCAAGCTGTCCGGATTTAATTATCCTGTGAAACCTCATTAGAGATGAGCTGCACCTGTGATACTAAGAGGGAAATATTTTGAAGGTAGTCCAGACCCTCATTCATAGCTCAATTTACAAAATACTCTTTTAGAATCTGAAAGTTTTTGCATCCCCATGTACTTTGTTACAAGTAGTGTTCAGTCCTGATCTGATTTTCTGAGGGGCCAGGAAATAGAGAAGATGCATTTGGTAGCCAAAATGATGTTGACAAATTGGAGATACAGCCTGAAAAAAAAGGATAAATGCAATGTATTTCACTAGAGAAATAATCAACTGCATAAGTACAAATAGGCCTGTAAGAGAAGATCTGGGGGTTATTGTGGTTCACAAGGTGAATTTAAGTCAGGAATGCTGTGTTGCTTCAAAAGGCAAAGCCATCTTGCAATGCAAAACCAGAACATATCACCCATGAGACCTGTGAAGTGATCCATCTCTTTGGCACTTAGTACAGTCTCAGCTGGGATATAGTTCAGATTTTGGGAGCTGCAGTTGAAAGATGTGGATCAACTGGACAATTTGATACGAGTGCAGTGAGAATGATCAAGGTCAAAATAAAATCTAAAGGGAAGATTACATGAATTGGAGTTCTTTGGTAAAGAAGAGATTGCTAAGGATATTTAACAATATTTTGTAAATGTGTAAATGGCTGCTGGAAAGAGGAAGGGAAGAGCTCTTCTTTGTAGGCGTATGGTAAAAAGTAATAGGCTTCAGTCACAGAATGGAAGATTCAGATTTGTTAACAGATGAAGTAAATGTCTGTCTGGGGTGACATAGATATGACCTGTTCTGCTGTTATCCATGTGGTCTTTTCAAGTCTCTCCTAATTCTATGATTCTATAATTCTGCACGATTATATGCTTTGAGTTGGAAACTAATGTCCTTAATCCTCTGCAGCAGACAATGTGCTCAGTGTCTCCTGGAGAACCTGTTCTTGAAACTAGGGCTGATGCTATTATAGATAATAGTAGCTGGGCAGAGGGAAAGGGTTGGGTGGATATGTAATCTTTTGGCAGTCATAAACAACGTGGAGACATGAGTCAGGAATGATTGGTTATTCTCAGTTTCTCATGGTACAAAAGCTGTAGGATAACCGCTTGAATTGTCAGGTGGTAAATGCAAAACAGGGGGAAGGACCTTTTTCACACCATGTTTAGTTAACCCAAGGAACTTACTGCTGTGAGATATGTTGGGTGCCAAAAGCAATTGGACAATATTATGCCAGCAGATCTGCCAGAAGCATTTAAACATAAATATACCAGTTCCAGCTCAGGAATTTCCTGAGACACATGTTGCTGGAGGCTGGGATTGTATACCATGGAAGCTATCACTATGTGCCCTGTTCTTATACTCTTGGCACTTGCAAGTGGTGCCTGTCAGAGTTTGAAGGGAGACCTGGGTCCAAAATTTTTTGAAGGAGAGTTTTCTCTTTCTTCAGTCTGCACTGCACAGCCTGTGGAGGCATCCACATGCCTGATAATCAGCACATTTAAAATAGCCTTTGCCTGTCAGGATCTGAGAAGAGCCCTGACCAGGACGACTTCTGTTCCCATCTGAGAAGTATTCTGTCAGCACTCCCACTTCAATCTGAGAAGTGCAGTGCAACAGCTGGGGTGGAGTGGGAAGAGGCAGCAAAAATTCAGTCCCAGGCATTGGGCATTCTCATGTCTTCGCTGCGAGTTTCAGGGCATGTGCTTCCTAGATTATTTCCAGCCAGAACTGTGCTGTGAAGCATCAGTTCTTTGCTGTTAAGGATAACTTAGGAAGCCCCATCATGAGAGACATTTCTGACTATGGAGCTTGGCGCGGCTTGTAGTTGGAATTGCAAATAGCCAAGAGGTATGTGAGCAAGGTCAGATAAAAACTGTATAAATGCTATGTGTCAATTTTTTTCTCTCACAAAATTGCCCTGTCTTTAGCAGGATGATGCTATGAATGATCCTAAAATAATTTCTGTAGCTGACATGTTGCCATTCTGTTAGGATTGTGTGTTGTGAGGACATGACTATGTGGGACTGATGTGCCAGGAGGTGGCATGCAAACAACAGACTCTTGGTGCTTTTCTGCCTATAAACTTTCCTCTGCCAACACTAAAACTACTGTGTTGACAAGAGTAACTATGAATTTTACCTGTGGGGCAAACAATTCAAAGCGTTGACAGAAGAGGATTGAGTACAATGGCAGAGGCTTGTCTGGTAAAAGAACACAAGGCCAGGAAAGGCCATAACAAGAGCTAAGCACCTCTGGTCATGTTGAGCTTGTTACAGAATAGGGTCTGATGGGTCAACCTGCTGGAGCACATCATTGTTAGAGGGAATATTCCTGGCAGATGGTGTGCAGATTGATAACAAAATGGAAATCAGGCAGAATGATGTCCACATGAGAAGTCCTTAGACCAACAAAATGCAAGCCATTTTGTACCCAATAAGTCGTACACCAATATGGAAGAGTGTCTTACAGTTCTAGAGCACAATGCCTTGATCAGTGAGCAAAAAGACTCATGTTTAGATTTGGAAGGTATTGTCGTACCTAGCTCTTTTATGAGGAAGCTAAAAGTACCTTTACAAGTCTGGAACAAAGCTATAGGAGGCCAGAGTCCTTCAAGGGTTGGCTGCATTGTAGGGCAATTGTACTTGGCCTAGAGTAATGGCTGGAAATCATTATTTCAAGTCAAAAAATTGTATACTTGCAAAATCCTCCTCAAAACTTTTTTAATGTCTTTCTAGGTATTGTCTCAAGAGCCTCTGCTGTGTTTTTCTAATGTCAAACCTTTTAAGACAAAGCAAAATCATCCCATACTCTACAGACCCTGAAAAAAGATTCCTCAAATTAAAACTGAAAAAAGAAAACATCACTTTAACATTTATTCAGCAGATTTCACTGCAGATGATTCACAAATCATTTTATAAGTCTTCTGAAAAAAAAAGCAGCAACAGTTTCAAAAGGGGCCGTACTTTGTAGGCATGACAAAAAATTACCAGGCCAAAGCATTGACCCAACTAATCTGGACATTGGCCAATACTGCATAACTTAGAAGCCCCTCATTTAGTAGTTGATTTCTCTCATCTTTTAGAAATAAATTTTAAATCCTGTTTAAAATAAGTGTGAATGTTCTTATGAGCCATACAGAAGTCCAATCGTAGTGCACACCCTGCAGAGGTCTCGGAAAGGAAGGCCCTCGGTTGTCATCAGATGGTGTAACTATAGCCAGAACTGATAAGGAATTTTTATCCTTTGCAGAACTTAGAGCAGCCTGCGAGCTAATTTAAATTAATGCTTTCTGAATTAGTACCTGCAATGGGATCTCATCACAGACTACTTGACTCAACACACCTGAACAGCACACCCTCCTGTGGCTGACCTGGCTCTCCTTGCCTATCCCTGCCCTTAGCAGCCCCTATATCCATTTTGGACCATCTATACTAGAATGATGCTGTCTGGGACAGAATGTGCCTGATGCTGGAAAATCTCCAACTTCTTTTGATAGCAGCTTTGCAGTTGCTTTGTGTATTCTGAACAGGCAAAGCAGTCAGATGAGGAACTGAATAACTGATCTTTTATGTTGCTATCTGTCCTGGTTTAGGCTGGGACGGAGCTAGTTTTGTCTCCAGCAGCTACCGTGTTTTGGATTTAGTGTGTGAAGAATGGGGATAGCACACTGATGTTCTTGGTCGCTGCTAGATGACCAAGGACATTTTTCAGCTTCCCAGGTTTTGCTAATGTGCAGGTGCAAAAACTTGGGAGGGGTATAAGCCAGAATAGTTGATCCAAACTGGCCAAAGAGAGTATTCCATACCATAGATGTCATGCCCGGTATAAGTGAGGGTTGGCTGGTGGGCTACTTCCCTTAAGTTTCCCTTCTGGTTGCTTTTTGTTCCCTACTTTCCGCCCCACCCCCCCACCCCCCCCCACCATTCATTCAGGCCTTTTCGTTCGTTCGCTCGGCTGTTTGTTCCCTCGCCTGCTCTCTCTGGAACTTGCTGTTCTGGGATAGCTGGGGGGGGAATATCCCTGCTCCCTGCCTGCTGCTCGGGACGGGCTATATCGGTCGTCAGGTGGTGAGAAATTGTGAATGATTTGTTTTACGTATTCTATTATTATTATTATTATTATTATTATTATTATTATTATTATCTTTTTCTTTGCTGTCCTGGTGAACTGCTTTTATCTCAACCCACGAGTTTTCCTTTCTCTCCGATTCTCCTCCCCACCCCACCAGGGGGCGGGGAGTGAGTGAGCGGCTGCATGGTATTTGATTACGATCTCGGGTTAAATCACGACACTATCATGTGCCCACCTTAAAAAAACCACCCTGAAGGTTAATAAAATAAAATATATATTAAAAAAAAAAGCATTTTTATGTAGCACTTTTAACTCCCGTGATAGCCATTGTGGAAGTGACAAATATGCCCTCAGAGTCTGCAGTATGTATTCAGTGTTGCATATACCTTATAATGAATATTCTAGTGGCTATTCTACTGTAGTTATTTCTGAAGTCCCAACCGGAACGGGGGATTTTTCTGCAGGATGTTGTACTTGTTGCACACTAATTCCTTCTGAAATTTTGATCTGCTTTGCTGAAATGGAATTTCCCTGCAGAAGAATTTGCCTTCCTGATACTGAACTAGTAATATGAATGTGTATGTGTTTCCATTGAAAGGCTTGGTAGCCAAAGAGCACAACTCAGTTGTAATAATACTCAAGTTATTATTGTGAAATACATGTCAGGTTGTTTGTTTTCTTTTTTCCTGGAGCTGTATTTAATGATGTTTTAAATACAGCACATTTCCACTCAAAAAGAAGAACAGCTTCTCTCAGTGAAACATAAGGAAATTCTTCCTTATATTGTCTGTTTCATTACTAGGATTTCTGCAAAGTTTATTTGGAGTTGTTTGTCCCTCAAAACTGTTTTATTGATGCCTGTGCCAAAGCAAAAATCATTGGTCAGATGAGAGGAAAAATACATATTTGTACGGTGACATATCTGCGGCGATATCATCTGCTCTATGGATAAATGCCTTTTATTTCATCTTGTACATCTGTATCCTTAGCAGCAGGTGCCACTGCCAGACAATTCATCAAAATTAATGTGATTGCCAAGAAACGCTAAAGCCTTTCTTTTTTATTGCTGTGGGAAGTGGTGTAAAGAACTGCGTACTCTGTGGGAGGGGGGAGAGGCTATGCTGACAAACAAGCTGGAAAGGTGGACTTTCCAACTCTACTTTGTTGAGGATTAAGTGTAAAAAAACAAGAGTGTCCTCTCGGCGGCTTGTGATGGGGAGCGAATGTGGGACACCTTGTCTCAACAGGAGATGGGGGTGCAAGTTCAGCGCGAAGGGGGCCATCTGGTAGGCGGGGTGGAATACACTTGCAGGAAGGACAGGGATGAGAAGTGAATAGGGATTTTTTCCAGTTGAAATGCTGCCGACTTAGTCATGCCGTCAGCAGAGGCTGGACGTTTGCATTCTTCCCTTGGCAGGCAGCTTTAACAGCAGCGCACGCTGCTTCGCAGATTGTACTGGGCAACTGTACCAGCCTACCCCGCCAAGTTTTTGGCTTTACTACTTGTAGCTGCCTACTAACCGGTGAGTGGCAAGACTTGCTGAGATTTTATGTCTGTCCAAACTTTTGCCCCACATTGACAAGACTGGCCTGCAGACCAGTGGAAATCAGGAGTTTGCCTATGTGTAGGAAAATCGGGAGTTTGCCTATGGGTAGGAAGTAGCCAGGTTTGGGAGGAGGGAGCCTGGAGCTGTAGTAAACAAACCCCAGGAGCACGTGTGCTAGTGCTAAAATGACAAATGGCTAAGAAAGGATGCTCGATGGCACAAGAGGGTGGAAACATTAGCAGAGAGCTAATCTACAGGAAAAGAAAATGGTGCAAAGCAGATTATGATAGAATTAACAACAAAAAGTTGCTAGCAATAGATATTATCATCAGCAGGCATGGAAATGAGCATGGAGCATGCAAGTATGGACGGGGGCATGCACATACACAGACTGTCCCTTTGGTTAGAAGTATACAATGCGCAAAACCAGGATAGATCCTAATGCCAAGACAGACGCAAGTTTAGGAGCTGGGAGGCTGTGTCCTTCCCTCTCAACATGCAGCCGCACACGTAAGAAGCGTCTGTGTTACGCAAAGGACAGCTGAGGCACCTTTTCCTTACATCGACACTTTTACACACACAGAAAACAGCAGCAGTGAAACATCTGAGAAGTATGAGCTAAACATACTTGGTGGCAGAATAGTGATACTGGGTAGTTCGGAGAATGCCAAGCAGGGAACAATTTAAGCCAGATAGTAGGACACAAGTGACCATGAAATGGTGAGGTCTCACAAGTGTTTCATGGAACAAAAAGCTCAGGCATGTATACTGTAACACAATTAAGAGCTCAGGACCTGCTGTATGATCATATTAGTAAACCACATGATGATTAGATTGGCCTTCACAGAAAATATGTAAACAGTATCACCTTGCGATTCTGCCACAGTCTCTGTGCAAGGCCTTAGCTGAATTAGGAATCAGCTTAGTCTCAGGGCACCAGATTTAAATCCTATAACCTAGTTTAATTGCTGTTCATAGCCAAACTTTTTCTACATTCTACAGTGATGCCAGTGCAATGTTCTTTTTCTTGGCCTTTGCATAACTTTTCTGGTCCCATTTGAAATTGGGAAGTCTGGGTAATATCTATGGGAATTGTTTGGTTTATTGATTTTTTCATGCCCTAAAGTGAAAGGGCTATCAGCACAATGACTTGGATTTATGAAACAAAGATTTGAATTCTAATTTGTTCAATATTTTAGAAAAGTATTTTAATTTTCATGGCCAAGTTCTGACTGTGTTTGAAGCATAGGATCCCCCATAGAATAAACTTTGACTTCCTCATTTCTTTGTGCTTTTAAGTAGTTTGAGGTGGTTTGATGCTTATCTAAGTGATAATAGTCTTTGTTTTTTTTTCAGGAGAAAGTTGTGTTTCCTGAAGTGGCCTGTAGCTGGGATTTTGGACCCAGCAGTCCAATCTCAAAATGTTGTTTTCCATAAATGACATAGTTGAGAGAGCACCTTCTTTTGGCAGAGGAGCAAGAAGTGACTAATCACCGTTTGTTGAATGTGGAGCATTCTTTATGAAGGCTGCTTAGAGCTTCCAACATGTTGGTCTTGTGTTGGGTACCATTTGTTTGTGCTTGTATATACCATTCTTCCCCCAAGTTCTATTAACTTGACTAGACTGAACTCAAAAAGGATCAACGTCTTAATGTCTTTTCACTGAGTATCAAATGTTAGGGGTGTCTCATTAGGGCAAGTAACAGCATTCTTAATGGTAAGTTCATCCACAAGGTAGGACAGGTTTTATCCATCCACTAGCAGAATTTGACCTTTACAGAAGTTCATCTTTTCAAGTGTTGTATGTGTTACAAATTCTTCTTGAGATTCTCATTGCGTTTCAGTTTTTTCCTACATTAGATTGCATGTGAATACTGGCAGAGTTTGGGGAGCTTTCTTTTGCTTCTAAATGGAATCTTATGGCCAAATAAAGTAGTGTAAACAATTGGAAATGCAGGAAGCAAAGTAGGGTTCGGAGATGTAAATTCAGTTCCCTGGTATAATTTAAATAAACAACTCAACCAACAGAAAGTCCTGTAATCAAGTTCACACGAGCAGATGTTTGGCAGGATTCAGCATGGTGGGTTTGCAGTCTCTGCTTATCACGGAACCAGGACTGCATGCATCACTGCCACATGCTTCTCTTTTCCCTTCATCCCAGGGAAACTAATCTTGTCAAGAAAAGAAAGTGGGGGGAGGAAATGTATCATTCCAACACAAGCTGGATACAATTCCTGTGCTCAGTGGTTGTTAGTGGAGGCTGGGCTGGGAGATGCCTTATATCTTTCAGCCAGTCTATTGCAGATATGAATTTCAATGTCTGGTCTTACTTTTAGTGTAGATTTATTTTTTTTTTTTTAACATGTATGAATTATAAAGCTATTTTCTTCTAAAGAATCAAACACTAATATGTTTGGCACTACAGCATCTCTCCTTTGTGTGGCATATACAAGTGACTCATTAACTGTCCAACTGTAATTTCTATTTTATCATAAATGAAGAACAGGAGAGACAAGTTTGCACCAGAATCTTCCTATAAAATGGAAAATTTACTTTAAGATGCCTAAAAGTACCATTAGATTTGGAAGCATTTCCCTTTTCTCCTAAGTGGAGAAAATCTTCTTTCATTAAATTTTCAACCATGGCGGTAATATGGTGAGCATTCGTATAAATAGTTTGTCAATTGTTATAAAATAGTCTATCCTGTTAACTAAATGTTCAGTCCTTACTACCTGAGCTGTAAAAAACAGGAATTCACATGAAGTGTTGCAGTAGCTTTTGATGGAGAAGTTTTCCACTTAGGATAACCTACAGAGAATCTGTGGCCTGAGCAACTCCGAGAATGGTGAGGTGCTGTGAATACAGGGTGGACAAGCAGAAGAGTTAATTTGTGAAGGAAACTTAAATGGGCTCATCTTCTTCTGCAGTTAGAGGCTGAGTATCATAGAAGTTGTGGGTGTGAAGGGAAATCAGCATAACAAAATTCAGTGAGAGATCTTATGGAAGGGGAAAGTAGTATTTATTCAAAAAATCTTTAAATAAGTTGATTTTACCTGCTGACGCCCATTTTGTCATAGATTTCATTCATCTGCATACTTGTGCCCACATGCCCACCAAGCACCCGAAGGTGTACGTCCAAGTGGTCTGGCAAGGATCATTGTGCGTGGCGTAGAGGACAAAGGATGCCAGATATCAAGTTTCTTCCTGATGTGACTAGCATGTTTTGGACAGATCTTTTGTGCCCTTTAGGTTTCAGCAGTGGTTGCAGGGTGGTGCTTTGCTGCAGAGCCTTGCTTGCTCCATCTTCCATGAATCTTAGGCCAGGTTGCCACCCATTGCCTGTTTTCCTTGTGAGCTGAGGAGGATAGGAGTGGAGGATGTGACACTGCCACAACCTTGGTGTGGTCTTTGTTAGCAATACAGGCCCTTCTTTTAACCCTTTGTCCTTCTGTTTCTTCTGGTGCTTGCACCTATACATTTCTATTCAGACTGCATTTATGCCAGTCTTCATATTTCTGTAACAAATCTCTCCAGGTGGAGTTTTTAAGTGCACCCGTTGTTGCCCAAACTCTTTTTGCACTGAAGTTAGCGGTAGAATTCTTGTGGACGTCAAAGAGAGAGAATGACTTGTGTCAGTGCTCAATACTTTGGAAAAATAACTCCTTAGAAATCCAATTGTGTATTACCTCTTCCCAAATGGGGGAGGCATCCCCAATGTTAAGTTTGGACTAGATAGAATAATGTTAGGACCCTGCTGTAGTTCTAGAACTGTAGTGTTGCATGAGCACAGAGAAGCAGTTAAGCTTTTGCCTGAAACTGAAAATATATTTTTGTGTGACAGTGTTTCCACCTGGCACCTGTTTTCAGATTTTTGTCACATGAGAGCAACTTTGTTTCTTCATGCTTAGTGGAAAGATTCAGACCTCCAGAAAAGTGAACTTTGCTCTGGTGTTACTGTGCTGTCAAGGCTCAGCACCAGATTGCTTATTCATCCAAGTTGTTCTGCACGGTTGCTACCTCTTGGTCACCTTTAGCTTTTGTACCCCTTGGCTAACCGCAGGAGATGACCTCACTTATTTGAAGAGCCAGAGGATAACTGGAAGAGAGAGTACTTTGATGCAGGACAGCAATGCTTAGAAGAGCTACTCACATAGCTCAAGAAAAAGATTGTGGTTCCAAGAATCAGTTCCGTGAGACTCACTCATGCATATGGAAAAGCGGTACCGACCATGGGCTTCTGGGAAATTTTCTGTACCACCCCCCTTTTCCTCCCCAATTTAGTGCCTCCTGTGGTGCATTAGAGTTATTAATACTAAGTTTATCTGCACAGTATAGTTAGTAGTCTTCTGTGGAGAGTCCCTGGTGATTGTGTTGCATTAGTACTTCAGCTTTTGCACGGCATATGTGAGTTTCATGCGCCGGTGGCTTTTGTCACAAGAGTGCTTGGTTATTGAAGCTGTCGAATGAGCCTACCTGCAGTGATTTGAATGCTTGATTAAAACTTGATTTGATTCCTCTATCTGAGCTGAATATTCAGCAAAGAGTCCAAAACACCCCAGTGGACTGAGATGAGGGGAAATGGGAAGGGAGAAGCGGGGAATGAGGGTAGGGGCAGAAAGCAGCTGCTAAAACATTCTGCAACCAGTTAGAACTGCAATTTAAATTCAGTATCATTTCCAAGCTAAAAACAATCTTTTGCAAAATTCTCAACTTACGCTACATGTCGTGGGTGGCTATGAAGAATAGTGCCTTTTAAAGAGTTGGCAGTGGGGTTTGGCAGAGGGGAGGATATAGAAAGCAAGTTGTTTTTGCATGCAAACCCAGCATTGATGAGGTCTCTGTAACACAACTACTGTGGAAAGGATTAAATAAGTATTTGAGATACCAACTTTGAGGCGGGGTGCTGCCCTAGACTACCTGATTTGGGGAAACACGTGCATGGTTCCCTTTTCTCCACAACCTGAAGAAGAAGCCAGAGGCTGTGGAAAAAAGAGTGGGAAAGGAACTAAAAATGTTAGAAGGAAACTTCCTGCTCTTTAGCACAATATCCTTGAATATATAACCTACTCTGGAAAGAAATTTAATTGGTACTCAGGTGTCAACTGTCTGGGAAGCAGCAAGTTTCCTAAGTACTGAGGAACAGTTTGGGCCTTAGCCTGTGGCGGGATGGGTGTGAGGACTCTGGCAAGCTCTAGTGAGTTGTTCTAACATCGGCACGGAAAATCCCAAAGCCCACAGAGCAGATATCAATAAGCTCCTGTGTGAAATTTCACCCATGGTTTATTATGTGCTTGCAGCTGTCCAACTTTTTCACCCTACTGCACTCTCTCCAGATGTTTTCCTGGGACTCACAGTGCAGCACCAAAGGAAAACACCACTAGAAGATCACACAGCTGTACTTGAATAAACCACTTCTGAGGGGTGGTGGACAGCAATGAAATCTTATGACACAGTTAGTAGTGAGCCTGGAGCTCACAGCCAAGCCATTGCGCTGTCACCTCTTCAGGGGTCCTGGGAGCAACCTGGGTAATTGGTTGTGCTTTGTCAGGCCTCTTACAGAGTCCGACCTAACTTGGTCTGCCCTCTTCGCATGAACTGGAAAATCTCAGAGTACCAAGGAGCTCTGCTTTCCTTGGGAACTTAGCACTGTCTTATTTACAACATGGGATGGATGCTTGGAGCAGTAGGGTAGGGAGAGCATGTTATCAAACTGCCTTGTATCCTGAAGTTGCCAGCACTCAGGAGTGCATCACTGAGTGCTGATGGCAGGGACAAGCCAAAAGGCTATTTTCTTAACTCCTGCTGTTCCCCTCCTGCATCCCCCTCTGTGTCCATCCTGTGGCGAAGTTAGCAGATGGGCTGCCCCTGAGGTGACACATGCTTACCTGCAGGGAAGAGAAGCTCTTGTACCAAGTCTCCGGTGAAAGTGCTGCTGCTGGCAGGCAGGCAGCTCTGTCGCTTGGCAGCAGGCCTCAGAGAGAAGATTACTTTGTCCTTGTTCTTAGTCCTGTTTGCCAGGTTCCCTTCTGATTGCCAGGCTGGTAATGCATGGGAGAGATAACCCTGGTTCAGTGAGCAGCAATTCAGTCTGTCATCAAACAGAAAATACTTGGGCAGAATTAACAGAGCCATGCGCTAAACTAATTTGGTATCAGGCTTGTGGGTGTGGTTCTTTGGTACAAGTATTTTTTTGTTTGTCTTTCTGCAGAGAGGACTGAAATCTTCCATCAGAATATCCCTCTGTCCCTTACAGGCCTGTTCACAATTTTCGTGGTCCCCCTCCATGCTCTTTACTTCCAAAATAAGCTGCTGCCTCTTGTCTCTCTCCAACAGGCTTCCCAGCAGCAGCAGTTTTGTTCCCTTTTCCCTAGCGCTCCCATCACGAGCTCTGCAGACCAGGAGACTTGTTTGTGCTCTCATTCTCCGTGGCTCGCTGAGTTTCCCGGACACTTCAGGTAGTCCTGCCAGTCCAGTCCCATCCCTCCCAAGCCCTGACCTCCCCCAAAAGAAATGCATACATCATATACATACTTCAGAGTGATGTTTCTTTGTGAAATTTGGCTGCTTTCTCTGTTGAAAAACAGGTTATCTCTTTCCTATTTTGATTCTTGTCTTAGCATTTTTCCCACCTTCCTAGCTGTTGCTAATGGCTTTGACTGTGTCTGAGTGTGACTCCTAATCCCAGAGTGCACACTTGGTTGAGATCCAGGTCACAAATAACATTTGTGTTTACAGGATCTTGTCTAAATAACCTTTAGTGCAGATTCCTGTCATATTGCTTAGTATGCAAGAAAGTGTATTGCTGTGCCCTGCACAGGTATTAAGACTTCATTATATTTGGGAACTAAGATGTCTGTGGACTTCACTCAATAATACAGCTACAAAGGATCTCTCAACCCACTTTGCCATGTAGGGATTCCCACACATACTTGCAAGCATTACATACCACGAAATTTTATTATTTTCCTATGACAGAGCAGACCTCAGGTTTCTGTCACTTCTTGAATTACTTTCTTGTCTGTCTTCTGTAGCAAATACAACAGGTGATGCACACACGTGTGGGTATATCCACCTAAAGTATTTGTACTCTCTGGCCAGAGTATCTAGCTGTGAAATCACAGGATTCATTATTTGGTGCAAGGGCTGTGAGAAGAATTTACCATGATATTAATGTGTTTGGGTTTTACGAAGCAGTAAGTGCAGAAGAAAACACACCTTTTTGTTTATTAGCCATCTTTAGTGAGATTCTGAAAGAATGTTTTCTCCAGTGTTTCAATTTAAGATAGGAGTTAGCTGGTTTGATGTTATGAAGAAGTCACTCTTCCCTCACCCTCTGCTGTAGGTATAAAGCAGCAAATGAAGGGATAAAACTGGACACGGAGGAATGTGAAGTGGTTACAATGGCTGCATGGGGCATGATAGACAGCAGCAGGGTTCAACAAGCAGAGAGGTTTATAGCATCACAGCTGCTGGCTGCATCTTTCCGACGCCCAAACCTGGATGGAAATCTCTCTGTGCGCTCCAAAGTCTTCCTGTTGCTGAACTTCAAGAAGGCATCATGTTCACAAACACTTTATTTATATGCACATACCAGGCATATAGAGGGGATGAAATTGCTAATTGAGTGTGGCTGTGTCAAAGCAGATCTTGCTTCTGTACTTCTTCATGCTTTGGCAGCCTAATAGTGGAGCTTGTTTTGTTGCTGTTGTGTTTTTCTGTAGCCATTTATTGCTGAGTTGTGATTTCCATGTGTCTTGTCACAGCAGAATCCTCAGATGCGCAAGGGCCAGGATTTTCACTCAAAAATGTCACATAGGAGACAGTAACCCAAGCACAGAGCAAGGGTCCCAGGCAGTCACAATTGTCCTTGTTATAATCTGCTCTGGCCAATAATTTTATATTTTGGCGCAAAAACAAATACAGAAAACCAGCCAGATTCCTTTTGTAAGGCATTGGCTCTATTTGGCATGTTTTAATAGGCAGCGATAATGGTGACCGCTCAGAGCTGTGCTGGCTGGCCTCCGCAGTGTGCTATTCTGTTCCACTGCATCAGACACTGAGGTAGTTTTAATGCTCTCCATTTGATTAGCGTCTGCCTAAAACATCCCAGACCATTTGGGTTCTTAGCATAAAGAAATCAGGCATTTTCACCTTTGTGAAAAATAGTTTGCTTTCTCCTTTAGTAACTTGCTGCTGTCTGCTCTCCCATGCAGCTACTGCTTACTTGCTGTCACTGTTCAGCTCATCCAGGGTGACATTGTCCTATTGTTTTGACAATGACCTTAATCTATTTGTGCAGTTCAGAGTAAAGGCTGTGTGGCCAGAGATGGAAATGCATGGGCTTAGGCAGCTTATAATGAAATACATAGTCTCTTACTTCAGCTGCTTTGAAGCCACTGCAAATCAGTTGTTGGATTTGATGTGTCTTCGGGGATGTGAAATGAATTTAGTGGCTTCTAGCTGTTTGTAGTGAATCAGGTGTTCTCCTCACGAAATGCTCCAATATAATCAAGCTTCATGGGTGGCAGGCTTAGCAGGTATGCCAGTAGCTATATCAAACTGGATGTAGCTTACTGTACCAACAGGGATTTTGGTAAACCAAGTTGGAGGCAATTTAACAGACAGATCATTGAGTAGGAACTTCCTACCATGGTTGCCTGTATTGTGTGGGTTGTAGACACAGAGGATAGTAGGACTTTGAGTAAATGGCACTGCAGAGCTGAGTTAGGTGGAAGGATCAATAATGTCCTGTTAGTTGGTGTCTCTTAGTGCTGCTGGGGTGGGGAAACTGCCTCAGTACAATGTTAGCATTGTGAAAAATCAAAGTCTGGGCTATCAATCTGGTACTTTTCAATAGCAATAGATTCAAAGTAGCTACACAGAAGAGCAGATAGCAAGTTACTTAAGAGAAAGCAAACTATTTCTGATGAATTTGAAAACACCTGATTTGTCCTTGCTAAGGAATGGGAACACGTCATCTGGCTGAAGCGCCTTCCCGGAAAAACTTGTCCCCCTGGGAGAGCACTGATGGGGGGGAAATAGCTGCAAACCCTCCCTTCATGCCATGTACCATCAGAAATCATCTGCTGCAAGGATGAGACTGGAGCCAGGCACATTGCTTATGTTACATGGATTTTTAGATCACTAGTGGCTCTAAAATGTAACCAGTTGCATTATACTTTGGAACATGGTTTTGTGGAGATCCTAGAACTCTGTTTGGCTTCTTAAATGGAACTAGCTATGCACCAAGTATTAACACCAGAAAACTCTTGTCACAGGCAGCAGATGCACAGTGTTTCATCCTTGCCTGGCAAATTTGCTTCCTTTCTTAATGCCAGAAGTCAGAAATGGTACCACATTCCTTTCCTTTTGCCTTTTTGGGCTTGACTTCTCAGGACTCTGTTAACTAATATGTAGCTCAGCATCTATTTCCAGAAGTCATACATTTCCCTTGATTTTCATCATTTAATCAGTGAGGATGCAGTGCATGCATATACTGTGAACAAGATGGTTTTTATTGCAATCACATTTCTGACTGCAAGCCTCAGCTTTCAAGGCAATTAAAAGATAAGCTCACAGGTATGTAAAACTGCCTCCTGCTTGTTACAGTGATAGTGTTTGCTTAGGCTATTTTCTGTTATTCTCTGCTGCCATCAAAGCATTTCCTGCTAGTAATTCCTGCTAGTCACCAGAAACTTTGCTATATAAATTCCCCTCCTTCTCCTTCCATTGATGATGAGAGTCTAAGCCAAATCAAGAGGGATATTCAAGTTCTGTCTATGGATTAATGAGAGTTGAGTGTCCTGTGGTGGAAGCAGTTCCTGTGTTACAGGAAAAATGCTAAAAATAAGGAGTTGTTTATCTACTATGGAGCTTTTCAATATCAGTGCAGCAGTAGAGGGAAGAGCCTAGCCATATGGGAGATATCATCAGTATGCATTGGATGAAATATAAATGCAACTTTAGCAAGCTGAAAAGGTAAGCTGTTGTTGAACTGTCTTCAGTCTGTGTTCTTCATGGATCTAGACTAATGACGAAGCGATGAACAATAAAATGTGTGTTGACCTAATGAATAAGAAATGCTGCTGAGATACAGGGGACTGACTCCATTTCTATCTTTCTCACTGCTCTGCTGAGTAATCTTTCCTTATTTGTGCTTCAGTGCCTTTATCTCTCAGATGGCAATAACGATAATAATCTCCATTTTAAAGCTTGTTGGTCTGTACCAGTGAAGAGCATACGTAGGATCTAGACAGAAACATTTTTTTATTTTCTTCACCACAGGCCAGGAGTGAGAGAAGGGAAGATACCGTTGCTACCTGAAAGATGAGCATCAGGGACTTTAAATGCCTTCTGAAGTATTTTAGAGCTGCCCTGTCCATGGTGCTTTTTTGAGAACTTGAGGTCAGATAATACAGCAATTTGTATTGTGCTACTGTGGTATTTCCTCAGAAAATTTCAGTGCTTTGTAAGCAACTGTCATTGTGATTTTAGGCCCCCAGTCAGTCGCAGCTGATGGCCTTTTCTTGTGTTTTGAATCACTTGATTCTTATCAAGTGAAAGAGGAGATTTTGTGATGAAATGTTCTCTCTCTCATTTCTTATGGTCACTGTGTCTGGTCTTTTACAGATGCTTCAGGAGTGGAAATGACTGCAAAATCCTATGATATTTGTATGCTCTTCTACTCTACAACTCTCTCTGATCTATGGTGGTATTACTTCTCTGCTATTTATAGGTCATACTTCTGCAGAGCTATCAGTGCACAATACTTCTAACTTTGTCAGTTTGTGCTTTATATACATCTCAGGTCAACTAAAGTACATCCATTTGTAATGTAATTGATAGTCCTTTGGGCCTGGCCTCTCATCCTACATTCTGGGTGTTCAGCTTTTCCACCATGTATCTTCTTTTTTTACATAACTGTGTAAATAGCCTGTGCCTGTGTGGCCATACTTAAACTCTCTATGTCCCTTCTGTGACAAGCCACTTAAAATTCGTAACCACCTTTCCGTGAATTTTTGTAAAAAGTCTCTGTATACTTTCCCCCTATTGCTTATGTCTGCCAAAGTATCTCGTTGTCTGTCAGGTTACCTACTCTCAGTAAAAATATATTCCTCATTTAATGTTTGGGATGCAATCCGAGACACAATAGGTCCATCTTCTGTCTCTCAGGCAGCCTGTTGTCTTTTCACACTCTTCTTCCAAAACACCATGATTCTTGTAGTGTTTCACCTCCTGCCTTGCTCTTAATATACAGCTTGTTTGAGTTTTATCACTGCGTTACACAGCCCTAACTTTCCTGTAGATCATGAAATCAGAGAATAATTCATGTTGGAAGTGACATCTAGAGGTCATCTGGTCTGATCCCTTGTGCCAAGCAGGGCCAGCTTTGAAGTTATATTGGGTTGGTCACTCGGGGCCTTGTTAAATCTTAAGTTTTGTCTTCATCTCCAAAGACGGAGATTCCCCATGTCTCGAGGTCCCAGCTCCAATGTTGGACAACCTCACAGTGATTCCTCCTTTCCCCCTTCCCCCAATATCTAGTGAGAATTTCCCTTATTACAAATTGTGGCCATTGCCTCTCCTCCTATTACTATGCAGTTCAGGAGAGACGCTGGCTTCATCTTCTGTATACCTTCCCTTTATGTAGTTCAAGCCAGCAATGCCACCCCTTAACCTTCTTTTAAGACCGCTCGAGCCCAGTTCTCAGCCTTTCAATTATCACATGCTTCAAGTTCGTAATCATCCCCATGCCTCTCTATTAGTCTTGCTCCGGTGTGTCAATGTCTGTTTTGTACTGGGGAGCCCTAAACTGGCCCCACTACACGGACTTGCAAGTGCTGAGTGGAGCAAGCTAATCGCTTCCCTTGGTCTTCTGGCTTCCTTTCTTTTAATACAGCCCAGTACACAGCTGATCTTCACCCCTGAGGGCAACTGCTGATTTGTTTTTAATTTGTTGGCCACCGAGACCCCAGGTCCTTCTCCACAAAGCCATTTTCCAGGCAGTTGGCTGGAAAATAATTATTTACTGTGTAAATTATACGGAATATAATAGGATGGTATTATATGTTTGTTGTTTTAACTGTATTTTGGGTTTTTGACCTTTATTTTCAAGACATTTCCCATGTTCCTTTTTTTCAGTATTTTCTTTCCATCTTCCTTTTTAACCCAAGGCTTAGTAAATACTTGTAATATCCAGAACAGTTGTTATCCTCTTATCAATTATTTCAGAGTCTTTATTTTGCAGGCACTACTAATCATTCTGCAAAGCTCAGTATCAGGAAATACCTAACTAATGCTTCTCAGTAATCGGAGCCCAATATGAGACAACTTACCAGAGCCTGTTTTTCAGAATATGTAAAAATGTCCTGAAGATACAGCATTGAATCTCAGTGTCAGGTTTTATTGCTCTGTGTGTGCCCCCCCCCCGCCCCCCCACTTTTTGTTATCACTGCAGAACAAATGGAACTAGAGGAGTGAGTTATGTTTTGGTATAACTTGTGGTTCATTTCCATGTTTATTTCCTAAATTCTGATCTGCTAGTTCTGTCCCTTGAAATGTGGTAGCAAGAAGGAAAGAACCCAGCTGGAGTTTTGGGACTCCCACAGTGAATTTACAGGATTTGAGGAGTAAGATATTCTTTCTTGCAAATTGAGGCTATTTGATTTGAAATTCTGTGAAGAGCATCAGCCAGAGAATACCATGGTGCTGCTTTAGAACCAGCTTTTGGATGAGGCGGCTTTAAGCAAACATTTTCTGAAGAGCTTGGTCTGAACTCTTCTTTTGAAATGACTTTTCAGTGCTCCACTTCTCGGTTCAGTCTTTTTTCTAGGGGGTCTCCCTGTGTTGCTGTAGAGATGTAAAGCTTGGAAATCTCCAGGTATCACCATGCTGGGAGGAAGACTTGACAATGCAGCAACTTTGTCCCTGAATAGAAAACAATATTTTGCAGGCTTTCTTGGAGGATGTTATTGTTCTGCTTTACCAGTGGTGTATTTATTGAACTGGAATGTATTTTGTAAGTGTCGAAATGAAGGCATGCTGCTGTTCTTACGCTGAAGTGCCAGCTCTTCCTCTCCTGCCATCCCTTGCATCCTGACATTTGCCACGTCAAAAACCAAAGGTCTTTCTAGTGTCATGCTAATGATTATGGATCCCATTTGACCAGAATGTGAAGGTCAAGTTGATTTCCCCTCTGGAAGCAAGGTACCCTGCAGGTTTCTAGATCAAACAGAATTATTTCCCTATCCCATCCAAAAAGCACTTAAATGTAAATATGGCAAAGGATGACAAAATTAATATCTGTCATCCGTACAGATGCCAAACTAATGCAAAATCAAAAAGGTAACCCAGTAGTCACTGTATCTATTCCACACGAGTAACAATAAACATCCTCCTAGGTAAGCTCAGGAAGTGTGGGCTAGATGAGTGGGTGGTGAGGTGGATTGAGAACTGGCTGAATGGCAGAGCTCAGAGGGTTGTGATCAATGGTGCAGAGTCTAGTTGGAGGCCTGTGGCTAGTGGTGTCCCCCAGGGGTCAGTACTGGGCCCAGTCTTGTTCAATTTGTTCATCAATGACCTGGATGAAGGGACAGAGTGTACCCTCAGCAAGTTTGCTGATGACATGAAACTGGGAGGGGTGGCTGATACACCAGAAGGCTGTGCTGCCGTTCAGAGGGACCTGGACAGGCTGGAGTGTTGGGCGGAGAGGAACCTCATGAAGGTCAACATGGGCAAGTGCAGGGTCCTGCACCTGGGGAGGAATAACCCCATGCACCAGTACTGGTTAGGGGTTGGCCTGCTGGAAAGCAGCTCTGCGGAGAAGGACCTGGGAGTCCTGATGGACGACAAATTGCCATAAGCCAGCAATGTGCCCTTGCGGTCAGGAAGGCCAAGGGCATCCTGGGGTGCATTAAGAAGAGTGTTATCCTCCCCCTCTACTCTGCCCTAGCGAGGCCCCATCTGGAGTACTGTGTCCAGTTCTGGGCTCCCCAGTTCAAGAAAGATGAGGAACTACTGGAGAGAGTCCAGCGTAGGGCTACAAAGATGATTAAGGGACTGGAGCATCTCTCCTATGGGGAAAGGCTGAGGGAGCTGGCGCTGTTTAGCCTGAGGAAGAGAAGACTGAGAGGGGATCTCAGCAATGCTTATAAATATCTCAAGGGCGTGTGTCAAGAGGATGGGACCAAACTCTTTCCAGTGGTGCCCAGTGACAGGACAAGGGGCAATGGGCACAAACTGGAACACAGGAAGTTCCGTCTGAGCATGCAGAAAAACTTCTTTACTGTGAGGGTGACAGAGCCCTGGAACAGGCTGCCCAGGGAGGTTGTGGAGTCTCCTTCTCTGGAGATATTCAAAACGCCCCTGGACGCAGTCCTGTGCAGCCTGCTGTAGATAAACCTGCTCTAGCAGTGGGGTTGGACTAGATGATCTCCAGAGGTCCCTTCCAACCCCAACCATTCTGTGGTTCTGTGTAATAAACACTAGGTTGAAACAGCTTTTCATGGATGGCCTGAGATTGTTTTTTTTTAAAACAGTATCCCCTACCCTACAGATCAACTGCAAGAACAGAAATCACAGTCTGCAAAGATACAGTCAGTTCCTGGTCCTGAAGCAGTGGCAGGCTGAGGTGATCTGTCATCAGGAGAGTCACTCATGTCATGATGCATTACACGAGCAGGGGTTTTATGCCTTTATCCATGTTGCTAACCATGGGACCCACCTTCAGCGTTAGAACCCTCTTTTCTGGATTAACTTAAGCTGATTTCTGTGTGCACTAAAACCCCAACCAAGTTTAGCAGAGCTGCAGTGGTGACAAATTATGGAAATTAAATTTGCCAGCCTAGAGACAGCTGTAAAAAAAAGATGGCATGTTAATAGCCCTGTTCCACTAAGGGCTATGTCCACAATGGATAGCCCTGAACTACTTTATTCCATTGCTCACCTACATAGGCAGAGTTATTAAAAGTCTTGTTTAGTCGTGCAATCAGAGCAGTAAGAACAATCTGTTCTACTGAATATATATTTTGGTTAATCAGGTACGATTTAACAGCTTTGGTCTTCTGATTGGTAAGGCTTTTTTATAGGTTCATCAAAGATTTCTTAAACATAATAAATGCTGTCCTATTAAACTTGAGTTGAGAGGTACAACACCAAGAGAGGCGCCTCTTTTCCTGACTAAGTAGTAAATGGCAGAAAGGTCATTATTGAAGTTCGCTGCTGGGTGGGAGAGTGCTGGAGCTCTGTCTCTATTTGCCTGCAAAGAGCAAAGGAAGTAAGGTGAAGCTAATAGGCAAAGACTGATTAAAATTTATTCCTGCCTGAAAGCAGAAGTGTGTCCCTAGCAAGGCATCATCCTGAAGTCCCTTGGTGTTTCAGTGAAGGGAGCACAGAGGAGGACACTGCCAACAAGAGGACCCTGAACTACAGGGTGTAGTTGCTTATTCTTTGTCCTAAACCAGACTGGTGCCATGTCCATCCTCTTCAGTTCATGAGTGCAACGACCATATATTCATGAAGCAGGTTTCCACATTTTTAGCTACTGGTGTTTTATTACATGGTTGCTTTTTGTGCACACTGTGAGAGGCAGGAGTGTTCCTTCTCTTCTCCCAGCAGCATTTGTTAACAAACACGCTTGAAATGCTTTCATCCCTTAGAGTGCTTCATGGAAAATAGATTGCTTTGTCAGGCCTGTGTCTTCAACAGCTATTCCTGTGAGTGAGCTCCGCCATGCAAACACATAATCATCTCTTTCAAGAAGTCAACGATCGGTCCAGGATATGTATTTCCAACCTGTATTATTAATTGTTGGTCTCTTCTGATACAACAGCTTAGTTGTTAACATGGAATTGAAACATAACTTATCGGACACAATGTCCTCACGTAACTGAAAGGTAATGGTAAAGGAATAGTAATTCACAGTCAGAATATCAAGGAACTGTAACCTGGCTTTCTCCTCTACCAGTTCCTAATGACTTTTTCAAATACCTAGTGGATAGTTAAGGGGATGTTGGAAATAAGGTAGTCATTCCATCATGCTTGGAAATCCACTAGATCCAGGTTATTTTGGGCAAAATGGGGAAAATAATTCCAAAAATGCCTAGCACATTGTTCATGCTGTCACAGCTGTAGCCCTGTACTGCATCCAGTGCTGGGGGTCTGGTGCATGTGGGGAGCGGCAGCCGTGGTTGCTGTGGCTGTGTGACTGTGGCTGTGTGGGAGCTGTCACTGTGGTGCTGCGCTGTGCATTGTGAGCCAGCACATTGCTGGGGGTAGAAACTCGGCCAAGCAGTCCGCTCCTGGATCCCGCGGCAGGAGGATGGCTGCATTCCTACAGCCCTAGTACTCGGTGGGAAGGTAAGAAAAACTTCACAGCAGCTTCCTGAAAAGCAACTGGTCAAAATGAGGGTGATGATCCCTAGAAGTCAGTGGATTTGAAATTTTTTTCAGGCATACTTTCCAACTAAAAGACAATCTACCCGTGATGTTTACAAGGAGAACTGCAGCACTTGGGTTTCTGTTGTGCTTGGTTAAAACCAGGCAAACTTGGGCATTAAAACAAAGCTGGAGGAGGGTAAATTTATTAGGCTAAATGTAAAACCAGGATATCTTCAAATGATAAACCTTCAGAATTAATTTTCTGAAAGGCTAGTTAGGAACAGGGTGAAATTCTTAGTAATACTGACAGGTGCCAGCAGAGGGCATTTGGAAACTTGTTTTTTCCGCTCATTTATCTTCCTACAGATTAGAGCCCCTGTGCGATTTCTGTGTGAGTCTGATGTCCTGCAGTGCTGGTGGCTTCTGTGTTGGTACAGGCGTATGGTGAAGGCAAAGCTTAGGGTGTTTTTGTGTTTGTTTGTTTTTTTAGTTAATGTACAGAATATCATCAATAAAATGTGTATTTCTGAGTAATTTCCAAGTTAGCAGAAGTATTGAGCCAGAAAGCTCTGGCTTCTATCAGGAGGGAGTATTTCGGTGTGAGGTGGATAAAAGGCTAGGAGGAAGGAAGTGAAGGAACAGTGTATTCTCTTTGTTTTTTCCAGTGTTTGTTATGTCTAGGTTAGCAATCTAAAGTGGAACCTGATTCCTTGATATATGAATTACCATAGTTAGATATTAATTACACTTCCTCTACCATACTGTCATTGGCACAAGGTTCTCAGCAGTGCCCATTTTAGCCCAATACTCTGTCTTGAGTACCAAGAAAATTGCACATGTAGGCATAGTAAAAAAAGACCAGATAGCAACTCTTTGTATTCATGACCAAAAATCCAGTTGCATTTCTGTTGATCGGGGCTTTTGTTATTTGCACCAGGGTACGTAACATGGTGCAGTACGGAGCAGGTCTCCCAGCAGCAATACATTTGGAGAGAGCTGTTGTTAAAGCCCAGATCGTGGAGTAAATGTGCAAAGGCATTAAAGCATAAGAGCATTTAATAATAATGCTTTTCTGTTCTGGGGCTTTAGATCAAGTGATTCCTATCCATCAGCTTTGATTCAGGCTCTGGCAGCATCTTTCTTGAACAGGCTTTCACCGGCCTTTTTAAAAGACAGTTAGTCTCAAGGCATCTAGTAAATGAGGACAGGATTGAAACTTGAGACTAGTTTGTCCCTTTCTGTTTCAATTCTACAGATTGAGGTCTGAAGAGATGGAAACAGATCTACCCATATACACATAGGACAATTTCACTGCATTTTGCATAAAGCCTTTAGTAAAGCATGTAGCAGAAGTGGCAGTAGGACTCAGATCTCTGAACTCTACATGCTCTGCTTCATTCCACAGTTAGAAATTAGCCTTTGTTAGTTTTCTTTGAAAGCCAGAGTATGTTGCTAAAATGTGGGGTGTGCTTGTGAAACCAAGTGAAGTGCATTTCTCACCTTTGCAATATGATACACGGCTCCAGCACTGTGGGGCTATTGAGGCTTTCAGCTTTTGTAGCTCTTTGGAAAAATGTTAATGAGAATTAGGGAAAGATATTTTTTAAGCTGTGTAAAGATGCATTCAGTTTACCTGTTTGTGGTTCCTTTGTTTGCTATCATGCATGCTAAAATATTACGGATGTGAATTTTAATATAAGGGGCAGTTTCTTTATTGCATATGCTAAGCAACTACATTTGGAGATTAGTTCCTCTAAATCTCATTTGTGGTAAGATATGATTTATGCTGCCAAATATGATTTATTAAGTATGTCTTGATAAAGCGGATGGAACAAGATCTTTCTGGGAGCCAAAAAGATATTGATTTATAATATAAGTGTCAGTAGCAAAGACAGAGTAAAAAAAGAGGAGCTGAAGGGTACATTTATTGATATATATTTCATATATACTTTACTTGCTATAACATCTGCTAACAAAATCAACCTGAAATGTCCTTATATTTGTTGTATCCCTGTGGGAGAGCTTTCCTTTGGCCTTTTGAAAACGCTAGCTTGTAAGTTGGTTGTTAGTTTGTACTGCAGTACCTACGTACATTGCGTTATGCTTCCACAGGTACATGTTATAAAATGATTAATTTACTTTATCTGAAATAACTTGCAGAAACCCTAAAGTTGATTATTATCGTTTGGGTGGTTGGTTTCAAAGGTGTTTGCTTGCATCTTTTCAGCATAGATATCCGTCAGCCATAAAAAGTGAACTCTTCCTTTGTGGATACTTGTCATTGTGGCTGAAAAACAATTTGTTCCCTTCTTGCAAACATGCTTGAATAAGTTGAGAGAGGGGCTGTTGGGAGAGGGAAGGGAGAGCAGGGCTTGAGGTGGGCTCTCTGCTGTGAAAGGACCACAGAAGAGGGGAGCAGTTTACTCAGACAAGTGGGTCCAATGCTGTAGTTTTGCATCAGCTTGATCGGAATGCAGTGGTTACCGCTATGGAAAAGCTGTATGTTTAGGAAATACAAAGCTGTTCAGTACTGCATGCCCAAATCCAACAAAATTCTTGGCTCCGACTGTGTGGCTAGCAGCTCCTTTTGGTATTTAAGATGTGATTTCTTTAAGCAAAGCTAAAATACTCCCTATGTGATGACAGTGTGTCTCAGTCCTTTTCACTATCACCACCTGTCCATACTGTATTTCCCCATTTCTGTGTTGTCTTCCCTCACTTATACTGAGTGCTATCTGTTAGTGAACTACTTTGGGACAATGCCAAGATTACTAGAAATGTGGCAGACCTCTATTTCCATTTGCAGACCTGTCTCGGAGGAATCAAGTCAATACATAGGTTGTAATACTTGTTCTGGTTGAAGTGAGTTTTCATCCAACCAGTGTAATGATTGAGTACAGAGTAAGTAACATTGGAACGACTAGCCACATGTAATTGCTCTTCTAGTAAAAGCAAAAAACCACTTTAGTCAAGACTAGTAGTTGTAATAATGGTAATTAACAGTAAAGTTGACCTCTTGCTCAGAAAAGCTCTTTCCTGGTACCCACTGATACCATTAAAAAAGCATCTTAGCATACATTATGTATTGATGAGTTCGTGTTCATGTTCCTTGTGCTCAGTCAGATTTCAGGTTTGTGTTGGGTACCTCCTCCTTACCATTATCATTATGCTGTTATTACTGCTATCATAGAGCACATCCATCGCCAGCAGTGTTGCACTGATACCTAGAAACTTCAACAAGCTGTGAGCTCTGTATAAATATGTGGTGAGAGGTGGTATAAAAAAAAAGGGCTGGAGAGCAAAATTGAAGCATGGGGATTGAATGACCTACCCAGCACTGGAGATCTGTATCAGAGGTGGAATGGAAACTTCATTTCTGGCTTCAGTCTGAAAGCCTACTTAATTTTTACAGACAAAGTCTTAGTCCTTCTTGCTGTTTCATTGGCAAAGTAGACTGACTCCCATCTTTCCCTTCCTTCTTCCAGCAAAAGGCCAGATCTAGTCCTCTCGTTCAGCACATCAGGAGGCACAACAATTTTTTCGAACTCTACAGGCTCAGTGTAGATGGGCAGCTGTCAGTAAAGTAGCTGCAGATGTCAGATATTTAGCTATTTCACATCTATAGGGACACAGCTTTAAATTATTCTTTAAATGAACAGGTTTCTCAAAAGTTGCCTCTGTGCTCTTCAGACTCATAGGTAGATCTCCCACTGACTTCAGCAGGCACTGGATTGGCCCACATAGAGAAAAGGAAAAGAACATTTGAATTTTGGAATAAACACTAGCTGAGCTGATAAACCCCAATAGCTTTCTCATTGCCATGGCTGCGTGGGTCCCTACCCTAGGGAGCCATTCTGCCTCCTCGTCTCCTCTCATCTGCCTTAGGGAAATTTGCATGCAGCACTGCATTGTGCCTCTGTCCTGGGCAGACTTCAGTCACACTGTGCATCTTCCAAAACCACTTTGGAAACATATAACAGGGCTATGATGAACAGCCTGATAGAGGACAAACTATGGCATTCAGCAGCAATGGGAGGCTATAACAAAACATGTATTCAGCAGCAATGTCCTGCTACCCCTTTGCCTGGAAGGAAAAATAAATCTAAAAGCCAGATTCTCGAATGAAGCTGGCTTGGGTACATGGATTGGCAGGTAGCACATAACAGTAAGTGACTTCTGGCCCTTACTGGCTTCTCGCCTTGAGAGAAAAAGGAGCCAGCCGTGCTCCCAGATGGAGGAGCAAGAGGGAGTCTAACATCACGACATGTGAGGTTCCCCTGTAGATGCTGAGGCCCAGCTGGCAGCTGATTCTGCAGTGAGGCTGGTGACAGCTTGAGGGAAGGGTATCTCACCTGTGCCATAGCAGCATAAACTATATGCGAGTCAAGCCTTGGCACGCATAGCTCAACTGAATCAGGAAAACAGAGCCCCTACTCAAAGAAAGAGGGAAATGTAAGCAAATCCCAGGGTGCAGTCCAGAAATGCTGCTGCAGATATTTTCCACGGCAGTAACAGGAATGAAAAAGGCAGCATATACATGAGGGAGAAATACTTCAGTGGTGGTGCTTGACTGAGCAGAAGCCTCTGCAATTTTAAGATGGTTGGCTGGGTTCTCAATTGGTGTAAACCCATCCAGTGCTTTTGATTTCCTTGTAGTTAAGTTGTTTTGCAGCAGCTAAGAATCTTGCTTATACATCTGAATTGTGACCAAGGAGCGTGAGCCTCTGAGGGATTCATGTCAAAACTCAATGGTTAATTAGCATATAGTGTTAAAAGCAGATCTAGTTTAAGTGAACAACGCTTCAATGCACCTATCCAGATAGAGATTTGATGCCTGATTCTAAAGAAGAAAGATGAGCTGGCAGGTTGCAGCTCAGCCCTGACAAAGTCCAACCCAAGAATAAAAAGTTTTAAAATAAACATAAAACCCATGAAATTATCCATTTCTCAGGGGTATCAGTGAAGTTCTTAAGATTCTGATTTTCTGTGAATGTGTATACACTGACACATGCTTATTAATATATATATAGTCATCATAAGTGTACATACCAGAATGAACCTGAAACCTTCTAAAGGCCCAGGGAGTAATCCAGTCAGGGAAAAGAAACTGCCAACTAACGTAGGTAATCACATCAGAGAAGAATAGCAAATTGCAAAGCAAATACTCGAAACAACATCTTCTGTGACTGAAATATGTTTGCAACAGACTTGTGAAGAGACAGAAGATTTTCACATGTATAGAAGGGAAACAGGCACCCAGCTTCCACTGAAACCCATCTTCTCTATTTAATACATTCCCTGATCCTTTTTCATGAAAAACGATATACTGATAAATCCCAGTCATCTCAGATGATCTGTAAATGGTAATGTAAGACTTTTAGTCACCACTACATATACAGTAATTGGCTTCATTGAAAGTCTGCCTTGTAAATACAAGATTGTAGTTTATTTGTTGTGTAATGAATTTTCTTCTCCTGTGATGCCAAAAGCTGTTGCCTTGAACACTACAAAGTGCTGATTTACTTGCTGTCAAGTCACTCTGGTTATTTACTACCCTGAAATCCTTGCCTCTTCATCCCTTCCCTTTGCATAAAAGGGAGAAAACTGAGAAAGTGGGAGCGTTGTTTTCTTACTCAAAAGAGGTGAGGATTGTGCGAGTGAAACACTGATTTCCACGAGCAGCTATCAGAGGAATCAGTGTGCGGTGTGCAGCAGCAAAAGCCCTTTGCCAAAACTCCCCTTCAGTGACAAGGAGGAGAAGCAGCAACCTTTGAGATTGCTTGGAGTGATCAGTGGGGGATTTTGGAGGCAGTGCATTTTGGGGTCTAGCGAGTGTCAAGGGTGCTGGGCCTGCTGTCACACCGTACAGGGACTGGCTGGATTTGCAGGCCTGTGACCGCTGCCTGACATGGTGTGACAGAAAGAGCCTCCTCCAGTCCCAGTGAGAGCAGGTGGTGGTCCTGGCTTCCCTTGCTGCTTCATGGGGGCCAACTGTAGTCTGGAGAAGACCCAAGTCCTCCTCTGTTCCGGCCCTCTTGGAAGGGAGGATGTCCTGATGATGGATGTGAGGTATAGGTGCAGTTAAATAGGTGCTTTTCCCCCAGGATCTTTTCTTTCCTTTGCAGTCGCAGTTGTGAAGCCTGTAGGGATGTCTCATTGGTGCTACACTTTCATGACAGCTCAGACTGTTATGACAGTAGCACTGCCTGTTCTAGAATTTCCCTCTTGAAAGATCCTTATTTAAAATCCTAGCCATCAAGTGGTCTAGTTAGCTAATTGTCAGAGCTTGTCATGCCATGTAATTAATTTTTGGACAGCATTCAGATGCCTCTTCAAGAGTGCGTAAGGGTATGCGTGGAATTGCATCTCTTCTGCTCTGTTCCTGCAAGAATTGACTCACGCTTCTTGCTGGTTCAAACAGAGCTGCAGACATCATTGCTGTAGGTTTGGTGGAGGATCTAAGATTAGGAGCTTCTGTAACCTGATCCCACAGAAAAATCTTAGCTAACCTTGCTGCTAGTGCAGGGATTTGTTCACAACTGGGCTGGGGATGACCAAGAGGATTCTTTTAGTTTCATCAGTCTGCTGTTAGGACCTTGCTGATTATAGCCTAATAACTCTGTCCTGGAAGCACTGAGATGAGACAAGCAGCCCTCAAGTTAAGGTCACTGTCTTGGATAGGAAGGGTAAGGCTTCAGCATCATGGATTTCAGAGAGCCATGCTGCTCACTACGTCTGATGCACAAACACAATTGCTTGGATAAACAAACTCTTTCTCGTGCCTAAGTCTTCATGCATTGAAAAGACCAGCCTGTCCCTGCCTCTGGCTGAGTGAGGTGGGAATAAGCCCCAGAGCTTCAATGATCTTGCAAAAAATAAAAAGTGCCTGTGTGTATACACACACGTATATTTTTTTTTTTTCTGGGAAAAATGCCAACATGCTGCTTCTAATTTTGAGGCATTGCCATCCTGGGTGCAGTCTATTGGATTTTGGGGTTGTTTTGTTTCTAAAGCCATGTTATAGAAATTAATGTCAACATGGAAAGTGTTTTTTTGTTTAGAGTGTAATAACAAAAAATCATCTTTGAGGTCCCCTAAATGCTCAAACATTACTGCAGCAGAATGTTTTGCTTTTAAACTCTGTGTGCAGCACCTGTGCTGCCCTGATTCATCCCAAGATTTTCAATAGCATCCTAGTGGAGACAGAATAAAGCATGGTTCTCACTGGAACCTTTCTTCTGTCACAGCTCAGCATGGTCAAAAAATAAACTTAAATCATGGCAAAGTTGTTGAAGCCAATTCCTTTGAGCTGTTCTCAAACTGGGAGGAAAAAGTTCTATAATACACCAAAAAAATCTTCATCTGCTTTTATGGTACTTCAAGAAGTGTAGACAAGCAGGGATTCAGGACTGAAATGTTTCTGTTAGAGGAATGCAGACTCCATCAACAGAGTCCTTGTGTGGATGAATAAAACAAGATTAAAACACTCCAGAATTAAACTAGTAAAGCCTTGTAGTGGCTTCTGAACCCAGCCATTGCTGTTTGTCACGCGCATCTCTCTCTTACTAAATACTGGCTCCTGTGCCCATAGCTGCATGCCTTTCTCTGCAGCCCCTTTGGGACTCAGGAGGCCCAGGGGAGATGACTGCTGAGTTATATACTCTGCTCATCACTTCTGGTGACAGGAGCTGCTTGTCTTGAAATTTCATCATCTTCATCTAAAGGAGGTGACCTCCTTTCTCTTGATTGCTCTCCAGCAACCTCTGATTGACCACATTTCAGACATGCCTAGTGACTCTTGGAGTTTCCTTTTTTGCTTTTGATTTGTTTTAAGAGAGCACCTAGAAGTGCAGTTCATCTTCCTAGGTGATAAGTAAAAAGGAAGATGGAAGCAGGCTGTGCCCTGAGACGTGCAAAATGTGGATATGAAAGGTAGAGGAAAAAAATGCTTTTCTCTGTGCTAAGAACTAGGGCCACAGAGAGATTTACAGCTATGCTGTATAAATACAGGTGGAGTCTGGCAGACGGTCGGCTGAATTTCTGCAGTAGCTTCCACTGATAAGAGGCTTCTGGTCTACCAGCAATAGCCTGTTCTGGTTACCGATAGGCAATGTGCTTCTTCCCCTGTCCCTCACTGCTTAGTGGCTTTCAGTGGCTCCAGCCCCATGTAGATCACCTCCCAGCCAGCTTTCCCTACCATTTGTGCTTCTCCACCACTTTTCAGGAGCTTGGGACATTATGGCCTCACATACTATTTTAGCTGACGGTTTAGTAAGAACCTTAACATTTTGCAAACTTGGATGCAAAATAGCACGTGGGCTCTGTGCATTGATCTGATAGGTGGGGCCAGATGATCTTGACATAATCTCTTTGACAAGGTGGGTAAATCTCACCTGCTGTTTGGCAGGAGCAGAAGAAAACCTGCAAGTTGGTATTTCCCTGCTGGGGAAAGCAGCCGTAAGGGAACATTGCCAGGTTAGGCTTAAACCAGTTATCTTATTATTGAGAACCACTGGGACTCCAGGAAGAAAAAAGGATGCTTTTGAAGTCAAGTCTGTCTGTTTATGAGCTTCAATAAGCAGCAGAGACCAGACTGTCCCGAGGGGCAGGGAAAGGGGAACCTGTTGTGTAATTCCTCTGATCTGCAGGTTTTGTTATATGGATTTTGTGATTTGTAGTTCAGGATTAAAAAGACCAAAGACCTTTTAAGTATGGATTTCATTCTGCTGATTGTGTCATCGTCCACAGATGTGGAGCCAGCCAGTGTGCAGCAGACCCTTCATCAACTAATTAACTCGAGTTGTCAAGCTGCAATCAGTGAGCTGCTCTCATACTAAAATAATAATGATAAATTCCTCTCATCTGAAGCTGTCAGCTTCCAGCTGTACGAGGCACGAGTTTGCAGGATCTGTAACTTACTCCACCAAGGAAAATCAGATTTGCACCTCTGTCTTGCCAAAGCCAACTTTGGCTTGGTTCCCTTTCTAGCAGAGTTTGCTGTTGGAGGCGCAGTTAAGGCCAGGCCAGGATTATGCCAGGACTCATAGCGGGACTAATGGCTGCCATCAGACTGCCAGATGCAGAGTACTGCAGCGGTGTGAGTCCTGCTCATTTCTCAAGGAGTGCACAACATGTGCCCTCGCTGTGCCAAACCAGGGGAGTTTCACACTGCTAGAGCTTGTGTTTTTCTAGTTTCAGTTGCTTATTGATAAACTGATGTTTGTGGGTTTCTTTTGGGTTGTATTTTTTAAAATTTGTCTGATAGGGGTATGTTTCTGTTGAAATTCTTCCCATGGTTATTTTGTGAGGCAAGAAAGGTGCTGCACATTTCAGTATAGGAGAGCGTCTAACACCTGGCTGAAGGAACAAGTGTCCAGAATGCCTTTGGGACCCCTTGTCTGACCCACAGAGCTGGCAGGCCAGCAGGGAGCCCTTGCAGGCTCTGATAAGGATGTCAGCCCTTCTCCCCTCCCAGTTCTTGGAGCTTTAATGCCCTGTAACATCTGTCCTGTCATACCTATCCTGTCTTAAACAGACCAATAAAGAATGCCATTCCACAGTGGTGAAGGGAGTCCTGAATTCTATCCTCCTGCCTCTCTGTCTTGCATAAAGAAATTTAACGCCATCTCATCTGAGTATGACCAATTTATAGCAGTCCTGCTCACAACAATATCCAGGCATCAATGGGGGCAGAAGCTTGCTCCAAGATTTGCCTGGGCTAAGAGTAGTCAGAATTTTGAGGTGTTGAGATTGGAAGAGCACCTTGCAATGATTTCAGTGTGTTTTGGATCAGGCTCCAAACACACTATGCTGTTTGAGCCAGGCAGCGAGTACAATTATCTTCTGGGTATTTTCACTTTTTGCTCTTACAAATACATTCAGTATATTGATTCTTGGCATGTGGAAAGCAGCAGAGGTATGGTTTTGGCTTTGTAGTGTCTGACCCCTGTAGGAATTGATAGAGTTGTGTTACAGTTTCTTCAGCGTTTCTATTTCCAACCAAAATGGAAGCAAACAAAAATGATCATTTGTTTGCTTTATTGAGACAGACTTTGACCAAGGAATTTGTGCAGTCTTCTAATAAATAATAACTAGCTTTTACTGTAATGAATCTCTTTGCACAGTGTAAACATAACAAATAGAAATTAAAAGTACAGTTTACCCTACAGCATAGGTTTGGTTGACACTTATAAAAGGCTATATAGCATCTTAATTAAAGTATTATAGGCTCATAATTATGCATTATTTGAGAGAAATATCATTAGCAATACAAGAGCTATGCTGAAACTTAATATGGTCTTCAAATACCTGGAAATATACGTAAAAGAAATGTGTTTCTAAGGAGGTCTTCTTTCCCCATCAAATAAGAAATTCTGTTTAAAGGCAGAAATGCAGAATACAGAAATCAGGAGGGCTGGTTCTTCTTTCTGCATTCCCTGCCATTTCTGAAAACCATCATAGAATAGATATCCTTTTTTTGTGGAAACACTCCTAATTACTTTTCAGTTGGCTTCTTGGTGATCTGATGCAGAAATCATTTTTTAGTATATAAATCTGCCTTCATAAAAATCCCCATAAATATAACACAGTAAACAAACTGCTTGGAGATCAAACTGCAGAAGAGGTTGACCTTGCATTTTTAGCAGTTTAATGTAAGCTAGCACTCAGATTTAGCAGGATTAAATTTTGCAAAGGTCCTGTGCCAAGTGTTTCTTACAGAGTAGGAATATCTGAAAGCCTAGTGCAAACTAATAGGAAACACTGAGCACAAACACTCAGGTGAAATTTAGGCACAAATTTGGTTTTGATTAAATCCAGGATCTTAGCCAGTGTGCAAAATAGGTGATGACTTTAAAGACTAAACAGATACTTTGGAAGTACCTTTTAAATGAGAGTATCTAAATTCAGGCACTGATTATTTTTCATTCTTTCTCATTAAAGCTCTAAGTTATGTCCTTATCTGTCCAAACAAAGCTCCACAATTAAAGTTAAATAGCATTAAGCACCTTAATAAATAGGGATGAGTTTCTCTGGTGTTTTGTTTTGTTTGTTTGTTTGGGTTTTTTTGACAAATCAAATTTGCTGAATTAGGGCCTCTATTATCTTTTGTAACCCAGTTTAGGTATGTTTTGCAAAACAACTATCACACCTGTGCTGCCTTAAAATACAGGTGCCTGTTCTTTCTGTGTAGATGTACCCTTCCTTAGGGAAATGAGCTTATTTACAGATTCTGGCAGTGAAATATAAAAAGAGCCAGATTGTGGTGATGTGAACAAGTAAATACAGATATATGGTTTTCAGTGCAGGTGATATACTTTTTCTTCCCAAAGAGCATTTTTATTTCAAGCATTATCACTATTATACTCACTAATATGTCTTTTAGGAGTGTAAATCCTAGGCTGTTGTTTTAAATTGTTTACCTGTATGTGTTATCTGTTCAAAAAATATATTTGAAAGTATGTCTGCTGGTAGCATTCCTGAAGTTATTTTTGACTGTTCACTGTTATGAATGCTCTGAATGGCAAAGCAGAAAGCCAAAGCTTGTGCTCCTACCCAGATTTTTTTTTTATTTGGTAGTAGAAGCTCCTCTGGTTTTGCTTGAATGGTTACAGAGATGTCAGGGATAAGAGATCCACTGCTGTTTACTTTTACTGTGTGAGATGATATAAACCCTGTGATTCCTTACAACATTAAGAAAAGGAATAATAGCTGATAATATAATATATAAAAATATATATGGCCAGTTGCATTTTCTTTGTACAGGTCCATTCCATTTTAATATCAATATTTGATCATTACCTAGTGTTTTTGTTTATTATTCCCTTTCAAATACTCTTTTAATTTGCTGCAGGCTTTTTAATACTTCAGTTTTAATTTTAAGCTCTCTCCAGCACATCTTGCATTGTAAGAAATGCATTGAGTTGGTGTGACAGAACTTCCATGTCGTAAAAAATAATGTCCTTTTGCTTATTCCAAGAAAGTGTTATCTTTCAAGATGAAAAGGACATCTATTGCTCCCTTAGGGGTTTTATTTTGGAAAAAGGAAGTATATTTGTCTTTAAGATAGGATTTTGGGAGGAGCAAATTGAGGTCTTTTTTGGCTATGAAGAGGAAGACACAGACCCAGCAATGCAGCAGCAGAGATCACTTCTCCGGCCTACCCTGGGGTCTTGGCGTGCTTGCTCACATCTGCTGACAGAGTTGCTGGTAGGAGAGCTCCTTACCCCATTTCAAACCACCTGAACTAACTTGGCTTGTTTTGGCTCAAGGCACCTCCCAGCCAGCTCTGCGGGTAGATCTGTGAAGCAGTAGCCTCAAAGATGTGTGCTCAGGGAGTAATTCCCTCCACTACAGTAGCTGTATACAGAGTCCAGCTGGATCTGTAGCCTTTTAAACACTGCATTTCTCATGCTTATGTACAACCTCACTCACGAAAGCATTTAAGTGTGTGCTTACTATTTAAGTACATGAATATCTTGATGCAGTGAAAACTGTGGTTCAGTACCTTGCTGAAATTGGCTCTCCGTGACCTGATTCTCAAAAATGCTGAGCGTTCGGATCCCTGTGAGGTCAGTGAATGCTACTGGGCCTTCATTGCTTTGGAAATGGAGCCAAAATATGGTTACATGAACTTTGCTTCATGCTCATATGCTTGCAGAACCCTAGGCCTGTTTTTCGGGATACAAGCAAGAAGACAATCCATTTTGAATCTTCAAGGAAAAAATCCATGAAGATGTTAAAAGGCAGACACTAGTTAAGGAACATTAATGAATCTTTGAATTTTTCTAAGTCATTGTTTTGTTTTGTTTGCTTCTGCTTTGAAATACCTGCTTTCACAAACCACTAGAACTGTGTAGTTTAAAGATTATTGTGTCTGATTGATTGCTTTATACTTGACAGAAAGATCCTGAGTACCACGTGTGTGTTTGAAGTGGTATTACTTTGAACATCAGCCGATCTCTCAGGTTAGAGAAAGTAACCTGATTTTAAGAAAACTAGCACATAAATTGCATTTGTGCTGCTAAGACCTGCTGACACTGCAAAGATAGGTCTTGACAAAGATTTTCTTTGGGCCACAACTCATCTTGTACAGAGTGTCAGATGGATTCTTTATTTCTGTTCTTTCATTCTTTATTACTGAGGGCATTGGCAGAGGAACAGGGCTTCTGCTCCTCCAGGAGTTCAGTGACTGGCACTGCTTGTCTTTCATCTGCAGCAATAATCCTCTCTGTCCAGGATTTAAATATGCAGAATTTGCTGGGGAAACAGGGAATCTCTTTACTTAAAATTTTTACTATTGGACAAAAGAAAGCATTAGCAAAGAATAGGATGACAAAAGCCCAGAAAGCACAAAAGGCAAGGGAGCTCTGTGGTGCACAGGGTTTTGGGGCCCAATCCCAAGTCATTTTTTAAAGAGATTTTTTTTTTTGTTTAGTCTGCCTTGGCGCCAGTTCTTCTGCATGCATGTACGCTCTCATCACTGTTTGAACATGTAGATGCTCAAATATGGGTGAAGGAAATGCCTTCAGTGCAAGTAGTGCATGTACCAATACCAGCGTGTCTGAATGCACAGGCAGAGGTGATGGAAACTGTTACGCAGATGAGAGCACGTAAAAAGCAGTTAGGTTTCTGCAAAAGTAACTTGTGCACAGGCTTAAATAAAGAGCATTGCAAATCATACCCAAAATATTTTCTGTGTCTATGATTATGTTATTTCCATAGCAACTAATTATGCCATAAACCAAAGATCATGACTTCAGGTGGTGTGCGAGCAGAAGGAGATGAGCTATCAAGTAGTGAAGATCCTTTTTTTTAATGCAAATGTCCTTATTTATAAAGAAAAAAAAGGAAAGAAAATGAAAAAAAAACCCAAACAACAACCCTGAAGTCTGCTATGTAAGTGAAATTGCTTCTGACTGGCATATTTTTTCCAAGTTTTGTTGGAGGCATCAGTAAATCTTTAAAGGACTTGCAGTTACAACTGTGAATATCAAAAGATCTTTGTGTTAGCTGAGGAAATCTCTAGAACATCTGACTTTCTCCTCCTGCCCATGCAATTCAGGGCTCAACCACTTTCCAGCAAATATAGCCTTTTGCAGATACTGAAATTGCTAATGGACGAGCAAGGACCCTGGAAAGGGAAGGTGTTGGATCTTCTTATGTATGCGATAAGTTTGAGGTTTCAGTGAAATATGCTCTCTGCTGCTTGACTTGTTGAAAAAAGATTCATATTTTTTTCTACAATGAAAGGTTCTTGAGAGATCCTCAGCTTACAGCCCCATGGTAATACTCTTTGAGCTGGAGGACCAGCTGCCCAGAGTAGGACTGATGTTTGTTCGATTTACCTCTTTCTTAGGGGGCTGCATTGACTTGTCTTGCTTTTGGTTCAGGAAGTGGCTTTATGGCTCCAAGTCTGACCCACTCATGCCTCTCTTAAAGCCTTTGGCAACGCAGGCTCTTTGCACCACAAGAGTTTTTAGGAGAGAGCAGGATTTAGGGAGGGAACCCTTTGGATGCTGCTTCCTTTCTCTGTGTGCACTGTCAGAAAGGGGTTTGACATGCAAGAACACTGTCACCAGATTTCTCCATTGCTTAGCCTGTGGAGATGCAGAGAGTTAATCGTACAGTGCTAGATCAATGCCTAGGTCCCCCAGTCATGTTCATAGAATCATAGAACAGTTTGGGTTGGAAGGGACCTTTAAAGGTCATCTAGTTCAACCCCCCTGCAATGAACAGGGACATCTTCAACTAGATCAGGTTGCTCAAAGCCCTGTCCAACCTGACCTTGAATGTTTCCAGGGATGGGGCTTCTACCACCTCTCTGGGCAACCTGTTCCAGTGTTTCACCACCGTCATCGTGAAAAATTTCTTCCTCATATCTAGTCTGAATCTACCCTCTTTTACTTTAAAACCATTACCCCTTGTTCTATTGCTATAGGCCCTATTAAAAAGTCTGTCCCCATCTTTCCTATAAGCCCCCTTTAAGTATTGAAAGGCTGCAATAAGGTCTCCCTGGAGCCTTCTGTTCTCCAGGCTGAACAACCCCAACTCTCAGCCTGTCTTCATAGGAGAGGTGCTCCATCCCTCTGATCATTTTTGTGGCCCTCCTCTGGACCCGCTCCAGCGGGTCTGTGTCTTTCTTGCACTGAGGACTCCAGAGCTGGATGCGGTACCCCAGGTGGGGTCTTACCAGAGCGGAGTAGAGGGGCAGAATCCCCTCCCTCCACCTGCTGGCCACGCTTCTTTTGATGCAGGCCATGATACGGTTGTTTTTCTGGGCTGCAAGCGCACATTGCTGGCTCATGTCCATTTTTTCATTCACCAGTACCCCCAAGTCCTTCTTAGCAGGGCTGCTCTCCATCCCTTCATCCCCAAGCCTGTATTGATACTGGGGGTTGCCCTGACCCAGGTGCAGGACCTTGCACTTGGCCTTGTTGAACCTCATGAGGTTCACATGGGCCCACTTCCCAAGCTTGTGCAGGTCCCTCTGAATGGCATCCCATCCCTCAGGTGTGTCCACCACACCACTCAGCTTGGTGTCATCTGCAAATTTGCTGAAGGTCCACTCAATCCCTCTGTCCATGTCATTGATGAAGATATTAAACAGTACTAGCCAGGGCTGAGCAGAGACTGCAGACCTACGGCAGCACAAGGCTGTCAGGTTAAAAATCATATTCTCACTCTCTTTTGCCTTGTGCTTTTAGTCATTTGTAGTAATGCAAAATGAATATACAAACCCAAACAAATCAAAGACTCCGTCACAAGGGGTTTTTTTCTCCTAGACAAAACAGCCAGCCTGGCCCTGAACTTTGGTTCACCCTCCAGTCAGAAGAGGTAATGTTTCTCTTAGTCTTTGAAAGAGGTACATTTTTCACAAAGCCCGCATCAGTGAATCAAACGTAACCAAACAGTAGCTGCAAAGAGTGCACTGGGGGGGAGAGAAGGGATTGCTCACTAGGCACGTTGCTGAAGAAGGGGACAGGCAGTGCCAAACAGTTTTGATTAATGCTTTTATGTGGTGATCTCTGTATGTACATGAAATTAAAAAGTTAACCATTTGGTGTGTATTTATCAGTTCATCACCCTTAGCTGATTGTAATGCTGTGGTGTGGAACAAAGTTAATAACCCACAAAAACCTCCCATTCTTGTAGTAATATTTGATCTTAGACATTTTGTTCACTGAAACTACTGGAAAAGACTATCACCTCTCATGTGCATTCCTTTGCACACCCCCCTGTTGCAGAACAGGAGCAGTTGTCACATATATACCCTGTATTTATATAGTATATTTCAGTAATAGCTTCCAGCAGGATTTTTTAAAATTTATTTTATATTTTGTCAATCATTTCTTAACAGTTTTTGAGATGCTCACAAACAGGCTACTGAGGTTAATGCAAAGTGGGTTATTTCATTAGGAGGATGAAACAGGTACGCAGAGTTCTGAAGACAGTGACAAGAGGCATTAGTAGAGGGAAAGCCAGTGCAACCATTAAAGGACTAATGAGACTAAATTAATGAGGAGATGAGTTAGTGGCTGCATTTTGTGGGACCTGAAGGGGCTGGTGTTTTGTGATCATGAGAGTTAAATCATGGAGCAGGAAGAGAAAGCAGTATTCAAAATGGATAAAAGGCCTGATCCAAAGCGGTATCAAAATACCCATTGGTTTCAACTGATGGTTCCTTTGGGTCCAGAGGTGTCAGACACAGCGAGGCAAGAGGAGGGGAAGCCCTGGACATGGAAAAGGGAAAGAAGCAGCTGGGTCTGGAAAAACACTGTGCACCAAAAGTGGAACCAAAGGCGAGCAGGGGGCCGAAGAGGCCCGGAAGGCAGCTCTCACCCAAACTATGGAGACAGGCAAGTTCTTTAAGGGTCCTCGGCAGAATGTTTTGACACATTAACCATCATTTGAGCTCAGAGTACGCGCACAAAGCTCCCTTAGGCCTCAGCAATGGAGGTGTCCCTGCCCCGGGGATCAGGGCCCAGCAGCACCACCCGGTCTCAGCCCCGCCGGGGACTGACTGCTGCCCGTGTCACAGGCAGCACCGTGCACTCTCACACGTACCTGTTCCGCCACATGCCTCATCCTGATGGGCCCGGGTGCCCGCGACGTCTTTAAGGGAGGAGTAGGGCCGTGACCAGCCTGCCCACAGGTAACGGCCACCTGCCCTGCAAGCAGCGGTGGTCTCAGCTGTGAGAACAAATGAGGGAACTGGGAGTAGGTTTGGCTAAGGGAGGAAGGAGCGTGGTGCAGGGTCTGTGGTGACTGCAAGTGCAGGGTGAGGTGGCAGGTGGGAAGTGTGGGCTGAACAAGTAGGTGCATGTCTTCAGGTGGTGAAGCCTTGGATGACACTGTTCTGAGAAAGGGTGTGAGGGATAACACAGTTAACACATCTGTTGCTGATGCCCAAACTTTTTACAGTTTCTATCTATTGCCTGGAGCTCATCTGACATTGTTAGAGTGCTCCCTCTCCTCTTTCAGGGCCAGGGTTTTGGCTGGAGCCCTTGAAGGGTTACCAGCCCTCCACTCAAAGTGGCAGGGACAGAGTTGTTACAACGTAAATGGTAGCATGCCACCAAAATCAATACAGATTGAACCTCTGCTGGCAAGACTGCACATGCTTGCTCTCTTGTCTGGAGGAATCAATATGAATTGGCCACAGGATGGGAATATACAGATGCAACTGGGAAGAGAAAGAGTGGATGGAAAGCTGAGATGAACAGAGGTCACAATGTCCGGGCTATGATTTTAGGCTCAGTCATTAACAAAAAGTTTTGTGAAAGCTATAATTCACCTGCCCCTTGAGTCACCCTTGTGACCGTAATGGCCCAGCGACGCAATGCTTCTGAAATCTATTCTTCTTGGTTCATGTAAATATTACTTTATTGTAACAGCTTAAATGTTGATACGGGTCCCCTGCCCCTTTCATGTGCTTTCCACCAGACATGGGCAAAAGTAGAGTACATCAGCCCTTCTCTTTTTATGGCTTTTCCTCAGTTCCCATGCAAGGTCTTACTCCTTCATATAAGCATGTCATCCAAGCTGCGGTTAGCCTGCCAGCGCAATGTTGCTATCTTAAGGATTTCCCATTTAGGCTAGTGACTCTGATTGGGTTTCCTAGTGTGGAAGATTTAATAAAAGACTGATTCCGGAGGTGTATCATGTCTGTATCCCAAATGGCTCTGTTTCTAATTAGCTGCTGATATTGGTGTGAGAAAGAAGAACAGCAATGACTTGAGAGCTAAATTTTACATTAAAGTGCCTTTGAAAAGTTGTCATTTCAATGAGGTGCGCTAAGGGGTGGTGGTAAGGGGGCTGGGGTGAAAGTATTCTTTATTGGAAGGGTGATGTGGGACCTCTGCCTTCCTCATGTGTTTTTCTGCATCTGTCTGAAATATACCCACTGTGTGCCGATGTTTATTATTTTTTTATTTAAGAGCAGCATTTAGAAACTCTCCCTTCTACCTCAGATCTTAGCTTCATAAATTATTCCACCCATATTAAGGACTGAATTCTCTTGGGAACTGATGATTTCTTGTTTTAAGGAAAGGTGAAATCAATTGATTTCTACCCCTTTTCTTATCCAGATAGCAGTAAGTGAGCTGCTTTTGGGCCTTTGGATGTCTAGTTTACAGTAAATATACCAAGCTGGCCTTTGTTAAGAGCTTGCAATACCGTGGGCTTGTTAAATAATGATTATCTGACTTAACACTGTTTCAGCATAATCTGTGTACAGAGCTGTACCCAGTTTTTCTTTTTACCACTTAATATGGAGCTTTGTGCATAGGCATTTCTGTACATAGGGGTACAGAGAAAATATTTGAATCACCTTTGGTTTCCATTGCCAAACTGGTCTAGTTGCCATACGGACAAGGAGGAAGATGGGAGGCAGAACTCTTCGGTGCCATAGGAAAAATACATGGGTGTATTGGAGACTCAGACCGAGAACAGATCTGCTTGCATGGGACCATCTTTATGTTCTAGGAAAGGAGGACTCCCTTCTGGGGACAGAGTTTATACCGTGCAGGAAAGGGAGGGAGGAAGAGCAGAAGAGCGAGCTCCATCGTGGCTGTGAAGTATCTCTGTTCTTAGAGGTAGGGAAATTAAAAAGTGGAAAAGTTGTAAGTCATACAAAGTTGTTGAAACAGATGGCACAGGAGTTATTAGCCTTGTGTTTTGTGCTCAAGATCTTTCTCTCTAAAGCTTGCACCAGGTATGCCCAGTGTATTTATAGTTTGCAGAGGAAATGAAGGGAAATAATTAGACTCTAGCTTTGCAGTTTGTAAATTAACAGAATTAGAGGGTGATTTGGAAGCGTGAACTGCTCAGGCTATGTGCAAAACCAGCTCATTTTACTTTTACTAATTTGTTCTTTAATTAATTGGTGCCTGTGTCTGTTGATTTGTGCTGAGACTGGCAAGATGCTTCATGCAAGAAACCTGTTTTCATCTTGATTAATTCTCTGCTGGGGCAAGCCTTTTAAAAAATATTAGCCAGCCATCTTCTCACTTAGCTCCAGGAGCTTATAGTCAAAATTGTAAGGCAGACAGAGGATGAGAGAAGGAAGGCAGAGACAGGCTGTCCCATTTTACAGATAAGGAAGTGGCACATATGGAGACAAAGTGAGTTACTTGCACTGGGAATTTAGGGCAAGGATGGTAAACGAGTCTTGCTTTCCTGAATGTTAATACTGTAATTACCACAGGTTCAGTCAGATTTTTCCTTTCTGAAAAAGTTGTGTGTGGCAGATTTTCAACTCTTTACTGCCTGTGGGAATAGGCAGATTTTAGGGAAGTGCTCCCCCATGTACCAAGTATGATGCCAATCAGTGAGTTACCTGACAGGGGGAGATGGGCTGCTAGAGAAACAAATGAGCTGGCCACGCGTTTTGCTGAGTGATGATTCCGTGGGACTGAGTAAATGAGGAAAATCCTGGTGATGGATCTGCAGCAGAACAAACAAGCCTTCCGGCAAGGAAGCGCGGCCTGTTCTGACCCCGCTCCCCCCAAAGCATCCCGAACGCTTATGCATGCGGAATTTTTACAACAGTTACTCACTCCCGTTTCTTTCGGCAGCACTGCCCGTGTATCCAGGCGGCCCTTTTAAAGCCACCTGCACGTCAGGCACGAGCTCCGCGCCGTTACTCCGTCCTAAGAGTTTCGGAGCGCGGGGGGGGGGGGGGGCACGGCGGCCCCGACACCTGCCCCAGGCGGGGTCTCCTGCCGCCGTCCCCGCCTGTGCTCCCGCCGGGCTGAGGCAGCGCCCGCCGCATCCCGAAACCGAGGGGAGGTTTCTGATTGCAAAGGGGGTGGGGGGGTGCCGGAGGGGCTGCGACAGGCGGGGGGAGGGCAGGGGTAGGGAGGGGTGCGCAGGGCGAGGCGGCCCCTTCGCCTGCCTCGGCGGGAGGCGCGGGGCCGGGCCGAGGCGCGGCGATGCGGGCGGGCGGGGAGCGCGATTGGCGCGGAGCCTCGGAGGAGTGGCGGCCGTGCTGTGAATGGAGCTCCGTGGCTGGCTTGCCACAGGCTCCCTCCGCATGAAGGGGATACGAGGATCCTTTAAGTGAGCCGAGCGTCTCGGGGCAGAGCGATGTGGCGAAGAGGAAAGGGCCACGGGAGCTGCTTGCCTTTTGGATAATTCCTGCCCTTGCCCACGAGTCTTGTGCAGCGGCACTCTCTTGTCTGTGTGTGGCATGTGGAGCTGGGGTTTTATATGGCATTTGCGATCCAAGCGAGATCACACTTCCTTTTTTTAAAATTCATTGCTTTGGGTACAGTATATCTCTCTCTCTTTTTTTCTTCTCTGGTAGTGGGGTGGGCTGGGAGGGACGATTGTGACAACGGAGGGAATGTTTACTTGTGCAGAAGTCTTTCTCATGTGGAAGCACGCTGCTCCCTAACTCCTGGCTAAGCAGACTTCAGTTCGTCAACTTTGCTGCTGTACAGCACGTGTAACTCCTTGACAGGATGGCAGACAAAAGAACAGCTGGTGCAAAGCAATAGGGGATTCATAGCAAAGAGGAGGAAAGAAAATCACAAACCTTTCACCCGCACCATTGACATCCGACGATTGTCAGAGCAGCAGTTGCGACGGGACGAGCTGAAGCCACCATGCGCAGGTCTAGCACCGATGAGTCAACCTATCACAGGAGCCCTTCCCTGGACAGCAAGGATTACAGTTTCCCAAATGGCGCCTTTCGTCGCTACAGCAGCATGTATGGTGGCCAGTTTGGGGCTGCCAGCAACTCTTTTTTTGGATTCCACACCAACCCAGGCCCTAAGGCCACCAAGGCTAAGTACACGTCCCCCAAGGGAAACAAGTACGTTGTCTTTTACCTGGATCTCTCGTTTATTTTTCTCCTAGAACTGAAGAGGTGCAGCATGGCTCACAACTGCCTGCAGTGTATCAAGTACCTAATGTTTGTCTTCAACCTTCTCTTCTGGGTGAGTACGTGTTTGAAACTGTGAGACAGTTGCATTTGTGTCTGCTTACTAAGGTGGAAGGTGAACTTGCTGCTTTTAAACTTAGAAGTTTAAACTTGGAAGTTGAACAAAGTGGTGCCTAGGCTACCCTTTCTGTGACTTTATTAATTTGTGTGGACGACCTACTGAGGGTTTCCTTCACCCTCTCATTTCCTGGCCTTCAGCTGTGTTTCAAAACCGTGATACAAGGCAAAAGAGTGTGTTTATAGAGGCCAGTTGCATGAATGCCTTCATCACTTTGTTCCAGTGAGAGCTGTACACTCCTTTTGTTGCCCTGATCTTTCATTCTTGTGTGTGCTTGCCTCAAAAGTCATGCAGAGTCAGAGAAATCACTGAGGCCATTCATGATTTTAAGGTCGAGCACATGCTCACATCCATTGCTGTATCGTGGATGACGTGCTCGGTACATCACAACATTAAAGCCTGTATCAGGAATCTCCGTGTGTTTATTCTCTGTCCCAGTCAGTGACAGGTCCTAGTGTTGCTATTCACTCCTGAAGACGTGGCTCTGAAGGGTGGAGGGAGACCAGAGACCTCCTCACTTCTTCTGGGGCTGCTACTCTGTGGCAAGAGCTTATCAAATCACTACAAGGCACACATGTGTCAGCAGGACACTATGATGGGACATATGGGCATGCATCTCCGCATCATCTTTCTCATAAATGAGTTGGCTGTCAACAGCAGGGTGGTTGGGCATTTCACTGCCATGAAATGGAACATAGGCTGTAGATGGAGACTAAAGAAGCTCAGTGAGGGGTTCAGGTTACAAACAATGTTTGTGCTGTAAAAAAGGGAGTAGCGTGATTGCTAGGGGAGGGGAGGAAGTGATTTCTAGTTCAAAGTCTCCCGTCCAGATTCATATGTGGGAGGGTCTGTTGCGAGGTGCTCAGGAGGTGCTTTTAAATGCCTCATTCTTCCAGAATGGTTTATTAACATGCTGAGGGGTATTGTGACGTGACACCACTTCTGTCCTGGCACTTAAGAAGGGGGTGTGTGTTTGCAGTTGGATGTTACCATGTCTATTACTGATTGTATTCTCATGAATTGTCAGAGGTACACAGAGGGCTGCGAGTGAGATGGAAAGAGCTGTTCTCTAGCGCGCGCTGCTGTACAGCTGTTTAAAACCAGGCATGCTGCAGCGCTGGCGCATCAGAAAACACAAAGTGCAGGCAACTTCTGCTGACCTGAGTCATACCAAGGAGTCAGGATGGGATAAACTAGCGCAAGTCCACTGAATTGGCATGGTACTAACCAGAGCTATGAAGCACGAGGACGGTCCTCTCTTTACACCCTAGATAAGCTGGTAGAAAGAGTGTTGGTAAGACTGCAGTCTGTTTTTCAACTCTGACTCTGATTGCTTCTGCATTCCTAAATATTGTCTAGTATTTATTGCAGCTTACTCCAGACCTTTCTGAAAAAGACAGACACTGTCTTGCTTGCTCTTTTAAGCCTTGTGCCTCTACTGACTGTCCCTGGTTGAGATTATAGCACTGACAGCTAGTTGAAGTGTGTGCTAGACAAATGCAATAGGATGTTGGTGTTAATAGCCCTTTTCAGGACTATGCGTGGCACTGCCACAAAGTATAGTCACTGCATTCTGATTCCTTTTACAATATTCATCTTCCGCTGAAGCATATGCATATGATAAGAAGAGATACTGATGTGTTTGTATTTAAAAAGGGAAGATGGCATGCTTTTCAGTAGGAAAGCCTTAATCCTTTGACAGAGAAGAAAAGGTTTTTGTCTTTCCCCTGAAACCATCAAAGCTATTCTCAAATGCTTGGAGGGGGAGGGAAAAGACAAGGGTCCCAAAAAGAGAGAATAACCATATACCAACCGGGCTCTTCGTGAACTAAAGCATACAAGCAGGGGAGTGGGTGGTGTCAAATACTGCAGCATGATTTCTGTTTTGTTTCCCTTTCACATGCTACCTGCACAGCAGGAGTGATTGATGATGATCATGTCCAAATGAGGTTTGCACAGCACGTAGTTATAATAGATGCAGCTCTTCAGCTTCTCACAGTGGAGGAAGTAACTAAAAAGAGATCATTTTAAAAAGTACTGGCTTAAGCTGACCTGTCTTTAGTAAAAGCAGAAAAAAAATTCCCTTTCTAGTGATCAAAAATCTTGGAATGATTACACGTTGATGATGCTGCTGTTTTGTTTTTCAAGTTGTTGTAAGTTATCTGTCATGTTTTACTTTGTGAAATTAAAGGAGAGCATCTCTGCAAGAAGATAGGATTTCTCTTTGCATACATGCTCCTGGAAGTTTTTCTGTTTCCACGTTTCCCCTCTACCCTTCTCTAGGTCGTTGATTAGTGACAGACAATAGTAAATAGGAAGAGGAATTGTTTTTTTCATGCTTTGACCTCCAAATAAAAACTACAGTTATTTCCAGGTATAGAGAGCAGTCATTGCATTAAATGAATTAAATGCCTGCTATAGGTTGTTCCTGCTTTTTATTCTGTTTTAAGCAAATGCTTTGATTTCCTTCAGAAATCATATTTCTATTTTCTTCTTCCTGTTGCTATTCATTAAGTCCAGTCCATTTTGTGCATCCCTACAGCCTATTTGCCAATACTTTCAGTGGTCTTTCCCACAGTGGGGCAGAAAAATAGTCCTCAGCCCTGTGCAGCTGTGGTGGGATTGGTGCTGCATTTCTGAGAAAAAGACCTTTTTCCTATAAGTCTGGTGAATTTGTAGAAAACAAAATCTCAGAGGCCTTGATTTTAAATGTTCCTGGCAAGCTTTATTGGATTAGCTGCTGCGCTCATGCTGTAAAATTTTTAAAAGCTGTCATATAACTGTGAAAACAGAGTAAATTCCTCCTCCCCTTTCTGATGGCTGAAGGGAGCACAAAGCTCCTTCACAAGTGTCAGAGGCTGAGGTGCCTTGTCAGTGTTGGTGCTGAATCAGTCCATTGGTACAGCAGACAGCAGCTATTAATGTAGAGAAAAAAAATCTGATAGTCCTAGAATAGCCCTTTTCTCCATGAAGAGTCCTGCACAAATTGCTCTTGGTGCATGTGCAGCTACTCTGGGGTATTAAGGTACTGAAACATGGGCAAAACATTATTAGACAGCAGTGCTGCTGCTCTAATGGGAATTGCCATTCAGAGGCCATTTCCTGGAATATTGCCAGACGTGGAGGAACCATCATTGTATCACCGTACTGGTTTGTAAGCTCCCAAAATAACTTTTGTCACCTGATACATAATACTCGCCTGGCTTCATTCATTTGTATGGACTTTGATTTTCTTTTGTTGAATTGCTGATCTTTCAAGACTAAAGATCACCTCAGATGATCGCAAAGCAGAATATTTTTGTTTCATCATGAAATATTTGTATTTCACTGCAGAATACCTGGGGAAGAACATTTGTTTTCCACATTCTGTCCTCCAAACATCCAGAGTTTCTTTATGACAATCAGTAAAATGAGCTATTTTCTTTCTGTGCTTGTAATCCAAGGCTCTGCTTGACTTCTCTTTTTTTTTTTTGTTTTTGTTTTTGTTAGGAGATATCCTAAGGGCCGAGAGAGTGCTATAGAAAGAAAAATGTCATCTCCTTAATCCCCCTTGTTTTATGCCAGCATTTCCACTTTCTTTGACTTCTAACTCCTAAACCTCTAAGACTCAAAAAAGGAAACGCACAGAACCATATTTGTGTTTCCAGTGGCTCTTGCTTTCCTTAAGAGATCCTGTGCTAGAGAAAACTAGCTAGATTGGTAGCGATTTGCCCATCAAAGAACTGAATACCTATATCTGACTCTTCAGGTAATGCTTTAACGAATAGAGAAATTCAGTAAAGCACAGAATTTGCAAAATGCTGTTGTTAAAAGACTAGTTATAGGGAGGAAACAGCAACAAAAAGAAAGGAGACAAAGTTTATTATTTATCAAACTTACCATTCCTCATTTCTATGCATGTGTCTCCTTTCCATTGTTAAAACATACTAAAGTTGTATGTGCTATAAAGAAGTCAAAGTCTTCAAAATGGTATGTGAAGACTCTAATTCCAGCAGGTAGGATCCCAAAGAACAAGGGGAATATTCTCTTGTAGCTTGAATGCTTGGGAATTGCCATCTGCTGGACATGTGGGCTGAGCAGCTGGAACTCTGTTTTCCACCTTCCTGCCTAAAGAGATGAGGCAAGGCACCTGGCCTGCTGCTTTGTTTTGCCATTTGGTCCGTATAAAATTCCCAACTGATACAGCCCTGAGAATGATGTATCTTGGTTTCTCAGACACAAAGTGCAAATCTGAAATGTATGGAAACACAGAGCCAAGGAAGTGGCAGGCAGCACTAGCGAATGCACTAGGATCTACGTGAAAAGAAACAAGAAACTATTTAATCTGATTCCAAGGACCAGCTGTGGGTCTCTTACTCTGGCTTTGTGCTGTTGACGGTTCGTGGCCCACAGTTTGGGAAGCTCTGTGCTAATGAGTACTGCTGGCCTGGTGCAGTAGTGACACTGCCAGCAGTCAATCTCCCAATCCATGTTACTTGGATGTAATTGGAAAGAAGGAGGGGAAGTGATGAAAATGAGAATATCCCTCATTACTGGTATAATTTTCCTTCCTTGCACTTCAACTTCAGTGGCACAGGTATGTCTTGCAAGAACTATGCAAATGTTTATAATATCTGGAAGACTGAGTGTGCAGGGCAGCTGGAAAAAGAAATAGCTTGATCTGAAAATGCACCATGGTGCATTGGATGGTCTTTGAGAGATCCTGACCAAATACGGCTAGAGGGTGGAGGCAGAGGGGTGCCTCTTCATTTCTTGTACCTCATTGGGAAGCCATCTGACATTATTAGCTTGAGAGGAGAGCTGTTAGCTGAGCTTATTCCCAAAGCTGGGGAATTTTGTGAGAGAAGCAGCTGATTTTGTTGAATTGGATGCCTTGTCTTTCATCTGCATCCTCCATCAGTCAGCTGAATGAGATTGATGGCTAAACCAGCCAGAAACTCTACAGATTGTTAGTGGCTGAGGACAGCAATCATTTTGTAGTTATACTTGGCTGCAGTCTTAAGTTGGTGGAAAAAAAATTGCTAATAGAGCAGCAAGCCATTTTAAAAGCAGGCCTACCGTCTCATCATCATTATTTCTGCACGTTCTCCTCTGATGGGCAAGGGCTGCCGCTCATCCCATGGAGCTGAGCTTATCAGTTGGAACTGCTGCGTGCTGTTCTGCAGGGAAGACAGTCACATGTCTACCAGTTGGGTGGTGCTCTGAGGAGACAGTTTGATTAGAACTAAGACAGGCTGTGTATTTTCATATGTATAATAGGTGGATAATCTATGACAAACAAATATTTCAGTAAACAGCAATACAGACTTTGCTCCTGTGTAATTAAAATATGGGAAGTTTACTGCAGAATGTCATTTTCTCTAACTGCCTCCCAGTCTCTGATTCGCCTTTGTTACTTACCTCCTCCAGAAAGTGCTCAGTCTGATTGACATCTTATCTCTGCCTCTAACTTTGTGAGGGCTCTCTGAGGATGTGTTTTTAAGGAGCATTGCTTTTAAAGAAAGGAGAGTCATTTGATATGGGAATTACAGACATCAAAAAGTGGCATTTCCATGAGAAGCAGAACTATTGAGGGCTGGTATCAACTGAGAAAGAGAGATGATTGTATTACCTGATGTCTGATTTATATGGGCATCAATTAGAGCTTTTCCTGTAGTGGTGCCATTCATACAGTCTCTTTCCTGTGTGGATTCTCATGTCTAATAGAGGTTGGGGATCATGCTGGAGTCTTATCTCCCAGTGAAGGCATTGCTAAAGGCTACATTTGCTACCTAAACGCGTATCTTCCGAAAACCTTTAGGAAGTTAATGACTTTGAAAGGGTGCATATCTGTCAAATCAGGCTGACAGTGACAAATGGACTCACGAGTTATTCATGGGATACTCAGCCAACACAGTTCAATTTCATAATGTTCTTTTCCTTAGGAAACCAGGCTCAGAAGGCTCTTAATAGAGGAGAAAAAAAATTGTCTTAAAGTTGGCTATATAATAGATACCATCTTCAAATTGCTCACTGTGGGCCCATTTCTGCTTCCGTTACTCATGACAAAGAGTAGCTTCATTGCTTTACGTGGGTTTGCCAACATATTGATATGCTTTTTCGCTATGAGTATTGGCTAGGACTAAGCACCTCGCCTTATAAGTTTTGCTGTCAAGTATATCCACTGTACCTAATTCAGACTTACAGGTAGTACAAAAAACTGAGGAAAACCCATCAGTGGATAAACCCACAGGATATGGCATGTTGCAGTTGTGGAGAAACTGGCCTTTTTAAAGCAATAAGTGAAATGGCTGCAAACATTATTCCCTTGTCTGGACAATGACAGATACTAAATCTTATTGCAGCAAACACTTTGAACTATACAGAGGAAGACAAAAGGCAGGTGAGATCACTTCTGTCATTATTCTTCCTCCTCTATATCTTGACTTGAAGATTTTTGAAGGCTAGCCAGTGCTTCTTTCTTACACATGATTTCTTGTCATGGGGGCTATGATCAAAGTCACGGTAACTACCACAACATACACTATCACCTCATGGGTCACTCTGCACATGTATTAGATCCTTTTCACCCGCTCTGGGCCTTTATTTTAGACTGTGAACCTTCCGGCCAGGGGATTGTTTGCAACTCTGTACCCACAGAGTACCAAGAAGAATAAAGTCCCAGTCTCAGTTTGTCTCCAGACACTACCGTTTCAAACGTGATAGCTATTAATACTGCTGTGCAATTTATTTATTTAGAACATAACTTTTGGCTAAGGTAGCAAATCCGCACAAGTTACTATGTGAATAATATGCAGTATCTATATAAAATGTATAAAGACACTTCTCTCTGATATTTATAGTGTAAAGTGAGCACTGCTAGGTCAAAAATGAAATATGGAGTTGGATGGAATGACTTCTGCATACTCATACAAACTGGAGACAGTAAATTGTATTTCTTAGTACTGTCCTGTAATTGTTTCTCCTGGAAATGTTAAACCGTCACAAGATGCAACAGAAGTAAATGAAATTGAAATTGCAGTCTGTAATTAGATTGTCATACTGTAACGCATCTTAAATCTGTCTTCAATAGAAAAACTAACACCCTCCAAAAAACCCTCCCAACCCACTTCAAGTGTGAATGCATGCAGAGCCTTGTAATTTAATATGATTCAACTGAGGCTTCTTTTAAAGATGCCATACATTTGAAATAGTAGTTGGGATGAGACTGAAGGTTGATGTACAAGGACAAAGGACGAGAATGACTTGGTCTTGTAGGTTTTTATACACAGACTTTCAAGACTTCTGGGTGTTTGGGTTTTGGGGGTTTTTTGTTTTTTTTTTCTGCTTGCTTTTCCAGATTGCTTATATAGCCCTTTTTATTCTTTCCTTGGCCACGATACCTTTGTTTGTTCTCAAGTACTTTCAAAATAGTGCAGGAGCAGGTATTGCTCTATGTCATCTTATTCTTGGGAGTCCCTCTGAGCTGTACACTAAAGCTCTAAATCCAGATCAGCTTGATCCATACTGGCTTATGATATTATTACTTTGTCTACCCTTGTTTCTGCTCTGCATGTTATGCCATACTTGATTATCTGCTCTTTTCAGAAGCATCTTCATGTTTTCACCCCAATCCATCCTTTACAGGAAACTCCTGGTTACTAAAGCTTCCCTTTCCCCTCCAGCTGTATTTTGTAAACTCCTTTTTGAGAAATCATCTGCTGTGATGCCTGTAAACACTGCATCTGATGACCTCAAAATGATAGTGATTTACTAGTGCTGATTTTGTTTATTACCTGTGTTCGTTGTGCATGACGATTAATCTCTGCTGGCTCTTATTTAATGCTTTTCCTCCTCCAGCATCCCATGCTTACGCATTTCTTTACATGAGGTGTTCAGGGAGGAACTTTTTTTCCTGTGTATCATTCCTGTCTCTATCAATGGGGACTTTGATAATGTAGAGGCCTCTGGATATAATTTACAGTGGGAGTGAGCTTTCTTGGCTTCCACTTGCAGTCATTACAGAATCACAGAATCACAGAATGGTAGGGGTTGGAAGGGACCTCTGGAGATCACCTAGTCCAACCCCACTGCGAAAGCAGGGTCACCTAGAGCAGGTTGCACAGGACTGCGTCCAGGCGGGTTTTGAATATCTCCAGAGAAGGAGACTCCACACCCTCCCTGGGCAGCCTGTTCCAGGGCTCTGTCACCCTCACAGTGAAGAAGTTTTTCCTCATATTCAGGCGGAACTTCCTGTGTTCCAGTTTGTGCCCATTGCCCCTTGTCCTGTCACTGGGCACCACTGAAAAGAGTCTGGCCCCGTGCTCTTGACACCTGCCCTTGAGATATTTATAAGTGTTGATGAGGTCCCCTCTCAGTCTTCTCTTCCTCAGGCAAGATTAGTAGATGCTTTGTTGGTAAAACTACAAAGTGTCTGCTCCCAATCCATTCAAATAGACAGCCGAACCCTGTGCCCAACAGGATTCAGTTTGAGACTTGGAGAACAAGGAGAACTATGCTGTGAGGAAGGGAAACCCAACCAACCACCCGCCCTTCATGCATATGTCAGTTTGCACTTTATTTTGTCATGTGAAGTTCACTTTCTTTTTCCCTATATGGCTTTTGTTTGTCACAGTGACCAACTTTAATGATCAAACAGCCAGCACAGGGTGCAATACTTGGAATTAAACAACTTAAGTCTCTTATTTAAAACAGGCTTAGCACTTAGGAGCAAAAATCTCATTAACTTAACAAATGACTATGTGGCAGGCCTACAGTGGGATTACAAAGCCTTCATGTAAACTGCAGTTACACCAGCAAAATTGTGCTTGTGCCAAGAAAGCTTGTTTTGTTCAGAGGACTGGTATAGGCTGTAATGGCAAAAAGTGCTTTTGTTAGTTGTTTCCCCAGTAAGGGCTTTGCTGGTATAACATGCTGAAAATTTTTTTTTTAGCCCACAAGGCTTAAAAGCAGTGATGGTCCCTCTGTGCTGCCATCGGACAGCACTGGACCCGAATAGGCAGAAAGGAGCCAGGTAAAGGGAAGGCGAATGTTGGCTATAGGAAATGAGGTTTTGTTCAGTAGCTATAGGCTTAAACTATGCAACAGCATGAGGAGGCACTGCCATCTGAGCTGTGAGCAAGGTACTTCCTCCAGGAGCAGAAAGGAAGGGTGAGAGTTTAATCTGTAAGGAAAGATAGCAGCCAGCAGCTGCTGTGGCAAAATTAGATAGTGGCTCCAACTTGTTTTATACCTTCTCCTTCCTTCTTTAATTCGCAGTTGTTTTGCCCTTACTGTCTACACAATATTTAGAAGAGAGAGCACAGAGAAGGAGCTAGATTCTCAGTATGTTCATTCACTTCTCTATGAGCACCAAGAGCGGGTACCTCTTTGTGCTGCTATGCTTGGAAAGGCTCATCTGATGGCTTCCTCCATTGAAGACAAGCTTGTGGACTTCAAACCTTCTAAGGGGTTTTTCCCTTTCCATGCTGTGGTCTCCCAGTAGTGGCACCTGCAATTTCTGGTCTTGTCGCAGTCCCTGTGACAACCTGGGAGTCACCTGTAGTAGCAGCAAGAGTACTAGTCTCCTTGGCAAAGACCATACATGAGCGTGTTCGGTTCTGTTGAGCATCTGGATTTTTCTCTAGGTCCTCTTACTATAGAGCATTTCTCTGACATTGCTGTTGTTCTTTATTCCCTCAGTATTCATCACTGGCTATTATGAAGGTATATACTGGGTGAGATGGACTTACAGCTCTTTTATAAAACACAAAACGGAGCTCCAGTTTGTCCTGAACCACTTAAGCATTCAAAAAACCATCTTGATTGTCTTTCAATAACAAATTTTTACCACCACCTCCCCCCTCCAGTGGAAACTATACTTTTAGATGTGGTTATTCGTGGCCATTTTATTACATTACCTTTTTCTAAAGTCCCTCTACAAATGGACCTTAAATTATATCCTATCTACCGCATTGCTCCTGTCAAGTTTGCAAATGTTTGTAAATGGACTGCCTTCATATTGGCCAATTGACAATTTATACTCTTGTTTTGTAAGTGACGTTTATCCAGTTGTGGCAGCATGGGCAGGAACTGAGGTGACATGTTCGATACCATTTTCTTCAACAAAACAACTAGAACTCTGGACGTGAATCGAGTTCCACTGCCACTTGCAATCTGTTATGAGCTCCCATCCTTGAAGGCCAAAGTTTTTAACACGTCCACCATCTGCTCTATACTTGTTATATCCATGCAGAATACTTGGTTGATTTAGAATGACTTTGCAAACTAAAATAAAGAACGCAGAAATGGTTTAATGCATCCCATATAAACATGCTGCCACTGCCAAAGGATACAGTGAAGGATCTTCGGGCATGAAAAAACAGACATTTTTTTGTTGTTTATTCATGGGTCACTCCTTGCCCTACGGCCATGAGACTCTTTCACTTTTGTAGTGTACTAGTACTTTTCTGATGTTTGCAAGCCCCAAACTGCGTAGCAATAACAGTCTGGTGCAAAAAAGGAGGCAACCTTGAGAGATTTTTGGCTGGTCTTTCAGTACAAAGAAAACCAGGAACCATTTGAGTGTGCGTGCGTCCATTCATTGTAGCTATATGTATTATAATCAGTAAGAGTTCATTTTCAGGTTTTTGTTGTTCTGTGTCTTTTGTCAGTGGTGGGATTCAGTTTGTACCATGCTGATTGTATCTTGCACTGCTTTGGTGCCCTTGCTGTCCTCTCCTAGTGAAGATGTGATAAGGGATCTCTATTTGCATCTTGGTGCGTCAGAGCTCGGTGTCACAGCATGGAGTGCCCAGGCATACTCCTCCTCTTTGTAGTCAGGCTGTTGCCTTCCTGGTGCTCTTTACTATGGAAAGCTGAAACTAGAGGTACATATGATCACAGTGTTTCTGGTAGCCAAAGTGGGAAGTGTCTTTAACACTCCAGGCTAATCTCTTGTGTCCCTGTTCCATGTCAGCATTGCTGCATTCTGCAAAGGCATGATAACATGGCAGCAAAACAACAGGCCTTTCAGAGGGATCATATGGCAGGTAAAATTACTGCTCCAGTGCTACAGGGAGGTCTCAGGTTCAAGTCAGAGGCAAAGAAAAAGCATAGCGAGTTAGGATCTATTTATTTGAAATAAGCATCATTGAAATCCTTTGTGTAATTTATGACTACTTCTCTTTGTATTCCTTGGGTAAATTCACTCGGGATCTGAAACGTTTTTACCATACTCTTACCAGTCTGTCTTGAATATGCTCTTGTGTGTTAGTTACAACATGTATCCCTTCTCACTCTCCAATTTCCATTTGCAAATAGGTTTTAGGCAGATAATTCTTGGAGAAAAATTGACTAACAATCACTGGGAAAAATGTCCTCTTCCTAAGGAGAGAGTATGTTTCCACTTATGGTACTGGTTAAGTTGTAATCCTGAAAAAACACAGACTGGACAGTCCCATTTTTTCCCACTGCTGACACTAAAGTGATGTTTCATTACCCTAGGAAAACCTTAGATGAAATTCTGGCATTTTCTAAGTACTAAATTTCTCTCTGCCTTTATTTTTCAATGGAGCAAATACTCCATAGGCTTTTCAAAATTAAGGAATTGGTCTGTCTTCAAGCACAGGTTTTGTTTTCCTTTGCTTTCTAAGCTGCTGGTACCTTCCTGTAAGATTCTACTTGCTCTACCCAAAAGTTGCAGTGAGTTATTATTTTGAGCCTGGAGCTTGGAAATACTTCATGCTTTGTCACTGCAGCTGAAATTTCTCTCTCCAAAATAATATCCAACCCATTCAATTCCCAGCTTAGTATTTTTAGCACAAGCTGCTTACAGTTACATGTCACCTTCTCTGTAATAGCAGTGTGGATTTCCCTGTGCGTGTGTTAGGAGCACTGCCTTTTGCAACCTAATTCCTTTTAGTAACTTGGTAATTCTGATGTGAAATTATGAAAACAGCAGAAGGCCCTTCATTTTAAATTTCACCCCTACTAACTGGAGGAGTACATCTATCTATCTATCTATCTATCTATCTATCTATCTATAGTACTTTCTTTGTTGTCTCCTGTGCTGGGCACTTGTACCCTGTTTTCCATGGACTCCAAACAGAACTGGCCAACTAAGAAATCGGAAGTTCTCTGGCATGTTCTTCTTCAAACTGGTTGTACTTTTTCTTGTCACTCTATTTCTTTCTAAAAGAACATGGTTTTCCTTTTTGTTTCATGAGGTTTTTACGACTTCTGTAAACATTGCCATTTTTCACAGCCCCTATGGGATTTGCCTTTGACCCAGAGTTCATTTCGATTATGAAATTGTTTGTGACATGAAAAGCACACCCTCGCATCGTTTTCTCCCTGGCGTGCTTTTGTTCAGGAAACATGCATATGAGGGTGGGGATATTTCAGTGATGATATTACAACTCCCTGGCATATATGTAGGATGAAAAGTTACTAAGGAGAAGAAAGAAAATGAAAGTTGAAAGCAATAAGGGATGTTGTACTGTATACCATTTGGTGCAGCATATGCACTTGCCCTCCATCACGTGGCTGAGCAGCTGTACAAATGCTCCATCCTGCTGATGAGATCTGAGCCAGACCTTGATGCTCTAGAGTCACATTTGATCTCATCAATACCTGGTTTTGGATTGCTTCCCTTTGCTTACTGCTTGCGAGTTAATCTTCTTCATGCATCATCTCATTTTGTCCTAACTGGCAATGCTCTGTTAATTTTTTTTTATTCCAGCCACATGTTGAGGTTTGGGGTTTTTTCCCCTCTTTCATTGTCTCTGTAAAAGTGAAAATGCTCTGTAGCCACATGGTATCTGTGGGCTGGCAACCCTGTAGGATTCGCACGGTCTTGGCACATGCTTTGCTGTCTGCTGGTATAATAGGAGCTGTTAGGTTGCACAGCAAGTTATAGGCTTCAGTAAAACATTATGCTGAGTAAAACAGCCATCTTGTTCTCATCACAGATATCATTAGCTATTATGTACTGTTTTAGTCACTCAATAGATGTGTCAAATCTTCCACTGAATTACCAAACAGGTCCATTTTCCCCAAACATCAGTCCAATTTAACCCTTTTTCTGACTACATGGCAGGTTGCTCACAGATTCAGTGCTGCACGCAGTAGTTTTAGTTTGATTTTGGTTTTGTCTCTGCAGCTACACCCTGCTTTGTTCTGTTCCCAAATTAGGCTTTCACCCCTATTGCCAAATGCTTTGTCCGTTCTTTCTAAACAATACTCGTAAAGTGGGGAAACTGCAGGGGCACAGTTGGTTTCCCAATAACTGTGGCGTGTTAATTAGATGCAAACCTTTAAGCCTCAGCTACCCATGGACTCTGCTGCAAAGTTTATGTGGCTTCTGCTGCAAAAGACAGGGCAGACAGTGCCAGAGGGCTCAGATGGTGCTTAAAAGCCTGTCACTGTGTGCTGCACTGAGTTGTCCAGCCTGTAGCTCCTGAGCCACAGGTGCAGGTGCCTTACCATTTCTATTGCAGGGGTTGCCATGGGGCAGCAGGGATGCCAGCATTGCTAAAGTGTCTCTGGAACCTCTATATACCCTCAGCTCAGCCCCAGCCTCCAAGGAAGCAATGGGACCAGGTGGAAACCCTTGCCATCGCTGTGATAGGTGGTATATGTGTTGTGGCTTTCAGGCTGGTGCCGCATCCTTGTGCCAGTTGATACTGGTACCTCCGCACAGGCGATGGCAAGAAGGAAAGGAAACACAGCCTCCCTGCAGTATTGCAAATACAGGACCAAGTACAACCTCACTCATCTTAGCACTAATGTTACCATTGGCATTTGCACTGAGAGGTTTTAGTGGGAATGTAGTGGTGTGTACTGGTATATGCAGGTATCGTGGAATGAGGCTGTTTTCCAGTATATGAGGAAGTGGGATTGATAAGGTAAAGCTGAGCTTTATAAAAGGCACAGTAAGAAGCTTTTGCAAGATTATCAAAGTCTTAGGTGCATGTTCTGGGGTCTCCAGAGCCTTCCAAAAGGTTTACAAAAACTTTGTTGTGACAATTCAGTGCTACTGCTGACTTTGTCCTAGGCTGGAAAAGCAAATACTTTAAAAAAATGAAGAGCTATAGGAAACAATAGCTGGATGTTCACCCCAGACATACTCTTGTTTTGTGTGGAATGTAGAATCATTTGTTCTATCTGAACAGTTTCATCGCTGCATGCGTGTATGCATGTGTATGAGAGAGTGAGATAACTGAGTTTTTGTGAGTGGGTGTTCAATTTTGGCTAACAAGATCCTATTTCACTTAGAATTTGAAATAACAAGTGACAGCTGTGGGACTTAAAGATCTATCAGGTTTGGAAGTTATAATGATTACACCAGAACAGTAGGTGTATATATTGGACAGGCATATTTTGTTCTAGGGGGAAAAATATACATCAAGTTGTATGAATATTTAGGGATATTAAGAGAAAATCATACCAATTTCCTTGAAATAAATAGTACAAGATAAAAGATGGGAGTTGCAAGAGACACTGTGTATATAAGAGGGATACAATACAAAATAATTACTTTACCAAGATCCATATATCATGGAATGTAAAGTCTCAGTAGACTTTTTTGGCAGGTTACCTGTTAGGGAAGGAATTCACAAACCAGGCTATTTACTCACTGTGGAACAATATTTGAAACGCTTTTTGATAAAATAGAAGATTATCTCCAACATTACTGGGGAAGTCTCAAAAGATTTGAAATAAACAATTTCCCTCTACTATCCAATTAAAAACAATACCCGAGACATGGAAATAAATACTTTTGTTCTCAGAAAACCACTTGAGCAATATCATCAAAGAAAATCCTTGTTTCTATATAGTTGCTTTAAAATCAATATGGTGAGCTTAATCTAGGCCTCCACACAGCCAGCATCACCAGATTTGCTTGTGCTGCAGGACTCAATGCTCATCTCCCTCGCTGGAAAGGCATTTAGCTTGTGTCAGATAGCTTAACTGCATGTCATTAGGTGTGAAACTGTAAAATTGTGTTGTCTAATACAGACATTGCTTTTAAAAAAGTTGAAGGGGAGTTAAATAAAAATGAAATATAGTAATATTTTAAACTAGCTTTACTTGTAGGATTTTCTTAATTTACTTTTCTACTTAAAATTGAAGACATGATTTAAAAAAATTTCTTCTATATAAAATGTGAAAATAAGCAGCAGAGCAGAAGTTCTAGTCTTTTGGAAAACAACATCTCCTTGTGAACTCAATTATCTAATAGCAGCCATTCCAGGCTATTAGGTGGTTAACAGGTGTGCCAGAAGAGAAAAAACATTGTCAAATGTTATAGCTGGAAGTGTAGGGATTCCAGAAGAGTTGTGCTTTGGGTCTATGTCATTTAGAGTATATAGTTATATACATATGGTAGGAGGAAGGAAAAAAGAGGATGTTTGAAGAGCCTGTGTGTTTCTTAGCTTCTTCAAGAAGTTTCTACTACTGGGTCATTAATTACTATATAATTGTTTATATGGCTGGGAATGACTGAATCATCCATACTGGGGAGATTTTATGATAGTGACAATTTTGAGCCTGGTGTGTTCAAAAGGACTAATTCGACTTAAATATCCATGTCCAGTTGAATTTCCATTACAGCTGAACATCTTTTAGGTCCTTTGAAGTTTTATTCCAAGTCTCACTCGTCAGACTCTTCAGTCAGTTACAACTTGTTCCAATCTGTGCCCCTTACTTCTGCCTGCAGAAGACAGGAGGAGCTTTGCCCTTGAACAAGGTGTCTGTGACATGGATCTGAGAAAGCAGGTCCTCCCCTCTCACACTCCAGACTTATGTGATTCTCTTAGCAAATGTCAAGACTGAGCAGAAGCGTTAACCATGTCATGTGTGGTGTCATATAATCCAGGATTTATGTGAAAGGCAGAAGGCTGAAGTAATTTCAGTAGTCTTAGACGCTCTGCTTTTAGTTGTCTGATCAAGTCGCTTTTTCCCAATGAGCAAAGCCCTGAGAATGGCAAAGCAAGACTGAGTTTTCTTGTGACACCGTGATAACCTTTTCACAGATTGCATGTAGTTTTCAGCTCCTACCTCTGTGGCTACTGCTGCCCCTCATATTGGGATTGTTTTTTGGAAAAAATAGAAAATAGGCTGTGCTTACAAAACAGCTACAGAGGGTTTGGGCTTCTTGTGTCTTTAATAATTGGAGTAACTTTTATATCTGAGAAGACTAGATTTGCAAATTTACAAAATACCCAACAACAGAGAAATATCACTCTTGCACTGCTTCTGTGGGTGTTGCTGGGCTGGCAGGCATCCATATGCCCCTCCACAAGTCCCTACTTTGGGACTTTCCCTTTCTAGCCTCAGTTTTTGCTCTTCTGCTTCTGTTGGCAATTGACTCCATCTCTGAAGTTACCCATGCAGGTACACACTGATGGGTTCATTCTTTAGATGAATGTTGCAATTGTGTAGATAGCGTTGACAGGGATTTTCTCGTTTTCTTTTTTCTTACTTCATTTGTATAGACTGTACTTTCCTGAGTCTTCAGAAGAAGCACCTGGGGCCATTGAACCAGAGGACCTGTGTATCCCCACGAGGATTTTATCACCAAGGAAATGTTATTAATGAGCTGTCTCTTAAGTCTTCCACTCTGCCCTGATTGTTTGTCTCTGTAATTGGTAGGTGCACTCTTCTAGGAAGCCCTAAACTTGCTGGCTGCTTTTTTTGAAAATGTGATTAATTAAGCAGGAAGTTGTATTATTGGCTTGAACTTTATAACTGCCCTTGACACTCCAGAGAGTTTGTGCAGTATCTAGGTATTGTTTATACATGGCAGTCTTTTTTAATTACCTTTGATCCTAAGTTTTTAATGGTTCTTTCTAATCTACTACCTGTAAGCCTGACAGAAGGATCAGACAACTGGGAGAGTTTAATTCTGGTATAAGGCAGAGCTGAATAAGCTATTAAAAATGTTTACTCATGAGTTATTTGACCAAATTCATAAAATGTGAAAGCAGCTTTAGAGAAACAATGTAAAAATGTAGCATAAATTTGGAAACTTATGCTCTTGCTGCCCCCAATTCAAATTGAGTGTTTCAGAGGAGCACATGCCTGTTAAATAGCAGACCAGAGACAAAGGGACAGAGGCAGCAGCACTGTCATATTTGTTGTGAGTCTCTAACAAATGCTTAATTTTGATCTTTTGGCAGCATTTGATCTTCATAGACTGCAAGGTGCTTTTTTTTTTTTTCTGCAGGCCGAAGTGGTTGGTGATGTGCCCGGGGCTGCTCCCATCCCTCCTCCTATGTGATTTGTATAATTTTTAGAAGCTATGGGTCACTTGATTGTAAAAGGCATCTATCTTGTCTTCAAAGGGTTAAACATGCTGTTCCTGTGGAGCATTCTTCGTGCTTTTTAGCCATGTCATGTCTGGGTGGAAGTGCCATGGAGAGGACTATGATACCAAACCATGCTTTTTTAGTTGCACATATGATGCAACTGTTGATTACTGAGAAATTATGTCACAAGCTAGGGCTGTTCGAGACAGACCCTTTTGCCATCACTCATTGCCCAAAGAAATTGTGGATAGCAGGAATATCTCCTGCGTGTACAGACATATGTGTTGAGGCAGTGAGGGAGGACAAGAGCGCTGAGGACCTGTGTGGGAATTTGCGTGTATCATTCACAATCAGAAAGTGTAACTTTCATTTGTATGTATGTCTTACAAAGCACCGTTATTATTTATCATTTCCAAACCTTTCATCAACAGTGCTTATCACAGCTCTTGCCTGCACAGTGATTTCCTCTTAGCAGATCTTTGAGCAGAACGAGTGCTGCTGCTGCTGTCTGCTCGGATGCCTGCTCACTGCTCTGAATTGCCTTAATTCTGCGCCTTTAACCCAGCATTTTCCCTACTGACTTCAGCTTCTCCTTACATTCTTTAGGGAAAAGATCCTAAGGAAGGTTTGCTACTGATTCTGCTTTTGCAGAAGTGGTTGCCCATCTGAATGTCTCCCTTCTCTTTGTCTGCAGGAGTTGATTTAAACATTTCCTTTGGATGGTTTTATTGCAACTGATTTCTATTATTGTTATTATGATTGTTCTGAATCCACATCAGCTATATCCTCAGCCTTTTTCCTTTTATTTATTTGGCATTCATTTTTCATCACACAAGCATTACTGCACTTGATTAGACAAGCATTGTCTAATCTGAAGCCTGTGCCAGACACCTCAGGAAGAGGTGCAGAAAACCTGAAATGGGTAACTATTCCAGATCATTTATGCTTGTCTTATCTGGGGATGTTAAGACTATGTATGTAAAGCCCAGAATGATGTTTCAGTTCTGTTGAAACCAGTGTGAGAAGCTCCACAGACTCCAGCAAGATCAGGATTTTGTTGACCATTTGTGCCAACTCTGGAGGTTAAGATAGTAATTTTGCTAGAAGATATGTACTCTTACAGCTTGGAGACTTCATAGCGCTATAGTTTTTAAGATACAGTTCCCTCTGTTCAGTCAATAATACTACCTTGGTAGGTTACAGGGATCTTTCAGTAGAGTAACATTCCCAGTGGTTATGACCTAATCTGTCCTTCCTGAATGGCATCCCATTGATTTTTGTCACTTTGCCATGCTCAGGAAGTGCTGCTTTTGTCAAAGCCCTCTTTTACTGGCAGGTATTCCGACTCATCTGTTTTAGCACTTGAGCTTCTCATATTGCTATACAGGCCCTTATTGCTTCTATTTCTGGGCTTGTGCCTTTTTTGCCACCCTTTTTTTTTTTTATTTAATTCAAGATCCCTGATACCCTGAAAGTATCCAAAATGTACCTTTTCCATTTTGGTCTGGTTTTCCTGTAGTTCACTTGTGGGTATTCTGTCCTTGTCTTCAGTTACCTCTTGATTATTGGTTCAGAATTTTAGAAATTGTCTTTTCTTTAACATTGCACAGTAGGGAATGTTTTGGCAAACAGGACACTCGACCCATAAACCCATTCAAATATCCTACCAACGTGGCCCTTAAAAGTAAGCACTTGCCTGTGCTAGGAGGAGTTTTATCAAACCCTTAATAAATGCCTGTTTTGCTGGTATACACAGGAACTAGTGACTGAGTTATCTGGCAGAAGCATCCTTCAGCGGGTATTATCAATTGCTACATTCCTCACCTTCAAACTAGTCAGACCTGATTTGACAGTCTAAATCCAGGATGCGCATGAGAGTCAGGTCAAGGAAGATTGTCTACAGTGAGTCCGATTAGCACATGCTTTTTAGCTTGGTCAGTGCTCCTGGTTTTGCAATAGGGGTCGTGATTGATATATTGTAGTTTCTTATGTGTAAGAGAGCTAGTCCATGCAGGCATTTGTCCATGCAGGCTTTTATTGTCAGACTTTCCCTGCTATCATCGGATATGGTTTCACTAAATGTGCTCAGTTATAGTGAAAGATGCTGGGTATTAAAATGTGTTTAATCAATGGTTGTGCTTGACTCTGCAAAATCCAAAGACAGTTCCTTACGTTTGCCTCCTCCTTTGCCACATCTCCACCTTCATTAAGTATCACTGATCTATGTCTATTCAGGAAATAGCAATTAGCCACATTCATCCGGTAAGGCAAGGAACTGATCAAGCAAAATGCTGCACGTCTGCGAAATTCCAGGTCGTGCAAGGACTGCCAGTCCTGTGGCAGCAGCCTGTGTTGTCATGATGCTCCTGTGCTGCTGTCTGCATGGGAGTCGACAAGGGCTGCTTTCCTATGGCAGCTGCCAGTCCTCATCACATCCAGTCTGTAATGAAACTGCGTGTCAGAGTGCACAGGAATGTTGCAAAGGGTCTCCAAAATTTTGCAGTACAGACAACCCCAGGTAGCAGAGCTGCCTGTAGCCACAACAGGCTGAATGAAAGAGAAGCCCCAGACTCCCCTTTTCTTGCTGCTCTTCCACAAAAGTGATTCCAGCTTCTAAGAAGCTGTTGTCTTCAGCTGTTCCTTATATCTGTGTTCGCATTACAGTGAGACTCTGTGTCACTCAACAAACTGAAATACTGTAGTCTTATAATTGAATATAGTTGGATTAAAAATGAACAAGCCTTTTTTTCATGTAAGTCCCTAATGAAGAAATTGCATAGCCAAAAACTAATCTGTGGGGGTTTTTTTAAATTTTATTTTATTTTTGACCAACTTTATCAATAACTCAAAGATGGATATTTTTTCTTACGTTTTTGCCCCAGTTACATCCTTAGACTATCATGGCTGTGTTACCCATTTTATTATAGTAATACCTCTACTTCTGCATAGATAGATAGATAAATTGGTGTGGAATTTTCCCTGCAACATATTTTTCCTAAACTGAAGCCAGGTTTGCCAGAAACATGTTCAGCATGTTCAGGCAGAATCCTGGAGAGGACTCTCCTTTCTTTTCCCTAGATTACTGCCTGAAGGATGACATAAGAAAAACTTGCAAATGCTTTCTGCATTAAATAGCGAGCTTTCCCCATGAATTTAAATCTCCTGTAGCTTACTTTTTATGATTCAGTAGTGAGTTATATTTGGGTTATATTTTGTAATTAGAGGGCAGAGCAGATGGCAAGCCCTCTGTTTAAAGTGAAGTGTACTGAGTAACCCACAGTGCTTGGTGCTTTGTATCTTGCTAACCAGAATTCGGAGAAAAGTTGCACTCACTTTTCTCAACCTTGCTCCCAAAGCTTTGCGTGGAAACAGTGTTAGCAGAAACATTCACCAAATCTCACTTAATAGCAGCACCATTTCTGCTGCTATTCAGGCTTGCAAACTACATCTAGTTTAGAGTAGCTGGGGAGTACGTCAGGAAACATCAAATATCATGAGCAGAGGCATCCTTATGAGACAGACACTATAAAGTGTCCAGTTTGGCAGCTGGGGAACAAATATGTCGTTAGAAATGAAGGCTTTGGCCAAAATATGAGACCAGTTTGGAACATTTCAAAGATTCTTAAGTGACAGTCTTTTAGTAAAAGAATGATCTTGATCCTTGATGAATTTAAGTATGTGATACAGCTTGACCACTTCACTATCCTTGTATCTTTCAATGACACACAGTATTTTTCATTCCTTTTGTGTTGCTGTGTTGGTTTGTTCCATGGAATAGGTGCAGGCAGGACTCCATTTCAGCTGTAGGTAAGCTTACACTTTTCCCTGCTTCAGCAAGTTATTAGGAAGCTTCTATTAATGAAATATTTGCTTTTACTGTAATATTTGCTTTTACTTCTCCTACAGAGAAAGTGTAAAAGAGCTGGTGGAGTATCAGACGCTGCAATACCTTGCTTTTGCTGTTTGGAAGATGTGCCAGTTGGACACTCATTCCAGAGATTCATTCCCTTTCAGAGTAAGCAGGAGTAAAGAAGTAGGAGAAGGCAGTGGAAAATGTGTGATGTAGAGTTCCTTGGTGTTGACTTTCTGAGATTCCTTTCCCTTATCACCCATTTAGAAGAGAGTTTGTCTGATGACGGCTGTAGGTCTAGACAGGTGTAGGCACTAGCTGGCAGGTAGGAATTATTACCAGAGATGCTCCTGCATTCAGAGTTTACCTATGGGATAAAATACAGGCTAGTTCATAGCTCTCCTTTCTCTGCCTCTTTGAATTCTTTTTTTTTTTTTTTTTCTTTTTTTTTATTCTGTCCTAACATTAATCTGGCTGCTTCACCATCATCCATCTATTTCCCTGCCAATGCTCTGTAGCTTTTTAGCAGCAGTTGTGGTCTGTGAAGTCTATGTAGTATCACGATAAGAATTCAGAACGACCCAGCGCTATTCTGTACTCTTTTTTTCCCCCTCTCCATCCTACTGATTCTCCTTCATTAATTTCTTGTTCCTTTTCTTCTTTCCTTCTGCCAGTCTTTCTTTTGCATCCAATTTTCCATTTTGCATCTAAGCTGGTCCTGCTTTGAGCAGGGATTTGGACCTGGTGACATTCTGTATCATTCTGTTCACTGAAAAGCATCCTTTAAATTGCAGAGTCCACCACCAGCATTGCTAATCATAATTCTTTTATGTGGAAATACCCACATTTTCATGTCACTGTATGGTGGTCCTATTAAAAGACCACCCCCCCAAACCTGGAATTTGTCTTGTACCTAGGTGGTATCTTGGATTAACAACAATAATGTTAGTTTGATGCTATGCATCAGTCTTTATATCATAGCAGTTTTTGTATGTCTCTGGTTAAAATTTAGGCCTTTCATACATGATCGAATTATCATGTCAGCTGAGTGCTGATGATAGTCTACGTATACACTTATAATCCATGATATGTTTGAGGTAACTCTGCTTAGCTTCACTTATAATGAAAAATTCATATTTCTTGAAGTTACTGTTGCTGGAAGCACAGAGGCAATGTCACAGCAGATGAACTGACAAGTAGTAACCATTTAAACCAAGGTAATTTTATTGTGGGTCAAGACCTTGGTTCAGAGGTACTAGGTTATGTATTCTGAATTGAGCAGGGTCAGACTTTCAGTGACCAAACTTCTGTGGATAGACATTATTTTTCTTATCTGCATTGAATACTGCTGTGTTCAGTTGGTGGCCCTATTGATTTTTGTGATTTTGTTTCTAGTGTTGTGCTGGTTTTGGCTGGGACAGAGTTAATTTTCATCATAGTAGCTAGTAAGAGGCTCTGTTTTGGATTTGTGCTGAAAACAGTGTTGATAATACAGAGATGTTTTCATTATTGCTAAGCAGTGCTTACAGAGAGCCTTTTCTGCTTCTCACACCACCCCACCAGCGAGTAGGCTGGGGGTGCACAAGAAGTTGGGAGGGGGCACAGCAAGGACAGCTGACCTCAACTGACCAAAGGGATTTTCCATCCCATATGACGTCATGCTCAGCATATAAAGCTGGGGGAAGAAGAAGGAAGGGGGGGACATTCGGAGTGATGGCGTTTGTCTTCCCAAGTAATCGTTACGCGTGATGGAGCCCTGCTGTCCTGGAGATGGCTGAACACCTGCCTGCTGATGGGAAGCAGTGAATGAATTCCTTGTTTTGCTTTGCTTGTGCACACGGCTTTTGTTTTACCTATTAAACTGTCTTTATCTCAACCCACGAGTTTTCTCACTTCTACTCTTCTGATTCTCTCCCCATCCCACTGGGGAGGGGAGAGTGAGCAAGCGGCTGTGTGGTGCTTAGTTGCTGGCTGGGGTTAAACCATGACAAGTGTGATTTACTAATCTATGTGAAAAGGCATCAGAATCTGGTCTGACAAACAGAAGACAGAAGTAGAGGCTTCCCTTTTTCCCCCCTTTCCCACCTCTCCCCACCCTTGAGTTCAAGACTGATGGCACTTTTCTCTGAAAGTAAACTATTTCCTGTGTTTAAGATTGCAGTTCTTCCAGAGACTCCTTACTCAAACTACTTGGTCTTGTTACCTTAAAACCCTAAGCCACTTAATTCTGTCACAGCTTAGCCCCAGCCGGCAACTAAGCACCACACAGCCGCTTGCTCGCCTCATCCCGGTAGGTGGGATGGAAGAGAGAATCGAGGAAAAAAACCTCATGGGTTGAGGTAAAAACAGTTTAATAGGACAGCAAAGGAAGAGGAAATAATAATAATGATATTACTGATAAAGCAATATACAAAACCAAGTGATGCACAATGCAACAATTGCTCACCACCCGGTGATCGATAGCCCGTCCCCGAGCAGCGATTCCCACCCCCTGACCATCTCCAGTTTATATACTGAGCATGACATGATATGGTATGGAATATCCCTTTGGCCAGTCTGGGTCAGCTGTCCTGGCTATGCCCCCTCCCAGCTTCTTGCACACCTCCCTGCTGGCAGACCACAGGAAGCTGAAAAGTCCTTGACTTAGTATAAGCACTACAACTACTTAGCAACAACTAAAAACATCAGTGTGTTATCAACATTATTCTCATACTAAATCCAACACACAGCACTATACCAGCTGCTAGGAAGAAAATTAACTTTATCCAAGCCGAAACCAGCACAAATACACATTCTTAGTGAAAAGTCTGCCTCTGAACACACTTAGCCTTGGACAGAAAGCTTCGAGAAACTCATAACGGTAAGTAGACGTGGCTTGGAAGCTAGGTGAGATACTCCATGATCCCATCCCTTATAGAGCTTCAGTAAAAACGTCCCTGTTGTATAATTGTGTTCACAAATTGCACTGCTAGTGCCAGGCAGATATACTTTTCCCCAGCAGCCTTGTGCTTATTATCCTCTTTTTTTTTTTTTTTCTTTTTTCTTTTTGGGAGTTGGAGGGGGGGAAGGCAGGCAGGCAGCAAAGGGAAAAAGTTGTAGCAGCATTTCAGTCTGACATTCATGCAGCTGTAAGAACTGTGTTTTGTCAACTGCTCTCTGAGCTCCACTCTTTCTACATAACAGATTCTCAGGTTAAGAGAAGCTAGGGGAACAGAGGAGTGTTTCAATGATTAATATCACTGCTGGGCACCAGGATGTCAGATTGCTGCTGCAAAAGAGATTAAAAAAAAAAAAGATTGAAGTCAGTTTTCTGATGGATGCCTAAAGGATAGAAAGCCAGGTTTTTAAAGGTGTTGAGGAACCAAAATATAAAGTAGGTATCTTCATGTCTGAGTGTATCTTTAGGTGCATAATTATTTTCAGATAGCAACCCCTTTTTATTCTTGAAAGATGCTTATTATCCCATAGTGATTACAGAGTTAAGTAATACTTTTGACTTCAAAGAAATCTGTTCTTTTTTTTATGGTGAGGAATCAGCAAGAAAAAAATCCCTGTTAATGTAGAAGTAGGCAAAAAATCCTCAGATCTGGACAAAGAGTGTGAGGAGCCAAATTCCTAGCAATATGCACAGCTGTAGTGGTCTTGAAAGCAGCAATGCTCTGCTCTGAATTAGTTGTGAAGGCTCTTGTGCACAATGCGAGGGAAATGATGAGGCCCATTTAAAATGGTATCTTGCAGGAGTACACCACCTGTGTTTTCAATGTTTATCTGTGAGAGTGCAGATGACCAAGAGATGGAAATGGACTTGCATGCTCAAACCTTCCTATAACAGCACATTTTCTGCAGTATGAAGTGGTTCAAGAAGTTGGAAGTGACTTTTATTGATGTCTTCTATTTTTAGCAAGTAATCAGAACCACTTTATTCTCCTTGATAGGGTAGTGTATAAGAAAGCAGAGGAGAGGCAGCCTAGGGGGATGTGAAGCATCTTACTAAGGATGTTTCCCCTGATATCCCAAATGTAATTTATTTAACTGTTTGTGGTGGTGTTTCTATTTCCCTCCCTTCACTTCATTTTGTTAAAGCTATGCTGTTAAATACTGCTACTGATCTGGATGCTGTTAGGATCAAAAGTATTGCAGGCTACAAGAATGTGATTATGACTGTAGCCCATAAGAGTTTTCTGTGACACACTTCTCTACAGCCTGCTGTTCCTGGGAAGTTGATCTAACTTCCAGGACAGGAAATCTTCTGTAAAGGTGACAAACTCTCAAATGACTCTTCAAGGTGTTTATGTAGGAGTATGATGCCTTCCAATTACTTAATTAACCAGTGAACACCTGTAGACACCCTGGTGTTTTCTACCAGTTGGAAACTATTCATGGATGGGAGAAAGAAAATTGTTTGTACTGCAGTTTTGCATGGACCTGGAAGGTGTGGGGCTGCTCAGCTCTCTAGAGGAAAGGCACTGTTCTCTGCTTCATTACGTTCATTAAACTTCATTACAGACCTTAAGTGTCTGCAGCAATGCTAGGGAATCAATACTGCTCTGCGTTTCCTCTGCAAGAGTTGGTTTCTGAGCTCTAGTGCACTCTACGGTACCACTGACCTAATCCAAAAAGGGTAAGAGATACTTAATGCAACAGCTTCTCTATCTTTGTTGCTCCCCACTAATCATGAAGGCCAAGTTCACTCTCAGGTTAAAGATCAAGCTTAAAGACGATTTCTCTGGGAATCCAGCCATTGCTAAGAATTGATTTCACCTGCCCTTCCAGAACCCTGGACTTTGCCTGGTTGCCAGCATCCTTCAGCCCTGGCAGAATTCCTCCTCCTCCTCTCTAGCCTCACCTCTCACTCCGAAGCTCTTCGTTTCTGTGATAAATAACGCTACCCACATGCTCGAGTTTTCCTCTGTCCATCTAATAAGCAATCACTTAGTGCTGATGACAGGAAACTGCCTACAGAAATCGATAGCTGATGTGCAGCAGCCCTCTTCAGGTGAAGGCAGCAGTGAATACAGATGAAGAGAGCAAGTCCCTTGATATGAAGAGGATTTACAGACTATATTCATGTGGCTAGAAAAGAAAGGGTTTAGGAGAGGGTGCTATTTGGGGTGAAAAGATGGGATTGTGGATTTCAGTGTCAGTAGGTGTAAGGGCTAAACAAATAAGGCAGTGTAGATTTGAATATGTAACCACCTAGCATGTGAGACTCAATGTTTTATTTAAGAAATTGTTACAGAGGAGTTGGCATCAGTCTTCTGGGGTATGAGTGTATGTGAGCGTATGGGTTTGGGTAAGGATTCTGGGGCAAGTGCTGGAATGAATTCAAGAGGCACTTTCTTTCTTAGCACAGCTGGCATGGTGTCTGTGGATGTGAATCTTGGAGAGTACAACACTACTTGTTCCTGGCGTTACACACGAGTTCAGGTTCTAGGTGGTTGTAATGATCCATTCTGACCTTTAAAAATAAATCTCTGCACGCTCACTGAAATAACTGTTTAAGATACTGATTAGCTAGTGTAGAAGGGGAAGGAAGCTAGAAAGCAGTGTTCCCCTCTGATAGAATTGTTTCTGTTGATAGCTTGATGCCATCAGATTATTTCCATCTGGTTGAATACTTGTTATTGTTGTGGAGGGAAAAAAAAACTTTCAATCTCCACACAAAGATGCATTCAAGCCTGTTACTTTTTTAGCTCACACACTAATTCCCTTATTCCTCCCAACTGACCCTATCATGTTTGACATTGTTGGATTTTCTTTTCCCAGTACTTTGTCTCTCTCCTCCTCTCTAAGCCATTTCCTCTCTACTTATCCTGCTGTAAAACTTTATTGTTCCCTTAGGTTATGATTGACGCTCTTGCAGCAAGGTGATTTACAATACTTTGCAATGAGCATGTTATATAAAAATTAATTGTATTCTGTTCTACAGTCTGGGTTGGGTGGGGGTTTTTTTGGTTTACTTCTAACTTTCCATTCTTCCTTCACCTTCTAACCTATTCTATTGTACAAAAACAAATACTAGTATGTGTGCATATTAACCACTCCAGATAAGATCTTGTGGACTTTCTTGTAGACTCTAGCAAACTATTTCTTTGTTCTGTGCAGTGTGGATTGATTTTGTTCTTGTCTCCCAGATTTTTTCTTGACTTAGGGATCAATCTAATTTTCTCTAACTTTTCTGGTACTTGGTTCAGTTTTTCTCCAGTTCTCTGATTAGATCTGACTGGGGCATTGTTCTACAGTGACACACTGTAATTTCATACTCCTTTTTTTTTTTTTTTTTTTTTTTTTTTTATTTTTATTTTTTCCCATCCCAAGATACAGCGTAATTTCCTGTGAGGTCTTCACAAGTGGTTGCCATGCTGTGAGCCAATAATTCAGCTGGAAATAAGAATGCCCCAGGGCTTCTTTAATGCATATTAATGCATATTTTAACCAACACAAGGTCTCATGACATATCAAGAATTTCACTAAAATTTCATCAGCTCTATATTAGATTTTGATTTGTTCTTGTTGGTTAGAGAGATTGGCATGTAAATACTTTCAAGTTCAATGAAAGCACTTTTCCTCTGTGCTATTACCAAAGAATGTACTTTGTATTACCTTGCAGTAACTGGAATTAGTTGGGACTGCTCTGTCAGATTACACAAGCTCTTTAAAGACTGTACTGCACAGTTGAAATGCACAGGGTCTTATCCTTTACTTGGCCATGCAGTTTCAGGGAATGGGGAAGATCACGATGCCTGTATTTTACCTTCTACTCTGCACCATTCATTGCAGAGCTTCTCTGAAGCAGCTCTTTGATAGCATAAGGCAGCTAGAGCAGAAATATGTTTCCTCTTCCTTTGGCCATGCCTGGCTTTCAGGTGGCAAAACAGCAGATACGGTGCAGATCATTGTCAATTATCCTCCTATCTTTTTCCTTTTTTAATTATATACAAAGCTTTGTCAAGAATGTTTTTGGTTTTGTTTGCATTATGCTTAAAGCAGTGGGGTTTTATTCTTGGCTGGTCCTCAAGCACTCGTGTAATGATCCTGATTATTGGGAATAGTAAGATCTAAAAGCTAAGCCTCATCAAAAGCCAGTTAAAGCAATTGGAAAGAAGCTGACTTAATTAGCTATACAGTAAGCCCTTCTCCAAGACTGCCTGTCTACTAAATAAGAAGTGGTAGAGAAAAGCACTTACAGATTATTTTGTTCTTTTCTCTCTTCTTTTTTGTTTTGGCCACCATTTGCAAGTGTCTACCTGTCCCAACTATCTGTTTTCTCATTGCCACCTCCTTTCAGTGGTATTTACAAGCCACACACAAACTTGCAGGAGGTGTGTTTTGCTTTTCTACCCCCCCCACCCCCCCCCAAAACCCTGCAAGTAAAGGCAATGTAAACCACTATGTTCTCCTTCCTTTACACGCCCCTTCCCAAGTGCACAGTGAATACTTTAAAGGCAATTGTTTTACTTCATTTATTTGATTTTTCGTATATTCTAGAACTGCTGGAACAAGTACATTAAGGTTTTGATCCTGCAAGTCAATAAAACTAGTTGTGTGCTTGCACACTTCCATAGAACCCAGAACTGTCAGGGCTGGTGAGAGAGCATCTTCTCTGCCAGCAGGAAGGAAGGATTCTGTTTCTTGCACTGAAGTCTCAAGGAAGTTATTTTGGGACCTAGTGTTGCACCACCTATTTCAAGGATCTTTTTTCAAGTGCTTCAGTGGATGCACAATTACACATAGCCTTTAGATTCCGTTTCCCTGCACTTCAGAAATCACTTTACACTTTTTAGTGCCTCCCATTAGGAGTTGTCAGAAATTTGTAAGGCAGAAAGAAGATCCAGTTGCTCTGAGAGTGCTATATTTATCTGTGCATTAATGCATGCAATGAATGAAGACTTATTTGCATCTGTGAAGTAAGCAGAGATGCTCTGAAGGTGTGCACGGAGCAAGCATATGGAATTGCTTGTCAAGAGTTAAGTCCTCTTATTTTCTGTGAGACTCACGCAATAAATTACCTGTCAGTGTAAAGCAGATTTTTTGATCCTCCCAAAGCACGCTATGTGTCTTTCTAGATGTGAGAGTGGAAAAAGAGAGCTCCGGGTGAACATCCTCCACACACAAAACCAGAGACTGGCAAGTTTCTATTGTTGATAGCAAATTGACTATTCTCATCAATATTTTGCCTTTATTGGAGGAAAAACATGTTTCCAATATTTTCTGTGCTCACCTCATAGTGGATGTATGTGCAATCTCTGTGTGGTTTGAATTATCATCACTGACTGGATCCTTAGAAAAAAAGATCTGAGAAACCGCATTTGGTTGACATCAATAAGAGGGAGTGTACTTTACAGTCCTACAGTGCTGCCTCTTGCAGTGTCTTTGGCTGCGTGAAGTAACTATCATGCTATAATATCATGTAAGAAGAGTTTTCTACTCGCAGCTCTCACCATTTCCAACACTCGAAATTAATCAGGCTGGGTAAAACACTGTTGTAGATGATTTGGGAAACAGCTGAATGAAACCAGAACTCTGTAGAAATGTATTGATTAGGTCATCCAAGATCTGCTTCACCTTAGTGACTGCAGAGAGAGCATCCCTAACAGAAAAGGGGAAAAAAAGCCTTTTAAATTTTTGGACTAGCAGGTTCAAAAGCATTGACTTGTAGGAGGTGATGGTGATATGCAACCCTGGAAGGCACTGAGCAAGAAGAAGGTTGTGCCAAGGCAGTGTGGACCACTGCCTAGTATTTCAGCAGAAGGAGGTAGGATGGCAAAGATCATTTTCACTTGAAGAGAACAAGCCTCATCTAACTGCTTTGAGACAAGAAATTATATTGCTTTCAGAGACTTATTGGTGGAATCTTATTAAACTACAGCAGAAAAGGAACTAAAAAATTCCCCTTAAGTGGATTTGTTTTCTGGCAATTTGATATGAAATCAGGGGACTAGGAACAGATGATTAGCTTTTTTTTTTTTTTTTTTGGTTTAGTTTTAAGAGATTAGGAACTACAAAATGCATAATACAGACTTCTGGCATCATTAGCAATTCCTCCAGCTTTATTTTCCCTGTCACTCTGTAATGAGTAATGAACTAAGCTGGTATTAAAGCAAGCTTAACAAGCTATTGCTTTTTAAATTGCAAGTCTTCCAATATGTCCTTCTCATTATTATTAATTTTAAATAACTCTCATTTTTGTTGCTGCCTTTCTGTTCCTTGTGAATTTTGCATAATGTTTGTATTCACATACCTTCAGTCCTCCCAGCAAAGATGCAGTTATTAGGCTCTCTCTGTTACCAGCTTCCAGGATGTAAGAACAAAGGACGTTCCTAGGCAATGAAAGGTCAGAAAAAATACAATCAAAGTCAGAAATCTACTTTAGAGTCAAGATAGTCTGTAAAATTCACTACTGCATTGAAGATGCTGAAATTCCTGAAAGGCGCTCAAAATTTCATGTCTGTTAACAGCATTTGTAGTTGAGCTGCTGAAAATAGTGGTAAGAGTAAGCCTGAAGTTTTATCTTCCTTGGAAGCTATCTCTGGCCACTTGGCTGTAAGGAGGCTGGGGTTGAACCACTGGTCCTGTTCAACTGCCATTTCCATCAAGCTCAAAAAGGGTTTTATTGATGAATAATGCAGATTATTGAGGTCAAAAGACAGTTTGGTGTGCAAAGAACTTAACATAGTTTGATCAAAGAAGGTGTGGTAAGTAAGTGTAGGACGGAATGATGAATGCAATCTCATGTGCTCCTATTTTCCATTTCCCATAAAATAAGAACAGATGATGTCCAGCAAAGGTGCAATATCATTTTTTCAATGATAAAGGAAAATACCTGGAAATTAACCTACTTGCACTTGTTATTTTAATGAAGATAGAAAAACCATTTCTAAATGTGAAATTTGGGATCCTGTGTTCCTCTTCTTTTTCCAAAGACTTTGGCATTGAGGATACTTAGGTTTCTTGAGTCTCTTCAACTCCTGAGTTTCCTGCACATAATAAAAATTTAAATCTTAATGTGTTAAGAATTAAAACACTTACGGGGTTTGGCAGACAGTTCTATTCTATGTGGAATATATTATTTCACTGTGCACTCTAGAATTTACTTTGCGTTCTCTAAAGCATTTGCCTCTGTCAGAGATAAGTTATAAGTATAGATGAATTGCTGGTCTAATTTGAAATTTCCCTATCTAAAAGATAGTAAAGCTAGTAGTGTGAAAAAAAAGTGTCTTTCTGTAAATACAAATGAATTCAAGGCCAGGACTTTTAAAAACACAAGTGATTTTTGGATGCTTCTGTTCTGTTGTGCTTAACCTGTGAGCCTCCTTTGAAGTTGCCCTCTCAAAAATAAGACACTTGTATCTTGAATGTTGTGTAAAGTTCTGGTGCCTCTCATCTCAAAAAGCCTAGAACAACTCTAAAACATGCAGAGAAGGGAGACAGGAGCATCAGAGATAGAGAATGGTTTCTAGATGAGGGGTAGTTAAATAGAGTAGATCTCTTCAGTCTAGGAAACAAGTGGCTGAGGATGTATTTGACAGATTTCATAAGCATAAGATTAGGGGTTGCATGGAAAAGGGTGAATAAGGAATGGTTTCTTGAAGAATATGTGGCTAAACCTGTGGATGTTGATGCCACAGGATATACTGTAGGCAGCATGAGTTCAAAAATGAGAAAGTTGGGAATAAAATCTATTAAAGGCTATGAAATATGAAGACACTTAAGACTCAGGAAGTGCCCAAGAGCTGGAGCCTGAGGCAGGGCTCTGGGGAAGTTTTCCTGTGGTGTAGGACGTGGTTAGAGATTCACCGCTGTTCTGGATGGAAGCTTGTTCTGACTTGATGCAACCATTTCTGAGTAAAATACTGGGTTCTCACCTCCTGAGAAAGAGGCTGTGTAAAACATCTCCATTTAGGCACAAATAAATAGATGGTTTCAAATCCCTCTTTGCACTTCAGGCCATAAAATGCCAGATTCCAGAGCATTAATTGTAAAGAATATCACCTTGCTCTGTGCCTGACCCCAGGAATATGGGATAGCTTGTAGATTAAGGTATTATTTGCTGCAGGCACAAGGATTGGAATTTAGCCATTATTTGTGCAAAAGAGAATACTTTATGCCAAGTGACAGCGTTAGGCGAGTGATGCAATCTTGTTTCTTGATATGAGTGTAGGTGTAAATCCATCTAAATATGGTTCTACATGATAGAGCTTAACAATTTCAGAGAGGAGTCATTACAGACGATCAAGTAAATAGAATGTATTTAGAAAGAAAAAAGCCCACGAGCTTGAATAGTTATTTACCCGATGGCTTAGTGCATGTAGACAGAGGAGTGGTTATCCTGTCAGGCTTCCTATGTACCTGTCAGAGTGTTTTCTGTTCCGCAGTACACATATTTATACAATCAGATTGAAGACTTAAATGGGAAGGAGCTATTGCCGTCTGTGATATGTATGTGCTCTCTGATGACAGGAATATCTTTTGAAATAGAAAAGCAATTCCTTTAAAATATGCAAGGCACAAACTTGTTTTGTCTTCACACCTTTAGGCAAACACGAAAAAGGAGGGGTGGGAAGAGGAGAGGGAGGGTTAATCTAGTTCTTCTTGGGAGAGTTCCCAGGTGTGTTCAGCCTGGTTTGCCCTCGGGCTAATGGAGCTTTCCCTGTGTAGCACCCAGCAGCCAAAATGCTTAGGAGAGTAAGTCTGCCAGCAGCGCCTGCTCAGGAGATGGACCCTTGGACTGACGTCTTGCTCAAGGTCTCTGGTTCTTTCAAATACCACTTTTCAAGAAGGACAAGGTAGCAGAACATGTTTCATGTGTTCCTGGGCATTTTGTCTTGGGGTTTGGTTGTTGGCCTTTCGCTCCGCAGGTTAGTTATACCCGTGCAGCGCAGTACCTGCTTGTGTTAGAAGCAGATTCCACGCATGGAGCAGGTTAGTTTAGAGTTGGTTTTTTTGTGCATTGCAGCATCACTGAGGTGTCTCAGCTGAAATTGGGCAATGTTGTGAAAGGTACAGCACAAACACTTAAGAAGAGAATTTCTGCCCAGAAACGTGTAAAAAGGCAAGAAAAATTAGAAAGGCGGTTTCCCTCGCAGGGAACTGAGCCCTGTGAGGTTAAATAACTTGCCTAAGTATCAAACAGGGAGCATGTTCCAAAGGCAGCTTTAATACAAGATTTGAGTGCGATGAAAAGACAAGTGCTTGTTCCATGTTTGCTGTTGGGTGTAGGCAAAGTAACCTCACTACAGCTGAACCACTTAGATTAGAGATCTAAGCACCAGCATTGATCCCAAAGGCTCTAAGGAGTGCTTGGCCTGCCACCTCTCCCTGCATCATTTTTCTGCACATTCCGTAGGTCATTTGGCAGGTTGATATGACTCACAGTCTGCTCAGAGGAACCTGAAGTGGTAGGAAGAGCTGTGAATCTGCACTGAGAGTTGTCATCAGGGTTGTATTTACAACACTGCACAAACAATTCTCCGTGTTCTGCCTGGGTACAGCCACTCTGTTTGGCCTCAAACTTTGCAGAGCACTTAAATTGATTCCCATAGAGAAAAATATGCAAATGAGAAAAAAGAGAAAGTATCTACTTATCCATAAATAAAAAGTCAATGAGGATCATTAGTAATAACAATTTAGCTTTGAAGTTGCTGTGATGCTGACAGAGGCAACCTCTTAGTCTCCAACCTGGATGAGCGTGGATTCAAAGGCATGGGCCTGCACTGTGGGGTGGCAGTGACAGCAATCTGTTGTGTCGCTGCCTGGACAGTGTGGCTGAAAAAGCAGCCTTAGAGGCGCACACACGGAGTTCAAATTGGCTTCTGCCAGTTTTCCCACCTGCCACTGTTTCCTGTTATTGCAGGGTTGCGTTGATATTTGTGTTTATCGACTTTCTGTCTAGATATTTAGATACTGGTACAGTCTGCCTTCAGTGCTGCTATCTCTGATGAGTTACATGCCATATTTCAAAGATTTTTAAAGCCAGAGAATATATATTTTAAGGTGGGGTTTTGATCAGGGAAGCGACTAAGTAAAAATAACTCCATCTTTATTCCAGAATGGTTCCCTAGTGTATTTTCAAGACATTTGATTATTTTGACAAATACAAGTCTTTATGCTGCTTCTCCCTGCAGACCTTTTAAAACTATGGAAGAGTGGCCTGCAGTCTTTTCTGCCTAGAGCATCTGCTACTTTAACTCATAGGCACAGTCCTGAATATGCAATTTGGAGTCTTTATTACCTGTGCTGCTGTTAGAGACAGGAGAAATGTAGCATGATTTTTCCAATCTCAAAATGAAATTTCTGAAATGTCAGGGGAGAAAAAGCCCATCACTGAGTTGTAAACTGAGCAATAATGGAATGAATGCAGGCTCTCTGCTGTCACTCCTTTATAAACTGATTGCTCCAGTGGTGGGCCTGTTGGTGCTCACAGGGTTTAGCATGGGCCCACATCAGAAGATAAGGGTAAGAGGTGCGTCTTATCAGAGCAGAGCAGTACATAAAATATGCATTGGTGGTGAACAATTTGCTTCTGCCTCCGTGTGTTATCTTCTCACTCCTGTCACAGAGGCTGGTATTTCTGTGCCTTACAAAGTCTTGTGCTTCTGGAGAATGAGCATCTGTGTCCAGTGGTTATACTGACAGTAAGCAGAGCAGGAGACTCTATACTGTGCTCTTTATTCACTCCTGCCACATACTGCTCAGGCACACTGAGGCTTAGCTGCTGCATTGCTGATTAGAGATGGAGCTGAAATGTAAAATCTCAGTTTCGGCCTGGATTTCAAGCCCCAGGAATTGAGACTCCCTTGATGAAGGGTTTTGTTTCAGATCCTTGCGCAGATGTGACACAGCTGTAATGTCCAAATGGCTTCTGGGTCTGAGTGTGACCCTTCCGCCTGTCTGTGAGCAGGGAGGCAGTTGTCTCCTGTTGGCAACAAACTTGGATCTAAAACTTCCTGAAACTAATAACGAGCGCTCATTTAATGTGTCTCTGGTAACAGAAGTCTGAGGGTTTTTTGTCTACTGATTTAGCAAGCTGCTTCTGAAAATTTTGCAAGGGCTGGGGGAAAGGCAGGGCTGTGAATCCTAGTGTGGATCGAGCCAACTCAGCACTGTAACTGAAAGTGCAAACTAGGGCAAAATGCTGTGAAGTGGCTATGGAGAGGAGCTGTTTGTTTTAATTTTACCTACCGTGTTACCCCTAGACTCTGAACTCTGAAGCTAGTTGGCAGGTTGTTCGTCAGCATTTGGAGATAATACGGAGAGGATCCACGCCTCTTGCACCATCTGAACTCGCTCTTAAGAAGCATTTGCTAGAGCTGATCAGGAATGGGTTTTTGTTCTCATGAATGGTCTCAATATAGATCAAACAGGTTTTCATTTACGTTTTCTTTCCTATGGTTTTCTTTTGGAAAAGGTATGAGGAAAGGGTTTTTTTGTTAAAAAAGGAAGCTTTTAGGTTTTGTTTAGACTGTGACTTAGTGCTTTGCTGTATTAAGATACAAACTAGTAATGAAATCTATACAATTTTGCTGCCTTCCTCATATAGATGAACACTGCTGTCCTGATACTCTTGCATCTATATGGTTGTGAACATAAATCCACTTCAGACAATTATAGAAACAGAAGTTCCATCAAGCTGAGATGCACGCTCATCAATTAACAGATAGTTAGTCCTTTAGGGACTCTGACTGCGTCCTGATGCAGGAATTTGGAAGTCTTTTTCTGGGAGGAGGTTTCCAGGTCTCAGCATTTGGATGACACTTAGTCCTCTGTAGTCATTAGTGCTACCTCAGGGAAATGTCCTTACTGATTTAAGCTGTGTTCAGGGAACAAACTTATGAAAGGAGAAAGGCCAAAATAGAAGCCAGTATTTTCTAAAGAAGCCTCTGATTTGGGGTGTTTATTTGCCATGATCATTAACAGTCTATACATCCACTGCTCACAGGTTCATTGGTTGTTAGGAAGTGTTGAATCTTTAGAGAAATCAAACAGAAGACCGAGTTTCACTCATGTCACTCAATAAATATTTAAAAGCAAGAGAGAGAAAGAGTTAAAGGAAAGGAAAATGATGTTACAGATTTGATTCCATCACTGCTATTAGCTGGTATATTTTTACTGATAGTTACAGAGAGTCCTTTTCAGTTTAGTGACATTTGTTTTAAGGTGAAAGTTAATTTAACGGCAAAACAAAAATAACCTGAGATATGTTTGATGCCAGCTAATTTGTGAGTGTTTTGACAGTTTCTGAAAACCCCAGTCAGCGACCAAGATGTCCTCAGGCCAGGCTTTCTACACTTTTAACAGAAAATCAGTCCTTAACTCAAAAGAGTTTGCAGTCAAAGTGTCAGAGGAGAGACAACCAACAAAAATGACAAACAGATGGGAGAGTGTGCAAAGAAACAGCAAGGCAATTAAGATTAGCATAATAAGCAACGCAATGAGGTTATTGTAATGCTCAGTAATTACACCCAAGTAAGAAACTGATGGGTGGTGAATTTCTTATTTTCTGCTTGAAAATGATTGTTTCCTGCTGTTCTCTGCTGTCTGTGTGCAGGAGCGTTGTATTTTCAAAGCCCCTTCCTACTTTTTGGGTGTGGGAACTTCAATACTTGGGCACGTTTCCTTGAGCTGCCGGATACCAAGTTTGATGGAAGCTGTAACCAGAACTGTGAGTGCTCTCAGCTTGTGGAAAGCAGTTCCCAGGATGATTTCAGACATTCTTTTCAGGCTTACGTTTCAATGTCTGCATATTTTGCCTACTTAGAAGTCAGTGTTAGTGAACATATGAAGAGTCTGTTACTGTTGGGAGACGAGTGAAATACCTACAGTGATCCAGAGATAAATGCTACCTACTCTGAATGCAGCCCTCCTTTCATGGTCACATTTGGTGGTGTGATCTGCTGGGAGTGATGTTCTGCTCAGAAGGCAACAGATCCAAGAAGGGAAGTCTGTCCAGTAAATGAGGCCAGGCATGTGAGCGACTGCAATCCAAATGTGCTCTTTGCTGCACAGACAGCAGGACAGACAACACTGAAGTTTATGAAATCAGGTAATAGGCTCTGGTGGAGAGAAGCATGTTAAACTGTCTATCAACCACAACTTGGAAAGCCCCCATTTGACTACTTGAATAATCAGAGCAGGTTCTCCCAGTGCTGACAAGTTGAAGTTTTGTCATCATTTCCTCCAGGCAATATAAAATACACAGTAGTAACAAACTAAGAGGGCATGTTTTTAGGGAGGAAGTGAAAGTACATTGATATTCTGTTTGATATTTATGGCTGTGGGATGAGTTCCCTTACGTCTATCCACTCTGCTGCGGACCCAGCAAAGGCTGACCCTAGAAATCCCAAGTTCCTGCATTCAAGTTGTAACTTGACCTTAGTTCCTTGGAAGTAAGGTTGACCTACACTGGGTTAGAGTCTCTGAAGATCTGCTCCCTCGTTTCCTTGGCAATGCAAAATGTGCAGCTTGTAGCTGTGTGCTGGAAAAGCATTTTTTGAATGAGGGGAGGCTGTTATCCTCTCTATTTTTGGTTGTATTTTTGTACAGCTGGCTAATGAGTCCCAGCTCGTGCAGTTATTGTAACAGAGACCTGCTCAGTTGGAACCTCGGTCAGCTGCTAAGCTGCAGCGTTTCACAAAAAGGAATGTTTTCTAAAGTTCAGCAAAGTCTTAGAGACCACAGGAGTTGTCTAAGGAAGCTCCGTTGTCCCCAAGGCATGAGTAGTTTTCTCTTCTCTGGCAGTAGACTGTGTCTTGGCTTCAGGTAGCTGACTGCCTCCCTACCAACTCCCTGCAAGCCAGAGAGGAGTGAGTGTTACAGGAGAGATGCAGCACAGAAACTTCATAGGATAAAGTCATTTGAGGATTTCCTTCTAGTGCAAAAATCACATCTGAAGCATACTAGAGATTTTCTTTCTCACCTTCTGCCTCGTGAATGTCTATTTTATTCAGTACTTTTTTAGCACATGGCTTGGGCTTGTTTTGTTCATGTAATAGATAAATTCAGGATATGTCACCTCTGACATGAATATTGGGGTGCAATGAAAGCTGGCTGTGCTCCTTAAGAGATGAGGGTCCGGCACTTGAGTACAATAACACGGCGGGCTGGGGGGCGGTCTGGCTGGCCAGGGTGCACCTCCACTTTACCCCAGTGAGGCAAGCAGGGCCAGGCTGGGGATGGCAGTCAGGGTCAGCTGAGAGTCCAGATCATTAGACACGTCTGTGGTAATGAGGCTGGTTCAAAGTCAAGCTGAGAATGCAAGTCAGGGTCAGGACCACATCCAGTGACACCAGGCAGGTCCATAATGGTGAGTGAGGCAGGTCTGAGGTCAAGGTGGCAAGTCAGTATGCAGAGCAGGGTCCGGATCAACAAGGTCCATTGCCAGGCACAGGCAGGGCTGGAGCTGGAGACAGGCATATCTCTATAACAACTGAAGCAGGGCCTGAAGGCTCAGGGCTGAGCTTAGAGCGAGCCCCCTGGGCAAAGGGGGTGGGGAGAGCCCGTAGAGGAGTCATGGTGACTCAGACCTTGGTCTTGAACTTGCTTTGCAGCATTTTGTGTTAGAAAAGCTGAGTTTCATGCTCTCTTTGCATCACTGTTGGGAAAGAAGAAAGGTTCAAAGCAAATTGTGGGCCTTCTCAGTTGGTACAAACTCCACAGTGGTGTAAACGAGAGGCAAATGCTACTCTTAGATTGGGGAGGGGATCATTCCCTTACATAGTGTATGGGCTGGTTGCATCAGGGAATTGGGAGAGCTCTGCTAGCTGAGATGGAGCTCTCATTGTCAACTGGAATTTGACATAAGTAAGCTGCTGCTTCTTTCGTAGAAAAAAACCCCAACAACAAACTACCTTCCAAACTCTTCTCTTGCAGTAGTTGGGATAGTGGGACTGACGGCGCTCTTGTCCAGCCAGCTGGCGTTTGGGCCTAGCTTTGGAGTGCCTTCACATGCTGCTGCAGCAGGAGTTTAAGTTGTTCCTCCGTTTCCATTCATCCTTCCCTCAAATGCAGGAGTAGTTCAAGCTCTGCACTAGCAGCCGAAGCAGCATTTCTGTGGTTTGCTCCAGGGGAACTTGGTAGGCTGAATGGAAGTGTGCGTGTGTGCTGCCTGCTTGGGGATCTCCAGTAGTTTCATGCTGCTTTAAATGCTGATGACTGTTTTGGCTGGCTCTGAAGGCTGATGGCTTTAGCTTGAATTTTTTTTAGAGCCATTCAATATCCTCATCCTGTTCAATCTCTAAGAAAGGGAAAACATGCACTCCAGATAAGTGGTGTGTGGCAGAGATAAAACAGCTATAAATTGCTTGATTTCCTTTCAGAGAGTAGCTGCTTTTGCATAATTTTTTTCAAAGAATCTTGGAGGGGCATGAGAAGGCAGGGACTATACCACACTGTTTCTGTAGCACAGAGACATACTGCCCTTTTTCAAGACTGAAATGCTGACTTGCATTTTGTTGTGCATTGCTCAGGAGCTGTCTGCACAAGTTTTACAAGCCTCAGATGAAGGAAAGCAAACTACTGTCAGATGGATGACCTTGAAAGAGTCAGTCAGCAGCTATTTCCTTTGTCTATGCTACCTACAAGCCTGTGGCTGGACTACATTCACTACTCTTCATTCTTGAAAAAGTTACTCTTTTGGGCGTCCCCAACAAATCTCATTTTCCTTCAGTGTTTTTTTGGATGTAATTCAAGGGGCAGTGTGCAAATAGAGGAGCTTAGGGAAAAGTGGTAGCCCATTGCCTGTGAGCCTCTGGTCGTCAGTGCCTTTGCTGAATCTGTCCTCAGGGCTACCAAGGCAAATCACTTTTTTTTTTTTTTTTTTTTTTCCTTTTTTGATGTAGAGACTTGTCAGCTAGAAATGTGACCTGAACCAATAGTTCATTTCACCCAGCAGGTACTGCACAGCAGTTGGTATGCAAACTATCTGAGCCTGGTAGCGGAGGCAGAAAACAGAGAGTAACCCTCCATCTGCCAAGAATTCACGAAGGGGGGAGGGAACCCAAAGACAAGCATCTGCTGACTTCTAATGCAGAGGTGGAGAAGAAGGAAACTGGGTGGGATCCATAGGTGGATCTGAAAGATGTTTTCTTGTGCTTTACAGATGTTTTTTCTTAAAAAAGTAAGTGTGCAATGAAGTCTACATTGTGTTAGCTCTAACCTGACAATGAATAATGTTTGGCAGTGCAGTTACGTTACAGGTACAGTCACAGGTCAGATTGCATTAGCCGTAAAAATCTCTATTCCAAGCCTAATTTAGCTATTCATTGGGAATAAAGAGCTAAAACCCCTTCCCTTTCCATAGCTACAATTTAAAATGAAGTATCTATCAAAGAGGGATGATCTTGAATAAGAACTGTACCTGCACCATCTCTATTCCTTCAGGGCCTTGAGGTCATTCTGGTTTGACTGAATAATTCTGCTGTGGTCCACTGCTTTTATCATCAGTTAGTGCTTTTAAATGGTTAACCGTTGCATGCCTGTTGGGCTTAAACTGCCCAATTCAGGATGGCAGGCAAGCTCTGTGTCGTTGCAGACCATCATGGGAAAAGTATGTCTCTGTGAACCAAAGTGGAATCAGCACTTTTTTGTTTTGTTCATTACCTCAGAAAAAAATCCCAGGAGGAGTACTTTTTACTTTACCTAATCAGTAAGGCAGTAAAAGTTCTTGGGATATGACTGGGTATCCTAAAATGCAAAGGGTTAGACAGGAATGTTCTTTCAGTTTCTAAAACATAAGGTTATGTTATAATTATTTGCAGAACATAGTTTGAGCAGTTTCAGAAGGAGGTGCTACTTGGTTTTGCAGAGTGCAAGATACCCTGTACTTATGGAAGGCTACAGTGATACAGAATCTAATAGGCAAGTCTCCGCTTTTCTTGGAATGGAAAGCTAGAGCTTATCAGCAGAAATACAATATCTTTTGGGAGAGGTTCTTCAATGCTTCAGAGGCATCCCAAACCACATTTTAGATACCAGCTGCTGTGTGTGGCTTTTCCTGCTTTATAGCACGTGTCATTTGAATTGGATACTATATATTTACTAGATGTATGGGAATGTTTTTCTGCATGCAGCAGCAATATTGCTATCCCTTGGAAAATAACTTTCCCTTCAAACATTTGCTCCTGAGAAGGATGCTTAAGGCACTTAACACCTCATATTTGGGAATGGCAGTTATACTGCTGGAGCTCTGTTATTTGCTTTGGAGTGTGGAACCATTTTTTAAAAGGAAAAGAAAAAGGAAAAGCTATAGCTGTGACCAATTCTGGTTGAAAAGCCTGTGAAATGAAAACTATGTGCTTCTCTTGATGGTATGCCGGGGGAAGAGCTTCAGTCCAGAGGCATCTTGAGAAGCCTGGACGTGATCCAAGGGAGACCCCTTAACAAGAGCTGCAAAATTCTGCTCTTGCGGCAGAGTAACCCTGTGTATCTGTACAGGTTGGGAACCAAGTGGCTGAGTAGCAATCCTGCTGTGAGGGCCTTGTAAGTTATGAGTGATGTCAAGCTGAATGTTGACCAACAGCACACTCTATAGGTGAGTAAGGTGAAACACATGCTGGGCTACATATAGAAGACTGTGGCTAACAGACTGAAGGAAATTATTATCCCTCTCTATTTGAGACTGGTGAGGCTTTGCCTGGTATACTGGGTCTAGTTTTGGGTCTCCCGCTTCACAAAGGATGTCAAGAAACTGAAGCAGGCCCCGCAAAGACCTGCTGGGATGGCTAGGGGCTGAGAGCACATGAATTATAGGCAGAGTTTGAGAGAAATGGGTTTGTGTACTCTGGTGAGGGGAAGCAAAGAGGCCATCTAATAACAACCTACAACTACTTGAACAGAGTAACAAAAATGACAGAGCCAAACCCTTCCAAGTAATTACAAGTGATGTGTCAAGGGTGCTGTGGCCAGAGATTGCAGCTTTGAAGCTTCAAACTACTTAGGAAGAGCCTTTTCATTTGTTTGGTACTTCAGCTCTGTAATAAGGTACCTGGAGATGATATGTCTCCATCCTTGGACATTTTCAAGACTAAGATACACCAAACCATGGCTGAGCTGATCTAGTGTTGGGAGTAGTCCTTCTTGCAGAATGACATTGGGCTAGAGACCTGCAGAATATCCACCAACACTTCTGCGGGTCTGTGTAAACCTTCACTCCTGGCCAGCCCCCTAATCTAGAGAACTATGGTGAAGTGGGGAGCAGCATCACTGGAGCGATACTTGATTTGGTCTTGGAGCACTGAACTGTTCAAGGTGGGTCATTGACTTGGTTGGTAACAGGCTGAAGGTGTGTGTTTCTCTCTTCACATTTCACCCCAGTTATTTTGACACAAGCCACAATTGTTGCTGTCTCTGGATGAGACATTATTAAAAACCACTCAGCTAGTTCACTGTGGTGAACCAGACTCCCTTGGTTCATCTGACAGTGTGCCCTGCTTCCACCTCTTGCCATCAGCTGTCTTTTTTCTTTTAATTAAATCTGTTTTTTAATATTTTTAAAATCTCTGCCCCCCCCTCCCCCCCATTTAATTTCTGTACCACAGGGCTGAGTTTCTTCTGGGCTTTTAAAAATATGGAGTTATTAGCTGATACATAGCAATTTCCACTGGCCGTGATAAACTGTGGGTTTGGTGATTGTGTCTCTAAAGTTTCCTGGATTTTTAGTGCTTCTTGAAACTTCCAGGAGACTGTATGGTTCAAGGATAGAGTGAACAGAATGCCTTGCCTTGCTTTAGTATGCTCATGCTCAAGTATTTAATGGTGCTTGTGACCAGCAATTTCAGCTGAAGCAAAATGTGTAGTTGTCAGTTGGTTAGACTACTAATGTACTGTAAGAAAAAGTGTATCTATCTTTAACAAAAATAAATAGGACCATATTCTCAGCTTGATTAAACTGCCGTAGCTTGGTTGATTTCAGTGAGGTCATGATGGTAAAAATCATATCTTCCTTTTAGGTCTTTTTAACTCTGTATTGCATGTTGGATGGCATTGGGGGGAAAACCCCCCAAATAAATATATCTGTGTTGTAGTGGAACAGTAGGTAGAGTACTTCAGACAAGACAACTTGCTACAGTGTTATTAGTTGGATTAAAAATTGTTGAGAGAAATGTAGGTAAGTGCTAATAAACAGAAGCTTGGTACGACTTAGATCTGTTGTCTTCCATGAAGTTTTCCTATTTTCTTAATAAAAAATTTGTGTTATTTAATATCTGGAAGAGTATTATTTGGAAGTTCCATTAACTACCTGCAAGAAGTGATAAGGAAGAGAGAAGTTGTGAGGTCCCCTGAACAGTAAGGAAGATAAATGTTTTAAAGATACTGGGAAAGCTGAATATGGGTAGGTATGACAATGAAATTCTTCATGGTAGAAGTCAGGCAAATATGTCTGATAAAATAATTTGCACTGATGTTTGAAGGAAACAAGTAATTTCAGAAGTGGTAATCAGGATATATCAGACTGTACATGTCTACAGCATGATATGGCAATAGAAAGCACAAGCAGAGTGCAGGCTGGTTTTGTTGAATTAGCCATGTCCCATAACAAAGAGGTGACAGCTTCTCCTTTACCTGACATTCAAATAGGATCTATCCAATCTGGTTCTCAATCCTCTGATACCATTGGGGGTTCAGATAGTGTATGTAAAATTACGGGAGAGAAATGGGAAGGTAAGAAAAAGCATGGTGGTAATTGTGAGCAGCATGGTTTAAGAATCTGGCAGAATATAGTGGAGGAAAACAAGTATGACAACATGGAGGGTAAAATGAGAGACGAGGGAAAAGAATTCTTTAACAGTAAATGAATGAGTTTTAGAAAGGACAAGTTACTGGGGGAAAAACATCTCCTTTTCATCTGTGCAAGTCTTGATGGTGCCAGCATGGTAATATGAAGCTGGATGACCAGGACATAAAGTGTACTTAACAATTCTGCAGTGGCTTAGAAGTCACTTAGGGTGAATTAAATAGCTTGTGCAAAGTGAGTTCAACAGTGTCGTGGTTTAACCCCAGATGGTAACCGAAATACCACGCAGCCGCTCACTCACTCCCCCCCTCCCCAGTGGGGTGGGGAGGAGAATTGGAGAGAAAGGAAAACTCGCGGGTTGAGATAAAAGCAGCTCACCAGGACAGCAAAGGAAAAATATAAAAATATATTAATAATGATAATAATAATAATAACATATATAAGGATAATAGAATATGTAAAACAAATGATACACAGTTTCTCACCACCTGACGACCAATATAGCCCATCCTGAGCAGCAGTCAGGGAGCAGGGGTATCCCCCCCCAGCTATCCCAGAACAGCAAGTTCCAGAGAGAGCAGGCGAGGGAACAAACAGCCGAACGAACAAACGAACAGGCCCAAACAAACAAACAAAAAAAAAAGGGAAAAAAACAGGGAAACAAAAAGCAACCCGTAGGGAAGCTTAAGGATTAAGGCAAGTTAAGGGACTAAAGCCCCACCGCCAACCCTCACTTATACTGGGCATGACATCTATGGTATGGAATACTCTCTTTGGCCAGTTTGGATCAACTATTCTGGCTATCCCCCTCCCAAGTTTTTTGCACCTGCACATTAGCAAAACCTGGGAAACTGCAAAATGTCCTTGGTCGTTTAACAGCAACCAACATCAGTGTGCTATTACCATTCTTCACACACGAAATCCAAAACACGGTAGCTGCTGGAGAGAAAACTAGCTCCGTCCTGGCCTAAACCAGGACAAACAGTAAAGTTCAAAATGAAAGCACTAGTCAAGGCTCAGAGAAGAATAAACAAATCCAAGATGTGTACCTTGCTAACTACATATAAGAATTAGTTCTGAATTGAGTCTTTGTTTCTGACTTTGACTTGAGGGCAGTGGGTCTTGCCTTTCCATGAAGAGGCAAAAATAATTGCAGATCATTTTCCACTCTGGAACACTGTGACCTACCTTCTATAGGTCTGGTAACTTAAAATAACTCCCAGCTCATTACATGCATTTTATTGCTGTCCCAGTCTGAGAACACGTCTCGATCTCCACAAACTCCGGAGAGGTACTTGCTGCTATGTTAGAAATATCATGTTAGCACTTGCATTTATCCTGAGTTCTCATGAATTTTCATGCATTGAAAAATGTCTAGGAGATGTCATTCTACTAAAAGTATGAATACTTTTTAATAAAACCAGAAGATGTGTTACAGCTTTGCTTCAGATAAACTCTTCCTCCACATTCTTTAGTTGATGTTGTTCAGAACGAATGTGAAAGGAGCTAAGTTAATTTACCACCTATTCTTTATGGTTTCTGCATTCACATTTTCAGTTTATAATATTCAGCATAAGTTTTTTTGCACACATAGAAGGTTCAGAATCCTACATTTTTTGCTTTGTCAGACAAAAACTGTATGTAAAAAGTTGAAGTTTAGAGTCGTAATTCAGGCATTAGATATAAATTCTTTCATTTCACATGTTGGGCTTTGTTCTGTCTTATCTGTCTGAGATCTTCAGATTTTTGTATTATTGTTTTTGATTTGTCCACCCAATTTTTGAAAACAGTTTTGTTATGTTCAGTACCAGCAGATTTCATAGTTTTTCCTATTCAGGGAACCAAATCTGGGTCCAATTGAATTCTATGATGTGAGGCATTGAATGACTGCAGTAGAATTTGACTTAAAGACTGGAGGTAACCTCAGAGCCTCCATCAACAGAAATGACAGCTGCATTCCCTTGCTGAAGTAGTTGCATTGCCACTCTGAAGCTGATTGCCTGAGGAAGAAGTACTCTCACCTGCCTTGGACTGTGGAAGAGCAATGTAAGATAATCAATTGCAGAATCAGAATAATTTGGGTTCAGAAGGACCTCTGGTGATTATATAGGCCAGCTGAAAGCAGGTCTCACTAGATCAGGTTGTTCATGTGCTTGTCCAGTCAAGTTTTGAGTATCTTCAAGGGTGGAGACTCCTCAGTCTCTCTGTGGACTTCTTCCAGTGGCTGACCACTCTCAAACACATTCATTCCTGTTTCTATTCAGTAAATACATGACTACAAAAAGAATGACACAACGGAAAAGCTCGGTCTGAGACATCTGAAAATCTGAAGAGAACAGAATGACTTTTCTTGCTCTCATCATTCCCTGTTATAAACAAGTAGTAACAAGCTGGCTATGAGGCAGTGGGAAATGTCACAGTATTCACAATATCTTCACTAATTCATTGCTGCAAAATGGTCTTTTTCTTCCATCACCATTTAATTGGATGGAAAAGTCAAGAAAAGGTCTTATGATTTTTATAGTCAATATATTCTTTTCCCATCCATTCTACAGAATCACATATGTGGTTAAAAGAAGGAGAGAAAGCTCTTGCAGCTTATACCAATGAGACAGAATCAGCAGAAGCAGAATATTCTCTTCTTCACACTATGAGAACCTTCCCGATGATTATGGCCAAATCACTTAACTTTTGATGTCTTAGCTTTTTCATGGATGTCACGCTGCTTGGAGTTCCTTTGAAATAATTGTTGATGGCTTCATATCTACCGAAGTAAAAAATGAACAGTGGATCATCTAATCTGATCTTCTGTATATCCCACCTTGAAGAATTTCACCAAGGTAGTCTGGCTTTGAGCTTGGGTTTCTGTAAATTAGCTGTGAAGTGCCTTAGGCAACATGGTGGGAGGCCTTCTAGGAGTCTTGAATTTTCAGTTCCTCTGTGGCTCACAGTAACAGGGGATGCCTGATCTAATGTTCTCAGTCACTGTCTTTTTTTTTTATTGTTCTCGTTTAGCCATTTCAACAACTCACTTTCCCCTTCCTTTGGAGAATGTTGAGGAAATCCTGAAGTCTCTGGCTTTCCCTTATATCTCCACTTTACATAAAATGACCTTTCTTTTCACACAACTTAAAACAGATCTGCTTGCAAACCTGTTTAATTATATTACCTGTTAAGCCTGATTAACAGTGCCTTTGGCTTGTGGAATTATCATTTTTTTGGTCTCAGGTACAGTGACTTTATTAGCATGCAACTTTTTCTCTGAACTGACAATAAGCCTGCGTTATCATGGAGAAGGATCCAGTGTTGATTTTATGCGTGATCTTATGCAGCGTAGTCAATGTTCCCAGTAAGATGGAGACTAGAAACCCTCAACCAGAACTGAGAGATGAAAAAACTGATGATGAACCTTATTAATACTGAAAGATAACCTTTAGGGGCCAGGTTTCTTGCTGGCTGATGGGAGGGAGGAAATGAACCATGTGAACTGAAAAAATGAAGAATCTTTAATTAAAGCCAATAACAAAAACAAACAAGCAAAAATCCTTGAGCTGTTATCTCTGATTTCTATATATGCTTTCTCTTTATTTTGTTTCTAGGATTTCCCTACTGCCCTTACCCTTCTGCAAGATTTTTTTCTTCTGAGATTTGCATTTAGAATTAAATTTTGCTTCCTTCTCCCATGTGCACGCAGGAAAGAAAACATTTTTATTGCTATAGCTGATGATATCTGCTCATCAGTAGGATGTGAAAGGCCTTGCATATTTGGTTTGCTATTTTTTCTTTCCCCTGGTGCCTTTTCTCTGCGAATGTCAGACTTTCAGATGCAGAGTGGGCTGGTGGAAGAGAGGCTGCTTCAGGGAGTTGTGACGTGGAGTAGGATTGAATTCTGTATGCTAAAAACTGACTATCCTGCAACCCTGCGAACTGAAACCTCACGTGATTTCCAGTTCTGGAGTTCCTTCCTTTCTCTACTGCCAAGGGTAGCACTGGAGGAGATGGCATAGCTGATAAAACCAAACGTGTTCTCCAACTCATATAGGGTTTTGACATTGTATTTCTGTTCTGGAAAATAGTTGTGTAAAAGGTGTATTGCTGTACTTTTTGGACTGTATTGCTTGTGGCATCAGAATTTGAGGTGCTGAATACAAAGAGACATTCTTTTCTTTTTACCCTTGTTATTCTTACAAGACCAATGTAGCAAAACGACAGTGTTGTCCTCATGGTATTTTCTTGTGGTACTTACAATATTTGCTATTTTTCCTAAAATCCCAACTTTTATATTCATGTTAATACTTCAGAATATTACTTTTCATTTTTCTGTGAGCCCATTTGTAACTTCATTTTTCCAGAGGAAAAGGTGTCACTCAAATGTCACACTTTCCAGAGTCACTCAAATGTTCAGGAAGATTCAGACTCCCAACATTTATTAAAAGAAATGCATTCTGCATTTTAATCAGACTTCACTGTTTTAGGAGTTTGATTAGCAATATTAAACTGAGCTGGATTTTATACCTTTTGTATCTACAACACGCTGTTTTGAGAAATACAGTGAGCTGACTCAACCTCAGTCAACTATAAATCAGAAGAAACCATGGGAGGTAGTGGGGTTGCCCAAAGATCATTTTGGGCATAATGGCAAGTTGTCAGGCATCTGTTGTTAATACTTTGGGTCAGCTACATGACTGCTAATGTGAAGCATGATTGGAAGATGTATTTCTTCTTAAACCTTCGAGGAGAAAATGTTTCGTCTTCTGGAATAAATTGCAAACTGTTCTGTCAATTAAGAGAAGTTGTGACAAATGGGGGGCCACTGTGTCAGTTTTGCAACATCATATTTCATGACATAGTAGCAGGCTAACAAATCCCCACAGTCAGAGTTTGGTGATCAGTTCCTTCTTCAGCTGTAACCTTTCTCAGACATGGTGGTGGCTGGAGTCAGGACACAATAAATTCAAGGAAGCCCTTACTTGATGCTGAACTTAAGCATACATAAGTGTTTTAAGTAGAGGACTGCATTGCACCTGGGTCTGAAGTCAAGTGATCAGGTGCTTTGTTGGGTATGTACTTTACACCTGGTTTTATCTTTCTCTAGTCACCTCAGATAAAATTACATAATAATTTTTGGCCTGCTGCTTTTCTTCCACCATGTGATCCCTAGCTTACACTAAACTGTTTCAGAGATGTGATTGATCTTCACTACAGTGGTTAGGATCCCTGAAAGTCATTACGACAAATTAATCTCTTGGATTACCCACGTGCCTTGTTGCTTTTGTCCTGCCTTGACTAACAAGTTTTGACAAGTAAATTATCAGGTCAATAGCCCTTGTCAGATGAGGCTGATTGAGAAAACAGGAAGCAGCTTCAAAGCACAAGAAATACAGCAGATCTTCAGGGATGTTGAACCCAATTATCCATATCCTCCTTGGAAAATGCCAAGCTGTTTCAAGCTAATTACCCAGAGTTTAGACCAATCTGGATATGAATTTCATCTAGTTCTAATGAACTTTTATTCTTTGGCTTTGCTCATCTCAACTGCAGTGAATTTTACTTTTGAGTTAATGTTGTTTTTGTTTTAATTACATCGCAGCAGACTAATTGGATGGCTCGGGACTAGATGCTTAATAACTTGATATTGCATATTATTAGTGCTGTCATTTAATATTAGAGGATGAAAGAAAGTTATTACTAAGTGCAGAGGTTTTGGAGCTTATTCTTCCAGGAGAAGCAGCTTGGATTTTTCCACTTCTTGGTTCAGTCTCCTTTGACTTAGTGACTGATGGAGCTCTTAGTAAGGTCTATAAAAAGATTCCCATTGATTTGAACAAAGCTTTTATAGATGCTGATTTAGGTCTCAATTTAGAAAAGTACTTTAGCAGGTGATTAAATATGTTTCCCTATCAACAGAACTTAAGCGCATATTCAAAAAAAGTACTGAAGCATGAATCAAGATTTAAAAAGGGTAATTTATTCAGAAATGCTTACCTTCCAACTCACTAGAAGAAAATACTAACTCATTTTAAGGGGGGGCTAACCTTCTAGTATTCACCTTTCTCTTTTAATTTTGACCTTATAGTCATGACTGATTTATCTTTCCCGTTTTTGCTTTGGCTACTTAGGGAGAAACCTTAAAAGCTCATTTCTGGTTTGTCTGCTACTTTATCCACCAGCAGCTTGTATTTTTCAAGTCTGCTTCTGTACTCTCTTACTTTTTTTGCTTCAGTTGAGTGGTATTTGATCTATCTAAACTGAATGGGAGTATTCCTACTTAATTCACAGTTAGAGAATTTGTACTTGCTAACTTCAGAGAGATGGCTTGTGTTGTACAGTTTGCTGTGAGATCGGGATCAGGTCTTTGGGGTACTGTGCCTCCATTTGGGCACTCAGTCTTGCATTCAGCAAAGCACTGGCAGTGAGGCGTACCTTTAAGAAGCACCAGGGAAGTCGGTGGGACTGTTCACCTCCATTAAATTTAACATGCAAAGATGTTTTTGAAGATGATATTGTCTTTACAGAATGAAAATGAATAATCAGTGCCTGATTTTTGCATCTCCCAGATCATTTTGTGTCTTCTGATGATATTCTAGTGTTTACTGCCTCTGGTAAGGCAGGTAATTACGTACCTAACTGTTCCACTTACTACTTCAGCATCACTGTGGAAAGTACAGGTGGTCCCAGGGAAGGAAGCAAGTGAGAAAACTAACAGTTGCACATCACTATGCTCTCATCTTTGTTTCTTTAAACTTTAGGTGGAACTTTTATGGTTTAAGTGGAAGTTCTTATATTAAAACCTATTTATTATAGTTATTATATTAAAACTTATTTTGGTTTTCGAATGACTGCATTACTAGCAGTCATTAAGATATTGTTGGAAAAAACAATTTTTTAAAAAATTGCTCTGTTGCTTTGCTTTCTACACTTTTCTTAGTCTAAGATAATAAAACCTGGTGGGTTAGTTACGATTTCTGTGTCTCATTAGATCATCACAGTGCAATTTATTCGGAGTTCTGGACATAGAAAGACTATATATTTTGAAAAAACTCCGGTCTCGTCTGAGATGTAATAATACATCACCAGGATTTTCTCTCTTAGAGATTCTTGGCAGGTAAAGCACTGAATAGAGTGCAAATAAATCTGTTTTAAATAGTAATCAATAGATTATTGTGTTGGTATAGAACAAATTTACTATTTGGATCACACACGGTGATTCTGCGCTATGTACCTGTTACTGTTTAGAAAACCTGGAAATGCCTGCTTCAGTGGGAAACCACAAGATACCTGCATGCAAATGCATATTGCAGTAACACCCAACATACAGCTAGACATACAGACATTTTGTAAACAATGGGTTTTATCAGTGTCTCCTCAACTGTAGTTAATGTTGGAAAATCCTTGCTTTTTGAAACTATCGCAGTTACTTAACATTTATCCCGACCCCTTTATGAAAGCAGTGTTGAAAATATGATTTCAAAGGGGTTAAAAGAGCTGTGAACTGGTGGAGAAACACTCTTGTGCCCAACAGGTTGCCAGACAGCAGCCATGTACCAGGTGGGTTTTCAGGAAGGCTGAGAGGCCGTGCCCATGCTGTTTGACCCGAGTGAGCCAGCACCGAGAACATGCAGTTGGCAGAAACGCGGGGAAATGTGAACACATTTCCCTGCATTTTGATTTTGTAGGTGAGGTCTTCCGTGGAAGTGGGGAGAGAGTGTAATCCAAGTGGTAGTTTGGTTAGCATCCATATATATAAGCTATATGGCAGCTCAGCAAGGATGAAGGAGGAATTAGGTAGAAGATTAGAGTGATGGATGAAATTCTATATCCAACAAAGCACAGGAAATCCATAACAGTCAAATATTGAGCCCTAGTTTTAATTTTCTGAGTCCCCGGGCCAATTCTCTAACCACAAAATATTGTTAATGTCACCACAGCTAGTTTTATACCAGATAGACAATATTAGAAATTATTTTTGTGTAGCACGTTATAGCATGAGTAAGAGTGAAGCCTCTAAGACTTTTTTTAATACGCCTTTCAAAGCATAATGGGAGCAAGAATAATTTTCCTAGCAAGTGTAAATTCACTGCTGTTACTTTACATTTCTTTCAACTCTTATTACTACTGAATTAGAGGGGGGAAATCAAACCTTTTCTCTACTTCTTTTCTTTTTACGGTACGAAGCAGCAGTAGGTATAAAATATGTGCACTAGTATGAAAAAACACCCCAATGTTTTAAACAGCTGGCAAGGAATCATAAACTGGACTGGAAGTTTTGTATTTCTGAGAAAGCAGTTATTGTAAATTAAGTCGGGTTTATTTATGAGACTTATTAATGTGAAATATAGAATCGGTGTTCTATGGTTTTCACAGACAGCTACTCTCTTAAGAGACAGAGTAATTATGGTCATAAATATTGTGTGTAATCCTGATGGGTAGAAGGAGGGGAGGAAAGGTTGGAAAGAAAGGGCTGTGAATGGATTTTGAGGGGGTGTGCTGTTGCCAGCAGGGCTTAGCAGTCTGGCTGGAAACCTGATTAGAAGTATGAATGCAAAAAAACCTGCCAGCAATTGATTATTACAAATTTCTTCTTACTAAGTATTTGGGAGAGAAAAAGATGTTTGAAATGAGTCTGCTTCAAATGAAGGCAAGATAAAAATTATGATGGTCTTCACAAGTAAGTACCCTTGGCAAGCCTAATGCCCAGTGGAGGCTTGCAGAACCCCTCTGGGTCATTGCCTGACTGGAGGCTGAGGTGCAGCGTAGGTTCCTTGCAGGGTGGCACAGCAAGTGGTGGCTGAGGCCTGGTGCCCTGCAAATGTAATACAATTTTCAGAAAAGCAGACAAGTTTGTTCTGACATGGCTGAAGGCAATAAGGAGAATTACTGAGCCGCTAATCCGATAACTTCAATTCTGGTCCCGCTGCTTCACTTGTTGCCTGCTCTAAACAGAAAGCTCAAAATCATAACAACACCTTTCAGTGTGTGTGCAAAACATGGAGGGAAGCATTTAAAATAATTCCCTGTCACATGCTGTATATACATTTTGAGACCAAAGCTCCTCCAGTGCTCTGCTACACCTGTGCACAAGGCATTTGGCTGGGCACAGAGGGCACCAGGAGGCCGTGCTGGCCCTGCCCAGCCCCCCAGCCCCATTTTGGCTGGGGCCGCCCCACAGGGAGGCCAGTGTCCAGCCTGGGACCCAGCTGACGGACTGGTTTTTGTATCTGGAAACTGGTTTTACTGTATGGGCACTGTTAGTAGCAGTCCCCCAGTCCTGGCTTCAGTGTAGCCCGATGGGGTGCCCTGTCTTCAGCCCATCTCCTGCAGGTCCTGACTGGACTCCCTGAGCTGACCCCAAGCTTCTCTCGTCACCTCACATCATTGCGGATGGCCAGTGGCACCCACTGGTGTCCCCAGCCCACTCTGCCCACCCTGCTGGGATGTGGTGGGATAGCGCTGAGGGCAGTGTCTGGCTCCAGCTGGGTTGCCCGTGTCTACTGGCTGGTGCCAGCTCCCGTTGTGCAGCACCCTGCTGCAGCAGGCACACCACAGACAGCCTTTGTTGTGCTCAATAAATGTCACACTCGAGAAACAGGTGAGAATAAAGTTTGGCAGGGGTTCCTGTTCATGGGTGCATATCTATATTTGTACCCCTGAGGCTCTGACCTTTCAATGATCTTCAAATATGGGAGATAGCTGTTGTGTTCAGGTGTTGCCTCAGCTGCCCGTCAGTAATTAGCGTCGCTGTTACAGCGTCAAAAGTGCTTATCGCTGAAAGCTCCCTTTGTGGCTGTCATGTTGTTGAGCTGTACTTCCTGCGATGCAGTAAAGGCACGGTTGTTTTCAGGAGATGCATTTTTCTACCCATTTGTCAGAAAAGTCCAGTGACCATGTGTTGGGGGGACTGGGGGCTACAAATACATCAGAGTAAAGCTACACAGGAGAAAGGGTGTTGTAAAATATGAGTATTTCTGTGAGACAGTAGCCAAACAGGAGCTGCTGTAAGTCAGACTCGTAAAAAGACAAAAAGGGAATTTTTAGTAGCCCTTAAGGTTTTCTACGGTAGTGCCACCTCCTTCAGAAGGAGTTTTTTTCCCTTGTTCTGCTGGTGAGATAGCTTTGGTATAGCTGGACTGTGATGGTGTGATGGTCCCATGGGCTTTATCCTTGCATTAGTGCTGCTTTTGGATGGGCATTTAGTTGGCAGTAAATAAATGCTCCATACAGTATGACTTATTTCTAGCAAGTTTCTTATAAACTGCCAGATAACCTTCAGGGGATAACAGAGACTTTCTGCTGCTTTAGACTCAGGATTTAGTTTGAACCAGTAACCTGAAGGTGAGTGGCTCCTGTTTTTATCAGCCTGATTCATGCCTTCCCCCCAGGCTTTTAGAAAGGGTAGGGAAAGAGTAAGAGCCACTGTTGGCTCTTGCTAATTGACTGCCTCCACTTTCAGTTCGTTGCTTCTCCAGTCCTCTCATGGCTCATGCAATACCATTTTGTGTTGGATGTTTTTTTTGCAAAAGGTAAATATGGTCAGTGCCACACAGCTAGGTTATAATATATGAGTAAATGGAGACAGGGGAGCAATCTTTCTTGTGGTGCTTTCTGAGCACGACTTGTCAGCAGAAATGTGCAATGAGGAACCTGCCACACAGCCATTAAAATCCCAAAAGGGAAACTTCCTTCAGCCAGAAGAAAAATTTTCCCTAAGCCGCTGAGTGTGTGACAGGCTATTAATGGCACTGTCCCCCGATGATGCAAACCTCTTTAAAAGTGCAAACCTTAGCACAATAAATACTTCAGGGCATAATCTGATTAACAGCTAGGATCAAACTGAACTTTCCCACGCAGGTTAGTATTACACAGGACTGTTTGACATAAGGTGAGTGTCTGACTCAGCACGCTGACGCTAGTGTGGGCAGGGATAAGGATGCAGGGATAAGGATGACTGGAGCTCATACACCTAAGAGATGGAGGAAGAAAGCCGGGTTGGTGGTTGTGGTGATGATGAAGGGGTCATCTTATCGGCTTTTTGCTCTGGCAATTATTACAGATGTTTAACGTGGGAATTCTTGGAAAGAGAGGAGGGGTAACAGATGGAAGGGCTGTTTCATTAGCATGATCTTGCCTTGTGTTCTGCCAAATACACAAGCCAATGGCAAATCCTGTTCAACTTGCCAAATTTACCTATACATTATATAGGTAGCATAACTGTGCAGAACTGAAAGGGCCTAGACTGCCCCTGTGATGGTATTTGTGGAATGGGCTATGATGCCAACAGTTATCTTTCATCCTTTTCATACCCCTTTTCTGTACTTACTAAGGGCGAGTTAAAATGCCACATCACCTCCAAAGCCACCCTGGGTAGCAATTTCAAGTAAGCCACGACTTTCTGAGGATAGAAAGCTTTATATAGCATGGGTCTAAACACTGCACAACTGGAAGTTTTAGAGTTTTTCTCTGTGATACAAAAATTACAACTTTGTATTTTAGTCAATGTAGCATCAAGCTTATCACCTTTAAACACTTGTGAGAACTAACAGAGGTCAAGAAAGAGGGTTTAACAGCATCATCATGAAAGATAAGAGACTAGCAGAAGCTCTCTGGTCTCTGTATGTAAGAGTAATCATAGGCTGCCTCTGGACACGGTGGAGTCTGGTTAGCTCTTAGGAGCTTCTACTTAATGCTGAAAGATCTTGTGCTATTAGCAGTGTGGGGAGTGGAAAAGATGTGTTGCTGGCTTGGGGAGCTGGCATCTCTCTCTGCTTGCCCGTGAGAAATATGTAGTGTTATTTTCCTCCCTGAAATAAGCACTTGAATGTTTCATTAGGAGCACTCCAGCTTGTCACACGTGCGGTAGCTGCCTACAGCTGCTGCTGGCTCCCTAGCTGCATGAGCTTGACTGCGTGTCACTGTTGCGTGTTTGTACATACCAAGCCAGTTGGTACCTGAGAGAAATTCATGTATGTGCGTGGGACAAGCAGGGAAGGATCTACCTAGTGCACACAGAAAAGCATGTCTCAATGAGTGGTGGTGCATGGACGGTTCAGAAGAGGAGGATTTGAGTGTCATAGTTTCACTGAGATTCGTCTTTGTTGTCTTCTGCAGTCCAGGGGAACTATCTGATCATAATTTTTCCATGTAAGTGTTAGTATTTGTTCACATGGATCAATGTTGATAGGACTCATTAATGTGGCTTGATCTTCTATAGATGACCTGCTGAATTCTGTCTGAGCTCGGTGCCTTGATGTGTCCATATACAGTTGATTACCATCTAAATAGCAGCTCTTCAAACTTCACTGGAGTCATTCACATTTCAGAAAATTGAGACTTTTTTAAAGGAAAAAAAGGGCAAATTACTCTCCTTACACATGACTTCAGGGTTGCCTTTGAAATTAAAGAAGGGAATTAACTGTGATTAGAGCTGGGCAAAATTTGAAGTTACCATCACAGCTGGGAATGCCTGTATTTGAATATCTGGGTTTGTTCCAGGTTTGTAATAAAATGTGAAATAGGACATTTTAACATAGTGGGAATTCCGAAACACTCCATTTGACTTTTCTTTAATTGAAAAGAAATATTTTAACACTTTTCAGGGTGGAAATGCTTAATTTCTATTATTGATTGGCTCTGCAGTATTTCATTTTGAGCCTGTTTAGTACTTAAGCTACATACAAGATGGGGATTGCAGTTAAGATGCATGATGTGTTTTCCATTCTCCCTTTTGGGTTGGCCTGCTTTTCTGAACTACATCTCCAGGGGTTAGTCAGAATTATGCAGTTTTTATAATATATCATACAGATCCCTCAGAGGAAGATCTGCATTGCATTATAGGAAATGTAATCTTCTGGGCCATTCAGTTTATGTTAGAAAATGTGGGCCCGTACTTCAATTTACATAAATCAACATGCTGTTAGGGAAATACAGTTTAGTGATTTCTTAATCCAAGTTCAAGGAAGCATTTTGGGTTAGTTCACACAAAAAAAAGCCTAAAAGCATCTTTGGGGCAAGGAACTCTGTAATGAGATATTTCAGCTAAATTTTTCTTCGATGATGAGACTAATAGTATTTAGTATTTTTCAGCAAATCAGTTTTCCAGTGGAAAATACTGGGTTTGTGAAGTTGTGTATTTGGTTAGCAAGCTCTAGTATTCCTAAAATTTGTATTTCTACAAGTTTTATTCAGTGACTGAGGTCTTCCCTCTGCTGATGGCTGTACAATATACCAATCAGACCCTATGAAATTTTGCTATAGAGCTTCTGTAAGTGCTACCCAGTTTCCCATTGCCTTCAGAGATTTACAGGTCATTAAGATTCAATAATGATTTGTTTTACAATTGTCAAATCAAGAAAGAAGAAATCTAAAAAACCTGCTGAACAGGGTGCTAGGATAGTGAGGGTAGTCCTAACCCTCCATCCCTGCACTGGACAGGGTTTTAAAGTAGTAAGTGCCCGGAGTCAGATTGATTAGGGAAAAGGCTGATGAAAACAGCTACCACCTGATTAGGTATCTGATATTATCTAGTTCATGTTAGCCTTGTTAAGGAGCTTATCTTAGGTATTAGTATAGTCAATCCTATGAATGTATTATGGAAAGCATTTGGGGATTTCTTTAAAATTTTTGTACTTCTTTTGTAGATGCTGCTTTTGAGTTCTTTCTTTAAACAAGGCACTGGCTAACACACACACAGGGGATGGTGGAGAAAAAAATCCTAACAGCTTTTCAGAGTGCCATAAGTAATTGGGATCAGATTTCCCTTAACTAGCTGCAGTCCAGTATTTTCTGTTTAAAGTTGTCTTTGAGTGTTGTGCTGACACCAGTTTTCAGATGAGATTAAAAGAGGGCTTTAATTTGAAATGAAATGTGGTTGTCACTGCCTGTTGTTGGCAGAGGATTTCCTTCTTGTTCAGTTTTTTCTGTCTTCTGAAAGCATCAGTCTGAGGAATTTCTTTCCATCACCATTATGTCACAGGTATGCTTGGACTTCTACATAGTAACTTTTTCTGAAGGTTGTCCAAGGTCACTAATCTCACAAGGCAAAGAAAAACTTGCTGTTTCCCTCTCTATGTTTTGGGAAGGATGAGGGATGCTTTGCAAGCTTCCTTATGTTAGGAACTTAACAGGAAACAATACTTTGTTAATGCAGACTTTGCCATATTGAATTAGCTCATTACCTCCTGTGGCATATCAGCACACTGTCTGTAACAGCGATGGAGCCATATCAAGGTGACCCGCAGCTCCTTTCAGTAATTTATCTAATCAACTGTGCAGTAATTTACTTAAGGTTGAAAAGGCAGAGGAGTTACTTCATGACCTTTGTATCTGTCAGTTCATACTTCAAAGTGTGAATTTTTACTACCCATTTTATGTGAGGTTGCATAATGATAACACTGAGTCCTTCTTAAAATTCATTACCCGCACCTGTCTTTAATGAATTCTAGCAATTATATATTCCGTGAACTCCCTCTCTGTTGCCTTAAGAAGTCTGCCTTTGTATTGATTTTTAATTCACTGCCCTTTAGCTTTATTGATGAACCTAAATATTTCAAAATATAGAAATGCAGATTGCACCACCCAAGCATACATAAACCTTACGGCAGTGCCTGAGAGCACTCTTGTGTCAAATTTATTCAGACACAATAAACAAGTGTAACTCTCAGTGACTACAAAGGCTGGGCCTGACAATTGCATTAAAGTCATCTTAATGCATGGAAATGCGTAGTCCTGAAAAAAAAGACTGGTTTAACTAATTCTTCACCTTAGAATTAGCAAAATAAACATTTTCCACATTAAGATTCCTCATGCCACAGGTTGTACAAGTGTCATTAATCAGTAAGCTAGTGTATCTACCTGGACAAATTTTTGAGGCTCAGTTTATTAACTTAAGGGCAATTCACAAAGGGAATAAAAAGGTTGGTGTAATGATGAAACATATATATTAGAAATACAGAGATGAAAGCAATATTTTATACTTCATGAAGCATTTTATACTTCATAGCCTACTTCATAGCTTACACTTATCAAAATCTATAGCCTAGGCACATCTCAAACTGCATCTGGCAGATGTTCTGGGAACACACCCATCAGAGAAGTCCAACACCACCCGCTGCTGGTAGTGCCTCTGCAGCCCTCTCGCCCAAGGGCTCGGTGGCCACAGCTCCTGCTCAGGGAGCCGAAGTTCAGTTCTCTTCCAAATCTCAAGGGCTTTGGATGTGCCAGTTCCTGCGCTATGGTGTGCTGTGTTTTATGAGGAAGGGCTGTTAGAAACTCATCTTTAAGGTGCTAGTTACCTCACTGCAACTTAAAGCCTCTTATTCCCAATGAGGAATAATGTTTCAGCTGTACTTAGTGTACTTTCTACTTAGCATCCAGTCCCATTGTGAGGTGGTTAGGTGTCATGGTAAGTAGGTGAGCAAAAAATGGCGTCTGGACTCTGCAAGCAAACACCTGCCTAAGAACCAGTGTCCTGTATGACTGTGTGTTAGGTAATGGGATATGCCATGTATACACACTTGAGAAAATGTATTCCTCACAGTGTAAAGTATGAACCCTGTATGTTTATCTACTCTATCCCCCCAAGTACAAAAACCTGGTAATGAGACAAAATAGTCTCATTTGAGACAATGCATAGTCTCTTAAAAGTAGTTATGGGTACCATCTAAGTACACTGTACCATCTGAGTAAAGAAAGACTGGGCTCCTAGCAATAGTGTATCGTCTTGTAAGGAGTCAAATGGACTCACTGGAGAGGGCAAAGCAAAACTGCATAGATTCAGAGATCTTGTGTTCCCTCAGAAGCACAACTGTTACAAGGTATTGTTCAAAGTTCTTCAAAAGTGCAGAGGGGCTCAGTCTGGTGCAGATCTGTCAGGTCAGGTCCTCTATTGCCTGGCAGACAGGACGCAAGTAAGGTTTTGCCCCCTTAATCAGTTCAGCATAATAAAAATGATAGACTAGTCTAAACAGAAATAAAAGTTACCCAGTGAAGAATAATCACTGCCCAAGCTTTTATAAAACAGCCATTTTACTTACTTGGAATGTTTTAAGAGTATTATTGTGCCTCTTTAATATCTCCTTACCCCCCGTCCAAAGGGGAGTTCCTGTGGCCCTGTGTATAAATACAGGTGACAGGGCACTTAAAAACAAGTAGTGGGAGAGAGGAGAGTGTATATCTTGGTTCTGTATTGCTGAAGAGGGCCGAGTCATTTGAGGCTTGGGAAATACTGTGTTAACCACAGCTCCTAACCTTTTCATTAGCTTCATTCCCTCCAATTAGAATATATTAAGCAAAAATGGGAAACAAAGTTGGTAAGGAAGAGAACGCCTTTGTTACAAAGTGCATCTCTGTCCTCTGACTGTACTTCCCACAACCTTGCCACACAATTGTCTCATTAATATGAAAGCTTTTGCTTTATAATTTTTGAGAGGGTGCAGATAGCTGCCATAACCACAAAGAGCCGTGCATGAGCAGTCGTGCCATGTTTCTATTTCTGAGTTGCTCAGAGGCACCAGGCAGTCTCTGACATTGATGTAGTGTGGTACATCCTTTAACGCCTTCATTTTCACGTCAGACACGCTCCCACTGTCCCATTATGGCTGGCTCCAGCGGTTTTTGTTATGATCAGCATTAGCACCTCATGTCCTCCGGTTCTCTCAACCTCCCTTCAAAGCTCCATAAAATCCATCTCATCTCTGGTACCTGACAAATATTTCTGGACACCTTGAAACACTGTCTTGTGAGGAGGGAAGCAAGGCTGAGGTGCAACTGCCTCTGTAAGCCGGCTAAGGGCAGCATTAACTCAATATAAAACCTGTGAAAGTGGTATCCATCTCTCCCTCCCTCCTCTTCTCCGTTTGTCTCCTTCATTCAGTCCTTTCCTTTCTCTTATAGCTGATGTTTTTTTCCTTGCTTACAGAGCCTAAGATGCAAACTGAGCTGGGCCTCTGTGCATTTGCAGAAGCTAAGCAGCTCCTCTCTAATCTGCTTGGATTTGATTTGTCTCTGACAGTGATGGGGACCGATGTCCTTACCAGTAGGGAGGCTGTTAGTTGGATGTGCCTATTGCTGCTGTCATGAAGAGGAACTGCTCAGGCTATTTCAAGGTCTGAACATATGTTCCTATTAGATTTTATGCACTGTCTCTTGCAAACATTTGTGAATTAAAGGATTCCTGCCTGTGTATGTAGGTAGTGGTTAGGATAGTAATGAAAGCAATATTTACAGGTCTGTAGAAGGCAGGAAGACTTCTCTTTAACTGCACTTGTACTTACTGGCTTTCTGACTGTATTTGCCTCTTAAGAGGTTTCTCTGTTACGCAGTCAGCAGGTGGCTGAGTCTTTGCTGCAGAACTTTCTAGCACTCTTCCTGCACATCTATCTCGGCTTATTCACTCCCTGCTGTTCCAAAAACGTCTGTGTTATTACTGTAATTACTTACTTCTATGGTATTAGTGGCTGGAGATCTGCAGATAGTGTCACATCAGGCTACGAATGTTAGGCAGACGTGGGTTTGTAAAGTGTGTGTTTCTACCCAAAGAGGCTTGCAAACTGATACATTTTAAGACTCATTTTATAATATCTTAGACTATGAATTTGCTTTGTACTTAGGATGTACTTCCTTCTGCTTGCTGTAAGACCCATCAGGAGCAATAAGGATCATATATTTATGGTGGCCTTAGTTTGTCTCTCCATCACTTTACAAGTGTTTGATAGCAACTAAAATTCCCATCAATTGCTTCATCCTCTTTTGCCAGATGCTATTGATAGCGTTAATTTTCTGCTGAGACAGAAAGTACAGATGGTCCGGAGATGGGACAGGCTTGAAAGCAAAGAGGTGGGAATGGTAATGGAGCCTATGCCTTGTTATTTTAATGGTGTACTTACCATGTATCGGAAAGGAGGCAGCGGATGAGTAAAGGAATAGAGAGAAGGAAGCGGGGAGGCTGACATAAAGATTAAATTAGACAAGAAAATGATGTCTAAACTTTTACTTGTAAGATTAGACTGTTGACTTCACTAGCATTCACGGTAGTGATAGACAGCTCATACACTTCTCAGTACCTGCTCTTGGCTAATTCTGCTGAAACCTCGGCTGTTTTGGAGAAAGTGCACTATTCCGTTACTCTTAGGGGGCAAGAAAGGCTGCTGCAGATCCAGCCTCTGGTGAAAGAGAAAGTTGCTCTCACAGATGTCTCTCTACTGAAGTCTGACACGAGGGGAAAGGAGATCTTTCTTGCTCCACCTTCTTTTCATTTGAAAGTACAGTAAACTCTTCAAATCTGTTTAGCTCTTCAGATGCAAACTGGGCTGTTATCCATTTTGGAACTGTTTTAGCAAGGAGATTTACATTTTACTTTTCTAGCTGCAGATGAAGAAGTGGAATTCTGTGTATACAAAGTGGTAGGTCTGTGTTCAGTCTTTGAATAATTTGCTATGTACAGGTATCTTCTGGATTTAGTACTGGGAGAAGGTTGAAGGGGTTCTGTGATTCCAAATTATACCTGAAAATGTGTAAATGCTGTTTAAAGTAAGATAAGACTAACTGGCTTCCTTCATGTCCTGGTTTCGGCTGGGATGGAGCTAATTTTCCTCCCATTAGGCACTGTGTTTTGGATTTAGTATGGGATTTGGTATGTGAAGAATGGTGATAATACACTGATGTTATTAGTTGTTGCTAAGAGATCAAGGACATTTTCCAGCTTCACGTGTTTTGCTAATGTGCAGGTGCAAAAAGCTGGGAGGGGTATAGCCAGTGCAGTTGACCCAAACTAGCCAAAGAAAGTATTCCATACCATAGACGTCATGCCCAGTGTATAAGTGGGGGTCAGCGGGCCAGGTTCGTTTGTTCATTCAGACGCTGTTCGTTCCCTTGCTCACTGTCGGGAACTTGAGTTCTGAGGTCGCTGCTTGGGAAATTGCTGTTCCGAGATCGCTGCTTGGGATTGTTCCAAGATAGATCTCGGTTTCACTCTGATCGCTGCTCAAGACAGGCTGTATCTCATCAGGCGGTGAGAAATTGTGCATCGTTCATTTTGTATATTCTATTATCATTATATTTTATAATTATTAATATTTTTTATTATTATTATATTTTCCTTTACTGTTCTAGTAAACGGTCCCTTTCTTTCCGATTCTCCTCCCCATCCCACTGGGGGGGTGGGGGAGGAGAAGTGAGCAAGCAGCTGCATGGTACTTAGTTACTGGCTGAGGTTAAACCACAACACTTCAATACTCTGGATCACTCAAGGCGAGGAACCTGCAGCAGCCAATTTAGAATAGTAAACCAAAGTATGTTTGGAGGTTTGAAATTTGCTATTGTCTGCTGTGATGTATGTCTGGGAAAGAGTAAAGCATATCCATGGTCAAGAAACATGGTTTAGTGTGAGGATAAATGAGAAGATTTCCAACCTTCAGTTATCTTAGTATCTTAGCTGTCTTGCATGTGAAAAAATGTGGCTTTCTCCTATGCTGTTGTTTTAAATCCAGCCTTGTCGACTAATCTCAAGAAAATGAAAAGTGTGCAGCTCCTACAGAACATCAGTAACATTTGGGCACTTAGTTCCCTTCATCCACTTCGGAAATCTCAGCTGAATGGAAAGGCATTTTGCCAGGTCTTCTACGCTGTGCTTTGAAGGGTGTTTCAACAATTGATGTCTCTTTGTGGATTTTGGTTGGTAATTTTATTCCTAGGGATTCAGATAATTGTGCATTGTGTGAGCTACATTTTCTGTAAAGTGAACTTCAGAATTAGGATAACTTATAGGGTAGCAGATTGGGTGCATGCCCTTCTATGCATGACCTTTTAAAAAGCAACCAAGCATCCAACCCATCCTCCTAGTGCTGCACATGAATTACGAAAAATATTTTTTTTCCACTTTTTTAATGCTGAAAACCCATTTGTCTTCTGTGTCCTTAAGCAGACCTACAGAAAAAGAGATATAACTTAAGCAATTTACTTTGCAGAATGAGGCATTAGCAATTTACTTGATTAACGACATGTACTAGCTTTTGCTCTGAATTTGAAATACCAGAAAAGTCATTTGACCTCTTTTTACAATTAGCTCTGTAGTGACAAAGGAAGCCAAGCCAGAATAATGTGTGTGGTGTTCGAGAGAGTGCCAAGGGCTCCAAGGAAGCTTCCTGTTTCTGCCAGAGATAGCTGAAGGGTCCCGTTGAGCCGGGCATATTTCTGCTTAGTGGTTGCCTTTCATATTATGTTTTCTTTTAAGGTCATAATTGCCTTAGCCATTTAAAAAACAAAGTTTAGATGTTGTTTGAATTTGTCTTCATTAATTAGGTCTGTGACAAAGTAGTGCCCGAAAGAGTGCTATTCTATCTGTTCCTAAGCTCATGTTTGAGCATGCTGTTTTGTGCCAGAAACTTCATACTCTAATTAATTGAATAGAACAGAGCAAAAGTATTATTTTAAATTAATTAACAGGAAACTGAAAATAAATACAAATGAAAAATACTCCAGGATGTTCCAGCAGAGTGAGGTTTTGCTCTGTAGAGGTTTTCAAGTACTCCTGATTAACAGTTTGGATCAGCAGTTCAGACCAGCAGTTTGGCTGGTGGGCTGATACGCAATACGTGACTGACGGTATCATGCTGTGTACTTCTGCTGTTTTCTTCAGTTAAGGAATATGCAGGTCCTGAATTGAAGGAGGCAGCTGTAAAAGAAAATAGCTTGACTTTATGGAAACAGAGATCATGAAGACAAAAATGCTGTCTCTGTTTTTCAGAGGGAACTTTGTTAGAGCAATTGTATGCCTGAGCCAGAGAGGAAGATCTATAAGGCCCAGTGCTTCTGGCCAGGAAGATAAGAGTTTCTGGATCTTTCTGCTTTTTCTTCCTCAAATTCTGACTTACTTGCCTACATATGCTTTAGGGCTACCTCTGATATTGTTTCTAACATGCATGTTTCCCCCTACGTATTTGTTTATTTCAGCACATGGGCTGTAACTTAAATAATTCAATTAATGGGGTTATAGTTCATCTTCATTATCCCATACTTAATTGGGGCAGGTCAGGAATTAAGATACTAGAATACCAGTTTGAGAACTTTAAATAAAGTGGTTTAGTTGTCTTTGAAGTGCAAGAGTACCTTCCAGCTTGGAAGTCACATGGGCCTTGTGCTCTGCCTAATTTTTCCATATCAATAAAAGCAAAATTGTTAAGGAAAGCCCTGTAAAAGTAGTAGTCAATAAGGGAGGAGTTTTAATACCAGGTAACTAGTATCCCCCGAAACTTCAACTATGGCTGAGGCTTGTAGGGATGGATTTTTTGTGTCATTCATTTTAATGACAAAATGTCCTTTCAGTAATGTAAGGAGAACTAAGTGCCTCCACTTGGAAAATCAATAGCAAATCTCAAATCCCATCAGCAAGCACACAAGAGGCTGCTGTTGCTCAAATCCCTTTTATTTTCACCTTTAATGAGGTAGAAAGTCATTCAATTGATATATTGTGCCCTGGTCTTTTCCCAGTAATTGACCTAGACTGCTGGGCCATGCCTTAATAAATCTGTTGCTTGAAGGGAGGGAGAAAAGAGGAGAGGACCAGTGAGTTTGGTCTAGACTTGTCTTACAGCTCTAGGTTCCCTCATTAATAATTTCAAGGACCCTTCTTGTCTGAACAAGTTTGCTATCATAGCATAAAACTGACCAAAGTACAATCTGATTTGACATGTGGAATATAGTTTTGCTTTTACTGAAATTGCTGTATATGCAGGGCAGCAGTTAAGGTTGTCTTGATGATACAGTGAAGACCTTTGTCCTTTCTGATGACAGCTATTTATGGCAAAAGACTGTTGTCTGTCTTCTCTTTAAACTCACTTTATATATAGGGGGAGAAAGAGTCACAAGGCTTTTTCCATGCCTATAGATAGCCACGTTTCAGGGTAGAGGACTGTTTACAGGAAAGGTGGATTTTGTCCGTATGTTTTCAACCAACTACCTAACTGGATTGGCAGTGGACACACTGCTTTACTGACTTCCTCCCTAGAGCTCAGGTGTCTCTTTGTGGCTCCAGTTGTGATCCCAAGCTCTCTGGATCAAACCACAATTGATTCAGTTTCCGAATTTGTCCTGGTTAATGCTGTTCATCGAGAGGCACCAAAACTCAGGGGAATCTCTCCTGTCCTTCAGCAGTAAGTAATGTTTCTTCTCAGAAACTTGGCCATTAGTCAACTGTAGGTGTCTTTCCATAGTAAATGAACTACTGTAAAACCAGAGGTTTTGATGTGAGTTTTTGGATGTTGATTCCATTTGAAAACCAAGTCATCTGTATTTATGTACCAATGCAGGGACTACAAGAGCATAACTTAAGCACACTGAGTAAGTGTTTTCAA